>JAVTVX010000011.1:18654377-19888752 GCA_033439265.1 Dillenia suffruticosa
TACTATTCTTGGCCTTGGGGCGAGATGCACTACAACCAATTGGGTTATTCAACCAACTCAAAGGATCAAGAGGTAATATATATAACAAAAGAAAAGGCAAAGATTCAACATCAATTGCAGGAAGGAAAGAGCATGGCTTGACGGTAAATTTCACTTCTAATGGACTGTATAATCTTATTCTTATTAAGCATTTGAAACCAAAGTCTCTGAAATTGTACTGCCAGAAAGGGGGGGAAGACAACAACAACAACAACAACAACAAAAGAAGTATGATCAATCCAGAGCTTAGGTTATCAAGGATTGTACCTGCACAATCAGCGGCTCTCAGAACAACCTGGTCCACTAGGAATTTTGCTGGATCACCAGCTGGATTGGCCAAGATGTAAGAATGTGCAAGCTTCACTGCCTCTTCATTGGTAAAGAAATCAAACAAACCGTCACTTCCAACAATAACAAAGTGATCAGCTTTAGAGATTGTATGGACGTTCAAGGATGGTTCTGTGGATATATATGGAGGGCTAACAAGATTTCGAACTCGAAGAATGCCCATCAAAGCATCATTCAATTTTTTCTGCAAAAATTAAGGAAGCATCATTTCTTTCCTGTTCAACAGATATTCAATTTAAAAAATGAATAAAAGGCATGAAGGCTATCAGGATTAATATGCCAAATATAGTTTATTAAAGCAACTTTCTATAAAAAAAGGTAAGTACTTGATTCTTGTTGGTCATTCTGGGATACCAAAGATTTCTGCGAATGTAATGGAAAGAAAAAAGGATAACGCAGGTAGAACAATATCAAAGTTATACACACCTTCTTTAAATAACCAACTCCAAGAGCGCGGGTAACCTTCAGTTTTCCTTTCACTTTTCCACCTACAATTACTGCGGGGTCATCATGGTGATCATTAAGTAGGCGAGTTCTTTCCACTTCATTGTCAACAGTATGACTATCAGTAAGCTGGACAGCTTTCAAACCCCCACAACAATTTTTCTCAAAACTTTCAGAATATGTGGCCAGTACAGCTCGACTGTCACCTAAATTAAGCGTATATAAATCCTTCCCATGGAGAAGCACAACCAAGACACAGGACCCCACAGATACTAAATCAGGTCGGTCCTCCATTTCGTGCTCAACCATGTATAAGAAATCATTTTCAGCCTGACTAATGGCGCGTTGGAGGCCCTCAAGCATCCCAGACTGGAATGAATCAGATCTGAATTTCACTTTAGTTGGTGAATCAACGATCAAATCCTTGTTGCTGTGTCTACTATTACCATCCTCCAAAATGTATCGGAGGGAACCATATGGACCCAAACACTCTGAAGTTCTAACGACATTCTCCTTTGGTTCCCATTCCAATGAATTGATATTGAACACAATTGTTTCATACAGTGTCCCAGCCAGAAAATCAGCTGCATCCCTTCCATTGAAGCCATCATAAATTGCACAAAAGAGCCACCCGTTTTCTTCTGAACAAACAGCCTGAACCCTGTCTTCACCAGCAGCTCCACCTGCCACCTGTAATTCCATGGCATTCAGAAAACCTTCACTTCTGGAAGGAGCACTCATTGATTTGAATAGATAAGAATCACTTTCTGGAGTATCGCTTTGAGTGGATGGACTGCAGCTTAAGTTTGACAAGTTACTCTGGAAAGAAGATGACAATATATCCAACTTTGAAACAGAAGGTGATGAGGGAATCCTCCGAAATGATTTCGGGGAGTCCCAACTTGGAAGTATTTCTGCCCCAATCACACCATTGCAGATATTTGTGTTAGCCAATGTAGTGTTGGCGCTTATGGCAGCCCCCGAGAGACAAGCAAAGGAGCTACTTCTTCGTAAATTGTTCCCAAGGAGAATGTCACAACCATCAATAACCTCATAATGACTCCCTGTCTTCCCATTGCATTGATATCCAAAACTTACTTTAATCTCTCCATCATGATTGTTCATTGTTCCACCTCTCATGATTTGGGACTGAAAGAGAAGCAACTCTTTCGTTGTTAGATTTCCATGATTGGGTTTGCATAGCAAATGCAGTAATCGAGTGTTTCTATCACTCAAGTAACTTGTAACCAGTGCCGGTGATCAAACAGAATATAAAAGTATGCCAACAGAAACTAAGGGTATACAGGAGCCAAATGGTTGTGGTTATTCAATTCACCAACCATAAGTTGGGTCTAAGAAGCGAGGAAATATAACAGACACAGGACAAGGAACAAAGCAAGCCAAGAACGCAATGATGTGGTAAAGTGAAGACAACAAGGCATGAAACAGCATAGCTGGGACATATCCATTTGAAATTATTTCAGACAAGTAACACATCTAGAGATCAAGTAATGGAGATGATAGGCCTCCACCTTGGAAAGAACCAACCACTATTTATTCCATGAATTTGCATAAGGGTTTCCATTTACTAATGCAGGGTTAAAGATGTGTAAAGCTATCGATGAAGGGAATATGAGTATTTGAACAAATTGACACGTGTTGTTAATGACATCCTAACTGCTGCTCAGCAAAAAAAGGAAAAAAATAAAAAAGGCATCCTCGTTACAGTAGATCATATTCCCTATTCAAAGGGATAATGATATACGCCGCACTGTTTGCAGTCTGCTTACCGAATTTACTCCAAGCTGTCTTCACTCCAAACATGTTTTTGGAGCATTCAAAGCAAAATATATCAATTTTGGGATATCGATATACACCACACTATTTTCACTCTGTTTATCAAATTTACTACAATATGTCTTCACTTCAAACATTTCTTTGGAGCATTCAAAGCAAAATATATCAACTTTTCAGTATGTCTTTGTTTATCTTCACTAGATACTACAGATTAGTGGATTTAGTGCACCAACTTCAAAACCGAAAGACCACCCGGTTTTGTTTATGAATTTATCCAACCCAAGATCTAATGATTAACAGTACCACAAAAAGACAAGGACCAAAAGTTTAAGCACGATGCTCTTGAAGCATTTAGGCCAGGCAACTTCATATTTAACAAAGAACATGCAAATCATATAAAACAGTCTCTATAACACAGACTACGTATTTTGGCAGACATATATTGCTTGAATCCTAATGCCACTTTTTAAACAATAACATCAACTCATGTTACTGATCGACATTTGAATCAACTAAAGAAATTAGATATTAAGCAAACATGAAAGCATTAGCAGCTTACAATTACAAATTCTTCTAGGAAAATCGGCATCAAGAATTTTCTTCACTACTAGTGTGCCATTAATAGGGGGGGGGGGGGAACTAACCTGAGGTTTCCATCTTCAAATAAAACACTCAACTGAAAATAGGTCGTTCACTTCTAACCTATTGAGGTTATTTTGACCCAAAAGCCGTGTCATTTTGGCTTATACCTTTATTATAAAGAATATTATACAATCATCAAAAGCCTGAAGAAGTAGCCAATTACATGGTATCATCACCATCATCGTCATCATCATCATCAGAGAGAGAGAGAGAGAGAAGAACAAGAAAGACGAAACAGAATTAAAAAGAGCTATGTTTGATACAGTGAAAAAGAAAGAAAAACCATAAAATCTTAATCGAAACAAACTGAAATAAGTCAAGAAAAGTGTTCAACCAATCACGGATATCATAACTCACATCACAAAAACACCACAATATTAACAATAAACAATCACCACACGCACCATTTCTTGACGCAAAAATATGGATACGGAAACTGGAGGAAAAACGAGTAAATTTGGCATAAAGCAGCGAAAAGATCAAAATAAGAAAAACCCAACTCACCATTTCTTCAGAAAACTCAGATTAACTACCCATACAAGGACGGAAAATAAGAATGGAACAGCAAAAATGCCAACTGGATTTGGTGAAAAACAGAGTAAAGAGAGTGAAGACGAACAAAATAGAAGATATTCTATCTGGGTCTTCACTCTGCGTGCAGAAACTGGAGAACAGAGTTGCTACTATTGTGTTGTTGGAATTGAAAGAAAGAATTTTGGTTCTGCTTTTTAACACTTTTGGGGGTGGGGGTGGGGGTCGGAGAGAGAGAGAGAGAGAGAGAGAGGATGGATGGCTAAGAATAGAGTTTGCTAAAATTGGAGAAAATCTTTAGGGCGAAGGCGTTGTGGAGTGGATTCACCCGAACCGGTAAAATTCGAAGAGACGAAGAAGAACAATATGAAGGAAGACAGACCAATGGAAGAAGACTTCTTTATAGCCGATCCGCATTATTCTCCTCTTCTCGTGTTTCATATTTACCAAATTGCCCTCATCATTACTCTTATTTCCACCATTATTATTATTATTATTATTATTATAGTTTAATTTCTTTCCTTTTTTAATTCTGTTTTTTGGTTACACAAATGCTTTTTCTTAATTGAGTAATGATAACCATTAAATAGAGAATTAAATGGTAAATTAAAATAGGATCAGAACGATAAACACCTTGTCTAATTACACCGTCCTTCAAAGCATTACCAAAACGAAAAATATAAATAAAAAATATCACTAATAACTTGTATCAAATAATTAATTTTTAAGATAAGATTTTATAAATTTTATTTATTTATTTTGGTTTGGTATTTGAAACATAGATGAGGGACATTATTGGACAATGAAAAGCAAAAATTATACCCACCAAGTTTTTTTGTCAGAGTGGATTATTTGTACACCTTAGAAGGAGACTAGAATGGGACCATAAAAGACCAGGACAAGTTGAGAGAGCGTAGCCCCAAACCTTCAACCTCAGATGGGGACCAAGCAAATGCAACTGATGTAGGGTATTTGGTCCGCTCCTTCAAATCAATTTAGTCACAGCATCAACCATGACCATGACATTTTGGATTCCTTGGCTTTTCATGCATGCATTTTAATGGACCAAGTTGATATGGTTGAGTGAGAGATGGAGTTGAAATCTACCATTCCATGCAACCATTATACCACTCAAATTCCTGTGTATGCTATTCTACTTCCATTTTTCTGGTGTCCAGAAGAAAACGTTACAGCTAATGATGAATGATGTGCGAAGCCTGATATGTTAAAACAATGCCCTTGCAGAGATACCCGATTGATAAAAAACTCTTATTCAAATGTCTTTCCCGAAATCTCATATTCAAATCTTTATGAACGCACGTATTTCTATAGTTTTTACGGCTGCTATGTAACACATAAAAAATTATAATGGGTCCCTTGAAATATCAACTTCAGTTATGACAAAGATTCCAATTTAGCCGATGAGTTATAGACTAGTATCGTCTTTTCTCTTTCTTATAAAGATCTTGATTTCAAATCTCCTTATATATCAAAAAAAAAAAAAAGACTCCAGCTTAGACCAAGCAAAGACTGCATTGACATGTTAAGAATGGAGCAAGCTAAAAAACAGTGACAAATTTGCTATGAGCTATTACGTGAGAAACCAATAGAGAACTCCGCATCACATGAAATTTTTCTGGAGTAGAAAGGAAGAGGGATATGAGACTTTTATTTATATCATATGGATAAGATGTTTTGCACTGGCAAACACTTAACCAACGCAACAATCAGATCAGTGATATTGAGCCATTGATATCTGCCCTTTTGCCAGCCAACCACACACTATTCCGACCAACAAATGGACTTCACCATAATGCAATAAAGTTGCTGATTACCTCAAAAAATCTATGAAGCACAGACACGTAAACGCAGGATCAGAGCACAAAACTCGATGACCCAGCAAAGTTCTAAAAGCTTTACATTATTAAATGTTAAAAAGTGTGACAGGTTTAAATATTTGCAAAAGATTGAAAAAGCAATAGAAAAAGTAAACCATGATCGTAGAGCCCCTTGGAAGGTAAACTATAATCCTTTGGAAGACAACTCAACCCCCACCTAGAGTTTATTGAAAGCAACCTTCAATTCCTAAGCTACATTCACTTAGATTTCTTTCTCTCTCTTTTAGCTATGTTTTCTCCTTTTTCCTTTTTTTTCTAAACTACTTTCTCAGATATACTAGGAAAGACCGATAGTGAAAGACCTCTCTCACCAAAAACCAAGATCCAATGGTGTAGGAAATTTTTGTCACTCCCCTCTTTATCCGGATTTGGGAAACCTGAACCAAAATTAAATGAATAACCGAGAGAAGATGTAGACAACCTATCTCTGAGAAACGACAATACATGTTTAATGCTGTTAAGGAATGAAACACAAATAGAGTATGGATAATTGATCCCTTCGTTAAGGGTGAGATCAATAAATTATAGATCTAATAATAAAATATTAAACTCTCTTAATTAAAATTATAAATTAAGTTTTAAGAATGAAAAAGTAGGTACCGAAGACTCGACCCCTAAATTGGGGTCTAGATCTATTTGAACCGTTTTGGTCATTTTTTCTAATACCGGCGTTAAAGGAAACAAAAATGGAGTTGACGTTAGCTCTTTAAAGGCAAAGTAGGAACTACCTTGAGGCCAATAGTTCAGCATTACTTTGTTGAAAGATAAACCTAGAAACAATAACCATAACTGATTTCTTCTCAAAAATCAAGGAAAGAAGAGAAAAACAAAGCATTATAGCATATGAGACTAGGCAGTCAACATTAATTTGCGTCATCTGAAAATTTAGGAAAGACATTGGGATCTTCATGCTAAGGATTTCTGATATATCAGCGACATGGGTCCCTCCACAAGGGCAGTCAGGACAGGATTATCTCCTATCTTAATTATTCGAGGAGTGCTTCCTGAACAAATCACTTGGAATCGTGCTTTTGTATTCAACAAAAGGCAACAATTCACACACATTAATTCCAATCATACTTAGTTTGATATGAATACTTCTATGTCACTAACAAATTAAAAATGAATTTGAGAGAATGAGTTGGATGGAATATCGTTCACTCCAAAATCACAGCTTTGCGTCGATCTTCAACCTGTTTTTAGAGAATGAGTTGGATGGGAAGTGAACACCTGTAAAATTGAAGAGAGAGAGAACCAACAGACAGTTGGTCAGCGCAGTTAAAAGTAAATTAAATCTCATAATTAAGATTTGAATTTAAATTTTGAGAATAAGAAGAATTAGATTGGAAGATCTCTCCTATAAAGGGTCTGATAGTATCCCGAGTTGCACAAATTGAAACATAACTCTGGATATTTGTTGATCAAGTATTAAGATAGAGAGAGAGAGAGAGAGGCTGCTATTGTCCTGCTTTATTTTATGCCACGGTTTCAATTTTTTTAGTTAATCTTCATTTTAATTTAGGTTTCTATATCAATCCCAATTTTCATTTCCTGCATTGTCTATATGATTCCAAAAGGAACAAGGTACCATAATAATACAGAACAGCATAGGCAAGCAGCCTCATGAACCGGAAAATATCCAGTTTCCTAGGAAGTCCCAAGTCCCTTCATTCTGCTTTCTTTCATATCCATCATCCCCAATGCTTTCTAGCCTTCTGTACAATCCCTCCTTTGAACAGTTTACAATAACCCGCACCCCCAAAAGCACTAGTATAGAAAAAACTTCATAAGCTACATCCGCACAACAGGCTACAGCAACACCTCAACCCTCTCTTATTGTGCTGTGCATCACCAGGCCTCTCAATTGAGCCAAGTGGCTAGCCATAAATACACTCGAATACTCAAGAAATCCGTCGGGCATGCGGATTTATACCTCTTACAACCAATACAATCCTCCGTTCTTGGAGCAAAAGCAATTTGCTTAACTTTACATCTGTTCCAAGATATTATTTCTAATACATCCATTGGGCAAGCTCAGACACATTGAGTACACCATATAATCATTACTAAACGTGACATTAGCTCTAAAATTTTTGAATTCGAACCAACGACAACAACTAACCATTCTATCACCAAATCAAATGTTTCACTAAGATTTCAAATGGCTATCCCAAATTCAAATTTAAGTTGATTATGTTTCAAATTCAAGTTGATTATATTTCATCTTTTCTTAAGAGAGACAATCAAACAATTCCCAATCATAAACCTAGCGAATCAAATCATCCATATAACATATAAAAAGAAACTCCAGATATTTGATATTCTCTATCCTCTCTCCGAATGAGATCTCAATTCCAACGACTTCTAAGGTTGATTGATGATGAATTCACTGCCCAAATGAAATTCCTAAGAACTTTCGAGAATGCTTGGCATAGTAATTTCAAAAGCCTTTGTTAATTCAAAACATTCTTGTTTGTTAGCCGACTCTATTGAATAACCAATGAATTATATGTGTGCAACCAAATGGTAAGCTGAATGCAAGATGGATAGGCTCAATTAGACAACGAATTAAAAGACCGACCAATTCTCCGAGTCCAAATTCACCGGTCATCACAAACGTACAATCGATCTAATGAGTACGAGTACTAAATTGCTTGTCTCAAGTTCAAAACTTGGGTATGAAAAACACTATGTTGAGAAAACTACACCCTTAAAATGGATATGACAAACGCTTAAAGCGGATTAATTGGAGTAGAAGTTCATATACCGATTGGTATAACCAAAAAAAAAAATTTGCTAGTACTCTGTCTCAGCAACAATTGACCTAAAAAATAAAGGCAATTCAAGAATGAACACACATCATGGCACAGCCAACATCAACCCAGCAGCAAGTTAGGCAGGCCCACTAGGGTGTTTTCGGGTGTTGGTAACCAGAGAACCAGAATAAACCTAAAACACTGGCAAATCAACTCTCTGGTAACTGGAATCTGGCAAAATTTTTGGATGTTTTGGTTGTCAAAAAGCACAAGATTCAACAAAAGAATAACAGATAATAAAAGACATTTAACTCCATGACTAATGCTCTACCAAAACTTTCCTACAGAAGCACAATTTTGCATTTGTAAGAAAGCAAAGTAACAATCAAATTAATGAGCCAGATCATCTCTCTCTACTGCTGTCGGACTTCAACTTTCTTCTTCTGCCAAAGCCTATCGAGTGCACTGTCAGCATCACCCTGAGGAGGAGAACATAACGAAAGTGAGAACATAACACAAAAAGTTAAAAGCATTTTTTCTGATTAAATGTCCCAGAGAAGGAAACATCTAATCGGTGACCAGGAAGTGAACAAAAGCATGGTTCTATATATGTCTTAGTTCATCTCTTTGGTAGGGCAATATATAACATCATTTCCCCAGATTCTATAAATGTCTCTTTTAATAGGTTCACGAGAACTTCACTAAACTGGGTAAAAGCAGAACTTTTTGCTTCTACAGGTGAGCTAGTTTCCCAATTTCTCAACCTTCCTACTCTCTGAGGATTGTGTTCCCAACCAGCAGCACAGGATGCATGCACGAATCTAGATTCTGCAGGATTAAATCTTCTTGTTGTATGTGTCGTTCATTTTAAACAGCTCGTGGCTCGTTGAAAGTAAAAATAAAGAACAGAACGGAAGTAAGACCATGATTCAACATAATGTTGGAAAAAGGAGACCCCTTTTTCCACTTAATGTATCACAATACATATATATCCCACATTTCTCATCCCTTTTTTTTCTTTTTTTGCTCGGCAATGGGGAGGGGAAAGACTTGAACCCAGGAAGGATTTACATTTGAGCCAAATCTCCCAATCAGTATCCCACATTATTCACAGTCCAACCAAACAATACACAAACTGTGACATATCATAAGCAAGCACTTCTGTAAATATTAGATGTTGTAACTACAAATAAGGCCCCCCTCTCCACTACCCTCATCTGTCACCTTAAACATATGTCTCAAGTAATTTTCCTTAAAAATTCACAAAAAAAAAAGAAACAGGCTTCGATCACAAGGACCATCACATAGCTGTCTGTTAGGAATAAAAATGGAGGATCGTAAGTTCTTGAGTAAGTTCTTGAAAGACCAAGAACTTCCCTTCATTGAAAGTTGAAGAATACAGACGAAGAAAGAATAAAATCAGTCTGCTCCCATGACCAAGACTGCCCAATCACTAAGCCAAAGCCTTAAACTACTTTTTTCCCCTATTCCATCCTCCTTCTCATCTATTTATAGCTTAATTTCCGCATATTCCCTCTCTAACTAATTCAGATTTTTCAACAGTATTTGTTACTCCTAACAGCTCCTCTAATAGTTGGCTGTTTGTAGACTTTCCCCTAATATTGCCCCCTGCTGAAACTTCAGCTTTGTCCTCAAGCCCGAAAATTGGCCCTTAAATCTGGAAGGTCAGCCAAGTTGCAACCCTTTTTGTTCCTCCCTCCCAGCGGACCAGCATCTGTTCTCGCTCTTTCTAACGAATGTCTGGATGATATCGCGAATCTTCTGCAGCTATGTCTTCTCTCGTGGCTTCATCATTCGATGGAACCTCATCCTCGCCCAGAATGATTGCACGCAAGCTCTTGTTGGGGCAATTATGGAGAGGATGGTAGGATTGTTTCCATTTGAAGCACAACCCTTTGGAGCATAACTCCGTGATTTCCAGGTGGGTCAGTTGACGGAAGCTTCGGTTGGGTGTTGAATGTAGTTGCAGAGGAGGAAGGGATGAAGATGAGCATGGAGCTTGAAGGTTGTTTGGGGTTGGAAGTGGGTTAAAAGAAAAGTGGTTCCGGGTCGTGGGTTTTGGGTGGAAGTGAGTTTCGGATCCTCCGGGGGGTCGGGTTGGACCCGCTCCATTTGGGTGACCCGACTATGAAATGGGCTCCATCATTCCTACCCGATATCAGCCCTGATATAAAGAACCCGTTCTCTCTTTTGATTTCCCGAGCAAGTTTCATAGTTTGAAAGAGTGAGAGAGCCTTGTGTGAGCGAATTCGGGCACAAATCTCGTCCTTCATGCCATTGAGGAAGAGACCCAAATGGATCGAAGGGTTTAAGCCCTTGATGTGTGCGGCACAGGCGACAAACTCATCAATATAAGCGTCGACTGTTCCTGCCTGCTTTGTGGATGCTAGGGCTTCGAAAGGGTTTGCGGACAATCCGCCTCCAAAGTGATCAAAGAGCTCAGAAGTTAATTCAGACCAGGAGATCGATTGATTTTGAGCGAATAGCCATTGAACCCACTGAAGTGAAGTGCCGGTCCATCCATGGAGACCATCGCCATCGCCACTTTCATCTCATCGCTTACGCGATTGATAGTGAAAAATTGTTCTTCGTGAACAACCCATGTGGCTGGGTTGTGACCATCAAAAAAGGGAAGATCAAGTCGTTGCAAGGCAAGTTGAAAGTTGTTGGTCGCCGGGACTTTAAACGGGGTGGAGTTTTGAGTGTGTGTTCCCAGAATGGGAATGGCGCCGATGTTGAGAGAAGGGCCGCCGTGAACCTCGTTGAGGGCTGTTGTCACAGATCCCGCTTCATCGCGTCCCTCATTTTTTTGACGGAGTAGGGGCAGCAACCAGTTCCTCCAAGGATTGCAGACAATCTATTTTCGAGCGCCGGTGGTTCATCTCCTCTATCAACATTGTGACGCTCTTCCCGATTTCGGCAATGCTCTTCTCCAAGGCATCCAATTTCGTTTCCATTCGTGTTTGAGTCATGAATAGAGTGTAAGATATTAGAGAGAAAAGACGGAGCGAGGGAGACGGAGATATGAGCAGGGGAAGAGAATGGCAGGTCAAACAAATTGTTAGGAATAAAAATGGAGGACCGTAAGTTCTTGAAAGATCAAGAACTTCCTTTCATTGAAAGTTAAAGAATACAGACGAAGAAAAAATAAAATCAGTCTGCTCCCATAAGCAAGACTGCCAAATCACTAAGCCAAAGCCTTAAACTACTTTTTTTCCCTATTCCATCCTTCTCATCTATTTATAGCTTAATTTTCGCATATTCCCTCTCTAACTAATTCAGATTCTTTCAATAGTATTTGTTACTCCTAACAGCTCCTCTAACAGTTGGTTGTTTGCAGACTGTCCCCTAACACTGTCCCTCCACAAACAAAAACTCTTCACTACTTCCTTGTTCACACATACTAGAGTCCATCCTGCCTCCATATATACCAACTCTTCTATGCACATTCACATTATATTTCAAATAACTTCATTGTTGAATTTAACAAGAACAAAAAAAAGCGACAATGTAAATACTCCAAAAATCAATTTAAAATCACATTGCTGATAAAAAATCACAAAGAAACAATAACAAGGTAAATTCAACCAAACCCAACAAAAGCCATCATTCTTCAGACCAAAAAACAAACAAATAAACGCTAAACTTACAAGCCATAGATATGTGTGTGTATACACACATACATATATATATATAGACACAGAGAGAGGGGGAGAGAGAGAGAGAGAGAGAGAGAGAGACCTGAGCACGGACAAACCCGCAGAGAGCAAAAGTAGAGAATTGGCCAGTGTAAATGCCCTTTTCATCCAAATGTCCAACGTTGATCTGAACTGATGCGTGATCTTTGGATGTTATCAAACGGTTCGTAGCGGAACTGCAATTATTAGAACAGATTATCATTAAAAGAAAAATTCTCATCATAAAAAATCTTAGAGAGATTGAGAGAGGGAGAGAGAGAGAGAGAGAAAGTACCATTTCCTCGGAATGTAAAGATCCATATTCTGACCCTCCTCGTTCTGCATCTTGAATTGTTGAATGAAAAAACCGAAAAACCTGAAAATTCGAATTGAATAGAACCAATCACGATTAAACAGAAGTCAATCACAGAAAGAGAGAGAGAGAGAGAGAGAGAGAGAGAGAGAGAGAGAGAGAGAGAGAGAGAGAGAGAGAGAGAGAGAGAGAGAGAGAGAGACTTGGAAAGAGGCCAAAGAGGAGCGGTCGTCGAAGTTGAAGGAGGACGATGAGTTTTCTTTATCAATAAAACCCTAACCCTAATATTTGATGGTGTTTATAGTAGTGGATCAAATCGTAGTAGGCCCAATGCTTCAAAATGGGCCACATGTCCAGTTGTACCCTTTTGGGCTTCAATTTCAACTTTGAGCCCAAAGTGTGATGGGCAGCAAAAGACCGGGACCAAGGGTAAAATGGAGATTAGATCAATTTAATAAATAAAATTTAACTTGAGATCATATGAATTTTGTGAAAAGTCGAATTTAACCCCCCTGTCTTTGTGCTCCGAAAAGGACGACGTGCCCCACGAAGTCAATCAAGTCCACTTATTGTAGCCTAGAAGGTGTTTTTTGAATCCCCATTTTATACATTAACGGTATGTTTCAACATATTAAATAATTAATATTTATTTTAAAATTTTATATATTTTTATATTTAATAAATTATTTACTTATTTAATTATAAATTTTATTTTTATATTATTTATCTTATGATTAATAATTATATATTCGATCATTTTAAATTCTTATTATAAAAGATAATTATTCTATTATTTTTATAAAATAATTAAAATTTATGTAAAATTCTTTATATTTGTATATTTACAGTTTATCTATATTTCTATTTCTTATACTTTTATAAAATATCATTTTATTCTATCATTTTATATACACTTTTATTTTGGTGCATCCAATCAATGACTGAAGAACTAATTTTTCATCCCCAAGGAGATAGCTAGTGATACAAATCACCCTTCCATGATTCCAGATTCAAATTCTTATACAATAAAGAAAAAGAACTAATTTTTCTTTTTATTTTATTTCTGGCCCAATAAAGCCCAACAAAATCATACATGTTTTATTTTTGCCTATTTCGATCTAATAAATAAACTGATGTTAATTTTTTTTTTTTATGGATCACTTCTCGATTTTTCAATATCTAAAATTTCATTCCAATTTAATCTTCCTTCGAAAGATAGAGGTCTCCCCAACATAATTACTCGATATCTAAATCACGAGTCGACCATCTGCTCATGGGTACAGATAGATGTCAATGATTATTCTAAAACCTTACACTTGCTAAGTCATTACCATCATTAGATTGAATAGTAAAACTCTTATAAATATTTATCTAGTATTTAAGCTAATAGTTATTTAATGGTATAATTTGTTAATTAATGTATCTGATAATTGGAATAAGTCAAATTTGTATTAATAATTTTAATTTATTAATAGGAAAGATTATATTTTGAATCCTAAAATGGAAACCTCTTATTATTATATGGGAAGAATAAAAATCGTAAAAATATATATATTTATAAAAATTTAAATATAAAATTTTCTAAAGAACACTTTAACTCTTGATTACTCTCAGTGTCCTGCAAGGATCAAGACTGAAATAAGAGCAAAAACTAAATGCCAACACAAACATTATGAGCATTAGCAAGAGAGAAACCTTTCACGATATGGTTTGATTAGAGGGAGAGACTTTGGAAAAGGGCGTTGCTTAAATTACAAGCCAAGTCACGATAAAAGGATAAGAATTGTCAAAGATAAGTGGCATGCTTTGCAAATATTCCCCAAATCCAATGGCAATCCCAAGTGAGAGATGTCACCATATGGTAGTTTTAATTAAATTTCCCTGACTCGCCGACTTCTCTTCTCCCTCTTTCTCCCCCCGCAATCAGCTCAGCACGAACACACTGCACTCGAAGCATTTTATTTGTATCCACAAACACCAGACAATAGCCCAATAGAGAGAGAGAGAGAGAGAGAGAAGATGGCAGCAAATTCTTTTTTCTCTGTCTCTTTACTGATTTGTGGAATCCTGATTATGATTCTTTCAATCTCAGCCGTCGATGCTGGCGGTGGTGGTTTTCAGATGGATTTCGTGATGGTGCCCAAAACGACGTCGTTCGAGTGCGATGGAGGTCTCACGGTCGGAGATTGTGTCGGGAATGAAGAGTACGAGGTGGGTGATTCGGAGATCGGCAGGCGCATTTTGGCGGGGACGGGGAGGTACATAAGTTACGGTGCGCTGAGGAGGAACGGTGTGCCCTGCTCGAGACGTGGCGCGTCCTACTACAATTGCCGTCCTGGTGCCCAGGCTAATCCTTATACGCGTGGTTGCAGTGCCATCACGCGTTGCAGGCGTTAAAAGTAAAAAAATAAATCTCTCTCACTCTCTCTCTCTCTACTTTTTCATTTAGGGTATGTTTGGGTTGCTGTTGTATGATGCAGAAAGGGGTGTGTTCATGTTGTTTAATATTTGTTATTTGTAATAAAAAATCATTTATGTAGAACAAAAAAATATATATATTTATACACTTGTTTATTATTATTTTGTTCATCTTCTGAAAATCAGACTAATCTTCTCTGTATTATTTTAATTTTTTCGATATTTTTATTCAATTTTTCTTACTAAAAGGAAAGAAAATCATTATCTCCTTTTGTTTTACCCGAGAGAGAGAGAGAGAGAGAGAGAGAGAGAGAGAGAGAGAGAGAGAGAGAGGCGCCGAGTTCATACTATCAGATGGGGGTAGTCTTTCAACCAAAAGATCAAGGAGGTATGGGAATTTGAGATACAAGAGATTAATAGAGCTCTGCTTGTAAAGTTGGATTGAAAACTCATGTTAGGAGAATCATCTTTATGGTGTGAGGTTATCCGAGAAAAGTATTATAAGAGAGGGAATTTGCTAAGTTACGTTCAATCTCATGTTTGTTCACCGGTATAGAGGGGTATTTTGAAGGCTCGAAATTTACTTATGTATTACAGTAAGTGAAAGGTAGGAAACAAGAAGGCTATTCGCTTTTGGGAAGACATTTGGGTGGGTTTGAATCCACTATCTCAGAGAATACACAGGGATGTTCTATCTGGGTTGACGAGTATGTATATTAATAATTATATCACCACCAATAGAGTATGAAATTTATCCAGTTTGGTGAAAATTCTCCAAGAGGATAAGTCATTCCTATTCCTCGGGACGATAACTCGGAAGATCATCTCTGCTGGACCAGGGAATCATCGAGAATTTGTTCAGTGAAATCAGCTTACCTAGCCCTTTGCAAGGGAGACAGAGATATGAATCCTTCGGAGAGTTGAAAGTGGATTTGGAGGTTGAAATGTCATGAACGGTCAAATTTATGGTCTGGCTTTTGGTTCATGGAAGTCTAATGACCAACGAAACTCGCTTCCATCGAAAGCTTACAAAAGACACTTTATGCCCTCTTTGTTAGAAAGTTCCGAAAACCCTACCTCATCTTTTCAGAGACTGTGGGGTAACTCAACATGTATAGTCCAAAACCATTGGATCCCTTTATTTGGCTGACATGGTTTTTAATAGAAGAATGATGAAGGATTGACTAACGTGGAATTGTTTATCTGATGCGGTTCAAGGGAAACCACCATGGACTATAATATTTCTGTATACGTTATGGTCGATTTGGAAAGAGAGGTGCCGTGTGGTTTTTGAGAGAGGAGCGTTTTTTGTTGATCATACAATGCTCATGGCTAGAAATTATGTGTGGAATGGTTGGAGGGCATTCTTGAAGGAGTCCTCACCTTCCATGTGGATTGGAAAATGGATTAGGTGGATTCCTCCCCGACGAGAATGTTCAAACTAAAAATGGATGGATCGGTGAGTCGTAACTCTGGACTTGTTGGGACAGGAGGACTAATTAGAGATGAATATGATTTGTGGGTTAAAGATTTTTTTTGTAAATTGAGTGTCACTAACCCTTTTACAGCAGAATTATGGAGAGTTAGAGAAGAGACTTTGTTTCTTATTCGTATTAACCTCTCTCCAATTGTTCTTGAATTGGATTCCAGGGAGCTGGTGTTGGCTCTTAATGGGAATATTGACAACCATCACTCGGCTTAAAACATCCTTTGAGATTGTTACAGGCTAATGTATCTTACGAGATTTGTTTCAGTGCAGTTCATTCCTAGATAGGGAAATACGTATGCAGATATTTTAAGTCACATTGGACTTTTGGCCTCACATGGGTTCCACGATTTGTTGTCCCCCCCTCGAGAATTATATCCGAGATTATTGCATGACATTCGAGGATTAGCTTCCTTTAGAGGCTAGTGTTCTCACCCCATTACCGAGAGAGAGAGAGAGAGAGAGAGAGAGAGAGAGAGAGTTAGGTTAGATAAGCTAAGGAGTGGCAATCTCAAGCTCCACTCAATTTTGTTTGTATGAATTTTAATTTTTTTTATATTTATTAATTTTAATTAATTGAGTTCGAATTAATTATCAAATTTATTAAAAAAAATAAACTCTTCCGATACCTGCTTTTTCATTAATAGACAAAAATTTAATTAAGAAAATTTAATGTTAGAATTTTGTATAAATTTTATGAGAAATAAGAAACTTGATAATAATATGCTCATCCTCCGTAACCAAAAAGAGGCAAAGATGTTAATGTCCATGCAAGACATCTCTCAAAATCAGTGAACCAAAAACACAGTCAAAAGAAGCCTCATGCGTCTCTCTCATCTTTGCACAGAATCTAGGCCACCACCACTAAAAGAGCTAATGACTGTTACCCATCACTGTTTGTTGGTATGCTTTCAAATCATCGTCATATGCATGTCACAATTAGAGAGAGACAGAGAGACAGAGAGACAGAGAGAGAGACAGAAAGAGGCACACAGACAGAGACAGAGATCACATGAGCATAAACTTCGATACAACCAAGTGAAATTCAATCTCTTGAGACCATCCGATAAAATTACAACAGTACAGAACAGAAAAATTAGTTTGGCCTCCCTCATAAAATTAGGAAGGAACAAAGAATGCGAAGTTGAGGCACAAGAATTTGGTGCAGACAGAAGAAATAGAGGGTATGCTTAATAGCAATATTCCATCCCACTCAGGTTCTTACACAATATCAGAATACAAGTATAGGTTTAGTAAAGAGAATTGTAAACTATGGAAGCCATGGAATGGCATAGTGAGCAATTGAAATTTAACATAGGATTGGGTATCAGACAACACACTCACTTTGATTCTTCTGGCTTCTGCAGGGAACCCGTGGAAGGAGACGGTGAGCCATCTACACCCATCTCAGCTCTAAGTTCATTGATGCTCTGCTCTAACTCCCCTATCTGGTTGCCCATCTCATCGAGTGCATAAGAATTAAGGATACCACAAAGCTCATTCCATAACAATTATGGGACAACAAAATTTTCCATGCAATTTTAAGGGGTAAGATTTGGGTCATGAGCAGCAAAAGTAATAAGTGAAAAGAACCTATAGAAAGATTATTCGCACCAGGTCATCAAGAAAACATCAAACTGTGCGGTATCTAGCCTGGTCATCAAGAAAATATCAAACTGTGCGATATCTAGCATAACTGGCCATTGCCTCTTGTACACCTAATGCATAACAAAAGGGTCCTATCATGTGGGCAAAGTCTGCATAGTCTGTATCCGTCAATTTAGAAACCATATTCAATAATGAAAAAGAAAATCTAGCAAGGTGGATGAGTGCAGTAGAATCGATTGCACATATAAGAGACAATATAGATCATCTTATTTCGTTGCAGTGGGGACCAAATATATTTACCATGTGAAATCAACGAAAGTTAACTTTCATTGTAAGACAAGATCCAAGGAAAAGGATATTCTTGCTAATGATAGAATCAGACATTGCCTGGAACCGGGATTGCTGCAAAAGAAAAACGAATCCAAACAAATGAATAAGTACAAAGAAACAATGGGAAAGCAGTACTTTTAGGAACATCTAAAAGAATTCATCACGCAAATCTGCTTGAAATTTAAGAATCAAACTCACCATCTGTTGGAGAAGATTTTGTACCTGAAAATAACAGTGTAAAAGTTCAGCTAAAGCTGAAATAGTCGGTGTGCAATGCTTAAATTAACTTTTGCAACATAAGCACATGACCGTAGTCAATTAGCATTAAATATTGGGGCAATACTCTGATGTTACTTCCAAGTTTCTAAGGATACTTCCAAGGCATTCAATCCAAAGGTTCACTAAAGGTAAATTGCATTTTGCCCCCTGTAGTTTGGTTGAGATTAGGACTGTTATGATACGCGGGTAGTGTCACGGGTACCCGTGACACTACTCGAGCTCGAGCCCATGTTCTGTCAAACTCGAAGTTCATCGAGCTACCCGGATACCACTCATTTACCCTAACCCACCCATTCTCATTTCTCATTCAGCAACTCAAGCGATCGAAGTCTCCTTCTCCTTCTCCTTCTCCTTCTCCTTCTGATCCTCTCACCACAACGATCGAAGGGCGATTCAGCTGCAGCCCAAGCGATCGAAGTCTCCTTCTCCTTCTGATCCTCAAAGTCTCCTTCTCCTTCTGATCCTCGAAGTCTCCTCCTTCTGATCCTCTCACCACGGTGATCAAAGGACGATTCAACCGCAGCCCAAGCGATCGAAGGTCTCCTTCACCTTCTGATCCTCTTACCACAGTGACCGAAGCTCTGATCTTCTTCTTCTTTCACCATGGCGATCGATCGAAGGTCTGATCTCCTTCTCCTCTCACCATCACGATCCTTCTCCTCTCACCATTGTGATCAAAGCTCTGATCTCCTTCTCCTCTCACCATGGCGATCGATCGTAGGTCTGATCTCCTTCTCCTCTCACCATCGCAATCAAAGGTCTCCTTCTCCTCTCACCATTGC
This sequence comes from Dillenia suffruticosa, assembly GCA_033439265.1. Lineage (NCBI taxonomy): Eukaryota > Viridiplantae > Streptophyta > Magnoliopsida > Dilleniales > Dilleniaceae > Dillenia > Dillenia suffruticosa. The sequence continues at coordinate 18,673,747 of JAVTVX010000011.1, forward strand.
GATTGAAGGTCTTGCCTTTCAACCTCAAATCAAAGGTAAACTCTGTTTCTCTCTATCTGAGTTCTACCTTCTGCCTTCTGCTCTCCCAATCAAGCTCTCGGGTATGATCTTGATCCCGGTTTCGGGTTTCGATTTCGGGCTCGAGTTTGGGTACTATCTCAGGCTCGGATTTGGGCCCAATCTTGCCCCGCGAGGCTCGCGACACTCGAACTTGAGCTCCTCGATGACACTTCGAGTCAAGCTCAAGCTCGAGCTCTAGAATCACAGGCTCGACGAACTCAAGCTCATGCTCTAGCTCACCTATCATAGACTCGAGCCGAGCTCGGGTATTGTGATACCCGAGCTCGACCCGGGTGTTGTAACAAGACTAGTTGTGATCCACAAACTACCCTATGGTGGAAAAATACACATTTGTACCCGTAGTTTTAAAAAATATGGAGTGAAATTTGATGGAATTCTATAAAATTTGATGAAATTTTACAAAATATCTATTATACCCTTCACTCACTTTCTCTCTCCTTCCACATTCATCTTCAACCTATGTTACACCCAAAAACAAAAAACCCAAAAAACCCATTCTTTCCACATTCACATTCATGTTCCAAAATACCCAGAAAAAAAAAAAAAAAAAAAAAAAAAACTATCTCTCTCTCTCTCTTCCTCTCATCTTCCAAAAAAATCCAGAAAAGAAAAAAAAAAGAAAGAAAACCCATTCTTTCCCGCCGCTGCTTCCTCACCTGTCATCGCTGCTACTTCACCCACTCCTAAACTCCACAAACCCTCTTCCAATCTTCTCCTCTCCTCCTCCTCTCTCGCTAGCAACAAGAAGCCCCTCCCCTGTCTCTCCTCGCCAATAGTGGCAAGACCACCCTTTTTCTACCCAATTCGTTCCCTCCTTCGCTTCCCCCACCTTAAAATTCAAACAAAACCCATTCCTCATCAATGGCTTCTGAGATTCCCACATCTGAATCCTCCATCAACAGTGAGATCTACGTCTCGACAGTTGCTCAATGCCTTCAATTCTGATGAGATTCCAGAGATTCCCAAATCAACGGCGAGATTCCCAGGTTCCCAAATCAGCATGCTTCTTTCTATGGATGGTCAAGGGCAATTGTAACTAGGGTTCAATGACTGCTAAGAGCGCTTTTGTTTCGGATTGTGAAATTAGGGGAGGAATTACTGAGGATCGAAGCCAGATTAGGGGAGGAATTAGCAATGTTCTGGCTCTCAAAGGATGTGAGAGAAGAGAGGAGAGGTGAAAGGAGGAGAGAGAAGAGAGATTGTGAAATTAGGGGAGGAATTACAGAGGACCGAAGCGCCAAATTAGATCTGGCTCTCGAAGGATGTGAGAGAAGAGCAGAGGAGAGGAGAGACGGGAGGAGAGAGAAGAGAGAGAATGTGTGGTTTTTTTAATTGGGGTAATTTTGAAAATAAAAATTAATTTTGTGAGCCAATTCAGATTTTTCGTGCGTAAATCTCAATTTCCATTAATTTTGATTATTTCGGTCACTTAGCATTTTTTTTAAATCATAAGAGTAAAAATGTATATTTTTCCTTCATAGGATAGTTTGTGGATTTCGATCAGAACATGGGGACAAGTAGTAATTTATCCGTTCACTAAAATTAAAAGGGAAAACAAAAGGAGTTCAATAATGCCAGCGTTTATGATTAATTATACATGATAGAGATGAAAAAATTTCCAAGATTTTCCAATGGGACCATCATTATAAAGGCCAAAATTTAGATATGTCCAATTTCATACGAAAGGATATGCATGAATCTTGTGAGGACTTACAAAAACTGTCATATCCGCAGTGCTCTGTTTTGGGTCCTCTGAATCATGTCCGTCCTGCCAACAGAAACAAGGTTATTAAGGTGAAAACTGCAAATACATAGAGATTATTCACAATAAAGAAATGTGTGTGCGTGAAAGACATACCCATTGGCTTATTAAGGAGATCATGCAATAGTCACGAATGCTCTAGTAATCATAACAAAAAAACAACTTTTCATTATGGTTAAAAAAAAAACCACAACGAATCAAACTTCACTTAGTTGAGGCTTCATCTGTTTTGCTAACACAATTCCATGAAAGTTTTTGCAAATGTCAAGTTGAATTTAATGGATATATGATTCTTTTCTTTGGTACTATATCAATCGATATCGGAAGTCATAGTTCGACTAATCCAATCCGGAACTTGTAATTGCCCATTTAAGGGGACTACCCTCCCAATGTAGTCTGCTCCATGCCCAAATTGGGCGTCAAACTCGTGACCTTGGTTAAGGGATCTAGCACCATTTCCTATTAAAGCAACTGATCGTTGATCTGGATACATGATTCTGAACCACCAGAAAAACAAACTTTTATCTTTATTTTGCCACTTCTTAAGCCCCCAGTTAATGATTCCTTCTTTTGGTCATTGATACAAGAAGCAACAGAACAGATTAAAAACAAATACAAATGAAAAGATGGCCTTCTTGATAATTTTTTTATGGTCAAATCAAACAACGGGGCCAAGTTCATGATGACCAAAGCGTCCCTTAGCAGGAAATACTGAACAGGTAAGGAACCATGGAAAAAACTTTTCCTTGCACTATGACTCATGGAAATTCACAATAATATACCTATACATGTCTATCTACTATGTAATGCCTTATGACTATTGATGTGGCCATTAATGGTGTCTAGAGGGTTCTGAAGCATATACAACATGGCAGGCCCCATGCCAGTATACAATGAGCAGATTGGCAGCACAAACGTGATGTGGGATCTAAGGGTAATCACTGACACTGCACAGGAGACCCGATGGCTTTTTTAATCAAATTGTGTGATACAACTTGGAAGGTATAATTTGAAAAACAAATAGAAGTTAGGATAGCTATATTTTTTCTCCTTAAATGCACTTTTCAAGTTAAAAGAGCACCTAATATTGCTTCCAGAGTACTATATACGAAGCCAACAAGTTCTTCCACCTTGGTAAATGGGGCATCGATCATAATTTTCCTTCGCTAGGAGTGAGGTACTTTGATCTCTTATTGCTAATATGGAAACTACCAAGGATGCACAATCCAACCCCCTTTACCCAATATGGGCACAGTTGTCAAAATTAGAGTTCTACTTTGCTGGTTTCAATAGTTGAATCAGGACAAGATACCACAAAGATCTGAATCGAATATACTCCTAAAAGCGCATAGAATTAGAATTTTAAAAACTATGAGTATGCAGCAACAACTGTTAATTGCCCCTGGCCGCTGCTATCTTAGGAAAGGAGAACCTTGTCTTGGTATTTATCACTCAATTTCATCGACAACCAAAAACATAGAGTGGATGATTTGAGCACCTTTTAAGGTCCCTAGAAATGTACCAATAACAAGTCCAACAAACTCAGTAGCTTTTCCTGGAAATAAACTAAAACAATCTAAGCCACCTCTAGTTAAATACCTCTTTTCAGTTCTTCAGCTTCTCATTCACTTGTCTTCGACCCAAATTTTGATAGTACATATCACTTTGGATTTGACACATCCCTTGTCCTATGTTTAATTTGATTAATACTAAAAAACTTAATCATTATTTTTTAATAATTTTTAATCGACATGCATGAGTTTATTGAACACAATCAACAACTCACAAACCTTAGGCAAAATATAATAATCAAAAAATTTATACAGAAACTAATAGTTTCCATAGTATAATGAGCAAGGTTGAGCTTTTAAGAAAATCAACCATCAAGTATAATAAGCGCATGTCTTAGAATACTAATTCTGGTTATACTATATTCCAAATTGCAATTCTTACATTCTTCCTCCCAGAAGAATTAGTTTCTAGAGGAGGGTGGAACCCCTTGACCATTTGAGCTATATGTACTAAGATGCAACCTAAATTTCACCTTTCGTTTGTACTGGACTCCCATTTTTTGGTTCAAACCAATCCTTGAGTCCCACCTCCCCCCCCCCCCAAAAAAAAACCCTAATTATTGATCAGAATGGAAACACTTCTCATCCTACTAATCATTTCACAGCACATTTTGCAACCAAACAACCCTAGAATCCATCTTTTCAAACACGACTTTTACAACTGGATGGAACAGTTCAAGTATTACCCAACAAAAAGAAGATCTCCAGAAACCCTAATTTTAGCCCATGACAGAGATTTTCCACGAGTCGAACAAAAATACAAGCAATTAGTGTTCGCAACAAGAGAGATTAGAAGAATTGATCACCATTTTTTCCGACGTCTTCTTCGAAATCGACACAGAGATGACTCCTTTCCGGTTTTGGAGAAGTTGAAACGAAAGTAGCCTTTTGATTTTTTCAAATTTTCCGGTTCCAAAAAAAGAAAATTATCTAAAAAAGTGTATGTGTGTAACTATGTATGTATGTATAAAAATCTAGATTATAAGAAAATAGAAATTTAAAATAAAAATAAATATAAAATGATACGAGAAATTGTATTTTATAAGAATACCGAAAATAAAAATATGAAAAAAGTATAAACATAAAAATTATAATAATTTTTACGTAAATATTAATTATTTTATGAAAATAATATAATAATTATCTTTTATAATAAAAATAAAAAATAATTAAATATATACTTATTAATTATAAAACAAATAATATAAAATTTATAATTATAACTAAACAAGAAAATAATTTATTATATATGAAAATATATATAAATATGAAAATATAAGATTTTTTTTTAAGTTTCGGAAATGTGAAACTTTGAAAACGGAAAATATTGCAATCGAAAACTTTTTATATAGAAATAATAACAATTAAATAATAATTTAAATTAAAAATTTTTAAATGTAAAAATTTTATTTTGCTCATCGTAACGGTCACAATCTAAAATGCAAATTTTGTAAATACTTTACCTTTAGAGGGCTGGTCCTTGTTATACAATGAGAGAGAAAATGGTGCTCAATGGGCAAAGGTATTAAAAGTGGGGCAATAGATATCCAAATATTACCAAATATGCAATGTAACAATATTACAATAATTTAATTAATAAGGTTTTTATGATATTGTACTAGATTTAAAAATAGATTTAGCTAACCGACTTTATATGAAACTCGAGTCGATTTAAGTAAGTTGATACGAAAATTTTTAATTCTTACGACTTGAAATTTATTTTAATTCATTATCGGACAATCGAATTAGTGGGATTGAATATTATATTTTTTTGTCAAGTCTCGGGTTTGAAATTTGGGAATATAAAAGATTATGCTGGAAGAGCCGTTCCTTAAATAAGGTAGCCACATATATTTAAATCGGATTAGTCGGAATAAATTATGATAGATATTTGTATGAATCAAATGCTCTTAAAAGACCAAAAAAAAAGGGTTATCTGGGGTGGGGTGTTGGAGTTGTGTCAAATTTGTGTCACTGTAAAATCATAATACACAGATTATTAAAGAATCAAACTAGCTAGATCAATCCTCTGGGAGAGTATAAATGGCATGGATCCAAAGCAGAGCAAGAGTTTTTTTTTTTTTTTAATCAAGAGATCTCATGGGAATATCTTTTCACTAAAAAAGCATTATTCTCACCTCAATCTCCCACTTGGGATTGGGATCCAATGGTTCTAATCTATTGAGTCCATATAGAATCCAATTTACAGAGCAAATTGTGGACTAATCACAGAAACAAGTGAAGCTCCACAATTTTCTTACCCAAGTCCTATAAAAGAAAAGGAAATCCCTAGATTTGCTCCATAACATCCATTTATCCTATAAATTTCCACTACCCATCTTTGAAACTCCATTTCAATGGCTTCCACAACTCTCAACCGTAGAATTAGAAATGATTCCTCCCCCAACCCCACCACCATCAAGACCAAAAGACAGAGCCAAACGGGCTTAGCCATGCGGGGTCTGCAATCCCTAGCGGTCGCACTCACGGTCCCTTTCCTTATAACCATATCCATTATTTATTTATTCGGGTCGGGCCAAAAGTATCATACCCTAGCCAAGCCATTCTGGTTCCCATCGCTTTGGTTAATTCACTTGGCTTCTTTGGCCATGACATTTTTCATGAGCTTAAGTGCCTGGCTTATATGGGCCGATGGCGGTTTTCATGCGAGTGATAACACATTACTTATGTACATGGTGCAAATTTCGTTGAGTATGGTTTGGGATCCCGTTGTGCTCGTTATCGGCGCAAGATGGATAGGGTTGATTTTTTGTGTTACACATTTGGGAATTGTTTCTAAGTTATCTTCATGTTTCGGAAAAATTAATCCCATTGCCGGCGATCTTGTTAAGCCTTGTATAGGATGGTTAGCATATCTTACCATCGTCAATTTTAAGCTTGCTTGTATTTGATTTTATTTCTTTTTTTGTTTAATTTTGTTAGGTTCGCCGAGGCTTTGATCTTTGTTGTCCCAAGATAAAGATAATCGCTCGTGTATATTCATAATTTATTTAGTAAAAATAATATAAATATATGCATAAGATAAATTTTAGCATAAAATTTGTCATGTAATGTTATACAGATCAAATGAATCGAGAAACCTAATAAATAAAATCATGGATGATAGTCCATATTAAGAAAAAGTTCAATTTTTTTTTTTAAATTTAAATAATTTTGAATCTTTCAAAATATATTTTCAATAAAAAATAATATAAACTATCGTATAAAATTTAATTCGTTTAATTTTTTTTTATTTGTTCTCTATGTTATTCTCGAAACTTGTTTTTCAATTTAAAACTTGCCTATCAATTTTGGGACAATCGTGTTGAATTCAATTTTGCTTCTGCCTATAATCTTTTCTCGAGACTAAATCATAAATCAAAATAGATAATTCAAAATAGATCCCGTGTTATTAATAAAAAAGTAAAAACATTATCCAAAATTGATAAAGTTTTGGATGTACCACAATTTTCTTAAAATGCCGTGATGAAATTGTTTTTTTTAATAATTATTGATATTTTTAATTTAAATAATATTACTCATCGTCTAGTATTTATATCTAGGATTTAGAAAAACCAATTTTTAAAATGAATTTCATAATATTCGAATCGGATTAGTCAATCAAATCTCAGATACCCTGTTGAAAAAAAAAAATCTAGGAATTCGCACTAATTCTTAGTTACATGCATTAGCAATGGATAATTCATAGTTACATGCATTAGCAATGGAAAGATACTATACAAATCAAAGGAGGCTTTTCATGTTTTGTTGGAAGTGTTTCTATTCTTGGAAGTGATGACAATCAAATTTTGGTTGCAATTTGCATGGGAAATAGGTGGGAAAGTTTAATTATCGAACCAGACTCCCTTGGGCCTTGTGCCATCAACCCTTGTTCCGATCCCAGATCAATAGATTTTGTAATAAAATATTAATACTTTTTAAATAAAATTTTATAATTCAACCTTATAAATCGATATAAAGAGAAATTTGTCTTCTTTTAAAATTTAATTTAATTCGAATCGAATTTAATCAGGTCAATATAATCATCAAATATTGATAATTTATTAAAAAAAAATAACCAACCTTTGCCCTAACCTACCAAAGGTGTTATGGAAGCTTGTTGATCTTATTAGAAGCTTGTTGGTCAATTTCATATAATATCCATTTCTTTAATTGTTTATGGGGTACTTTAGGGGGAAACACAAATATGTATAGAATATTGTAACTCAACTTATCAAATACCTAAATTCTTACAAAAGGCTACTAATATTGTGTTTATTTTGCATCTTGGTATATTTTTAGGAATTCATTCTCAAAATTTATATTGAAAATATAAATTTATATTGTATTTTCTAATTGCGGCTTTTTTGTGGGGGAGGAGGTTCAATTTGAAATATATCTTAAAATAATAAAATTTTTTAAATATTTATTTTTTAATATACAAAAATCAAATTTAAAATTTTATTTAAAACATATTAATATTCAATCATTAAATCAAATAAATATTAATATTGCAATCGACTATAAAAAATCGAAAAATTTGCATAGTTGGAAAGTAATGATAACTCCTTTTTAATAATTACAGTTTTTTCTATTAACAATATTAAGAATTAATGTTTTTAATATTATTTTACAAATTGGGGTAATTTTTCCCTGGTCTCATGTTACATCTCTGATTAGAAAAAAAAAAAAGAAAAAATTGACAAGTCAATAAGTGAAATTAAATCAAGAACGTCAATTAGTATACCAAATGATAATAAAATGTACCTCAGCCACAGCAGAACATTACTCCCGCGTGAATCGTTTATTTTCGTGCAAGAATGACGAAATACAGTTTGTCGGAAAAGGCCAACTTTATGCTCTCTCTTTCTCTGTTCTCTCTCTCCACCGACGCGAAGCCCACAGAAAGAATCAATCAAAATCCCGCAAACGACACTCTATGCACTTCCCATTATAGATACCTCTCTCTCTCTCTCTCTCTCTCTCTCTCTCTCTCCCCTCCCATTTCCCAAACTCTAATTTCAATTTCAAACTCAGGGGAAATCAAATTCCAATTCAGAAAATAACCTAATTGCCAGCTCCTCTATCTCTCACCGAGCCGAAGTTTTGATTCTCCATATCTGAGATAGAGCTCTCTCTCTCTCCAGAAATGCTCGAACGGTGTTTAGGAGCACGTCGAGTCCGACAGATCCATAGATTCTTCCGTCACGCGAAGGTGACGGGCCTATGCCTCATCATGACCATCGTTGTCCTACGTGGGACCATTGGTGCAGGCAAATTCGGCACTCCTGAACAAGATTTCTATGAAATTCGCGAGCATTTCGTTCATCGGAAACGCGCCGAACCTCACCGTGTCCTCGAAGAAGTCGATACCACCTCTGATTCCACCAATTTGAACAATTATGCAACCTTCGACATCTCGAAAATCGCCGTAGACGACGAACCTGATGATTTCAAGCGCGATCCAAACACGCCATACACTCTCGGACCGAAGATTTCAAATTGGGATGAACAGAGAGGTAATTGGCTTAAAGAAAACCCAAATTTCCCTAACTTTTTAGGACCCAATAAACCTAGGGTTTTGTTAGTTACTGGGTCATCGCCAAAACCGTGTGAAAACCCTGTGGGAGATCATTATCTGTTGAAGTCGATTAAGAATAAGATTGATTATTGTAGGCTTCATGCGATCGAAATGTTTTATAACATGGCATTGTTGGATGCGGAGATGGCCGGGTTTTGGGCGAAATTGCCATTGATTAGGAAGCTATTGCTTTCGCATCCGGAGGTTGAGTTCTTGTGGTGGATGGATAGTGATGCCATGTTTACAGATATGGCTTTTGAGGTGCCGTGGGAGAGGTATAAGGATTATAACTTTGTGATGCATGGTTGGAGTGAGATGATCTATGATGAGAAGAATTGGATTGGTTTGAATACTGGGAGTTTCTTGCTTAGGAATTGTCAGTGGTCACTTGATATGCTTGATACTTGGGCTCCAATGGGGCCGAAAGGGAAGACTAGGATTGAGGCTGGTAAGCTTCTAACTAAGGAGCTCAAAGACAGGCCAGTTTTTGAGGCTGATGATCAGTCTGCCATGGTTTATATATTGGCGACCCAAAAGGTGAAATGGGCTGATAAGGTGTATCTTGAGAATGCGTATTATTTGCATGGTTATTGGGGCATCTTGGTTGATCGATACGAGGAGATGATTGAGAATTATATGCCCGGATTAGGGGATCATCGGTGGCCACTTGTAACTCATTTTGTCGGGTGTAAGCCTTGTGGGAAATTTGGGGATTACCCTGTTGAGAGATGTTTGAAACAGATGGATCGAGCGTTTAATTTTGGGGATAACCAGATACTGCAGATGTATGGTTTTACTCACAAGACACTTGCTAGTCGGAGAGTAAAGAGGATTCGAAATGAGACAAGTAATCCTCTTGAAGTGAAGGATGAGCTGGGCTTGCTTCATCCAGCATTTAAGGCAGTTAAGGTATCATCGTCTTCTTGATGAATGATGGACGTGTGTTTACTCCAATTGGGATCGCTTCAACAGATGTTTAAGGCTGCTAAATTATCATCTCTTCTCGATTGCTCATAGAAGTGATTAGCTTAAAGTAAGATTCATACTCTCTCTCACACGTGTTGCAGTTCATGTTTACTTCTCGAAGTAAAGTACATATCATTTTGTATGATGTCACTGTTTATTTATTGTTATCCACTTTTGTGTTTTTAGTTTTTCAATTATATTGATTTTTTTGATATATAATGTAGACTAGCTTTTCATTGGACGAGTAAATCGGTTGTATGAACTTTGGGGTCACAATTATTCTATTTTGGATCCCATGGGATGATGGAGCTATGTTATCTTTGTCTCCTATTACTAGTTGGCATCCAATCATGCCTCAGTTTTTCTTGTATTGGAATTTTGGCCATTGATTCTTGGAACTACAGATGTGCAGTCATTGCTCGTAGAGATTGCTATCTAGAATGCATGAAGTGCATTTGGTGATCGAGTCGAACAATAATATTATTTTCATTTATTTTTGGTTGTTGCATTATTAAATTTCAATCTCTTGTTATTGGTGATGCTGTGTGCTCTTGTTTGGCTATTTGTTGTCTTTTGTCTTGAGTAACATGATACTCCCCAGAGGGCGTAATTGTCTTCTTTCCACGCACCTCGAAGCTTTTATTAGTTTGTGTTTATGATGCAGAGTCAAATCCTCTGGATTATTAGTTACCTAACATTTATGATTATTTGATCAAATCAATCATATGAATTTTGGGACAACATCTTTCTATTTTGGGTGCATTCGGTTGGGGGGAATAGTCCCCTCCGAAAATGTTTTGTGAATGATGTCTGACTACCCAAGAAAAATAAGTTAAAAAAGCATACATTAAAAACTAGAAAATAAGCCTGTTTTATTGAAGGCTAAGCAATTTCATACAAATGTTGCTCTCAGAAATTAGGCAGCAATTCAGTAAGTATAAAGGTCAACATAAATTTAATCATTTTTTTTCTGCAATTTAATTTTTTACTAATTTTATTAAAGAAAATTGAGATGAGAATACTAATTTTTTATTTACTATTTTTTACTAATTTTTTACTAATTTTATGAGAATTGAAGTCTTAGAGCTTTTTGGTTGCATTTTTATTTATTTATTTATTTTATTGAACCAAAATTGAAAATTTCAATCCCAACAAGTGGTACATAAACATCATAAATTAATAAGGTTTTAAATTAGTTTTGTTTTAAAACTAATAATTTCCTAAATATATAAGCATTAAATTTGAAATGCGAAAACCATTTTACCATTTGTCTTCGGAACTAAGAAGTTATGAATCATTTAACTATTTGAAGTGCATTATTAACGAGAGATTAAGGCGGAGATTCAAGAACAAATTCGTACTAAATTCTTTTGAATTAAATTATCAGACACTCTATTTCTTTAATCAGAGATTTCAAATTAGAGTTTTGAGAATAACGAAAAAAAATTTAAAAGAATCAATTTTTAAAATGGGTCGTATAATATTCAAACCGAATTGATCGGGTAAAACTCGAATATCGATGGTGAAAAAAAAAATGGAAGAACAAATTTGGCTATGTAGAATTAAACCGAGCAATCTCAAAACTGAAGAAGTCAAGTTAGGATAGATATAGTTTTCCGACTAATTTGATATAAATAAAATCTCGCAGCACCACCGAAAACCCATGACTCATTTTCACATTTTAACAAACTTGTTTTATTTTTTGGTCGTACAATAATTTAAATTTGAAATCTTCATATTGGAGGATGGAGGTTTATATTACCAGGTTGTGTCCTTGAGGACTTAACAATACTAAAAACCACTATAATTTTATTTTGAAAATCTAAATAATTTCAAAACAATTAGATCGTGAACAGAAAAAGAAATAAACTTAAAAATATTTTCAATTTTATTTTAGAAAAAAGAGAAAAAAATTCATCTGGGAGGGATTTAAATTGTTGTTGATTTATTGTATTCAAGTTATATTTTCTTATATTTTTAAATTTCTCTGATTTTAACAACCTGTATATAACTATGTAATTTTATTAGATTATCCACAATTTTGTATATTTTAAATATTTATTAAAATAAAAAACCTCTATGAAATAATAAAGTTTTGAAAATTATTAAAAATAAAAATTTATTTGTTCATTATTTTTTTAATTAAAAAAATCACTTAAAAACATGTACATATTATTATTATTATTATTACTAAACATGTAAAAGTCTGAGTATTTTTTATTTTTATTATTTAGGGGATTAATCGTGTAAAGAAGACCTAAAAATACACCAATTAGGAGGATCAAGAATTTAAATATAGAAAATAAAATAAAACGTAGAGATAGACCGCTGAAAAGTTGGATACAGGTTATTCATAAAAATATGATATTTAAAGGTTTAGATGAGAATATAATTTTTAATAGGAAACTAACTTATTTTATATATATATTTATTTATTCATTTATTTCTTTCTTTTTTGTGTTTTTAATGTATTTATTTATTTATTTTTATTTTAATTATTTCTAATTTTATCTACCAAATGATCGATTTTAAATTATTAAAATTAAAACTCAGTTTATTATTATATTAAAGAGTTAATCACATTCTTTGTGCTTACTATTACTACTTGAGTCCGATCATTGTTCTTGGAAATCCATATATTTTTCATGTTAAATGAATGAGATAAGTTCTCGATCTTTTGACACGTAGGTACTTGTGATTACAAAAATAGTAGTAAGCCTTGGATTTTTTGTTTTATTTTATTTTTTATCTTTAGGAATTTTAATTGTTTGGAGGGGTAAAAATGTAAAATCATAAATTAGTTGACTAGGGTAGGCACCCGATGCTAATTTATTTTATTTTTAAATTTAAAACTTAAAATTTAATTAAAAAAATTTAATATTCGTTTGATTGTGAGAGCACCACACGGTTAATTCTATTCTCACACCAACCAACTCAAGACCGCTCATTCTCATCGAGTGGGATCAAACATCATAAACCAAATCCAAAGGTCCTGATTTCATCATAAAAAATCTACAAAATCCTTTCCCAAAATGCCAATTCGCTTGGGAAACTCGAAATAAGACAACTATAAATAGCAAAGAAGAAGGGTCCGTTTCTCTTTCTGTACTCTCTCTAGAATTTCTCTCTACTTGCGGCTGTTCTTACCCTCACTGTCTCCGCTCACTCTGCTCTCTTTCTTCGCAAAAACCCTAGAGAGAAAGAAAGAAATTTGATAATGGAGGCTTCACTAGGGCAAAAGCAGAATCCGCAACACCAAGAAAAGGATGAGTTTTTGTTAGTCTCTGTTTCTCAGCTCTCTCTTTCTCTTCCTTCTTTTTCGACTGTTGTCGCGCGTTTCAGCTATGTTTCTGGAGTTGCAGAGCTTCGCTTTCTTCACAAATCGACGGACGTTGTTATCGCTGATCTCACAACTTCTCAGGTTGCCTAGGGCTTATCATGTGTTTCAAGTGATTTTTCAAAGAGCTTGTTTTGATTCTTTTTTTGCCACAGTTATTCAAGTCAGGTCCAGTTGAATCAATCTGCATATTTGAACGTTCTGAAGAGGTAAGTGATTCATACATAAAATGAGCAGTCTTGTATTTTAGGTTTTGATTTCTCAGTTTTGTACAAGAAATTTCTGCAAATTGATGTTTTTGTGAAATTTGTATTTTAGCTTGTATTGGTTGATTTTAATTTTGGAACAGAAATCGTATTCGAGAGGTGTATCTATTCGATTCAGAAGTGAAGCGGAAAGCATGGCATTTCACTCTGCTTTTCAAAAATGGAAGAGGGAAGCAGTCGATGAAGGTCCTATTTTAAAGCCTTTTCTTGTTTTCTGTGACCGATTGCATGTTCTTTTCCCTTACTTTATTTCTGGAATTTGATGTTTTGTGTACGTCTTACCCTATTTGTCATCTGGGTCTTATTGTTTTACAATTATTGCACAATGTTGAGGGGTTGTGCAAGGATGCACTCCTCCATCACTTGGGGAAATTGATTAGGGACATTAGTTCTAGCTCTCATATCATGCCCGAGAAATTTTGGCCCTTTCCATTGATAAGCCATCCTTCAGACAAAAATGTCTTTATTTGTGAAATTGTGTTTGATAGCTGAATTGTACAAGTGTGAAATGTTTAGGATCTTAATCTGGATTGTCTTGCGGGTCCTATGATCTAGCCCTTGCAAAATTCAATTGTTTTCCAACATCATGCTGTATTCTTTTAAAATATATGAGTAATGTGTTTGTTGCTTTCATTGTCCTCAACATGATTTTCCTGTACTGCACATATTGAATTCTAAGAGACTTGGAGGGGTTAATTTCTTTTGTTTTCCTCTCAGGGACTCGATTGCAGAATGGAGCAGTTTTGGATTCTAAAAACAAATTTGATGATAAGATTGAAGCATCTTCTGCTAAGATGTATTTCCATTATTATGGACAGCTACTTCATCAGCAAAATATGTTACAGGACTTTGTGAGGACAGGTTATATAATATCATGCTACAATAAATTTTTCTGTTTAATTTTTGGTTTTGGTGCTTACATTTTAGATTTTGTTCTCTTTTCTTTAAAAGAATCCTAGTTGCGTGAATAACAGCCTATTTTGCATGAATGACAATGCCAATGATGTAAGAGGTTTTCTGTTTCAGGAACTTACTATGCTGCAGTTATGGAGAATCATGCAGATTTTATTGATAGAGTTGTGGTTGATGTTGGTGCTGGAAGTGGTATTCTGTCATTGTTTGCTGCTCAGGTATCAATACCGTCTGTTATACACAAACCTATTTGTGATTGATAATGTGTTCCCTAATCTTGTCAGTGGTTTTGTTATGGTTTTGCAACATGTTTCTCAGTTTCTATTCCTATGACCCTTTAGGCTGGTGCGAAGCATGTTTATGCTGTGGAAGCATCAGAAATGGCAGAATATGCCCGCAAACTGATTTCAGGAAACCCATCTCTAGCTCAGAGGATTACAGTGAGAATATGACCTCCATGTTTTGTTTATTTTTCAAAATTTTGTGCCAATGATGTCAGCTGCTGTTATCTCACTGTCTTGCTTAAGCTGAGTATGTTGTTTTAATAAAGGTAGTTAAAGGCAAAGTTGAAGAAGTTGAATTGCCTGAAAAAGCAGATATTCTGATATCTGAACCAATGGGTAATTCGTCTCTTCCAGTTCTTTCTCTGAGTGAATGCAATAACTACTGAAGTTTATGTCTTGTATTTTGCTTCTTCTTTTTTTCTAGAAGGATACGTGGCTTGTGGCCTTCTATTTTTCCTGCATTAACTACCTGTAAGCAATCTTGGATGTCTTGTCAAATGGTTCAGTTGTTTCTGGTCAATAATTGAACATTTTATCTATACCTTAAACTGTTTGGTAATATTTTGGGCCCTAAAATCATATGGATGTGTTAAAAAATAAGTTGTAAGATTTATAAGCTACATGAATAAGGGTTCTCCATCTCTCCTTGTGTTTGTTGTTGATTTCTCTAGAAAGCCATGCCTTATCCTCTTTGATGTTGATAACATGCTTCTTTTTCTGTAGGAGTCAATTTAAATTAAATGGAAAATTTCTAATTGTGGCTACACACCCAGTGGTAGCATTGAAAAAAAAAAGGATGGCTTTGTCTGTTTCCTAGTGAATGAAAATTTGCATGTATTTGTGCATGGATATGCCTATATGATTTATCATACGTGTATCTAAACCATTTCTGGATAAAATTTGGAAGAATGTTTGTGCTTTCCTACTTTATGTTTTGATTGAGTATCTGATTTCCTTCTACAGGCACATTATTGGTAAATGAAAGGATGTTGGAATCTTATGTGATTGCAAGAGATCGTTTTCTCGGTTCAGACGGAATAATGTTTCCTACTATTGGAAGGTAAATTATTTTCCTTGTTCTCCATGCAGATTTACAAATGTACTATAATGGGCCCTGTGCTGCATTTGTCATGATAGCATCTTCATGGTGCTATTTCAAGAAGTTTACCGAAAAAGTGTTCCACAGTTGCCGCCTATGCCTCTAACTGTAAAAAGGAAAAAAGAAAAGTTGACAAAGTGAAATGTCAAAATTTGAATCAGCTTTATCCAGAAAGTAAAGAGTATTCTACCTATCAACAAATTTCCCTAACTTAAACGTCCTCGTATGTTTGATCTCCACTCCATGCAATCCTGTTGACGGTAAAAGGAATAGTATCTCTCAAATCTTGACTAGTCTACAGGGGAACTCTTCTTAGCATGACTTTGAATTCTCTGCATTTTTCACATCTGCATATAATCATGGTCTGGGATGTGATTTTCTTTTGCGCTTCTGATGATGTTGCAGGATACATATGGCTCCATTCAGCGATGAATATTTATATGTTGAAGTTGCAAATAAAGTATGTATTTGAATTTTTTTTTAGAAACATAAGGAAGCTTTTTATATGTTATCTTTTACTTTAAAGATGGTAATATGGAGTTGGCAGAGGGGGCTAATTAAGAATTCTCAAGTGGCACTATTATGCGAAAGCATTTTCCCTTCTTTCCTTTGGAGTGTTTAAATAACTGAAACACTCCAAGGAAATGTTACCTAGCAGATGTCAAAAGGCATGGCATGCCTCTGGTAACGAGACAGTTAGCATAGCAAGAATATATGAATTTGTTTGGCAGAATAGTAGTTCTTGTTATTTTCTGAATGCTCTGAAAGAAATTGCTTGATTAATAAGTTCTCTACCTGCTTACTTTTCTAAATTTTTGAAACCAAATATCACTGGACAGAATGTCAAAGTATATAGTCATCATTTATCATCTGTTTCTAGCTTGAGAAAAATAAATTTCATAAAATGGTGCCAAAGGTGCTGCCTACTAATTTTTATTGTCAAGTGGGAATCAATAAAATGGAGAAAATGATTGGAAAGTAGGGTTTATTAACTGCATCTACATTGTTGTACCATGGTCACTGAATCCAGGTTTGGATGGTGAATTGAAAAGCTCATTATCTGAATCCTGAATCTACGATTCAGGATTATGAATATAGATACTTTTTAAAATATACATATGTAATATATTAAAATAAAGTATTCACAGAAATAAAGCACTCAAAAGCTAATATTTAATTACTTAAAATACTAACTGAAATAATATGGTGAAAGTTGTTTTCTTTTAAGAAGATGTCTACTGTCTAATGTGAGAAGTGTTTATACCTTGAAAGGTTTTACATTTAAAAAATAGCACTTGATTGTATTGTTTATATAAGAAATACATAACTGCCAATTATATCCAAGGGAGTAAATTTATTAATAAAAAAAATTAATAACTTGACAAAGAATGCTGCTTGTCTGCCATCCTCGAGTAACATAAATGAATTTTTTAACCAAAAAAAAAAAAAAAAAAATTTGTTCTTTCAACATGTCTTCATCTTCTATTTATTCTACAAAATTTAGGCCCTCTTAATGATTGCTAGGGACAAAGTTTCTGGAATGATTGTAAAATCAAATTAAATCTAGTATTGACTTTGAAAAGACTACGAGGTAAATGCATGGTATGATTTTTTTTCCCCTTTTAGTTCTATTTTTTTGGTCCAGAATCAGTATCCCTGTATTACTTTGTGTTCATTATTTTGTTAGCACAAACTGATCTTACCCGCATTTTCATGCGATCATTGCTATATTATTTCTCCATTAAAAGGTGTCTTGTTAAATTCATCATCTCTTGTTTATGCAGGCTCTCTTTTGGCAGCAACAAAATTATTTTGGGGTTGATTTGACACCATTGTATGGATCAGCATTTCAAGGATACTTCTCTCAGGTTTGCATTTTCCTCCAATGTTTTGTAACTTGTAGCTCAAAGTTTCTTAATTATTAGTAACTTCTCAGTGGCTCATCTTTGCAAAGTAGTTTTCATAAGGTTGTTTTCTCGCCAATGGTCAAAGTCTGAGTGCACTTGTGAAGTGCCAATTGGGATCTTGAATGTCCTCTGCTTTCAAAATTCTATAGCTGGGACTTTGTTTGCATCCACCTTAGAAGAGACCTGCTTGGTAGGATTCTCCCCGCTAAAGTACTTATAGGATGAGAATTTAGATGGATCCTTTGATTATAAGAACTGCTGACCAAGTTCCCAAGGACAAATGTTCTTCTATGGATTTGATCACATCCCTGAAATCACCACTCTTGGTGTGCTATGATTTTATGCACGTGGAGAACACAAGACTAATTTGCTATTGCTGTATGTCCATATAATTTCATGGTTATTTCTACTCAATGATTTGGTTGATTTTGTTCCTTGTTGCAGCCTGTGGTGGATGCTTTTGATCCTAGGTTACTGGTGGCCCCTCCGACGTCACATGTGATAGACTTCACTTCCATAAAGGTACTGGCACATCTTTGTAGATTTATAATTTTTTTGCTTTCATTCCTGCTATTTGTCAGTTATGTCTTATGACCCTTGGTAAACTGAGGTATCATTTCTAGCTTTGATTCCATGGTCTGTTATCTAAGAAGATTGTAAAAATTTTCCTTGCCCACAATACCTGTTCATCTCAACTCTTTTCTTTTACAACTCTTGGTGTGGTGGCTCCAATTTCAGACACAATGTGCTTGTTAATGTATGTTCTGGAACAAAGTGTCAGGGTGTGTGTCTGTTTTTATTAATGATGCTGCATGTTTATTGTTCTGAATATCTGTCCCCAAAATTAACTCTATCCCTTAGTAGTTGCGGAGCTATTCTGAAGCAGAGAGAAGAAAGTAGAAAGCAGTATAAAGCACAAAACTATAACTGAAACTTGATTTAAATTGTCGAGGCACTCAAAATATGATCTGCAACCTGGAAAACCTAATTTTCAACTAACGAACAAAACTAACTTCTCTGTACAGCCATAGAGAGTAGTTATACTAGGGTTATTGCTGTAACCTTTTAATGCTAACCCCAGATAATGAGAAGCTCTGATCTAATCTCAACCATTTAAACTCATTAAAAGTTGCGTGCTAGTGACATAACTTTTTAAAGACTCATTAAAAATGTAAATACCTAATCACTGTCCAGAAACCTAAGAAATGAAAAATGGAACTCAAGTAAAATAGAAAAAATTAAAAAAATATTGGAATGCTCCTGCGTCATATTCACTAATTCTTGTAGTATATGGTCAAGACTTCTTAGAATGGGGATTAGGCCTTTTGATCCTTCTTTTTATGGTCATAGAGTACTCATTGACTCACTCTTACGCTGCAGGAGGAAGCTTTGTATGAAATTGAAATTCCGTTAAAGTTCATTGCCTCTGTGGGCACAAGGATGCATGGATTAGCTTGTTGGTTTGATGTCTTGTTTAATGGGAGGTAGTTACTCAACTTGGTTTCTAGTTTCTGGGTTTTGCCTTATGCTCTATTCTTTAATGTTCTTTCACCACTAAATAGTCTGTACTGGCTTGTTGATCCATAGTGTTGTACAACGGTGGCTCACCACAGCTCCTGGTGCACCAACTACACACTGGTACCAATTACGATGTGTGCTGTCTCAGCCACTTTATGTCATGGCTGGACAAGAAATTACAGGGCAACTTCGCATGGTTGCCCACAGTGCTCAAAGTTACACATTACACTTAACAATGTCAGGTCTGAATTGACAAAATGTCTGAACTGCTCATTTTCCATTGGTGATTGGCTATTTTCATTTTAATTTGTTATATTGTATCCTTGAACAGCTAAAATGTATGGCCCCGGTGCTGATCAAGGAGGAATACTTCAAACTTCTTCTTGCAAACTAGATCTAAAAGAGCCTTATTACCGAATGTCGCAGCCACAACCTTATCCAATGGCACAAGATCAGCAGTCAAATCCATTAATAAATCCACTGGTACAACTGTCCTTTCACTTATGAATAAAAATATGGTTATCTGATTTTATAACTCCCCACTGCCCAAGCTATACCAAAAGCTACGGTGGCTCCATACAGTATAACGTGGAGAATTAGATGAATGTTGGAAAAAGTTGCTAAAACGTTTTTGTGTTTTTTCTGTTTAGTGGAGTAGTTGTTATTCCACTCCATTCCCCCCTAGGGCAATGGGAGGAAAGGGCATCCCTTACTCTGTACCCCTTGGGGCCATAAAAGGGAATAGCAGTAGGACAAGGGGACGTGAAAGAACAGTTATCCCCCCCCCCCCCCCCTCAAAAAAAATGTGTACTTCCCCAATATTCCTTCGAAGGAAAATTCTGACGAAATAAGACCATTTTAAAATAGTTCCAATGGCTTGTTCCCTTATTATTTTACCTGTTAAACCAGCAGAGGTTTGTTTAAAGAGTGGCTGCTATTTGGGTGCTTCTTGTTTTTTGAAACCTTACACTCAGAATGAAACTTGTTCACTTTTTGGGGTTCTTCACTTTTCCTTGATACAAGGATGGGAACCGGTGGATCAGACTTTTACAAATTGCAGCATGTAGCCTTCTATTGTTCCTGCGATCAAACCGCTTGGGAAAATGTTTGGTTGATTCATCTTACATTTTGGAGATTTGATTGGACTGAAAATGGAGTCCAATGTGTAGTACTTTTCTTATCTACTTTTCTCCCGCGCTGATGCCATGCGTTTTCGGTTTGTGCTTCAAGGACTGATTCAGTTTATTATTTTTGAAAGGACATTCCCATTCAATCCCAGGACATAGATGGGTCTGAGTTAACACAGCAACAATTACAGAATTTGAGTGCTCAACTACAATAACATACCTGATGGCGAATGTTGGTGCAATAAATTTTCCCAACATGTTATGATGTGTTGTAACATATAAAGTGCATCGTCCCAGCCAAATGCAAGGACTGTGCAGCGGTCTTTGTCAGAGAAGATAAAACTTTCTTTCGATTACCTGCATTGCTGATTGCTGATGCTTGTAAATCGCAACTCCATTCTTTGAGTGGTTGCTTTTTCCAATTCGTGTACAATATCTGCAATATCTTTCAATTGCTAAACATGGAAAATAATCCTTGGTTAAACTATTCAACTTCTTTCTTTGTGGCCAGGCATAAGTTGCCTTCTTTTAGTTTTAATTGATTCATCATTTGTCTCAAGGCTACAGTTCTGCTTCTAGATCTTATGACATAAATTATTCTTGCAAATTTGCTGCTTTCTTGCAATGATATTGAGCCAAGGCATTGGGAAGAATATTTTGTCCAATCTCGGCCCAGCCTCGCCCAGCCCAGTGAAGGGACTCCTGCTGAGCAATTTTCTCTATACGCCCAATCGAATAAAACATTTCTGTCAGCCAAACGCAAGCTTCAAGCATATAACAAAAGTTTTTGTTTTGAGGTCATGTGTGGTGGAAGGGAAAAGAGGGTAAAAATTAATCTTCAAAACTTTTCATTGTCGGGGGTATATTTACCATAATGTGGAGGTAAATGTTACCCTTGAGATGTGGAGTAAAAGGGGGGAGAAAGGGTAATTATTTTGGATTCGTGGAAAATTATTGGGATTTTGTTCTCTCTCTCTCTCTCTCTCTCGCTTTGTTGTTATCCACCACCTCCTCCTTTGTCAATTGTTGTTCGGAGTCGAGGAATTTTGGTGGCAGCTTTACTTGCTATTAAACACAATGACATTGAGTTTTAGTCCAGACGTAGCCCATGCGACGCCAATCGGAGGTAGATCTAAGGAATTTTGAAGGAAAGCTCTTGACAATGACATATGGTTCATGGCATCAAGTCTGGCTGGCGTCTGAAAATGTCAGCCAAAGATCGCAGTTGTCAAACAGTTCTGACATGACCACCGAGTGCAGCGAAGCGAGAGAGAGAGAGGATGAGAGAAAGAAGGATAGGTTAAAAAAAAAAGAGGGAACAATGGAGAGGGAGAGAGGGAGTGATGTATCGGTCTGAATTCTTGGAACAAAAAGGTAAAATCAGACAAAATGAACAGAAAGGTATAATCAAACAAAATATCAATGGCCCAGATTACTTGGTTTTTAAATAATTAAAACAAAAGGACCAAGAAACAGATTTGACAACTGAGATCGAAAGAAATTTAGTAATAATTTAATAATTAAATACTAATTATAATAAATTAAAAAAATAAGGACCTTTGTGGTATACTTTATTGTTCACTGATATTTTCTGTGTTTAGTAATTAAACTCTGTTGATTAAAATTTCTGAGTTTGAATCTTAAAATTGAAAAAATAGTTATTGAAAGGGTTAATCCTTAAATTGAATTTCATATTTATTTGAACAAAATCAGTAAAATTTTTAAATAACGGTGATCAAATAAAAAGAAAAAAGAAAAAAAAAACTTCATTATTCCAAATAAGATAAGGTTAAACTTTGCCTTGTTTGTTCACTAATTTAACCATACAAGGGAAAATAAAAATATTATAAGTAACATTTACTCTTGATTTGATTTTTCAACTTGGAAATTTTCCCTCCTACAAAACCCCAACGAAAAGAAATTTTTAACATGCATATTTGCTATACATTTACAAGTAAACAAAAATGTTTTTAGGTCTTAAATAGGTGAAATAGATGCCTGTGTATGACCCCCTCCATCAACCAGGTGCCAATAACACCAATGTACAACAAATGCAATTTGCCGAAAAAATAATCAAGATCTTGCAAGCATGACTTTGCACACCAAAACTTAACCTCATGTAAATGTATCCTGGAGCACGCGGGGGCATCTGCGATGCAGCGCCAGGAGTGTAGCCATTTTCATGCTGAGTAATGTTGAAGCAGTTTGAGAGTCCTCTTTGCATTATTAGCTTACAGCAGCCATGGCAGGGAGATTCTGTATGGAGACCACGTTAAAACACCGGCCGCAAAGTGTTGGGTGATCGGAAAAGGAACCAACTTGGTGCGAGTAATTCCAGCATCTTTCGCATTTTGTGCCATCAGCACGAGACACGCCGATCCAAACTTTATTCTCTCCTTGAATGAGATACTCTCCTTTGTATTCTATTCCTTGAATCTTTTCATTCTCCAAAGATGGTATTATGTCAACCTGTACATTATCAGTTCCAGAAGTGGATATTTTCATTAAACTGGCACCATACAGAACAGAGATTAGCCAATAAGCACATGGAACCAACCAACCTGAGATGTTATGAATATGCGATGTAGCGCATCTGCTTCATTGTCTGCTGCACACATTTCGTGCATTCTAGAGGCAAGATCAGTATCAGAGATGTGGAGCCATACCTTCGCTTCTAAACTGGAACCAATCAACTTTCCAGTACGTGCAACTTCTAGGACTTTATTCACCTCAGTTCTTAACTGGCAGAATTGGCTAATATTAGTAACAAATGGGTGGTTACTCAAGCTATTATTTCTCTTGATGCTGAGAGGAAAGCATGCACTAGTTCCCCAGAGGCATTGATATGGAGTATGCATAACCAAATTTCAAAAGTTAAAGACCATTTAAATTATCTGAAGAATCACATTTTTTTTGGGGGGGGGGGGAAATTACCTGAAGAATCTTGTCCCAGAAGTCAATTTCTTCATTAGGAAAAGCAAGCCATCTTTCATTCATGGCTGGCCATTTTGACTCAAAAACAAATTCAGCAATGGAACCATTCTCAAAGGTATATTGAAATGGAAGATTCTGCCATACATCCTCGGCCAAATGGGGCAATATTGGGGCAATTACTCGAGCAAGGGAAAGGAGATGTGCTGCAAGAACTGTCTGACAACTTCTCCTTGTAAAACTTGTTGTGCCCCTGAAATATTCACTATCAGAGAGAGAGAGAGAGAGAGAGAGAGAGAGTAATAGCAAAAACAAACATAGGTCAGAAGTCAGAGAACCATCACTGATAGGTTATTTGACTTCTCATTGAGTTGAGGAACCCAATATGTTCAATACTTCATTATTTCTCAGATCTAACAGTGACTAATATTTAGGTACACAAAGTTTGGAGAAGAATAAGCCTTTCAAATGATGGTGCTAAACAGTGAAGTGAATCTTCCAGGCTTGGATGTGGAAGAACTAGAAAGATAATTGACAGGGTACTAGACACAGAAGGACAAACCATGAAAGCTTGACATGACATGGGAAACTGATTAAGCTTTTGACTGGAAGTAAGAGTTTGTGAATAAGGTGGAAGGAACTAATGCATGTCTAATAAATGCATAATGACGAAAGGAAATAAAGGGGATGTGCAGCAGATTCCACATACTTAAAATTATAGTAGCGCGGAGCAAGGCTTACCCAACGTAAAGTCGGTCTTTGGCAATGTCAAAATAGAAGTTTGATAAATCAACTATTGCAAACCGCTGTATGATCTGAAAGCAGATATCAAAAGGAAAAAGGAACAAACTATCAGTTAGTGCAACTATTTGAACTTGTGAAAATAGCATTATAGAAAGCAAGCTTATATTTTGTACAGATTAGGCCATAACTTCGTACATTGACAGATTCCAACATGTTAATGACTGACCACTCCTGAGATGGTCTTTAAATTCACAAGCTTCAGAAACTTTAATGATTTCTATATTTTAGTTCATTCCTAGACACCTCCTCTCCTAATTCATGTGTCTGTTTCATGGAAATTCAACTTATCAAGCTCACTTCCTGGTATCATCTTAAGGCTAACCTATGGACATCCCATCTTTTATTTTGGTAGAGTCCAGCTATTTAGTTTGAGCCTCTCATGTTGGTTCTTTGTGCTTCACTGCTATGTGAAGGCAATGAAGAGCCAGAAAATCTAATGACACTTGTACTCCTTAAGGCCTGAAGCTTCCTAATGTGGACAGGCTAAACAAGACAAAGTTTTAAATTCTGTAAAATTTCCTTTGAGGGTGACAGATGTAAAATACATAAATAATAACTGGAACTATAAAGTGCTAGAGAGTTGCATGATATGTTTCAAAACATTATGTTCAATAATCTAACAATGTTTTTTCAACGTATTGCCTCTTGATTAATTTGTTAAAACCTAGTAAAGACTGCAGAGTTTTAAAGAGGAAAGAGGATTCAGCAAGCCAAGAGATGATTGCAAATGAAAACTACATGTAGTTCATTCTATAAGAAGCTGCTCCACAGTAAGCAGTTTACCAGAAACCAAGCCTCTTTTAAACACTATTTGTTACAATTCAAATATAACAACAACAACAACAACAACCAAACCATATCCCACTAAGTGGGGATTTAAAAATTCAAATAACAAATAAATATACCTGAAATATTTTGAAAAACTGATAGCTCTCATAACTCTCTTTGATATTGTTTACAACATTCTCCAGCTGGAACAGTGCATGCTGATCAATCCTTGGAAGTTCATTATAGGGTACGGTGTAATCAGCCTGCAAAACAAAAGGGGGGGGAAGTGCCGGAACTGAAGCAAAAAACTGCAGGAAAGGATATATTTTGATGCTTAAAACTAAGAAAAGAACCAAAATAGAAGACTTTAAACTTAATATCACAGAAGAGAGTTAAATGTATCAAAACCTAGTGCATCCTTTTACAAAACAAACAGTGACATGATGATTTCATACAACCTAGTCCAAACCTCTATCCCTCTCCCTTTGAATTGGTAATCATAGATCAGATCTCAACCGCCTACAAGAGTTGAATTGGAGTTTCGGAGGCAATATCACCTCATGCAAAGTTCTGAATCCAATGCAGGAAAAAGACAAGAAGAGAGAGAGAGAGAAACAGAGAGAGAGAGAGACAGAGAGACAGAGAGACAGAGAATTTAAATGAAAAGAAGGAAAAGGACGAAAAAGCATAAGGTGATAGGAGGTAGAAAACTTCAATTTTCCTTTCCATTTAAAAGGTGAAAGGAGGCAGAAAGTATCTCACATGAAGCATGTGCGCACGCAAGCATGCGTGCACACCCACACAGAGATGGGGGAGGGAAAAGCAACTGCACACTAGTTACCGTAACATCACCATATATGAGGATACAAAGACAAATCATTGCAAACTCTTGGAAAAGGAAGAGCACACAAATTTCCATAATATATGCAACTTTGAGAGAGACAGAACCCATTACCATCCAATTAAATCAAGGAATTGTGACAGTGGGGGGAAAGAAAAACATTGTGTTCAGTACAACATGTGGAAAGATAAATTCCATAGAAGACCAAATTCAAGTTATGAAGTTACAAGTGCGAGAGAAGTTAAACATACTTTCCAATCATGCAGATTTGCCAAGAGGTATCTCAATGTCCCTCGCAGTTTCCTGTATATATCAGACATCTGGCGAAGAACTTGAGGCCCAATCAGTACATCACCTGTATAATCCACACTGGAGACCCAGAGACGCAGGACATCAGCACCATAGGCAGGGGATTCCTGCAAGAAAAGTTATAATACAATTGAGCTTTCACTTCATACATGTTAAAAACAATTTCTTATCCTTCAGTTTCACACCTTTTGATTTTTCCCACCCCCAATTATTGATCTAGGATCCACAACATTTCCCAAAGATTTACTCATCTTTAAACCCTTCTCATCGAGGACAAATCCATGAGTTATAACACCTAAATAAGGAGCCCTTCCTGCAACAGAAGGAAAAAGGTATCCATCAAAGAGATTTATAACACACCACAGATTCTAACACATGTTTTACCACGAAATATGATGCGTAAATTCAAGAAATTGAAACCCAAAACAAAGATAAAGTCACAGAAAGCAGGTTTATGAACACTCTCATGAACAAAACTCTCAATTGCATTGTGAATCTGAAACTAACTAAATATATTTGACCAAAATATGAATTCAAATATCTTCACCGATGTAGAAGTTGTTTTAGTTATAAATACCATACTAACTGGCTAATAGCATGCAAGTAACAATTTTCAATCACATAACTTTCTAAGTTTGACATTCTAGCATGGCAGGAACTGGTTTTTAGCGATAAAGATACTTTTTTGCTCCTAATAGAACCTGTGAGATGTTAATTAGAATATCACCAGAATGATTGCCAAGGGTACCACATGTATCGATGCAGCACACACACAGTTGGAAGAATTAGCCCATTGCAGTTAAGTACATCAGTTACAGAAGTACATAATATCTGTGAGAGTGACGACTTGGTGATAATTATGTAGTAGTACCGGACATTGTGGTTTTATTTGGTCACCAACCTTTTGTTGCAGTACTTGTAAGTAAAGAGCTTTGGAACCATCCACGGTGCTGATCTGTACCTTCAAGATATAAATCTGCTGGACAAGTTAGGCCAACCCGTTTCTCCAAAACAGCTGCCCATGAAGAACCTGAAACAGGACCAAACTTTCTAAACAAACAAGCTCCATAAGAGCAACATATTGTGGGGAATGAACAAAGTCGCTCAAATATGCTAAATATTACAACATATGACCTATTCAGGCCCGAATAATTTAAATCTTTAGAAGCCAACAAATCATACTTGTTGGATGACGAGTAAATGAATGAAAATCTTGCTTTATCTCAGGAAGGTGATTAGGACACAAGTAACCAAGTAAGGAAAAAGTGCAATGATGTCTGATATAATAGTGCGTGTGTGTGTATTGAATGCTATATTAACAGGAAAAGCAGATGGTACTTTGGTAAAAGGCAAGAATCTTTTGATAAGCCAAGTGTCCAAACATTTATCAGGCACTAGAACTGTCCTACAAATCAACTTTGACATAATATTTGGTTCACAATACCTGAGTCAAACCAAACATCCATTGTGTCGGTTCCTTTCTCATAGTCTGATGCTTTATCACGATATTTATCTGGAAGCAGTTCCTCCGTTGTCATATGCCACCATGCATCACTTCCCTTTTCAGCAATTATAGCTGCCAAGTGGTTGACAAAGCATTACAAACCCAAACCTGGCTTTAATCTTCAGGGTAGGAAAATCAGATATCCATGGAGCATGGATCATGAAGTTAAGGTAATAGGGGACTATACATTTTGATGGAAAATAAGGGCCCAGAGGACCAAACTGTCCATAAAAATTAGAATGCAGTAACTTGTTTGCTTGATTTTGAGTTGAAAAGCATTAAATTATATCATTAGTTTAGGATGAATTGAGTTTTGTGATAAAATATGAAGAAAAAAACCAATGTGTTCTCTTACTCTTAATGTAATCGATTGTTTCTTCATTCATGAGAGGTTCCCTTGTATGCACATGATAGAAGACTGGGATGGGAACACCCCAAGTCCTTTGTCGAGAAATACACCAGTCTGAGCGGCTTGATGTCATTGCCGAGATTCTATTTTCAGCCTATAACACAAGTAAATTTGCTCAAAAATCCAATCAGATCTATCACACTCTTCAACTGGAGGAAAACAAGAAGATTATAAGATAAGCAAAAATAAGTAAATTCCAAAATATTTGCACCAAAGGATGTCGACAAGCAGTTTCTACGAACTTGGAAAATTCCTATTTAATATGGAGAAAACGGAATCATTCAGAAAAACATTTATAGCATGTCCTCCAGACAGATGTCATCAATTTAACCCCAGACAAGCCACTACACCAGGAAAGCCAAAGGCAAATAAGGGGAATGAGAACTGTACTGCAACTTGGTTGGTTCAAAAGTAACTTAACATTAATAAATCCCCATACTGTCTTTGTAATCTAATGGGAAATAACCAACCACAAAGACTTAAGCACCAAATGACAATTTACATAATATGCAATCCATATACCTGTGCAGGAATCCATTTAACTTGCGCAATTGCCTCCATGGCAGCCTGCCGAAATCCTTCCACTGATGCAAACCATTGCTCAGTTGCCCTAAATATAGTTGGCTTCTTTGTTCGCCAGTCATATGGATACTTGTGTTCTGGATGAGGAGAAAAGAAAGAAAGAGATGAAGACTTCAATCAGGCCAATGTGTCCAACCAAGACTTTAAGTAAACCAGAGACTACAAGGAACATATTCCACCCATAACTATCAAGGGAGAAAAATGCACATACTGTATGGCTCTTCCATAATCAGCGCTAAACATTCATCCAAGTGATTTACAACAGCCGTATTTCCCTCCCCAAGAACGTTTAGTCCACTAAATTGTCCAGCTTCTTCAGTAAAATTCCCAGCATCATCTACAGGGGAAAGTATAGACAACCCATATTTAAGGCCAGTTATATAGTCCTCCTGACCATGACCAGGTGCTGTATGGACTAGTCCGGTTCCTGATTCTGTTGTAACATAATCACCTCCTATTACAACAGGGCACTCCCGCTTGCCTACTGGATGAATATACCTGAAGCCACAGAGAGAAACACATTAGAATGATATGAAATCATTGACTTATAACATAAGAAGCATGTCAATGCAGTTTTTACAAGAAGCAATAACAGAAGCTCCAAGGAGAAAGTCTCGTTTTGTGATCGTGAAAAGGTGATGGAAAACCATGAAACAATAACTTAAAGTACATGTCTGGATGTAAAATTCTGTATTAGTCAATGTGGACTAATCTTGCTTCATGTTTGTAGTTTTTCTGATAATATCAATCAACCTCTCTTATTTCTATCTCATTTATTGCCATAGAAAGGAAAAAGTGATCGATAAAATGTTCCAACATGATCTAATTAAAAGTTAAAACAAAGATATCCCCACAAGTACCACTGCTCTTGTAGTTAAATAGTATCCACTTTCCCTTTCACCAACAAGTTGAAGGTTCAAGTCCCCCTCCATGTATAAATATCCACACAGGACAAGTAGAATAAAAGATACTGAAACCATTAATAAAAAGCATGAGAGTGGATCAGAACATGATATCAGTTCTGTGTATGCATGTTTTGTGGCCCAAGACAATCACTAGCATGCAACAAGATGCAGAGAGCTCTGTATCTACCAATCATGAAATTATCAGATAAAACCAATCCTTAACCTGCAGTTTTCAAGATCAGAGCCTAAAAAAGTTTTCCGTACAGAAAGTTTCATTCCCCATTTTGCTTCTAATGCTGCCACAAGGTCAGATGCTACAATGAGAAAGAGCTTCTTTTGTTCCTTCAGGGCATTGCCAAGCTTACGCTTTCCCTCTCCAGTGGACGCAGGGCCATTGTCTAGTGATGGACCCACTTCAACCACAGCATACTGGAGCTTAGGATTCACTGCAACAGCTGAAGATTGGAATGCATATTAGCAAATCATATATTGCAATGAGCAGAGAGAAGATTGTGGCTTGATAGGGATGCCACCGCAGTTTGTAATTTATTCACAAGTAATGCCCAAACTACAGTTTGAAAGTATAGATTTAGCAATGCCACCTAAAAAAGATACAAAGGAGGTTAATATAGATCTTTGCATAAATAAGTGAGTGGCAAGGCCACCACATTTTGTAATTTCTTCTCAAGATTCAAAGATCTTTGCATGCCAACAAGTAGCAATGCCACCTAAACGAGGAGTCAGAAAAATGCTGCCATATCTTGACTTACAGTCCACATGCATTTATACTTTTTCCATACAACATAGCAAGGCTAGATATAACATTGTACATTAGATGTGGCCCAACAGTCGAAAAGAAGACCTTTTGTGATTTTTAGTTAAGCTTGTTGCTAAAGGTTGCACCTTACAACCAATGAATTACGCACAATGTGTTACATAGACAAAATAAATAAATAACTAAAGAAGAAGAATGAGTAACTCAATCACAACATAAAAAACTTGATTGTTCAATTATATTCAGCAGAATGTGGCAAAAAAATTGTCATGATATTCTGATTAGTAATATAGTGAAAGTGCCAAATTCTCCAAAAATCAATGCAAAGAAAAAACCAAGTCCACAAATTTATAACTTATCAACCGATTCTGATGAAAACAGCATGGCATAATAAACCGTGAAATGACATACCAGCATTGGCAGGAATAGTCCAGGGAGTTGTAGTCCATATAGCCAAGTATAGATCAGGAAAGAATTCCTCTAATAAGCCACCTGAAGTTGAAGGTGCACTGACAACTTTGAAAATGGCATATATGCTCTTTGAAACATGCCCGTCAGGATACTGCACAAAAACTTGTTAGTACTAATAACAAGTCATGTTCAATCCAACAAACACTACTTAAACATGAGAATATTTTTATACTAAGAAAGAGAATTTGGTAAGCTCTTCTGCCCTCTTCTTTCCTCTTAAATCCACTATTTTGTCTTGTTCCATTTATAATATTCCCCATCGAAGACAAAAGCTTTTTACATGTAGAAGTAGGTTTCTAAAAACTCGTGAAACTTCTCTCTGAATGAGTGTAAACTGGTCATTCTACCAAGAAAATTGAGCATTCTTGGAATCTCTTCTCTAGAGGAGAATATGTTATGCCCAAAAGCAATTATTGTGGAATCTTCACAAGGTTTCTTCTCATTCCAGTGTCCTTGGATTGCTTTCTTAACTAAATTCTGTAGGTTTCTGTAAGAGTTCTTTGAACTTTCATCTGTCGATGAATTCTTTCAAACAGGAATCAATATTTCAAAAGTGAATTTCGTTACGTACATTAATTGAGGATCAATCTTGTATTTCTAGCAGTAAAAACTCAGTTTCTAAAATGGTAGGTAAAAAAACACCCACACACGCATATTCAATGATTTTCACAGGTGGAAATGCATAGAAAAATCTTTAAATTGGTTATCAAGTACATCTTAAACTATTTAGTCTACCAAGATTTATTGCAAAAAATGTGGCATAGCAACTTATTTCCCTCCGACAATTTAGAAGTCATAGTTTCTGAGATTTACATGCCTTGAGAAACTAAGAAACTCATCCTCTCATGAAATAATTTCAGAATAGTTAGTAAAAGGTGGCATCACAAAAGCAATTTTACTCACTAACGAACAAATCGTAGATTCACCTCCAACTCTGCCTCTGCAAGAGCAGTACGTGATGATGGACTCCAGTGGACAGGCTTTCTGCCTCTGTATATGAAACCTTGAAAGGCCATTTGGCCAAACACTTCAATCTAACAGATCACAAGAAAAAATTTAAATAATAACTGGGGATTTTGTAAGCAACAATCATGCAGAGACACTTCATTCTGTTAGGAATATTTAGAGGTCAACAGAAGACAAGCCTAAATCATGAAGTTGCTGCACAAAGCCAATTTGTGGCTGCATATTTGTGTACATACATGATATATGCTCTAGAGATGGAAAAAGTCCATAAAGGTAAAATGGAAAATAAACCAGAGTACCTGGGCAGCTTCATATTCTGGATTGAGAGTTAGATATGGATTATTCCAGTCACCCCATACACCATAGCGCTACAAACAATCAAGAAATACAGGAATTGGCCATGGTCAGTGTGCTATGACTAATTTCTGATGCAAAAAGAAGGTAAACAAAAACATACTACTTGGAAGAACAATGTGGATATCAAAATACATGCAAGTGAAATATCTAGAAGCAGAAACTTTTAAGATGACCTTGAATGATGCCATCTGAGATTTGACCGTCTCTTTGGCAAACTTTGCTGCTTTTTTCCTCAAGGTCAACGGTGTGAGCTCCTTTCTAGCATCTTTGTCCAGTGACTGCAGAACTGAAATGATTCAATAAAGATATTTATACTCCACATCATGAGCAATACAATAAGGTTTCCCATAAGTGCTCAGGAAATACAAGATAACAGGCCCTTCTAAGGGAGGCATACCCACAGAAACTTTGCTGTGAAATAGACTTGCATATAATCTCCTGTCAACTGTTTGCATTACCTTTTACTAATTAGGAAAGGTTTTATAATGTTCTTGTACAGTTTAAGAGTTTTTTGCTAATTTTAGTTCCCCACCTTTTCTTTTTAGTTATTTTTCAAAGGAATGCACCACTTTTGAAAATCTAGTCATTATTTCATCACAAAAAAGAAATTTATTCACAAGGAAAAACAGCAAGGGTAAGAACAATAAGATAGATAACCAAGTCTACATAACATACTGCAATACTGAAAAACAAATAAAAATAATAATCTAGTTCTTCCATATAAGTTCAGTCATACCATAAGTTTATCTATAATTGAAGATGTAATTATTCTTTGTTAAGAATACATGCTTAGAATGGGTCAATACAAATTAATGTAGCTCTTTGTTACTTGATTAAAATGAATACACTATACTCCAAATGTTGCAAACATGCCATCAAAAGGCTCCAGACAATTCTAAGGTGATTATAGTTAATATTCCACAAACATTATGACCAAGTTTATACCACCACATCATTGAAAACGCCAAAGAAGATGAAAATGGCTTACAATACATAATTGATTGCTAGGTTGTCTCTTTTTTCTTAATAATGATACACTATACTCACCATAGGTTATGACAAATGCCTATGCCTTACTAACAATATAATTCATGATAAGCTTCTTATGTGTTTTGACTTCCAATCTTCATAGGATGACACTAGTAACCACTGAATCTTAATTCATTAATTAATCAGACCATTACTTGCCTTTCAACTCAATTGGCAGGCCATGACAATCCCATCCTGGCACATAATGAACTTTATAGTTTTGAAGAAGCTGCACAACAAGCAGAATAAAATTTCAAAAGTAAGAATAATTCAACAATACACTTAACAAACAGTTGTGAGTGTGACCGAGAGGTTTGTATTAAATTCGAACTTGATATGAGAAATCCCTTTTTTCTGTGAATTTAAGGTACATAAAACTATTTCTTGTTCTCTAGAAATACTGTCATTGATTTTTCTTTTTCTTCTTTTTCAGGATTTAATGACATATGGGTCAGTACCCATCCATTGTGTTGGTGTTTGTTTGATACTGTACAACTAGCAAGTGCTAGTTGAAATGTTACATAACATATACTTCACAAAATTCAGCCTTTACTCCACATGTTTCATTGCATGCAAGAAGGCTAACAATGCTTGTTGCACGCAGTTTGCATATGCATACACAGCTCATGCTTGAAGAAAAAGAGAGAACCAAAGAAAGAGAAAATTGTGAAATAGACAGGTCACAGGATGACAGAATTCAGATGTAACCAGTCATTAGAAAAGGTAGGAAACCATATTTATCACCACAGGAATGCCAAGATCCATGCAAAGTCATCCAGAAGGGTCTACAGGGTCAAGAAGGAATGACCTCAGGGCAGGACAGACACTGGCCAGATGAAGCAGTGTGGCAATCGCATTACATCTTATGCAGTCTTCATGAATCTTAAAGGAATCAATACTGCATAAACTGGGGATGTTCTGAACAAGAGCCTTCAGCTTTTGGATCCCTGAAAGGGTCTAAGTTCGGTTTAAGGCAAAATCAAAAGGGATCCGATGCCTGTGGAAAACAGTTGCCTCATCTACAAACTAGGTCAAAATGTCATGGACCCAAATCATTGGGCACAAACTGATTCACAGAGAGGGCAAGACAGCACAGCCACAAATTACATTTTAACGGTCCAAATTCATCAAAGCAACATTAATAAGAGATTGGTAACTGTGAATTCTCTCAATTCAAACAACCACCGAATTACACAGAAGGAGAGGAAAGGATATCCTTGATTTCAGCCCAGTTGCTCTCGAAAATCATACTGAATGGTTCCAATCTTACACATGAAGTTTTACCAAGAATACCTACAGATCAAAACTGAACTTCCAATCCATTAACTAAAGAGATATCTTTCTCCTTTTTCTTTTAACTCCAAGACAAGCATGCCTAGGCTCATTGGGTTTTCATTCCTTCTACCAAAAAAACTTGCAATACGGGCTATGTGAGTTTGCCACTTTGAGCACGTGTTTCATGCAACAGCCCACCCAACCCCCCCAAAAAAAGAAACAAATCATAAATATCAGTAAGGGAGAAAAACATACCTTATAACGATTAATTATATCCTTTAAAATCTTGTTCATGGCATGTCCCGTGTGCAGATCGCCATTGGCATAAGGAGGGCCATCATGTAGAATAAAGCTTCTCTGTCAAGGTACTTCCAATCATCTAAAATGGTTGTCGCCTAAATCAGGAGCTAAAGGCATCTAGAGAACTTACCCCTGTATTCTTGTCAACAACTCTTTTAAACACCTGATTGTCTTCCCATAATTTCTGGATCTCAGGCTCCCTTACAGTTGAGTTTGCTCGCATGCCAAAGGCTGTCTTTGGAAGATCAACTGTGTGTTTGTACTTTCCGTCCTCTTGCTTTAGCCCTAACAACTCCAACCACACCTGACAATTAATTTTAGGCTTCACAAGAAATCATAAGGATAATACAAAAAACAATCTCAAAAACAGCTTTACTAGGCATTTGACTGACAACAAGGGTTGGTAAATGTACTGCATAAAATCTATTCAACAGACTGGCATGTTTGTACCTTCTGATGCTTTCTTCGCTGCCATCACAGGACCACGGGATCTTCGTTTTGAAGAAAAAAGGAACTCATCACTGGAACCAGTAGAATAATGTGCCGTGTTCAAGTAGGTAAGGACCTTGACAGAATATTTTCTTCTCAAATTGAATAAGCTGACAGGATTTGTTTTCCTGAAACATGAGCAAGTCCTCTGTGACAAAACCTGTATCAAACACAACATATCTTTTCAGCTAATAATTTTTCGTCCATCATTAAATGGTCTAGAAGTGAGATCTCAACAATTCTGCCAAACAATCACACAACCCAGAAAATTTGGAAATTATATCTGGAGGATGACTTTTATCACTTAAAGTATTATAAAGCTAACTCACTGAATATCATCTGTCTATGTTCTTCTCACTTAGCATGGCATACATCTATTATAAGTTTCACGAAGTAAACTACATTACTGAACATATTCAGCTAAACAAAATAACAAAAATGGAAATGCGAAGAATAGCTCCAAGCCACAAAACCAAGTATCCAACATTGGAGGGCTATCAATATTAACCAAAATGTAAGCGGAATGTCATATTGACAATGGTGGAACAATCATCATCCCCCCTCCAAGGATGCTTCTGGTCTGCTGATCCTAAATCTTCTTCCAACATAAAACTTGATTTTTAGCAGGACATAAACCTTAATTCATTAATTAAAACAAAAGAAAAGAGGTCCTTCATCTCTATAGTCTCAGCTTTCAAATTTGAGCATATATCCATGAAATTAATGTAAGTCCAGCGTTGTATCTTTATGTCAGATTGCCACCACCTATCCAAAATTACTGTCATATTACAGATGATGAAATAACCCTTGCTTACCTCACAGGATGTTTCTGTTCTGCTCATCCTAAATCTCCTTTAACATAAAAAACTTGGTTTCTAGCAGGGCATGAACCTAAATTCATCAATCAAACCAAAAAGAGAAAAGGCTTCATCTTTGCGGCCTCAGCTTTGCAATTTGAGCATAGACCCATGAAATTATTGCATGCCCAAGGTTACATTTTTATGTCAGATTGTCACCACCTATCCAAAATTACTCCTCATGGAGTATCTAATTGATTGGTAAAAACACCTAGTCCATTAAGACTTCGGTCCTTTTTTTGACTTAAACTGAAACCCACTTATGTTTCCCAATAAAATAATCGAAGTTTTCAGGATTTCGGATACTTGATTTGATATATATATATAGAGAGAGAGAGAGAGAGAGAGAGATGGAGTACCCGGTAAGAGGAAGGGGAATAGGGAATGGCCATGTGGGCTTCTCTAGGGTTTAACAAAGACGAGTTTGCACTGAGTGTTTTGAAGAATGACATTGTTCGCTGCTTTTCTCACCTCAGTTGCAGAGATTCTCCCTTCACTCCCCAGATGGATAAGCCGTCATTCAAAAGCCACAGCTCGCTCGCTCGCTCTCTCGCTCTCTCCCTCTCTAAATTTTCTGACTTAAGTCGCAGGCAACCCGGAAAAGACTTGATCTTAATTAGCCTAAAAGGTGTAGCTGTGTTTGGGCTGGACTTGATCTTAATTAGCCTATAGTGTTGTTGGGCCTAAAAAGACCTAGTGCCCCGGGCCCAAAGAGAGGTATTTTTTTGGTGAATCCAAAGAGTGGTGTTGCTATATTTAAAATAATGTGTTTTTTTTTTTGGTAAGGATTCAAAATAATGTTATAAAAATTAAAAAAATACCAACAAAGAATCCGTTTAATAAATAAGAGTGCTAAGTTTTCTAACCAAATTTTGGATTTAAAATTTAAGAATAGAAAAGATTATGTTGGAAGAGCTAATACCTAAAAGAACTCGATAAATACTCGAATCGAATTAGTCGAATATGATTTCAGATATCAATTGGTATAGCATCCAAAAATAAAAATTAAATAAATTAAATTTTATACAAAGTTACTATTTAAAAAAACAAAAAAAGTAGTAGAGACCAAGAAATTGAGACTGTGAGAGTGCAGACTTGGTTGTTGAATGGAGAAAGGAAAGGGAGAGAGAGAAGAGGGAGAGAAAGGAGTGAGAGATCAGAGTTAATTTTTTTAATAAAAAAACATAGAATTTTTAATAAAAATCTAATTTTTATTACTTCTAGTTTTTTTCTTAGTTCTAATTTTTTTTCTTGCTTCTAATTTTTTTAAATAAAAAACATAAAATTTTTAATATTATTTTATTACTTTTCCACTAAAAATAAATGGACTATAGATGGAAAGGTTAATTTTATATACTTTCATGGTTGAGTGGAGGTTTTTGTATTTTTTGAAAGTTTAGGGGCTCTTTGGAATTTGGCCCTAAGTTCAGGGGTCATCGTTGCACTTTTCCCATTATATAATTCAAATAGGTTCAGTGAAATGAAGTCCTGTGGTCGAGTAGGTCTGAACCGTTCACAATGTTTCAGGATAGCATATGCATTAAGATTATTATGTGAACCGAGTTGAGTTCAAGTAATAGAATTTTAAACTCGAAATATATTAATATATTAATATATTATATAAATATTCATATACATAAATGTGTCGAGGTTTTGAGTTTTCGAGTCGATCTCAATCTCATTAAATTATAAACGAGTCGAATTCGAGTCATATTATTACTACTCGTCGAGTTGAGTTTGAGTTTGAGTTTTAGTATCGTTAAAAAATTCAAGTTCAAGTTTGAACATAAGAGTATTCGGGATCGACTCGACTCGAATACGCATTTATGTCTCCTCTGGATTGACAAACCTATTGTTCAGTCAACTCAAGAATAAATCCATGGACATTCAGTCCTGATCCCAAGTGTCGACTTCTCTAAAGATAGACCAAAGTAGTTTGGTGTGGTGTTAGATGGATTGTTCCAGAACTTATGATACTCACTTCTGAGATGGAATTAGTAATCCTACACCTGGTGATGCTTTGTGGTGAAATTAAAAAGTATGATGTATTTAATGTCTTCACATGAAAAACACTAAAATAGGTATCTTTATGCTATTAAATTCTAAGCATTCTTTAAGCTATTTGTTAATTTGTAGGTGTTGTTCAGGGAACTAGTGATACTATACCTTCAATTGAAGCTGTAAAATTAAAAGCTTCAGAAGTGATGGTTATGGGGAATTCTCAAAGATTCGCAAGAGGATTCCAAGGAAGTAGCAAAGAATCTGGTAAGCATGCTTGTGAGGAAAACACCTGCAAGCAAGGGTTTAAAAGAGAGACAGGCCTGTGGTTGTTGAACCTTCCTTATGTCCAGGTAAGCAAAATACAATGCTCTGTGTTTGCCTTATTCTAAATTTTCTTATCAGCATCTTGTACATGCTTCTGCACTTAGTAAAGTGGCATCCTCAAAGAATGAAGAACACATGGAGAGTGCTGCAGGCTGACACAGATCATTTGGTATCAAGGAAAATAATCTCAAATTTTCAAATTGTTCTATGGCCAAAACTTTGAGATTTTTTTTTCCTGCTAAGATGCTTTATGTCCATTTTGTCGTTTAATCCTCTTTAGAATGACAGAATTACACCATTGTTTGCTTGGAAAACCATGTACACATGGATATGATAGAATTGTTTATCACACTCGTTGATTTTTTTTTGTTTTTTTTTTTTGGAGTTTCATGTTATATGTACGTATTCTTTTAGTGCTCTTGGCATGCATATAAATTCTGGGATTTAAGTCCTCATTTTTCATCCTTTCAAATTGCTGATTTGATTTTGTCCTGATCAAATTGAATTACTTAAAATGTCCATTTTCCCTCTTCTTGGTGGGGTCTTTGGTCGCCTCAGGCTGTCTTTATGCGCAGAGGATCTGATGATGAAGGACCTGGAGGACTTTATACTCTTAAAACCTTTTGTGAGACGGGACCAGATTGCCTCTTCTTATACAGTCGCATTCCAGGATTGTGGTGATGCTACTAACTTCAGCAACCTGCTGCAGTCTTTTTTTGAAGATCTGGGTGATTTCAGTGCTGAGATTGCTCCCATGCCAATTAAAGTAAGAAATTCACCTTGTTATTTAGCCTCAACTTGACGATAACCCGTGCATTTTTTCCTGTTTACTAGTTTTATTATCTCCTAGTGGCCTAAAACAGAAAAGTATTATCTTCAACCTGTGTTAGTGTACAATTCATTGATCCCTTCAAGATCAGGCCTAGGTTAAGCCTCACAGTCTTATACGCCCTGCATGGAGTGGGAGATCCCAAGACAGACATCAACATTGAGAATATAACCTTTATGGAAGAACTAGTACCAACAAAAACACATGGTTCTGGGACGATGACAATGACACCTACATCAATGTCATTCTCACTGAATTAAGTCACTGCTGACTTTGGAAAGGAAAATGCTTTTTCAGGAACTTGACGAGGAGATGAAGTCACTCACCATGAATGTGATTGTAGTAAAGAAGGGCCAGATTAAGCTCTATGTGGGACAACCACTAGAAGAAGTTGAGATGGCTTTGCGCATTTTGCTTCCACAAAAGAAAAACATAAAAACACCCTTTGCAAGTAGGACTTGCTCTTTGTTCTACTTGGTCCAGCACTGGCATCTGACCCGTTGCATCCTTGATGAGTTTGTGCATATGAAGTAGAGGATCTTCTGTAATTCTTCGACCCTCCCTTTGCTTATTGTGGAAGCCTTATTCAAGTAATTTGCTTCCGGCATGATTGTATTTATTTGAATAGTTCCTATGTCTGATTTTTTTTTTTTTTGGACACTACTATTAATATCTAAAATCATATTCCGATTAGTCCGATTTGAATATTTGCAAGAGTCTTATTTATGGGGCGATTTGAGCGTTTTCAAGTTTTAAATCCGAGACTTGATTAAATAATTTAATATCACATCCCATAAACTGACTATCCGTTAGTTCTACTTCTAATTTTGGCTATGCTGATCTTAGGCTTTCATCTTAAGTACTTGTCTTATGGACCTGACTGGATTTGATCAATCCCATGACATGGTTGTGCATATGGTTTAGTTGTCACAGGCTGGGCATGGGTTCAGGTTCAGGAAGGCCCATAAGACATATTTTTGGATCGAATGGGATTTCTACAAGAAAGTCAAGGCCGATCTTCCCCCGAAGCGGAAAAATCCTAAAATTTCAGCTCAAGTCTCAAATCTAACACTTGATTAAGAGATCGAATACATTTATTTACTAAATCAACTATCAATGGTGAAGAAAAGTAAAAGTTGAGCAAAGAAGAGTTTGATAGGATTTTAATATAAAGTAAATATTGATATAATAATAATTTTTTTAGTTTTAACTTTTATTATTGGTATTATATTTTATATGATTTCTCTTTTATTTTAGTTGATAAACATATAGACAAAATAAAATAAAATAAGAGCCGCAAGGGGAAATAAGAGAGGACAAGAGGCTCCCAAATTGGGGTTTCAAAATTTTGCTATACAATTTCTTTTGAAATATAGATATAAAAAAAATAATTATATAAAAAATTAAATAAGATAATAAGAAAAATTTATAGATTCAAGAGACAGAAGGGTTCCACATTATAAAAGATGTTATGGTTGTCCAAATGGATGAATTATATATTTCAGAACTTTGAGGTATTGAGTTTGTTCGAACTGTAATAATTATGATTCAAACTGAATATTTCACTGCGAGTGAAAACTCTGATAGTAATTCTAAATAATAATACAGTTTACTTTCAATAACTTATTTTATTAAAAAAAATTTGTGAGAGGAGAAATTAAAAAAAAAAATATATATATATATATATATATATATATATTTATATCCAAAAGCTTTATAGGTTTGCCATCATGTGATCTAAAGTGGTGAGAAAAAGGAGAACGTGAGAAAAAATATAAAAAATTTTAAATTATAGTATTAAAAAGAAACTTTCTTGAATTTTATAGGGCAGGCTTTGTCTTTTCAGTTTTGTGGTCAAACAAATGTGACCGTTACAGTAAAGTTCAATGTATGTAACGTCTCTTTTTATCCCTCCTTTTGGTCATTTCAAAATTCGAAACCCTAATCTCGCTTTTTCACCGCTCTTCTCCTCCTTGCAGAACAACCTTCGACTCTCTCTCTCTCTCTCTCTCTCTCTCTCTCTTTGTGAAAATGGCACTCAGATCTCTTGACAATGCTCTTCCGATCACGCCAGAAAGACCTAAAAAGCAAGCAAAAGTTGCAGTTTCGATCCCCAAACTGTCTGCTCCAAGTGTTAACGATGAGAATAGGCTTCCATCTGCACCGATTGCTGATGCTACTATTGATTATATCTCTTCTGAAAACCTCCAACCCATTTCAGACCCTGAATCAAATATCCAGGTTTAAACTTCCTACCTCTCTTTCTCTCTCATGTGGGTTTTTGGTATGCTAGAGAGAGTTTTCTTTAGGGCAAATCATTTTTTTTTTCTTTTTGAATTTGAGGGATTTGATTTAGAAGAGAAACATTTTTGACTTTGTTGGGGTAGATTCAAAAAGTTTTCAGAAAGGTAAAAAACCCTAATTTGATTTTTGTCTATTTTAATCTTCCGAGGATCGTTGTCATGCTAGTTGACGAAATAATTTGCCTTAATTGAAGGTTTTGACTCTGTGATTAGAGCTCAATTTAAGGCTAGATTCAAAATTAAAAAAAAAAGGAAAAGAAACCTAGTTTGATTTCTGTCATATTTTCATCATCTGATGATCATTTTTTTTCTTTTTTTTTTTTTTTTTGGGTTTCTGGACGAATTACTAGAGCTTAATTGATGGGATTGACTCAAAAGACTGGACGAAGGTCTGCGAATTGCTAAATAATGCTCGGAGATTTGCTCTTTACCATCCCTCTATTTTGCTCCCGAATTTGTAAGTCTCTCTCTCTCTCTCTCTCTCTCTCTCTCTCTATCTGTGCTAGTCAGATTGCTAAGGTGCCCACGAGTACACAGGGAAAAGGTTGTTATGATATTGGTGAAGGCAATTAAGAATCCAAGAAGTGCCCTATGCAAGACATCTCTAATGGCTTCTTCTGATATCTTTAAAGCTTTTGGTGACAACTTACTAGAGTTCACAGATTCTGATGCATTTAACCAACTGGTGAATACCCACTACCTTTTTTATTTTTTTCCTCATTTTTGTTGTTTGATTTTGAAAACAATTTGGTGATGAAAATTTCATAGTTTGCCAAAATTTGAACTTTTTCGTGATTTTTGGAGAATGAATTATGAATTTCTGGCTGATAGCGTGATGGGTGAAACAGCTATTGCAGCTATTGCTGAAAGCTTCTCAGGATAAAAGGTTTGTGTGCGAGGAAGCAGATAGAGCATTGCAAGCAATGGTGGGTTCAATGAAACCTCTTCCCTTGCTCCACAAGCTTCAGTCCTATGCAGGGCACTCCAATCTTAGAGTGAGGGCCAAAGCTGCAATTTCCATCTCCTACTGTGTCTCCAAGATGGTAAAGTTTCTTCAAACCTTCCTACTGACTCTTGTTTCTGCATTGACGAGTACTGATTCCTCGTATTATGGTCTGGTTTTAGGGTTTAGAAGGAATGAATGAATTTGGCTTTGTTCCATTGCTTCGTATTGCGGTGGACTCATTGAATGATAGGCTTCCTGAGGCTAGAGAAGCTGCAAGGAGTGTTGTGTTGTTGGTGCACAAAGCATTTATGGAGGGTGAAGACAAGGAACAGGAGTCATGGGAAAGCTTTTGCCATTCTAATTTGGCTGCTATTCATGCTCAAGCCATTGTCAAGTTAATTTCCTCACAGTAGTACTCTAGTCTTGGGCAGTAGCAGTTAGTAGTAGCCAATGGATGGCTTTATAAAATTTGCTTCCAAATCATGTAAATGCTGTTTTACATGATTTTAGTTTAAGGCTGTGCGATTTTCTAATCATGTATCTCAATTTCTTTTCATATAAATTGAACGTGTGCTTCTCTAATATATAAATTATGGGCTTCTTTTGATGTTGCTGCAGCCATTCCGCTCATGCCCACATGAACTCCCTGTGCTTTACAAGCCAATGCTTGAATTTGCAAAACTCACATTAAAAACAACAGTTCAGCTTATAAGCGCTTTGTGGAAGATCATGTTTTGATCGATTAAATTTAGTGGAGAATCTGGAAAACTTTCATTAAAGATCCCCAAAAGGAGTTTTAAAGAACCTGACTTGTGCTTTCCAGATGAAAAAACAAGCATGTTCTGCTGCAACAAAAGCAGAGCAGCAAACTTAATTTAGCATGAAATCATTGTATGGAGGAACAAACCAGTATGCAAACCGGTGCATTCAGTAAAGAATGACAAAATTTTAAGAATAGCATTAAAAGAAGTCTTAAACAAAATGAAAGGAGATCAACTTTTATTAGATTCCATTCTTTTCCCCAAGATGTTACATAGGAATGATCTTAAAATGTGCTCATAACTTGCAAATGAATGCAAATGCATTTAAAGTTATATTAATATACTACAACCTGTTCTTCTGTTCCCCCCAGAACATAAGCTGATGTTTGAAATCAAAATTATCTTAGAATAACTCACTGCCTTCGATTTAAGTTCATCGAAGACAAGAAATTATGAGTTTTGTGTACATGGCTGCTGCAAGAAATTATCTCTCCTGCCGAGCGTTTTCTTTCGAGTCCCCTTGCCAGAGAAAGTTGGAACTTCAAACATAATACAAGCCTGATCAGGGATGGATATTGCATCAGCAACAAAAATGCAGTCTTAGCCAGAGAAATGCATAGATAAACATTGACCCTCCACTGCTAATGGGTTGCATGATTTAATTGATCCAGTTCCCAACAAACTTCAAGCAATAATGTCAACAGTAATATGCATACAACTTCAGGAGAGGATGTATGAGTTGGACTTCCATGTCAATTATCATTGTCATGTCCCACTGCAGTTCAATGTCCTACTGCAAAATAAAATAAAGCAATTAAAATGCTGCTGTGCATTACAATGCAAACAATTGTTAGAATTCGAGAATATAAAGTACCATGGCTCTCCTACTCATCTTTCATAGAAGCAATGGCATAAATTTGCTAAGGTAGTAATATTATCATGCAAAATAC
The DNA here is from genome assembly GCA_033439265.1 of Dillenia suffruticosa. Taxonomy (NCBI): domain Eukaryota; kingdom Viridiplantae; phylum Streptophyta; class Magnoliopsida; order Dilleniales; family Dilleniaceae; genus Dillenia; species Dillenia suffruticosa. Next base: position 18,717,844 of record JAVTVX010000011.1, read on the forward strand.
CTGCCGTTTCGATATCTCAAATCCAATAAAATGAGCAAAGAAGGCCTTCATGCTATTCATCATTCACCAAGAGGAATCCAATAGAGTAACAGTAACCTTCCAACTTGGTACCAGGGTTAAAAGGTCTTTGAGGCATGCTGAGACTTTGCCATTTCCCTCAATACAGCACCAACAATTGCTGCCTGCTCAAGGCATTCAGCCCTATGCAATGCATCCAGCAGAGTGACACAGGTCTTTGAAAAGATATTACAACCTTTCAATCGAGTCTCCTCAAAAAGAGCATACGCATCCACTGCCCTATTACAATTACTTAAACTTTCTATCATAACATTATAGCAGGCAGAATCTGGTATGCCTCCATTCACTTTAAACCTCTGAAAGAGTCCATTAGCTTCTGATATGTTGCCTGCCTTTGCAAGCCCTGAGATCATGGTGGTGTAAATTGTTGTGTTGGGTTTCAAACCTTGCTTTTGCATCTCTTGCCAAAACACAAAGGCCTTGTTGAATTTTCTGATTTTGCAAAGACCATTTATGAGAATACCGTAGGTTATTTCATTGGGTGTGCACATTAAATCTTTCATGGATTGAAAGCAAACAAGCGCTTCATTAATTTCATCTGCCTTCACTAGCCCATCAAGTAAGCAGTTCCATGTATACACATTAGGAGTCAAACCATTCTGCATCATCTCTTCCATTATTAGATAAGCCTCATCAACTCTGCCCACCTTCCCAAACCCATCAATTAGACTACTATAAACAACAACATTTAACCCCATTCCTCTTGATTTTGCTTCTTCAAAAAGCATGTATGCCTCATCTAGCCTGTCAATCTTAGCAAGCCCATCAATTACTGAACCATAAGTAACAACAGTAGGATGTAGATCCTGTGCCTTCATTTCTTCTAATAGTTGGTAAGCTTTATCAACTTTACCTGATTTGCAGAATCCATCAATGACAGTGTTGTAAGCAAAAGTGTCCAAAACACAGCCCTGTTCCTTCATTGCATAGAATAACTTGTAAGTCTCACGTGCAAAACCTGCTTCTGTCAGGCCATGAATCAGAATGGAGTAAGATCTCACATCTGGGACAAATCCACGGGTCTTAATTTCCTCAAACAAAGCCCTGCCTTTGTCTGTTTCACCAGCTTTGAAAACACAATCCATGTAGGTATTTAGGAGAGTCAGATCAGGAGAACAACCGCTTTGGAGCATTTCCTTATAAATTTTGTGACCATCCTCCTTCCTGCCCCACTTGAAGAAGTTCCTAATAAGAGACGTGTAAACAACAGCATTTGGAGTGTGATTAGAATCCAACATCTTTTCATACAGGCGGTAGGCATCATCCACCCTGCCATGTCTGCCCAATCCATCTATCAAAGAACAAAACGTAACTGCATCTGGCCTACAGATTTTGTGATCCATTTCTTGAAATATAGAGCATGCTTCCTTAAGCCTTTTGGCTTTACATAGACGGTCCACCATTATATTTACAGTTATAACATTAGGAAATAGACCAGCTGCTTTCATGGTGTCCCGTATCTCCAAAGCAGCCTCAAGTTTTCCCAATCTGCATGACATGTCTATAAGAATATTGAAAGATGTAATATTGGGCACTGCATCTTTTTTCATTTCCTCAAAAATTCTTAAAGCCTCCTCGACCATCCCTTTCTTCCCAAGGCAAGTGAGAATACAATTATAAGCAATCACACTAGGAATGGAGCCCTTCCTCTTTTGCCTTTCAAGTAATCTGTATGCCTCATCAAACTTTCCAGCTGAGCCATAACCCATGATCATGGTGTTATATGCATAAACACAAGGAACTCTCCTGTCAAGGTCCAACTGCTCAAAGAGCTCCACAGCTTCATCTAGCCGATTGCCCTTGCAGAGAACCCCTATCATGCTAGTGTATGTCACATCATCGGGCACAATGCCATGTGCTTTCATCTCATGAAAAAATTTCCATGCCATATCCACCTTCCCCATCTTGCCAAAACAATCTATACAGACATTATAGAGAACAATATCTGCTTCAAAAGAGTTGCTTCTCATCTCATCCAACAGAGAAAGAGCAGCATCAACACGGCCTTCCTTGGCAAACACTCGGACAAGAGTTGTAAATAAATGTACATTTACTTCATAACCTAGCTCTTGCATCTGTTGAAATAGGGTAAGCATAAGATTAGGTTTATGAACTGCAGATAGAGCACCGATCAGTGTTGTATAAGCTGAAAAAGCAGGGCGAAATCTGAATTTCCTCATGGTTTGTATGAAATCAAAGGCTTCTCTGAGTTTCCGTGCCTTAACAAAGCTCGCAACTAGCTCAATACATGTGCTATTAGATGGCCCAAATCCTGCAATACTCATTTCCTCCAGAATCTGCTCCATCGATTCAAAGTTTCTACTTCTAGCCATTACCATGAGAAGTGAATTATAGGCTTCTGGACAATGAGCTTGATCGGTCTTCCTTTCAGCCCATCGAAAATAGTTTATTGCCATTTTCACATCCTTCAGCCGCCTCAACACTCCAATGACTAATTCTGGTGAATGCATATTGCCCAATGCAGATAAAGAATCCTCCAGGGCAGGGCCCCAAGGGCCACTCTCCAAGACATGGCAAACATCATCTACGCTTTGTCTTACAATACCTAAATTCATGGAATTTTCCAGTTTACTCGTATTGAAAGAAGCAGTAGCAGCTTTCTCTTTTGCTTCATGAAAAGGCCCATCATATGAGGACAACAATTTATTACATGAAAAGAAGAAGGAATGGCACTTTGAAGCAGAGTGAAGAACAATCCCTGCAATTCCCATTTCCAATTATTAACAATCAACACAAAGGACGCCAAACAACATTATCCGCCAACATTAATTCAAACGTTTGTCATTCGAAACGCCCCCCCCCCCCAAAAAAAACCATCAAAAGTGCAAAAATCATCCCAACATTCCAAAAATATTGAGCCATGGTTTGTAAATTAGGAGATTTGATGCAATGGAAATACCTTGGGTTCTCAAAAGCATCTTCATCCCTTCATCTCTCAGCAGCTCTTTCGATCCTTTTTTTTATCCTGAGAAATGAGAAATATATAAATCTCATTACTTGTTGACAAATAGGTGTAATATAGCCATCGGAATCGATTTGAACTTCCATTGGCGGCCACTTGGGGAGAGAGAGAGAGAGAAAGAGAGAGAGAGAGAGCAGGTGAGAGAGAGCTCACCTGAAAAGCTTCGATTAGTATGAATCTAGGGTTTATTATCGCGTTCAAAGGCTTGGTTTATTCTTGAGTAGATTTTATCCCGTTAGGGTTCTTGTTTGTCCGCCTCTTCAATCGCAGAGAGAAAGAAAGATGGAGGGGAGGGGGAGAGAGAGAGAGAGAGAGAGTGCGTGTGGATTTTTTTTCATTTTTTTTCTTTTTTTTTTTTTCATGGGGAAAAAAATTCCGTTACCCGTAAGAGAGCAATTTTTCGTCCACTGCCATTTATATAAATATATATTCTTAATTTTAAATTTTTATTAATTTTTTAATATACATAAATTAAATAGATAAAAATATATATATATACAAAACGTAAGATATTTTTCGAGAAAAAAAATAAGTTAATGAATAACTACTACATAATCTCCCTTTAGACTCCCTCGTCTTGTAATTTTAATAAATATAAAATATATGAAATGTATTAATACCTAATTAGTCTGAAAGTCAGTACTCTTTAAATAAGATATCGAATTTAAATATTTGTATATAGAAATTTTATCCTTAAAAATTTAACATGATTCAAATTGAATTTAATCAGATTTAAAATAATTATTATCAGTGATTTATATAAAAAAATATGAAATGTGGGTCCATAAATAAATATAAAAAGTAATTTATTATTTAGAAAATAAGTGATCGCTGAAGATTAAATATATTAAGTAATAATCATATGAATACAATTTTAAAGGGCATAAACATTTTTTTTACCCTTTGGAAACTCTTAAAGTCCCTTCAAGGCAGAGTCTATTTGTAGCAAAATTAAATTTTAAAATTTTGGATATAATATTTTAAAATTTATAATTTTATTTATCAATTCAAGTATAATTTAAAATTTTAATAAATAATCTGCTCAAGTTAATTTCTCTCTCATGCAGCCCTCGCATCGAATACCTGTACCAAAACGCGACACCTTCATCGTTTTCAGAGTAGAACGCAACGTTTTAGTCCGCCGAAAATAAGACCAATCATATGCGTTGCCCGATATGGAATAAAACGACGTCGGAACGTCTTCCTTGAAAATAGCGAAACATCGCCCCGTCAAACGCACGTGACGTCAAAATTCACAGCCCTCTCTCTCTCTCTCTCTCTCTTTCTGCATTCGAATTCTTCTTCCCCAAGCTTTCAAAAACCCACTAGCCCCCCCCCCAAAAAAAACACAAAAACCCTAGCGTATGGAACCACAATACAATCGCTCATATTCAACCGCTATGAACATGACAATCCCAGCGCAGCAAAGGCCCCAACTTCAGCCCCAAAATTCGGACAATGATCGGAGCACGAGCGAATTGCGTGCTCTTGATTGCAATCTCACCTCTCTCTGTGATCACATTCAAATTGAGGGTTTCAATTCGGGTTCTTTTTCTGACATCGTCGTTCACGCTATGGGTTCAACTTATCATCTTCACCGTCTGATTCTCTCTCGCAGTTCCTACTTCAGGTACTCAATTATTGTTCTTCGTATCGAGTAATATGTGTTTTGGATTGTTCAATTTGGAAAAATTTTGTTTTTAAGGTATTTTCTTGTTTTGAACTTGTTAAAAAAATGAGTTTTGTGACTAGGGTTTTCAGTGTAGTGATAGTTTCTGCGATTTATTTTAATGGGTTGTTGCTAATTTTGGTTTAGGGCAATGAATTATGGATTTTTCTTTTGTGGGGCATGATTATTATGGCATTTTCTTGGGTTAAACTTGTTTGATTTCGAACTTTGGTTCTAGGATTTTCAATGCATGTGATGTTTCTTTACTGGGTTGTTGGAAATTTTGGTTTAGGGCAATGAGTTATGCATTTTTTTTTGTAGGCCATTATTATTAGGGCACTTTCTTGTGTTAAATTTGTTTGATTATGCATTTGGTTCTAGAATTATCTTATGAGTTGTGTCACTGTTGCTTACCTTGCATGTAGTAATTGTTTAATAGAATTTTTTCCCTTGTTGCCTCTAGTACTGTGTCTTTTCTCTCTCTTCCAACCTTGATGTGCTTTGCCTTGATTGTTGGAAATGCCCTCCTTCATGACCACGAACATGAAACAACTTGGTACCCTCAATTATTGTGCATTAACAAGGTTTGTGGTAGGCTGAGTATGGGCTTGTCATATAGATGGTGAATTTTACTGATCCCTTTCTTAGTAGATTGCAATTTACAATCCATCTAAAGTAAAAAATATCCAAATATTTTCACTTCTCTGATGTGCAAGGCAGGAACATGCTTCATGGTCCTTGGAAAGAAGCTAATGCTCCAATCTTGACCTTGCATGTTGATGACAAAAATGTTAATGGAGAGGCAATAGCAGTTGCTTTGGCATATCTTTATGGGCATCATCCAAAGCTTAATGATGATAATGCATTTCGAGTTCTTGCTGCTGCTTCATTTCTTGATCTACAAGTATGTATCCTACTCCTTCGATAATATGAATTTTTATATCTATTGTGCACATGCAAGTCTATCTCTTTGAATTGCATCTTTTTGGTGTGCTTAACCCTATCTTGAAACTGCAGGATCTATGTGCAATATGCACAGATTTCATCATTTCTGAGCTGTGGACATCAAATTTTTTAGCATATCAGGTAAAATGAACCTATCACTCTTTTATGCTTCTGCTTCATTTTCTTTTCATTTCTTATCTTTATGATTCAGGTTTTTGCTGAGTCTCAAGATTATGGTGTACATGGGGAGCGTGTGAGGAATGCATGTTGGGGCTACCTTTGTCAAAGTGGTTCAATGGAGTTGAAAGAGGTGAGAAGGAAATTACTTGCATTATATATCAGTTGGCATGATGAATTCTTAGGCAGGAAAGCACAATGTCATGAGTCTTACAAATACCCTAGATGTTTCAGAGTAAGGCTGGTGCACTTATTAGACGCTTTCCGGGCATTAGAAGCCAATGAGGATTAGCAGTTCTCTAAAGCTCGCATTGAATGAAGACGGCTGGGCTACACGTTCAAAGATAGTTTTTCATCTTGATGGGCAATTAACTCTTTAAAGGAAGAGCCTTTTTTTTGTGTTTGTGCGTGTATGTGTGTGTGTATAAAATCCAAAGATGAGGACTCACCTATTTCAACTGATTAACCATCTTAAATGGGACAAGGAATTGAGAAAAAAATTTTCATGATCTTCTTTAATTTGTTGAAGTGTTCTATAAGGTCTGTGTTCTTGATTATAAGTAACACACACCCTGGCTATTAAATTTGAGAGCATCTAAGCATGCACATCCATATTATTTTGGAGTCCATAGGTTGCCGAATCCAATCATTCATTAATATTTCATGCATGGTTTTGCAATGAACTACATTGTTACTATATTAGCAATTTTTATCTGCTTTTTTGTTAAACATAATCATGCAATTGAATCTCTTAGTTACATCTTGTTCTGGCATTTGACTAGCTTTTTTAGTCTTATGCAATAAATGATATCTTTGTCTTGATGATTGCTTGTGTTATGTAAGTTATATGCTGATATTGACTCTTGCATGATTATCTCTCTTATCATCAACAGGTGCTTCCTAAAGTTTCTCCTCAAACATTGCTTGCTCTTCTAACCTCAGATGAATTATGGGTTCCTAGTGAAGAAAAACGGTATGGGGCATCTTAAACCTCTTGAGTGCAATATTTTTGAATGACAGTTCAATCAAAATTTGGGATTTTATTTGTATCTGCCTTTTTACTATATTCAGGTTTGAACTGGCTCTTTATGCATTTCTAGCAAAAGCTGCTTGTTCCATAGGACAAACTCCGGAGCCAGGAACCTCCGGTCCTGATTTAGGGTCTTGTACTTGGTCTAATTCTGCCAAAGAATTGGGCAAGAAGTCTGATGGCAGCACCATGAGAAGGCTGGAGACTGAACTAGGACGAATAAATTTGGAAGAAAACCGTGAGAATAATAGTGCTGCTCATGATATTCTAGTTGAACTTGCGGACTGTATGGTTAATTCCAAGCATCAGGAGCAACAAGTTGGAGGCACACAGTTAAATTTGGAGCCTAGATATACCAGCAATATGGAGCAACCTTCACTGTCCAGTAGCTCAGTGTCGGAGACAGGGGGAATTGGACCATCATGTTCTTATGCTGAAATGGCAATTGGTATTGAGGCTGGTGGAGTGGTCAACAATAGCACGGCTATGGAAGGACCATCTGAAGATGGCTCACCCTTTCATCTAAATAACAATTCTTGGCTTTCCCGGGAGCAATTGATGCACTGCTCCTCAATGAACTCATCCTGCAATGAATTTATGCACAATGAATGGGGGAGATATGGCCTTCCCCCTCTTTCCTGGGGTGGCAGGGTCGTGGGCAGAAGACAGGTCAAGGATTATGATAAAGCTAACTACGAAATGAATAGGGCGGAGTATGATACATTTCTTAACATCTTTGAAAATGGTTCTCTTTTATTCTGTAATATGTCTTTTGAGGCACTTTTGAATGTGAGAAAGCAGCTAGAAGAACTGGGCTTTCCTTGCAAAGCTGTGAATGATGGTCTTTGGCTGCAGGTAAGGCAACTAAGATATTTCTCTGAACTAACTCTCAAAATGCCTGATTAGTGTGCGATATGTGGAACCCCAATTACAAGGAGGAGTAGAGGAGTGCATTTGTTAGTGATATAGATGTAACTGACTGGCTTCTTCTGCATGATACCTGGTTTTGTTACGTTCTATGAACATCTAAAGCTTGTTTACAGTTTAAACTTTAATTATTACAAATTAACAGTCATGTTTTTCTTTGGAACTGATATGGGGTTCTATTCCTAAGAACTCTGGCTTCGTCAAAAATATCTCTTTAAGTATATCTGTTAAAATGTACTTATAATGTATTTAGTTTATAATTATGATGTCTTCTGATCCTGTGGTCTTCATGTAGATGCTTCTGAGCCAGCGCGTGCAAGAAATTGGTTTAGACACATGCAAGAATTGTTGCCTTATCAGTATGGCATGCACATGCAGACAGCCTTTTGGATTTGGTCATGGTGTTAATACTTCTGGTTATTTCATGCAAGAGCTTGATCGCCACATTTTACCCAACAATGTGGGAAATGTATATATTACTGAGCCAGCACAAGGTGGTGGAGGTAGTGGCCTCTTTAGGCCTGTAAGGGTGCATGTTCGAGGTCCAAATGATGGGCTTGCAGGTATTGGACGGGGAACCACATTTGTGCCTGCAGCTGCTTGGCCTCCAACCCGTTTTGTCTTTTCCCGTGTACCCTTTAATATGGGAAACAGAAATTGCCAGCAGTCTCTTGCTAATGATGATTCAGAGTCTAGAGTTGACCATAATGGAGATCTGTCAGGAGATGGATTGACAGCTTTGGTTGGACTTAGTCAAGGTGGCAGCAATGTAATTAATGTTCATGGAGAGCAATCAGAGAGGGGGTTGGAGACAGACTTACAAGGTAGAATTGCTGGATCTTCCATGGCTGGCCCAGGTGCTAGTGGTATTCCTGTGCAGATTCTGGAGTGGGGTGATGCAAACAGTTCGATTGCTTTGGATATGAAAACACCTTTAAGCCATTTCCCTCCCTTCCGCTTTGGGTATGATGGCCATTTTATGCAATTTACTTTGCAAACTTATTGCTCTTATTTTCTTCTTCCTTTAATTTTTTCGGAAGGGGAAGGAAGGGAGGAAGATACTACCTGGTGTAGTTCTTACGCCACCTGCAGCACTTGGAGACACGTGATTCACCTAAAATTGGGTTATGCAAAAAACAACAATCTTATTGTTCATCTCCAAATCCTTAGCACTTCCATCCCTCCGCTTTCTTTTACTACTGGCCTTTTAAGCTCTATGTTATGTTGCTGACATGCTTCACTTTCTGGTTAATTAATAATAATATTTTGCTAATTTTCAGTGTGGAATTTGAGGATGTGCTTAGGCTTTCTGATGGTCAGGTGAAGCACTCTGCTGAGGTATTTTATGCTGGCTCCTTATGGAAGGTACTAAAATATCCACCGGTTTCAGTGGCAATTGAAGCTTTGGATCTTTTTGAAGAACATCTTTGTTGTTTATGTTCTGTGAATAATTGAATTGATTATTTCTGGGTATTATAGGTTAGTGTGCAGGCATTTAATGATGAAGACCCTCAAGGTCGACGAACTCTTGGTAATGTTTGATTGCAAAATGAGTTTAACCCTGAAGGCAAATTTATTTTGTTTTCAAGGATGATGAGAAATCTTACTGTATTTATGCAAATATTGAGTCTTAAAACCAATTGTTACAGGATTATTTCTTCATCGACGGAGAGCAGAGATAGCTGATTCCCATAGGAAGGTTAGACTTTTTAGAAACGAAATTGGGATAGTAATTACTGCATGTGCTGGAAAGAATTTTCCTTCAATCTTAGCTTATATCTGATCTCAGTGGCATTGAGAATTGCCTAGCAAACTGCTGTATTTACCTGTAGTTTTAAACTTCTACCTTCAGGTTCATATGTATGTGGATTCTCGAGAAAAGGTTACTGCCCGTTATCAGGTGATTTATGGATTATCCTCACTATCCTTTGGAAGCAAACTTCTGAATGACTACATTGTATAGCAACCTTGTATTCCTTTTTCTATGATCTATGCAGTTGATTTGTCCCTCAAAGAGAGAGGTGATGGTGTTTGGAAGCTTCAAACAACAGGGAACACTTTTACCAAAGGCCCCTAAAGGATGGGGCTGGCGGACAGCCTTGTTATTTGATGAGCTCGCTGATCTTCTGCAAAATGGAGCCTTGAGGGTAGCTGCAGTCGTGCAACTTGTATAAAATCGAACAACGTAAGTTGATTGTTCTTGATAGATTTAAATGATTTTTGGTAAGCCAAGATGTGTGGAAACAACCTCTTGACAAAAATACAAGGGAAAGATTATATACGTACATGCTCACCCTCTCCCTATCCCCGTACTAAGCCGGAGAGCACTTTGTACATTGAGTGAGTCCTTTTTTTGGTAAGCCTGGATGACTGATCTACTTCATCTTTTCTTCAGATCTATCTTCTTTCACCGGAACATTGAGAATCCTAATGTGGCTTTTGGTCATTAGTGGCTGTTGATTCAACTTATACGCCAGTTTTGCAGGCTCCCTGCATTGTTTTGTACTTGAAATGGTATTTTTGATAAATGGAAATTTATTGCTGTATTTTGTGTCTTTATCTCTCTGTACACAGAGAGAGAGAGAGAGGGAGGGAGGGAGGGAGAGAGAGAGAGAGAGAGAGAGAGTTATTTTTAACGGGTACATTTGATTTATTTCTTTTTTGTTTTAATAAATCTGATATCCGATTATTTAACTTATCCGGTTTGAATAATACAGAGTCTAATTTAAGAGTTTATTCTTCGAGCGTCTATTTTTTTTTGTGGATACATTTGAGTTATTTTTAAGAGATATTTTATTATAATTTGGTGTAAGGGTACCGTAAAAGAAAGTGAATGAATAGGAAAAATTATGGTTGTATTTCTAAATAAGGTTAACTTATTTTATAATATTTTACTATAAATCTTTTTTAGTGAATTTTAATAATAACTTGAAATTTTTTTTTTTTTTTCATGCATATTTGCCCATGGATGAGTATTCTTTGTCCGTCTAAGCAAGGAAAACAAAACTAACAGGAAGAAACTAGCACAACCCATAGGGTGGTAGTCCCCCCTCCATCAAAAGTGAAGGGTGGCGGCGTGAGATAGCTGTCCTCCTTGAATCTTTATGAACAAATTTGGGAAAGTTATAATCCAAATAAGGCTTTTTAAGTCATGTTTGGTAAACTTAATCTTAGATTAATTATTAGAATTAAATATGGCTTTTTAATTAAAAAAATTACTAATATAATGTTAATTTAAATTTATTTTAGCAAAAAAAATTTAGCTCAATGTACTGAACTCTGTTTCTTCCTCAAGATTTTATTTTAATTAAAAATAAATATTACAATAATTTATAGGAAACTTACATTTCCCAACTACAATCCCCTTTTCTCCCTTTTCCCTCACACCTCATAGTTTGTTTTCTGCATGAAAGAAACATGGGATTTTCCAGACTAAATCTCATTAATTTGTGTGATTGTTGTACCATAAGGTACCCTTTGTTTCATTTTCCTCAGACAAACTTTGGTCAACCTTTTATCTTCATAAGAAATTTCTTTGCAACTTGACAAGCCCAAAAGTTTCTAAACAAATGAAGAGATTAGAAATCAGAGAAGTTAAATGATTGGGAGTAAGAGAAGATCTATTAAGCCTAACAACTGAAATCAGTTTAGAGTAATCAGAGATCAAATAAAGAAATTGTCTTTTTTTCTTTTTTTTTACCCGTTCGAGATTTAAACCCCGAATCACAGGTTGAGGAGGGGGTCATGACTATTGGGGTGTTCTCATAGGACAGAAATTGTGTATTAAGAGTGAAAGAGTAAGGAAACAATCTTGAATGGTCATTGGAGTGGAAGAAGAATGCAATGCAGGGAAATCACTATTGTGGGTGACGATGGCAATTAATGAGAGCTAAGGAGGGAACTCGCCGTTGTGATGGCAACAATTGTAAAGAGAAAAAAGAGTCGTCCACCTTAATCTCCATCTAGAAAGAGAGAAAACGAATGATCAAGATCAAGAGAAAACGAGAGAAGAGGAAAGCTATCGGTAAAGTCGAAGAGCTCGAGCAACAAGTGCCGGGTATAGACAATAAAAAGAGAGAAAGAAGATACAAAGAAAAAGAGAGGTAAACGGAGAAAGATATCTCCGAAAGTATTAGTTTAGTGATCATAACTTCTCTTTTAATCTTCTGAATTCAGGGTTTTAATCTGATCAATTAAGAGATTTAATCTCAAGTATATACTAAATTAAGAATTAATTTTAAATGTGTTTAGTTAAATATTAAATTATTTATTTTTTTAAAAGAATATATTTAAAAATATATAATTTTAATAAATAATCGAGATATATATAATAATTACGTTAAATTCGATTGGAATCTTATAAACAAATAGGCATCAGCAAAGAACCCGAACTAAAACTTAACCCGACCCAATTAATCGGATCTTACCAAAGTTTATGGTCTACTTACCATATACGATGCGACGCGACACACAGGAAGATCTTGCTTATTCAACCGCGAACTCGAAAGCATCCGTCGTCTGTAATTTCCTCCGAGTAAAAAACCAAGTTTTGCATTCGTAATCGAAACCCTAAAAGATTCAATTTCAATATCAAAACCTCAAAAGAAACAGAGAATAAGTCCGCCCCCACAAATCTCACTCCAGTAATTCGCACAAGACAGCACACAAAAACACATACACACACACACTCTCTATCTATCCGTTCCCGGATTATTGGATCTCATCGGCATCGTCTTCTTTCAGGTCTTTCTTCCCCCCCTCTCTCTCCAGGGTTTTAGAATTCTCTATCTTTTGTCGAATTTTCCTGTACAATTTGTAATATTGATTGTGCAATTGAAATTGTATTAGGCTTGAGGACATAATTGACAGGTCCATATTGTTTGAGACTTCCATGTATGTGTACTGGGATGAAGATTCGTGCTTTAGATGGAGAAATGGATTTTAGGGTTTGGGAAATCTGGGTCTTTTAGGATCTTGGAAATTTGGGAGTTTTTTAGGGTTTTTGTTTGTTTGTTTGTTTGTAAATGGGTGCATTAACAAGTAATAGAAAGCGTGGAGACGGATTTTTCGGCGTCACCCCATCTCGCCATTTTGCTAAAGAGATTGATTTTCGTGTCGATTCTCACCTTTCGAAGAAACCCAAGTTCTCCGTCGCGAATTTGAGTCCTGATAAGCCCGTTACAGTGAAGAACACAGCTTCGAGGGTTTATAGGTATCCCGAGCCCACTAATAAGTTAAAAAGAGAAGTTCATGCGCCTTGTAGGGTAGTTAGGTTTGGGTTTTTAGCGAGTTTGAATAGAGATTCTGGGTCAAGGAATCGTGGGATTGAGCATTCTGGGGATGAGATGGGTAATTTGTGGAGTAAATATCGTCAGGCCAAAAGCAAGGCATTCAATACTTTTGGTTGGACGAAGGGCAAGGATGTGATTGAGGTTGAATCAGAGCCATCTCAAGTTGTAGTTTCTGATGATTCGAGTCTGGAAGAGGTTGAAGTTTTGGAAGATGGGCATGAAGGAGGTTCGGTGGTATCAGCAAATACATCTCATGAGAATGACACAATTGATGTAGATGCGCGGAAAGTGGATGCAAAGGTTGTATTGAGTAAACATCAGCCTTCTTATTCATCGATGGTTTCTGATTTGACAAATGGAGATCCGAAGGTGGAGAATGCAGAAAAAATGTTGACTTCTCTTTCTCTCGGTGTTGAGCCCAACATGCTTGGCATGCCTGTGTATAAACAATTACTTGAAACTTCAGCAAAGAGGGATGCTAGATTAGGCAAATTAAGTTTTGAAATTCAGTTGAATGAGCAGCATCTGTCATTCTATGGTTCAATGCGCCCTGCTAGAAAACCTGAGGTAAGATTTGTTTCTTTGATCTCATTTTTAGAAGTTTCATTTGTGCCAATTTGATTTTACCTACTTAATGTGATTCTTGTTCAGGTCATTCCCCATGAACCATTTGTCCCTCTCACAGATGAAGAAGACACTGAGGTTGCTCGTGCCTTATCTAATGCAAATCGGTAATACTGTAATGTGAATATGCCCCAGTCCCAAGAATCTGTTGAAGAGTATATGCATAAACTGTTCTTTCTTTAAATTATGTAGGCGGAAAATCTTGGTCACTCATGAAAACTCTAATATTGAGATAACAGGAGAGAAGCTACAGTGCCTGAGACCTGGTGCATGGTTAAATGATGAGGTGAGGTTTACATACTTCCAAAGTTTGAGTGATCTGAAGAATTAAATGAATTGGTGTTATGCCTATTGGAATTCATTAAGTTGATCACTAGTGATTGAACTAAGACTTGGTTTAATTTACTTTCTGTTTTGTAGGTCATAAATGTCTACCTTGAATTACTGAAAGAGAGGGAAAAAAGAGAACCGACAAAGTTTTTGAAATGCCATTTCTTCAACACATTCTTCTATAAAAAGGTTGGTTACTTACTCTTCCCTGCTTGTTTGCTTTGGTTGAGTTGGTCATAACTGTAATATTTGTTGTTCATTTAAAAGAATTTTAAAATGTCTAGCATTTTTAGCACTGGATTTATATTTGAGCGTTAAGGAACATGTGCCACCTCTAGTCCTCCTTTGATCTCCCTTTCTCTGCTCCAAGAATATTTCAGCAAACTAGGAAGCTTCGTAAGATTTGTGGCACATTTGTAAGGCTGGTGTAGGAAATTTGTTCTTTTTCTCATATCCAGCTCTTGTTTGTCAAATATCTGTTTGAGATGACTGAGGGCTCAATAAAATTAGGAGGTCCAATAACTGATGCTACCTTGACAGGCTTAACCAAAACAAGACAAAAAATTAGTTGCATCAAGATCATATACAAAATAATAAGAAATTAGAGAACAAAAAAGGCAGAGCCTTGAGCTAAATATGAGCCATGATGGAAAATTAGGAATCTTGACAGAATATGATGTTGTGCATGGCTATGTTTCTGACATCATTTAGTTGATCAATGTTTGTGCTGGTCTTGCTTCATTAGTATGGCAGTTATTTTCTTTGACCTCATCTCACAGTTGCAATCGCTCTTCCCTTTTTTAATTTAGACGATAGGAACTTTGACCTTGCTATAATCATTCGCATGGTCTTTGTTAAGTACATGTAATCTTGATGCTTATAGTTTCTATGTATATTGTTTACTTAATCGATAACTTCATATTTGCTTTCACTTTCAGTACCCAAGTACAGTGATGTTAATACTAATGCTCCTTCAAATCTTACACTCAGCTGATAGGTGGGAAGAATGGTTATGACTTCAAATCTGTGAGAAGATGGACCACTCATAGGAGGTTAGGATATGGGCTTATAGAGTGTGACAAAGTAAGCTTTTGGCCTTTCAATTCCTTACCCTTCAGCATCCTTTTTTTTCTTTTTTAATTGTGTTGGATATTTTTAATGAATGCTTAGATTTTCATCCCCGTCCACAAGGAGGTACACTGGTGCCTGGCTGTTATCAACAAGAAGGATGAAAAATTCCAATATCTTGATTCACTAGGGGGAATGGATAAACAAGCCTTGAGAATACTGGTATGCTCTAGACAGCCTAATTTCTTCTTCTTAATCTTGACATGCATGAAATATTTCCATTTGTAAAGCTTGTGAGGCCTCGAGGTTTGGCAAACTCTGTATGAACTTATTTTGTATTCAAACGAATTCGTGATTGGGCATAATTTTATTGCATCTGGGCCTTTTCTAACTACATAAACTCCCAGTGGTCGATATTTTTTGGGTCTTTGATAGAATAGTTGTCCATGGACCTTAAGACAACTTATGACAAGGTAAGAGACATGATGACTGTTTTGATAGTGAGATGCTACGTAGAACTGAAACATCTTGCATGTGAGGTTAGCTGGCATCCATCGGTTTTGGAGTATGTCTTTTAGTGTAAAAGAATTTAGTCTCAACTATTTAAATGATGATGACGATATTTTGGGGTAAAAAAAAAATGCTTCTAATGATTTAATTGTAGGCATTTCCAACTGGATATCTTTCTTTAAATGGGTTGATCATCATGCACATCAGCAATGGCAATTAGGCAAAGGGAAGTACCTTCTGTGAAGGTATGAATAATTGGTTTTAATGCTCCAATGGTTGGCTTTGGCTGCTAGACAGCTGCCTTTCACAACAAGTGTCACCTCCCTCCTGTTCATGTTGATTTTCCAAGTTTCTGCCACCACAATGTGGATAGTTTTGATATGGTCTGGGTGAAGGCTGTTCAATCTACTCTTCCACAGAGAGAGAGACAGGTGAAAAAGTAGGAAGCAGTTAAAAGCAAGGATCATTTATTGGTGAAAAAAAATATTAGCTGGCCAAACTTCCTACTTCATGAGCAGTGAGAACATGTTATGATGAGAATATCACTTGTTTGTAACTTTTTTGCAGGGCCGTTATTTCGTAGATGAGGTGAAGGACAAAAGTGGGAAAGATATTGATGTAAGCTCTTGGAGCTTCGAACATGTTGAAGACATACCCCATCAGGAGAATGGGTATGTCTCGGATCTCAATCTAATGTATATTGTTACATTCCAATTAGGAATAGTTTGATTTAATGAAATATTACCGTAATAGGTAACTGGGCCTTCTTAGAATGGCTGCGGGCTGTGGCTTCTGTTTTGCATCCTAAAGACACCACTGATAGAAGATTCTCAGTCTTTGAGGCTTAAACTAGCCAACTGCATCTAACCTGAAAATTACGTATATCTATTTTCCATTTATACACCAATTTGTGATGCTGTTTCTATTATAAAGATCTTCTGGAAATTTTGGGATTTGCGGACAATGAAAATATAGTTATTGCACTCTCTTGCAAATTAATGTTGGTTGTTTACATGGGTTGCATTATTTTTGTGCAGTATTAATGCTTTGAAGTGCATTTTTTTCTTTTATGAGATAAATATCTTTTTGTAGACCAAATAAGCGATTGGAAAACCTATGTCATATGGAGGTTTCTAAAATGATCTTGTTCATATAGTGTCTATACCGAACGCTTTCTCTAAACACGACAAGATATGACAGTTTTGTAGCTTATACTAGTGTGAAATTTTTTACAACTTTTTGGTGTCACATAAATTAGGTAATATATATATATATTACTTTTTCATGCCAATGTCATGTCATATCCAAGTCTGATGTACATGTCAATTTTTCATATGAGAAGATAAATATGTCTGTTACATGCTAGTAAAGAATTAAAGTTTATCTAGGAGTTCGCAATATGTTATGAGACTTCTATATTTGAAGGGAAGAGATATTTATTTCCTATTGAAAACAAGGAGGTATTGAATCCATTTAGTTCATTTGCAACTCACTAGTTTGTGCCATTTGTAGCGTTTTTCCTTTTCTTTTCTAATAATCAAAAAGGAAGGTATTCAATCCATTTAGTTCATGCCGATTCATTTAATTCTTCCAATCTCATTGTTTATTGTAAGTATTTTCTATATGTTGAAACTCAGTTTTATAGAATATACATATCTAAGAAATATGTAATTAACATTGAAATAATGTACGCAGCAACTTTTAAAGCATATTCATCTCCCTCTTTTTCTTGCTTACATATCTTTTTATTTTTTAAATTAGCTAATCATAGATTGATACTTTTCTAGAAAAGTGCCTATTTAAAAATACTATTATATAATTTTATGTAAACCATGGAATTAAAACTCCAACAAAAAAATATTTTATTATTCTTGGAACCTGAAAACTCAAATAAATATGGGAAAAATGAGTTGCTATTGTGAGGCTAAAAAGTTGAAGTGGCTGGCTAAAACTTGAAAAGAGGCAAAAGTGGTCTAGGGAATAACTAAAGAACTCTGCCCAAACAGGCATAACTTGGTGGTTTGTGCAACTGATAGCTTTCCTAGATGGAGCGAGTTTGAGTGCTACTAGTAGTGACTGTCGTCTATTTAATAGTCGTGTCAGGTGGGTACCCCATCGTGTAGCTCTAAGCCAATACACCTTCTATTTAACCCCCCCCCCCCAAAAAAAAAAAAAGAATACTGAAAACTCTAAAAACTATTGTGAAAGTAAATAAACTTGTCATATATGCTGAAAGATATTTTCAAAATAACGAGTTAAGTTGGAAAGTATAATGAGATACATATTTTATTTACTGTAAATTTTTACCTTTACTGTAAGATATGCATTGCATATTGTGCGATAAGAGCTGTATTTGTGATCCTGATATAACGTATACCCCAAATACCTCGGTTTAGGTATCATAAGCTTTTGACAGCTATTGTTGATAGGGAAAGAGAACGAATTTATTTTATTTTATTTTTTCTTTCCAAAGCTTTCTAGAGGTTATTATGTAGCTGAGAAGAGATCCTTGTATGAACAGGTCAGATTGTGGAGTGTTCATGATCAAATATACTGATTTTTATAGCAGAGGGTTGAGTCTCTGTTTCAACCAGGTATGGGATCTCTCTCTCTCTCTCTCCCTCCCCCCCATCTGTTTGCTGTGTATTATTAATAATGATCCAGATTAAAATTGAAGCATTGGATGCCATTCTTGGATGGGTCTGTGATTGTTATACTCACGTACAGCGACAAACACAAATATATTTTCTCGTGTGATCAATTTAGGTACATTTCTATTGCACCCAGCACTGACGCTTTTGAAAGTGGAACCTTAACAAAATGAGAATCTTAGTGTATAGATAATTGCACTCTTATTTTGATGTGTCACTTGAACAGGAACAAAGTATTGCATCCCAGTCAATGTGCTGTAAACAAAAAAAAAACCAGTATGCCATTTTTGTTGGATTTTAAGACGATGTTTTAAACTGGATTTATGCTTTGCTTCCCCATGCAGGATCATATGCCCTACTTCCGTAAGAGGACCGCTAAAGAAATTTTGAGATTGAGAGCTGACTGATGGACTGCTCTATCGGCGAGTTTATACTATTGCCTCTGATATTGCAAATTTAAAAGGACTCCACCGGCAGCTCTTGTAATAAATGGTGGCACAAGATTTCGTCTTTGTTTGACATGGTGAGTCTTTGTTTGACATAGTGAATCTTGAAGCGCATATGAGAATGAGAATGAGTTAAGGTACAGTATGCAAGGCGGCATTAGCTCCATGTACATGCCATACAAGCTTTAGATTTTTTAATTTATTGTCCCTTCATTTGTAATTTTCAAGCCTATAACCTTTTTGAGTTGCATTGTTCATTAAAGCAGTACTTAAGCTGAGATTTTTCCTAATTGTTGAGCGAGTCATTTCTTGAGACTGGGAGTGAGTTCACAGTCGTAATGATGAATCTCTTGTTTCTTGACAGTGGAAGAAGAAATTATATCCTTGTTTGGTTTTTCATATGGTGCATTAGCGTTTTTCCCTTTTCTTGGGAGTGGGAGTGAGTTCAAAGTCTCTGTTTGACAAGGTGGTTAATGTGGAACATCTGCATCCAAATTTATGGATGCCATTTTTCTGGGCATTTAGGTTCAAATAAGATTATGTCAACGCTTTGTGGATTCAACTGAAACTTGGATCCATAATCCACATTGGAAAAATGAAAATCTTGGCCTTTATATAACAAGTAGCTCGAATGAATTAACTTGCCACCAAAGATTGTACCTTACCACTGCATTTGCATGGCACTGGTTTGCAAACCGGCCACTTTATAGATAGGGTTTGGTTCAGAGACATCTTGGTGGGACTGTAATGAAAATTTCATAACAAATAACATGCTTCCTCCATCCTTGTACTTCGTACCAAAAAGAAAATCAGAAGAAATCATGGCATTTCTGTTGGAAAGCAAGAGTTTATTAATAATATAAGAGCAAAGGTTTAAACAGCCATATAGCTCATCAGGGAATTAACAACGGATGAACAGCGCAATACAGGCGAAGAAAAGTCAGCTCCAATGAGATTGTTGGTAAAGGAAAAGCAAGCTAAAGCTTGAGCAAAGATGATTGTATTCAATACTAAAAATCAATCGATACATCTATTTCATTCTTTTTTTTTTCCCCCACTTAACCTTTTATACTGAACAACAACGTTAAATCAGGGTCCAGACACCAACAAACAGCCAGCCTCCACAAGTGCATAAAATCCCAGCTTGCAGCAATAGCACATCAGACCCAATCCAAAAATCTTAAATTTTGTTACACAACTATCAGCAACAGCACAATCCTTCTGTCCGTTCTGTAAGCCTCGATGTGTACAAAAGCCCTTGGATATTTTGGGATCTGCAGCATGCCCAATCTACAATGACCGCGCTTCTAGCTTCAGAACTGTTGGGGCAGAGAGAGAGAGAGAGCATATAATCACTAGATAAGTTTCAATTATCAAGTAAACATCCAGAGCAGCACACATGGTCACATTGAGCCTGTCAACATTGGAAAACATTAAGATGGAATAAGGAAAGGAGGTGTTACACAGAGAATATGATGCCGTTGAAAGGATGTATACACAATCACTGACTTAACGGGGTACCCTCTTTCGGCTTAGTATCTCTTGTTCTTTAAGTCGATGTTGGAACCGTGCCAGGCGAGCCTGAAGGCTAACCAGGCTGGCTGCTTTGCGTGAGAGAACAAAGCTCAGTTGAGTCACATAATTGTCAATGAAACTGCCTGGTTGGTCCACTTCTGCCAGAAGCTTCATTTCCTGATATTTCGAAACCATATGCATAATACACTTCAAAATCCAGTCATAAAACACAAATTTCATTTTATTAGGAACTAGATTAGTTCATTGATTACAATGTCAAACAGATATCCCAGGAGATCCATCAAGCATTTGAAGAAAACAAAGGGAGAACTTGACCATTAATTAATGAAGGCATACATAGGATAAACAATACGTTAAACATGTCCCAATCAGTATAAGGACAATGGATGAAGAGATGATTGATTTCTACGAAAATCACTTGGATTTGAGCATCTACCCGCACAGGTTAAAATTCACTACTTAAAAACCAAGTTTTACTGTTTTGAAGCCATGTTATATTCTTGTCAGGTAAATACCTTAATTAAACACAACTTGCAAACCAAATGGGAACATCACAAAAATGGTCCAATGATCATATATGGTGTTAATTAACAAGCAATGCAAATGCAAGATTCTTATCTAGCAGAGCAGTCGATGATAAAAGTAGACTAGTCATTAAAAAATTTATGAGGGGGAGATATTTTGAGTCTCAATTTATCTTAGATCAACCATTGAGGGCAAATGAATAAGCGTAAAGAAGAATCTAGCAGGTGAACCAAATCCCCAGTGGACACACCGGTTTTAGAATTTGCATATTTAAGCATGCTACTATTGCATGTCTGATAAACACTTGAGCATAGTTCCATTTTAGAACAGACAAACCACATAATAAACATTGAGAAGATAAACTATGCTCTTTTCATGGTAAACTATCCACCGTTGTTTTCTTTCAAACAGAGAGATATAGACTGATTTTTTATGCCATACATATGTGCAACAGTACAGTCTCCATGAATGGATCTCCCAAACAAACCTCAGACTTCACAAATATCACAAGAAAAAACATCTGACTGCCAAGAAAGCAATAACAATAAAAAGGTTACTTACTTCACGGACAATCTCCATCGTATCTTCAATTTCTTTTCTATGTGCCGCAATCAAGGCCTCTTCCTCCTAGTACAGTCCAAACAAAAAATACATTCAAGGATGTATGGAAAAACTCAGTTAATATCCAAAAGGAATCATTCTTCATACCATACCTCAAGTATAGCATTAATATTGCCATCGTTTGGAGGTTCAGGTTCATATTGTTTAGAACTTGCAATATTTATGCTAGAACTGTTCACTGGCTGTTGCTTGTAGCTTGTGGTGGACAGGTCAGAACCAGCACTCTCCCTTTTTAACCAACTTCCCAGCTTTTCTGATCTTTCATCCTTGGCTTTTCTACGAGGTGGAGAAGCTTTTTGTACTTTTTCTTCAATGTCAACAGAACTCTTGGTATAAGATGAGTACAACTTTTGACTTGTGGAACCAGTAAACGAAGTTTTCATTTCAGCCCTCTCCCTATCCAACGACCCAGCAGCTCCACCACTTTCCTCCTGCCCACTGAAAGGGTAATTTGAAGGATTACTCGAAGATTGCTTGTCAAAATCATTACTGGGGTTGTATGAGTAATTTTCTTTCTCTACAACCTTTCTACTGTTATCCATTCGTTTCACATCTTGCTGTTGCTCGTAGGGATCTTCCTTGGTAGCAGCTGGCACAGATAATGCTGATGACATGTCCTTATTAGTAAGGGGCATCGAGGGTGCAGTCTGATCCTTCTTTGGATTTCCACTCTTGGAGAGACTTTTGACTCTGTCCATTCAATAATTTCATCCTTCAGCTCAGAAGTACTTGAAATTAGAAACTTTAACCGAGACTACAACCAACATTCATTAAAATACAGACCTATCAGCATATCTCAACGTATTGAGAGTATGTTCACATGATCCTGCATTAGGAGAGATGCAAGAAATCATAACTGTTTTTGAGTTGCCAACAAAGGAGTCACGCAGCACTTCAGTTAGTTTGCTCCCACGGAATGGAATATGGATCTGATCATTGTCAAGAGCACGGATGCACTCTTTAAGTGCAAGAAGGCTCTTGTTAATTTCTGCCCCCTCAATTCTGCAAAGACAATCTTATGAAATTGCAACATCAAGCAGATCTTCACATAATAATCTGACAAACTAATTATCATGCAACAGGCACTGCAAGTCCTGCATGCAACCACTTCATATTATATGTGCCTTACTGCCTGTTTTGAAGGGGGAGGGGAAAAAAATGCCCCAACCTCCCTTAAGTAATTGTTTTTTTGTTAGAAAGTCTTTGAAATTAACATAGCATTTGGAATGAGGGATTGGAGGGAAGAGAGGGTACATAACCTTACCTTTGAGTTTGGGAATCTTTTTAAGGAAGGAGGGAGGGAACCAATGGGTTTTGGATAGCCAGGTGAGGGGTTTAGATTTCAATAGAAAATTAAAAATATACCAAATTTGCCTTCTCTTCCCATTTATTATTTTTTTAACAGCCAAAAAAGGGGACGTTTCGCCCCCTCCCTTCCCGTATGAACCTTCCCTTCCCTGCCTCTCAAAACTCCCAAACAATACATAGAAGTTGCATCCACATACAAGAATCTTCTATAACTCATTTGACCATCTAAGCATTTCCCCAAATATTGTTTTCTCTGTCATTCTTAACCCAGAACTATTACCAGACAAGCACTTCAGCTACTGGCATAACATGACATGGAGGCTCTTCTGGCATTTCTCCATTTCAATCCTTGTAATAACTCTATGCACCCTACAGATTTGTTATCAACAGGGCAGCAGGAAAACTCAAGAAAAACCAATTGCCATTAATCTCCCATATCATAAACTGATTCTGAGCTCAAATTGTAGATTAGGTTGGAGATCAAGAAGAATCAACTTGAGACCTTTGGCCTTGGTTAGATCTTGGCAGAGTACACCAACTTATGGGAGAAACCAACTTTCCTAAGCAGAGATCTTGATGTCGATGTGAAATATCTTCCTACCGTTTTCCATGAGGCGCAATTGAATTGCAACGACATTACACTTCAACCTTTAAATGATTCTAGAGATTTTTCCATCCCTATTTGGAGTAAAATGGTGCCAGAAACTAGTTCTAGAATTTTCCAGACAAGAACTAGTTTAAGAACTCCAAATTGGTGTCTTAATCACTATTGACTTTTTGCCACAGTCATATCCATCTACATCCAGAAACTCCAGAAAAATGTCTCCACAATATGTATACATAAATAAATAAATATATGCTTTTTATTTGCCACCAAGCAAGCCAACAGCGAAATCCATATTAATAGCTTCTCAAATATTCCTCAATGAATCATTGGATATATCTCAACATATTCATATTTGTGCATGCTAACAACTGAGTGCAAGAACAAAATCTAAATGTTCAGATGCATAAAAAAATGCGCCAACACTGATAGTTTTCATCGTAATATGGAGGCTACTTTGATTATCCACACTTCAGCAAAGGAGTCAGGTACTTGTGTCCGTGCCAAAATTGAAAACGTATATTCTACTACCATATCATGATTTCATTATGAAAAAGTAGATTGGGTGGAAATTGAATGATAAAAATAAATACCTGGTTTGTCGATCATTATCAGTAGTGTCAGCACCTCTTTCGCTGCCAGCAAGATCAATGAAAGAAATCTTCCCAACAAGTTTTCCACCCTTAGATTCATTTCCATCATTGTTTCGCCTGGACTCTTTTACCTCACTATGCTTCTTAATGGCAAGCTGCAAGATAGCATGTGACCGTGAAGATTCTTCATTAGCACCAGTAGAGCCAGTACTTCTTGCTGCATTTCCTTTCTCAATAAACTCCTTGACAATCTGCACATCAGAAACTTCAAATTCTTGAAGTCCAACTATGCAAACTTGTTGCCTTCCATCTTCTCTCATACAAAGTTTCCTATACAAGAGAATTAAAATTAACACTTGTTCACATGCCAACCTTTGAAAAATGTTCATTGTGCAGCAAGTACCATCAAATATAAATGTGACACAATACATGAGTGAACATGCAAGCATGACAGAAAGTTTGCCACTGGAAAGTGACAAGACCAGCTGAATGTATCAAGTCTAGCATCATTCTGAAGAACTGTTTAGCATAATATATTGACTGAAACCATCATTCAACTCAAATTGACCTTGTATGTAAAAACCATGAAAGGACCCTCCGCAAGCTAGCTGCTAATCAAATCAGAAGACAATTCAAAGCTATTGTGGTCCACAGACTACAATTAACAACAAAGGATAGGATCCTTCACAAAGAACCAGACACTAGGTTATCCACACGAATTTCATGCAACTCTATGTCTGCATATGATATATTGCCTATGACATAAGCAAATTCTATTCATTCAAAAAAAAAAAGGCCAGAGGCAGGATATAGTAGAATACTAACTTTCTGTCACTGAGAAGATCAAATAATTTTCCTCCATAAATCTCAAAATAGCTGAGCCACAATTTGAATCTCTGATTACGGTAGATTGGCTGATGCAATAACCTCACAAGATCTTCCACAGCTCTAAGAGGTAATGGTTGCATCGTATACGTCTTACCACTACCTGAAATTGGAAACAGTACTTTAAATTAAGAAATGGAAGTTCAAAATTTCTTTAGCATTACGGCCAAATAAGTGAACTAAAAGCCATGCCCTCTTCTTTAACATGTAATGCCCAAGTTTCAGCCTGTGTCTGCATACAACATCAAAAACATACCCATCTTGCGTGTAGGCACATGGGTGCGTGTGCACATGAATGAGTGCATGTGTGCGTGCATGTGTGTGTGTGTGTGTGTGTGTGTGTGTGTGTGTGTGTGTGTGTGTGTGTGTGTGAGTGAGTGAGTGAGTGAGTGAGTGAGTGAGTGAGTGAGAGAGAGAGAGTATGAAATGCTCCCTTTGAATATATTCATCTCTTAGTATTGCCAACCTAGCTTACAAGCTCGGGGTTGACAGTATTGAGCTGTTGAACCAGATAGCAATATAAACCTGCATATGAGATTCTTGCTTTTGAGTGTTCAAGCAGAACAAACTTCCGAGTGGTGTACCTAACTACTAAATTCCAAGTTGATTTCCGAAAAGTGGTTCTTGTACTGAAAGAATAGATACAGAATCCAAAGATATGAGAAAGTTTGCCGATTAGAAAAATGCAAGTATGGTGATTATTTAACTAACTGATACAAACTCAACTCAACTTAATTAGGCCATAATCTCAAACTAACTAGAATCACCCAAGTAACAAAGAATGAGGCCCTGTATTTCAAGGAACACAAATGGGCTCCTTGAAAAACTACTTTTCGGTATAGATATGCAGTGCCAGATTCTCCCTAACAGTGTCAGGCAAATCTTTCAATGATGCCCCCATCATTCGCCAGTCTTCAAATTTAATTAGCACTAATGTTAGAACTTTCATCCATCAGCATTTTATTTGCAAGAATCAATCAAATTATTCTAAACAACTTGCCTTGTTTTGCTATATTAAACTCTTATAACTCAAACTTCCCAGCCCAAATGATGGCTCTTGGCCTCCAACAGTTCATCATAAAGCAAGGATGGCTCTTCGCATGGCCTTTATAATTAAACCTACCAGATTAGTAAAACCATCTAGACCATATATTACTTGTAACTCCCCAAACCCCCTAACCCCTCCTAAAAGATTGAAAGAAAACACAATACTCTTAACTGCCACTTGCTAAAACATTGTTCATTATTTAATAACTAAGACATTTCATTTCTTTCATCCTAGTCTTCAACCTAATCCCATCATTCTAGCTCCAAACGAAAAATTGATAGCTGGTAATAAAATACAAGGAACATCCACTTCGAAGGCCAATGAATAAACTCCAAGCAGGGGTCTAGCCACAACAAGATTACACAATTACACAGAGGTTGCACAAGACTGCAGAAGAACAAATGAAAGAAAATCACATTGAAAGATTCAGGAAGTAGGTGCCCCGAGGGTATGCACAGGAAACTAGCATTGGACAAATTGTAAATGTAACAAAGCATTTAGTACCCTATTGATTATGTAATTGCTCTATTTCCCTAAAGATTGATGAAGAAACAAAAGAAGCTACATACATCTCTCCCCAAATAGGACACACATAAAACTAAGCTAAACAAGCGATATCTGACAATAAAAATTTCCAAACTGCATTCCTGCAGAAAATTGAAAAAACAACAGAAGCTCAGCAGAGGTTAAAGAGGGAATATATATATATATTCTCTGCACACCTGTTTGACCATATGCGAAACATGTTGCTTTTGTTCGCTGGAATATGGTGGGAATGATTGGCTCTACAGTGGTTCGATATACCTGACCAGATGAAAGGAGGATAAAACGATATAATATTTAGTCCTTCAACATGGCAAAGAATACAAACGCGATGTTTCAACAAAATTAACAACCACTACAAACAGAAGAAAATCATTCAAATTTGCAGGGAGCATAAGACCAGAGCAGATGATGGAGGCTTTACCTCATCATTGGTGACATTTTCATCTAGGACAGCATCAAAACAGAACTCATGTTTCTCCACATATGCAGTCAAGTCCACCTTTTGCATCAGAAGCAAATGTTAATACCATCATACAGATTGAATCTAAATCAGCCTGAGGATGAGCACGTGGTAACATGAAGAAGAATGAAAACCTTTAGCTTCGGTTCATGGACAGTTAAATAAGCATTGTCGCATACAGTTACAATGTCATCCTCCCTTTTGGCAAGCTCCTTCTTGTTCAGAGGTCTTTTGCGTACCTGACACAAGAAGAATCAACACTGTAGAAATTAAAATGCAATCAGAATTAACACTGGCTTAAAAAATTCACAAAATTAACCTTCAAAGTCAAACGTCAGATACCCAAATCCTCCTTCAAATGACAGGTATAAAAAAGTACAAGTCAATGATCATCTACCCAGAAGAATTGGCATCCAAGCTCCTAAATCCACCTCTTCCTTTTCCTAAATACAATTTGCATGCCCGATGCATACTCAACACAAAAAAGAAACTCAAGACACAAACAACCAGCCATCCTCCCTTCTAGGACAAAGGAATATTCATATACATAAACAAGCACAGAGCAAGAGTATACCTACCACTACTTTAATCTTGGCCACATTGTTTTCCCTTGTGTTTTCCTTCTCATTTGTAGGTAGTCCAACTGAAACATCCAAATCTGTTTGAGCTTTTTGCTGCTCATCAGTGACAAAATTGAACTCATCATCAAACACTTTTGGAGCACCAGGCATGAAAGGTGATGGCTCAAATGGTTCTTCTGAGATTACATGCTGAGAAGGAAAATGCAAAAATAATTAGTAAACACATGGAACTATAAGGGGAAATGAAACAGGAAAAAAAAAAATCCAAGAAATAACTACAAATCAAAACAGTTTCTTCTGAAAAGAAAGGAAAAGCCTGAATATCCCCTTTCATGCTGATGAGATTATGGGGGCGTTTGGTAAGGGGGTATGGGAATAAGGAATGGGAATAAAACCGAAAGATAATGTTTGGGTTAAAACTATGGCAATGAACATTTTGGATTCAAAATCTAGTAATCCACAAAATCCAAGTAAAATGGTGGGTTTTGTTGGAAAACCAAGTCTCATTCCCAAATAACTATTTACTCTCATACTTACCCAAAATTACCCATTACTCTCCACTCTTACACTTCCCCGTCTTTTCACGTCCTAAAAAAAATTTACCCAAAATCCAAATCCTTGATTGGACAACACTTTTAGACCATTTAAAAAAAAAAAAGTAATCAATTCAAAGTTAGATTTCAAATTTTAATAAGTGAAATCATGATGAATTTTACAAGATAGATTTTATTGCAAAGTCCCATTCCCTTTTCTGAAATTTTGAGTTCAAGACTTCACATATATATAAAAAAATATAAATAAAAAATAAACAAGTGAAAAAATATAAAATTTTCATTATTAAGTTACTTTCTTTTTTTTATTTTTGAAAAGGATATTAAATTTACTTGATAAACTCATATAATATTTATTTTTTTCAAGTGAAATTAATTTCATATAATATTTTAAAACGGATTATTTTAAATTATTCATAATTTTTATTGTATATTGGATTAAGGGTAAAACTAAAAAATTGTTAACTCCTATTATGATAAAAACAGCCAACCAAACACCAGCTATAGTAATGATACCCATTCCTATGTATTGAACCAAACATATGAATTGGAATGATTCTGTCCATTCCGAATCCAGAAGATATGATTCCGATTCTCACAACCGAACCAAATGCCCCCATATACAGACAGTTCATTGACATTGACGTGTGCCTTCCAGATATGTTTTTCTTAGCAAAAATATTGATCTTGTGGCATGTAATAATCTTTTCCATGTGAAGGGATGATTAAAACCGTTGGGGGGGTTGTTTCCACAAAATTAGAAGATGAAGTTTCCACTGAGTCTGTTCAAGATGGTGTAAGGGAATGGGGAAGGAAGAATTCTTTCTTTTGATAGAAGAGATTGAGGAAGAAATCTGCAGAATGCTTTAAAGTGATCTTTAAGGTAAAATGTGGCCCAGGAAAATTTAATTCTCGCAACAGACCTGCCACCTTTCCTAAGGGAGGTGACATGGAATTTATCTGAGCCTACTGGAGAAGCAGTTTCACTCGGAAGACAAAAATGAAAGATGGTCTGTAAAAACAGGAACAAAATACAAGTTACTAGTTGCTTACTGCAAAAGTGATGAGCATGCATCGCTTACTTTTTTGTTGCAAATAAATTATGATGGGATGGAGCTTAGGTTCCTCTACTATGGTGCACATGCGCTGTTCATAAGAAATGCATGCAGAAGAGAGCCAGATCATGTCCAGAGAATGAACTGCTTCAATCTCCATGAACTCCCCCCCCCCCCCAAAAAAAAAGGCTACTTGATGAAAAAGAAAAGGCTGTTCAAGGAAGAGGAAATGTATTGTCTTCAGTTAAAAAATAATTGCATTGGAACTTCATACAGATACAGGACATCTGGGGGACACTGATGCAAGTATGTTGCACATTCTCTCACTTGCAAAAACATGGTACAACACTAATTCTCAAAATTCAAGACTCCTCTGCATAAAGATTATTCCACTGTCAGAAATTTCCCCAACAGCAGTATCATTGAAAAATGAAATAGTGTAAGCATGTGCAATTACAAAAAACTGTGCCTCTTAAGACCTCTAACAAACTATCGCATGAAATATTTCATCATTAACGATTTCCACAAACTAACAACCTATGTGTTGAACTAGCCATTACAGTACTTTCTCGTTCCTTTCCCATATGACATAGAAATATAAGACCAGCATTTTACATAGTTGTTGGAACAGAAAAGAGAGGTGGTTATATCAAAATAGGCTATCCACCAATACCCAAAGTAACAACTGCACATTCTTATATGGACATACCCCCCCCCCCCAACAAAAAAAAAAAGAAAAAGAGAGTAGATAGTTAAATACAACCCTCAATTGTGCCATCTAGCAATATCCTATGCAGTATGTAACTGGATATCAAAGCTATCGACAAACCTCAGAAAGAAGTTCTGTGTCATCCATGGCATGAAGATCCAAAAGGCCTGCTCCAAAATGCCCCCCAAACTCCGGAGAGTAGAAACCATCTGACCCACCAATTCCTCCTGAGCTCTGAGCAGTAGGTGTGTACAGCTCAGAACCAGATTCCCCATTGAAATTCAGGTTTCTCATTAGCTTATAGAGCCTCTGTTTCTCTTCAGCAGATTGTGCCCCATAACCCTACAACAGGGATAAGCATAGCCTTATTATCTCATCTTAACATAATCTTGCTACACACAAAAATTAACATGAAATTACAACACCAATTGTACTCATCATCAAATCACAATTGCACAAGTCCAGGAAAATAAAGCATATGATGCCCCCTCCCCAACTTATTTGTTACCTCCCCTCCTATATTAGCAGTATAGTGAAGTAGATTGTCCAACTCCATATAAAACCCAATAGTAAACTGCATTATAAAGTAAGAATTAAAAGCATAGCAACCCAAAATAATAAATCAGGACTAATTCACCACAAAAGCACAAATAGAACAGAAGATGGGAGTACAAGTCAGTATGAAATAAATTGCCAAAATGTCATTTAAATCCCAACAGTTAAGTACATTGTTGTGTAAGAACTTCAAGCAAAACCTACCCTAAAGAACAAATTAAGGCTAGTTCATTACAAAAGCACAAATACAAGTATGAGCGGAAAAAATACATTGCATAGAACACAGAGGCTGCCTAGTGTATACCTGCATTAGGAGATTTGGGAGGAGCCGATGGTCGATTCCAGTGGAAGCCAATGGAGAGGCCAAATGCTGCAACCCTGCAGACTGAAGCCAGCGTGCCATGACAGCGTCCCCGGCATCACCAGCAGGTCCCGTGTTGTGCGGGTGGTCGTACAGAGTGGTTGCGGCCGCAGCATTGCTCTGCTGCATTTGGCCACCCATGTGGCGCTGTGAACGGCGTTGGGGAGCCAATTTTCAAGATTTATTGTTCACGAACTTCAATCATCAAGAAAACAAACAATTAAATCCAACTTTTAGCACATTTACAATTCAAAAACTCCAGAAATCAACAATCTAAGCCATAAAATACATCTATTTTTTTGTTTTTGGAACTTCAATAACCAAGAAACAAAACCACAATTAAATCAAGAAATTTCAAAAAAAAAAATTAATAAACATTTCAATTCATCTACTAAAAACCTTCAATTGTCAGGGAAAGGCACACAATTGAATGCTGGTTTTCGGAAATCCCTAAATTTACTGATGATCTGGAGAACTGTACTCACGAGGAGGCGAGAAATCGGAGACAAAGCAAAACATGAACGATTTGTCTTTATCAAAATGCGACTCCAAACCGCAAAATTCTACAATTTGAACGAATCCAATAGCCGATCTCCGATCTCAACACTTCAACACTGTCGCGAATTCAGAGAATTCAAAACGAGATCGAAAACATCAGATGAATGAAAACAATGTAGATCGACGAATTAAGTCGACAACAATCAATAAATCGGCCAATTAAAATCTCTTGGGAATCGAAGTAGTGAATAGATCGAGATTTGGGGAATTCGAGTAAAACCCTAATTTTTTTTTCTTTTGGAATTTTAGTAGAGGAAAACAACCCTCTCTCTCTCTCTATAAAATGGATTTGTTTTCCGACTATGTGGATATAATTACTTTTTGCCCTCAGAAATATTTATTGTTTCACATTTTTGAACAGAAATTATTAAAACGGCCATTTTGATTCCGCTGGCAGACTAATATGCCCTTGTCGTGTTTTCTAATCTTCGGTTTTGCCATTCTTTATTGGGGTAGACAAAAAAATAATCGGCTAAACATTATTATTCTTATTAATTTATTAACATAAATCTATAAAATTAATATTGTTCATATTAACCGAATAGGGATTTTGCTAAAAATTTATAATTTTATCTTATTTGATAATTCCATATTTTGATTGAATTCATATTCTTATATTGAAATACCTTTTTTATTACTTTTCTCCCCATAAATAAGAAAAATGTAAAATATAAATATCGAATTCAATTAAAAATTTTAATGATAAATGAGATTTTTTCCCCTTTTACACCTTTTCAAACTCATTTGGCGTATTAATCGAAAAACAAAACTGAGAAAATTATGTTAAAAATAAATAAGATGCAGTTTTATTTTTTCGTTTTATTTGGTAAAAATTTTTTAAGGAGTAACTATTTATGATTTTAATTTTGCGTATTTTCATGACTAGCATGGATAAATGTGGGCGACGAGGTATTTATTATTTGTACACAAAAATTTCTTTCTTTGAAAATTAATGATTTCTCATAATTAACGTTTCAATTTTTAATTATTTCTCTTTTTTCTTTTCGATTCTAGTGAACTCTAGCACTAAATTTACTTCTCTTCAGCACTTTGAGAAGATTTTAGACAAGAGTCATTGACAGATTTTTGATATTCCATTTATTGTACGTAGGTATATTATAGGGATAAGTACAATAGAATTTGAATCTAAGAGAATTTCTCTACAAACTAAGTTACATAATATTTAATTTTGTTTATATAACAAAGATGTGTCGAGTTTTGTAGTTTCTGTATTTAGGAGACCATTGACTATGAATGAAATCATAGTATAAGGGACTGATATAAGGAAGTGGGCAGAAAACAAGACTTTGCTGCAGGCATATACACATGTAGAGTGGGTATTAGGCGATGAAAAAGGTAATTATATAAAGTATAGTTTAATATTTAAATCATATTTAAACTATAGCTTCCACATTAATTCTAGAAAAATAATAATGATAACATCTAAGAAAGGGGGGTAAAAATCAAAGGATGCAGTTTGAATGGCAGTTTTGGTAATTAGCGACAAAGACGCTGGCATTCTGCTACGGTTATTTCTAATAAAACCATACCATAAGCATTCAAAAACATGTCTTAATCTTAATGCGGAGGCGGTGATTACATCAAAAATGATAAGCAAGATTTGAATTAGCCGACCACAACCGAAACCTCTTCTTTCTACGCCAAGTCAACTCTAATTACCAAAATATCCTTTTGCTGGTAAAAATATTAATTAATTTAATTTATTAAAATATTTTAAAAATAAATAATTAAAATATATATATATATTAGTGTCGAGAAATTTTTGTGTATGGGTCTCTCCACAGGCCCCATCACCCCTCTAAACAAACAACTGGTCTAAATTAGGCATAAACCTAAGCGACTAACACTAGCCGATCAAAACAAAGCATAACAAAACTGCACAGAAGAAGTATTCAAAAAAGAAGGGGTAAACAAAATTAGCAAGAAACCTACCAAGAAGACACCAGGCACCATGGCCATACCTCGTCAGCTAGGCCTTTCACAACATAAGGATGGACGACCACCTTTACACCCACCGTAATCACGCCGGAGATATGATCGGAAACACAGTATAAATAATATTTGAAAAATAATTCAATTCGAATAATTATAAAATATAATTTAAGAATTAAATTTATCAATATATATATATTTTTTAAAACTCGGACTTCATACTATTCTGTTTTTAAATTCACATATTATTAATTTAAATCGTAATTATTTCTCTTTAAATTTATCACGATAATATTACTAAGATATATATAAGTAAATATCCCATCATTAAAATAACTTTATCAAAATCTTTTGCTTAATCATATATATAATTTTTTTTATTCATATTTTGTCTGATTAATTCAATTCGAATATTACGAGAGACTAGTTGTTTTTTATTAATTTTTTTAATTTTTTTTTATCATTTTTATATCTCAAGCTCAAAATCTTTAATTACAGAGATAAAATATTCGATCACTCGATTCTTATTTCGACCACACATATAATAAATATATCTGAGCGGCGCCTTTAATTCAATTTTTCTTCGATGAGAGTTTGTTGAGCACGCGGCCCTAAAGGAGCGTGGGGACCAATACAATATTATTCTGATTTTAAGGGGAATTATTTGATCACGTGCGTCGGGTTTGTCCTCATTATCACGCGAACTGGCGTGTGTTAATTTATTTGCCTAACCGGCGATTCTGGAAATTTTGCCCTTGGATTACCATGAAAATACAATTCTGCCATTATATCATCATTATTATACTTTCTTTTCTCATGCATTTGATTGAAAAAAACTTTAGGGCTAATAACTCGATTTTTTTTAATAACAAAAATGTGGGTGCTATGTATATTGCGTATAAACAAAAATGAAAAACAAAAACAGATACGATGAAAAAATGATCCTATATAAGAAATGAAAATACAAAAAATACGTAAATATAAAAATATAATAATTTTTATATAAATATTAATTATATGATGCAAATAATAAAAAAATTTTATGTAAATATTAATTAATTTAATTTGTTAAGACGTTTTGAAAATGTAAAAAGTTAATGTTGAGAAATTTTTATGCATCTGACATTACCACGACAAAAGTCTCTCTCCGAAAAATGTTGGGTTTCAATTTTAGTTACTATAACTTAGCTAAATTTATCACTATCACTCTATATAAAAATATTAAAAAATAATAAAATTTCAATAACTTGAGTATTTTAAATATATTTTTGTAAATGACTTTCGTTAATTAAAATTAAATTCAGTATTTCAGAAATATAAAATATACGTGGCATCAATTTGAACAACGATTTAGGTTTGGCTAAGAACTAGAACAACTATTTAGTATTCCAATCATATGCTTTTGGGTTGCTACGTACTAGATTTCTATTTATACATATGGAAGCAATTCCATCCTCTTGTCTGTTATTCTTTTCAAGGGGAATAAAGTAATCTTTCTTTATATTAGCATATGTCTCTTAGTGACCAGTGGTTTGGCTATGGTGCACGGCGGTTCGGATAAAGGATGGGAAATGCTGTCTTTTCATGCCGAAGATGATGCCAAGAAATACAGAGCATGGCATGGCAGCATTGCTATCATAAGAAGGGGAAGCATTAGGCAAATTGATCAAAGTACGCCTACAATTCTTATGTTGAGATGTTTTTTCTTTTTTATTGTAAATATTCAAATTTATATTCTGATAAATCTGTTCACGATAACTTTTCAATACAGTATTTTTCATTCTCAAATTTTAAAATCAAAATTTGATTAAAAAATTTAACACTCTATCTAATTAAACCAATTATTTATTGATTATGTTAAGTTTTCTAGTAATATACATTTAACCTTATTGCCAAATTTAGTAAACATGTGTTATCATCGGTATTTAGATTCATATCCTGACAAGTTTATTCATGATAACTTTCTAAATATAGTATTTTTTATTTTTAAATTTTAAAATCAAATTTTAATTAAGAAATTTAATATTCAATCCGATTAAACCATTTATTTATCGATTATGTTAAGTTCTCTGATAACACACATTTGACTTTACTGCCAAATTTAGTAAACAGGTGGACTCGAGTAGATTAGTGAGATTTCATAAGGAGTTAAGATTTTTGAATGGATTTTGTGAGGACTTGGTTTTGAGATACAAACCCATGTGTGACATAGAAAGTAGAATAATTTTGTTGTATGACTTTAGATACCGACATAAACCTTTACTTTATTTTGTATATGTATATATCACCTTTATATAATCTTAAAATATATAAAATAAATAATA
Organism: Dillenia suffruticosa; assembly: GCA_033439265.1. NCBI lineage: Eukaryota > Viridiplantae > Streptophyta > Magnoliopsida > Dilleniales > Dilleniaceae > Dillenia > Dillenia suffruticosa. The sequence goes on from JAVTVX010000011.1 coordinate 18,753,346, forward strand.
TCTTTTTTATTTTCTTATGATATCGGAATCATTTCAAAATTCAAGTTTGTTTCGTTGAGTTCTGTTAGGGTTAAGTCAAATCTGTTTCATCGGACTCTATTGTTAATTTATTTATAAATATGAAATGTTAAATTACAACTCAATTTTCTTAATATGGTGTATAAATGTGTAAATCTTCCTTGATTACATATTTATGAATTGGGTATTGCACTGTTTCCGATATGCATTAGCTAATTGTGTGCAATGAGTGTGGAATGATATAAATATTGGCTTAGGTGGGTAGTGATTGTCTCTGCAACAAAGGTCCTGCAAATGAAAGGAAAGATGTGCATTTTTATAAGGTATGACCTTTTTGGTGCATTCAAATAAGCAAATAAAAATTACATATGAAGTAGAATATAAAAGCATTGGTTTTCTGACTTGGGGCATTAGCTGCTTGCTCCCTACATTTGCCTTTTTTTTCTTTTTCTTTTTTTGGGTATGTCTATTACTAACCGGTACACGGATTATTCGATTAATTTGGTTTGAGTACTGTGAAATCTATTTTAGTTATTTGTTTTTTTTAATATTTATTTTTCTATTTTTAAAACTCAAATTCGAGATTTTAATTAAAAAAATTTTGTAATCGACTACTACACCCACGTCACATTAGTTCCACCCCAAATTTGCTTGCTTGGACATTTGACAACCAAAGATATATTTTGTATCTCTTTTTTCAGGTATGTCTACCGCTAACCAATACCTCAGATACTCAATTAATTTAATTTGAGTACTGTAAGATCCATTTTAGGTATTAGTTTTTTTTAACGTCTATTTTTTTATTTTCAAAATTTGAATTCGAGATTTTCATTAAATAAATTTAGTAATAGATTACTATATCCATATTACATTAGTTCCACACCAGATTTGCTTGCTTGGACATTTGACAACCAAAGATATATCTTGTAAGTATCTCTTAGTTATTTTTTGTTAAAAAAATATTTAAAAAACAAAAGTGAAAGGGTACTGAATTTTAGGGTAACTTGTACATTACAAATATTTAGTTTATTAATTTGAAATATGGGCTTTAATGGTGAGTGGTTTTGGTCATTGTGGGGGCATGGAGGAGACTCATGCCGGTGGATCTCAGGGTGGGGCCAGGAAAGGGCACCCTTTATCATGTGGCCTAACTCATCATTCCTTGCAGGACACTTATTTTGAATCAAGCCCTTGCTTTACCTTAAAGCATTGAAGGTTGAAGATGCCATCCAACAAATCAAGAGTGCAAATTTAAATTAAAGCTCCCAGTTTTGTATTATCATTAGCTTGATACTGTTCATTTCCACATTAAGCACAAAATTCATAGCAAGTATAATCAAAATATAATTTCTTCGGTCAATTTAATTTCTCATTATGTTGTCAAAATTAATGAATTTTTACCCGGTTCAAAGTTGGTCTAAAGTCTTGGTATACTAATAAGACCTGGCCCACTGTGATTTCATCCTTTTTTTTATTTTTTTATTTTTACGATATCTGAGATTTACTCGACTAATCTGATCTGAACACTATAATGCCTATTGAAGGGTTGAGTCTCTCAAATCCTTTATTCTCCATTTCATGATTTAAAATTCGAGATATCTGATTAATAGAATAAATTATTTAATCAATAGTATTTAGAGCAAGTGCTACATTAGACACTTTGGTTCTCACTCAAGACCCGATTCATAAATTATTTAAAGTAACACCCTTGTAGTATGTTATCAGAGTTACGGTCGACCAAAGTAAAACCTTTTATTGGAGACTTGAGGTTGGGGATGAGCTTATAATTAATGCCTAAGCCTATCCAATAACAAGGTGAAGTCAAGCCACATGAGGCCATTTGTTCATGAAAGTAAAAGTATAGATCTCCTACCCTAGCCTTTGACATATTGTGTTTCGAGGAGCCAAAGTTTGTCGAATTAACAGCAATCAACCTTGATAAAACAATGAGTATGCTAGGCTGCCTACTAGACAAGACTTGAGCAATCAAGTCTAGTTGATTCAGTGATTTGATATCAGGATCTTTTAAATAATTTCTTCTAAAAGTATAATTTGATTTAAATTATATTTAATTAAATTAATATTATTATTAAATATCGATAGTTTATTAAAAAAAAAAAAAAAAAGACGGAGCACGATTTATGGTAGATCAATTTGAGCATTGTTGATACTTGTCAGACATTTGTATTTGGGTCATACTCGAGTGGGGTCACATGCAAAACGAATGCGAGGTAGGCCGGGTAATTCAAACAATTATATTTTTTAATCGTACAAAAATTTAAGTTTATGATTATCAAGAGGTAGATTTATATCGTTATTCTGTCTCTTAAAGACGAAATTCAAGCAATCATGCCGCCATGAAACGACAACAGAGTAGAATCCACGGACCGCAGACAGATGGCGTCGCCTGGGCCACCTTCTGGGGCGCCAGTATTTTATTGCAACACGACACCTCACTTTCACGTCCTCATCAAATCTTAATCGCATCCTAATCACTTTGTGTTGTCGTCATTCGGTTAGACTTAATACTAGTCAAGAGAGAGATAGGGTGTGTGTGGGGGGGGCGGGGGGTTGTGTGTGTAGGTGTGTGTGAAGATGGCAGAGAAACCCGTGATGGTGGTTGGACTAGACGAGAGCGAGCACAGCTTCTACGCTCTGGAGTGGACTCTCAATCATTTCTTTGTTCCTTTTGCTTCAAATCCTCCTTTCAAGCTTCTTATTGTCCATGCTAGGCCTTTAACTTCATCAGTCATAGTCCTCGCTGGACCTGGTACGTATAAATATGTAAACACATCAAATTCAACTCACTCACTCTCTCTCTCCCTCTCTCTCTCTCTCTCTCTATGGAAAATGATAGTGATGGGTGTTGTTTATGGAAGCCACTGGAGAGGTACTGCCGCTGGTGGAGTCCGATCTGAAGAAGATAGCACACAGAATTGCCGAAAAGGCCAAGGAAATTTGCACTTCCAAATCGGTATTTGTCGCCCCCGCTAAGACTCAGCTGTACATTCCTTTAGCTATAGGCTTGTCCAATCCAAACTGGAGCTTCGACCAACCACCACTGATGGGGTCACTCCTTACTCTACCTTGAGGAATTTTGGGATATCATGCCCAAAGAGTGAGTTGCCAATTGCAGTGCATAAAGGGGGAGGTCGTCTTTACCATGATTTTTAACCAAATGATTAGCTCCAATTGGATGTTAATGTCCCACTGTGCAACTCGTGTTAATTTTCCTTTATTTGCGTCACTCCACATGGAGAATATAGCTCTAAAAGAAAGAATAATCCTCTGCAGGTGACAGACTTCAAAGTGGAATCGATTGAGGGTGATGCTAGGAAAGTTATGTGTGATGTTGTTGAGAAACACCATGCATCCATGCTGGTTGTGGGCAGCCATGGTTATGGCGCTTTCAAAAGGTACCATGTACCCTTTGCCATTTCTCATACTTAAATAACGTTTATAACTACGAAATTGTCATTCAACAAAGAACACAATAGTTAATTTATTACCGCAAAAGATGATTCAAAGGTTATGAATTTTATAGATATCAATACTCATAAATATAATAGAAAATCTTGGATATACTATCTGGATAACCGGCAAGAATTGGGGGCATAATTTCTGTGTTTTTTTTCCTTTATTTTTTTTTTTTTGCAGGGCGGTCTTGGGCAGTGTAAGTGACTACTGCGCACACCATGCTCATTGCTCTGTGCTGATTGTCAAGAAGCCAAAAATCAAACCCCAGGCCGACACTTTGTTAAATAATAGGTAACCCATGGCAAGGTCCAGCCTGTATTCTAGTACCTGTAAAATGCCTCAAGACCTTTTTCTTGTGGCTCTACCATGAATAGGTGTTCTTAGCTTTTCTGGGTATATAACATTTGAGTGTAACTTCGTGTAATAAACTGCTTGGGCAAGTGTTGTAAGCCACCGCAGACGACTTATAGTTACCCTGTAAGACTCGAGTAATGGAAGTTCTACAATCCCGTATTATAATCCATGTAGGTATTTAATAGCCATGGAAATGGTAACCATCGCATTGCCATTCAGATAAGATATAACAATTGATGACCACAAGACAACAGCCCCAAATATTAATACCATGAAAAATATGTCCCTAAAGGGACACCTGGTTGTTACAATCCTCCTCCTTCTCCAACATGAGATTAAGGGTTCAAATCCTTATATAATAAAAAAAATATCTATGAAAATTATAGAAAACCCCCCTCTAAGGTAATCATCAAAATGGACGCTGTATTTCAAGTCATCCATACCAATTTGCAGCAGCCAACCAATGCCCCGCATCTCCATGTTCAAGACTATTGATACACCTCGTGTCAAAAAGATGACATCTGAACAAAAATCAAGCATCTACAATAGCGTGATCGAGTACTTTCCAGTAATGCTCTATTGACCAGCATCTCAGCTTTACCATTGCAATGCCATTCAGCAGTCACATATCATTTTACCATGGCTATCAGACATAACAATTGATGACCACAGCAGCCCCAAATATCAGTACCCATAAAAATTATAGAAAACCCCTTCTCAGGTAATCATCAAAATGGATACTACATTTCTAGCCATCTATACCAATTTGCAGCAGCCAACCAATGCCACGCATCTCCATGTTCAGAACTATCAACAGACCTTGTGTCAAAAGGATGACAATTGAGCAAAATCAAGCATCCAAAATAGCCTGGTTGAGCACTTTCCAGCAATGCTCTTTTGACCAGCATCTCAGCTTTACCATTGCATTGCCATTCAGCAGTCGCATAATCATTTTACCATAGCTATCAGACATAACAATTGATGACCACAACAGCCCCAAATATTAGTAACCATAAAAATTATAGAAAACCCCTTCTAAGGTAATCATCAAAATGGATGCTACATTTCAAGTCATCTATACCAATTTGCAGCAGCCAACCAATGCCACGCATCTCCATGTTCAGAACTATCAACACACCTCGTGTCAAAAAGATGACATTTGAGGAAAATCAAGCATCTAGAATTGCATGATTTAAGTACTTTCCAGTAATAATCTTTTGACCAGCATCTTAGCTTTACATTGCAATTCTTCAACAATCAATAGGAGGAATTGATGCCAATGCAACCAACTTTAGAAAAATTTAATTGATTTCTCAACTGGAACGGAAAGACAATAATTATATAAAATCAAAAAGCCTTACAGTCAGGAGAAAATATTAAGACAAAAAAGCACTAGGCATAAAATCCAAAGTCATCAGAGACAACCAATGACAGGAAAAAAAGAAAGAAAAGAAAAGAGCAATAATTAAATACTAATACTACAGCAAAGGACTCCCACTCTTAAAGCACAAGACCTCCGCCTAACACTTGATCTCCTTCAAACCATGAGCGAGGTACAAAAATGTTGGGTCAGAGGCACCATCCTTATAGTAGGCAAAGACCAAAGCACCATCATCATGCATGCTCTCCCCAACAAAGCTGCAACAAAACATAAAAACAACTTCAGCCATATTTCCTCAATCTTGGTCATTCGGAATCCAAATGCTCAAACTGTACAGATACTATGTTTGCACAGACACTTCTAGAAATTATCACCTCCTTCACTCGGACAGGTACCTTTTGACATCCCGAAAGACCACACTTACTAGCTTACAATAGTGTAAATTTACTGTACAACTTTGCTATATCATATTGCTTATGTCACATGTGTCCATCTTTCATAGGGTAGATATTAAAGACCATGAGGTCAATCAAATACAAGCAATATAAAATGCCTAGCCTAGTGCACTTACAATTGGAAGTCCTTGAGCTTTGAAAGAAGGAATTTAGTTGCTCCCTCAATGTTCTTCTTGAATTCATCTTGTTGCTCACCCTCAAGCTTGGGTGTCAACAACTTGATGTACCTTTTCACCCAGGTTACAAACTGCTTCTTGTCAAAAGCAGGTTGCTCCTGCGCATAAGGCACAACCACTAGTTAAACACCGGTTTCACCAATAACATTACATGGGTTGGAAACATATAAAGAAAGGGGGCAGACCAAACCTGAAGTCTAAAGGTGTCGACAATGTCAACAACCTTAACAGTTTGGTCATCAACACCCTCATCCTCGCCACCTTCGGCAGAAGGGTTAGCACCAATATCAACATCTAGTGCTCCTTTAACAACCCACTAGAACAAGCAAGCACAACAAAGCCAATATTAACGAAACTTAAAACTGACATAATTAAGATGCTACCACTATAATTAAATCAAGTGCCCACCAAAGACATAAGTATACTGAAATCCACCCATGATGAAAATCACAAATACTAACCTTCCCTTCAACTTCCCAAAGGATTCCATTTTCGATTTCCTTGTAGGGAAACGAGTCCGAAAGGAGCTCATCACCTACAATTTATGAAAGAAATTCATAAAGATCAGCAACAAATTGCAAATTCCAATCAACAAGTCCAACGAAAATAGATTATACTACATCGCCCAATTACATCAATTATAAATAATTATCTTCGAGTTTATCAACATATTACCCATAATTCAATAACTAACAAGAATCCAAAGTACCAACAACAAACACAAATCATAAATCATCCAAAGAAAAAAGCAGATCTGCACACATACACAGACCCGCATAACAGTATGATCTCGAATCAGAAGGCTAAAACTAAAACATCAACATAAATTCAATCGATCCCGAAAACAATCGGAAGTTCATGATAAGCAAAGTATCCAGAATCATGAAGAACATAACTATGCAGATCCAAAGATGGGACACACGAGATCAAAATTGAAAACCCCAATCTATTCACTATCAATTAAACCGAAATCGATTAAATCATACAAAACCCTAAAACCTAAGTCGCTAGAGAGAGAGGGAGAGATACCGGTGAGAATGTCCTGATAGACGAGCATGATTGCCGAGCTTCTCGGATCACTCCTACAAAGGCTGGGAGGAGAGGAGACAAACACAGAGCGGTGAGAGAGCGAGAGGGGTTGATTTAGGCTTGGACAGAGATTATTTATAACAGAGGGTTTGCCGAGGAAGACGACTCCTTCTAAAATTACGCTACCGTGTTCGTGTTTTTTCTTAATACCGATCGTATCCTTTCCGCCTCTTTTCCTTGATCTCCATCTGGAATCTGATACTTCTGTGATGTCATCCTTATCGCCGTCTTTATTGGGCTATCGACTTGTTGATGTATTGGGCAGGCCCATTTTGGCTCGAAAGCTTTTTTTTTTTTTTTTTTTTTTTGCCATTCGACTTGATCCACCCTCCGATATTCGAAACTTCACCCCGATTAATTCGGGTCAATCCGACTGAAGTCCCTCTTAGGGAGTAAGGTCTCCCAACGTAATCGACTCCATGACTAAGTCACGAGTCGAATTCATGTAGCGACCTACTTGCTATGCCAACTGTCCGTTTATTAGCTCGAAATCTATATCAATTTCATGGTGGGTGGGCCCAATATGCGGAATGCTCTTTTTTTTTTTAACTATCAGAATCCGATAATCACGTTTGATTTAGATTACACCCTTAAGGGAGAAAACTTCTCACGATATCTATTTTTTTATACCTAATATTCGAATCGAAGACTTTGTTTAAAGAGTATTTATGTCTGATTACCGAATTAACTAAGTATTGGTTTAAAATTAGGCATCTATAATAAATAGGTGCAACCAACAAACGTTGGAGTAGAGGGTCAAGGGATCTATTGCCCCTTAACCATGCAAGAGTTCGACTCCCATTGAAACTGAAAGGCCTTTGTTGTGAGACCTATCTCCACAAAAGTGGACCTCTACAACGGTCGATTCAGATTTAGTCAGGGTGAAATTTTGAATACTGGACGGTGGACTAAACCAAGATACCAAAAAAAATATAATAAATAGGTGCAAAATTTAGTGGTGAAGTAATATGGCATATGTTAAAAAAATCATTGGCAAAATAGATTAAATTTTACGTTTAAGTCGTTAGTAGCATGCTGTGATCAATTTTTAATTAATTTTTTATCTAAATTAGTTAAAATATGCTTATCATTTAATTAAAAATGAGTCCACAAATAATATAATCATATAAATGTCAAGTAATACTTGATTTGTTTAGTTTATACTATTGAATAGTGGTGTCTACTTAACTGCATTGATCCTCATGGGTAGTGTTTACTACTTAAGCTCATTTCTTATTTTCTTTTGGCGAAAATCTTAGTTTCATACCCTCAAACATCTATTTTTTTTTTAATTTTTGATCGATCGATATTCAAGTTATCCAATTAATTAGATTCAAATACTATGATATTTAATTTAGAAGTTGATTCATGTCTGTTTTTTATTTTTAAATTTTAAATTTGAGATTTTAATTAAAAAAATTTAATATATTTTCATTGAATTCACGGGACTGTCCCTCAAGACTTTGATCCAATTAGTCACTACAGCAATCCCTAAGTATACGATGCAATTAACATGGCTTCCGGATAGTATCTGCAGCAGGTTAGACAAGATCAACCATGACTTCCTTTGGGGTAGCAGCGACAACAAGAGGAAAGTTCACTTAGTTAAATGGAACAAGGTCTATGACTCTAGGAAGAATGGGGCCCGGGCATCAGAAGTATGAGCGCGCAAAATGTGGCCTTCATGCTAATTTGGGATGAAAAGTCTTGAAGGTGAATGTCCTCTTTGGAGCACAATTTTTTAGCATAAATACTTGAAAGGAGTGGGGTTGCTAGAACACGGAGAGAAGGGCAGAAGATCCAATATTTGGAAATGAATATGTCGTAGTAGAGAGTGTCTTAGAAGGGGCAGTAGATGGCAGTTAGGCAATGGCAACTCCATCCATTTCTGGTATGATAGGTGGACAGGAGATAAAACTCTAGTGGAGCAGGCGTTAATCCCTCCGGATGCTTACCTTTATGAAACCAAAGTCTCCCCCTTTTGGGATGATAATGGCAGGTGGAAGTTGGAATGTTTATCTTCCGTTCTCCCAGCTGAAATAGTGGAGTTAATTAGAGCAGTGATCATTCCTAACTCTAACAATAACATGGATGCCATAATTTGGAAGGAGAGACCGGATGATGAATTCTCTGTTGCCTCGGCCTACTGGGTCCAGAAGGAGGATTTGATCACTACTGAGGGAAGCATGGTTTGGAGTTGGGTGTGGAAGCTGTAATGTCCAGAGAAGGTAAGAATATTCATTTGGTTGGCAGCGAGCGGCAGAATCCTAACTAAAATGGAGTTGAAAAGAAGAGGAATCATCGAGGATGAGGGGTGTGGTATCTGCAGAGGGGCAGCGGAGACGCCTGAACATGTGCTGCGGGACTGCACTCGTACTCGGGAAATCTGGTGCAATCTTGTGCAAGGCGTGAACAATTCCTGTAGTTTTTGGGGGAGGAATGTTATGGACTGGTTAAGGGAGGGGGCAAATAAGAATCTCAACCTAGGATTGCCGAATGAAGATTTATTATTCCTTCTCACGGTATGAGAAATCTGGAAGTCAAGATGCTCATTCGTGTTCCAAAAGAAACGTGAGCCTCCTCAATCCTTGGTGAACAGAATGCGCTGCTTAGGGAAGCTTTTCGGGGAAAGATATAAAGCTAATGATAGAAGGATACAAAAGGTGACAGTGAGTTGGATGCGCCCAGTGGAACGTGTGATAAAGCTGAACGTGGATGGTGCAGTTAACCATATGGGGAGCCAAGTCTCTGCAGGTGGAATTTTCAGAGACAGCAGAGGAGACTGGGTCCATGGCTTTTGGGTCAATATTGGAAGGTCGTCTGTGGACTTAGCAGAGATGTAGGCGCTGAAGGAGGGCTTATTGATTGCTAAGAGAAGGAATTTCAGTCCTTTGGTTGTGGCAAGTGAATTGCTGGGTCTGGTTAAAGCAATCAACAAAGGAGTTGGGGTAAATCATCCTTGGAAAAACATGGTCCAAGACTGTAGGCAAGTCATGCAGCATATTGGTTCTGTGGAAGTTAGACACATTTTTAGAGAAACTAATAAGTGTGCAGATGGTCTTGCTAAACTTGGAAGGGGTGCTCTGATGGGGTTCATGAGGCTTCCTCTCCTCCTTCTGAGATTCTTTCTCTGATGGTGCAGGATTCTTTAGGTGGTTCCTGGGTTAGAAGGCGCGCGAGTGGTCCCTCTGCTATGTGACCTCCCCCTTCTTTTGCTTTCTGTTTTGTTGTTTGCCTCTCGTATCACCAAAAAAGAAAAAAAAGTCAAAGAATGGAACCTGCCACTCTTCCTAGTCCTGATTTATTTTTAAGTGGATTGGACCATTAAAGGTGCTAGTCCCAGGTTGGGATTGGACAGACTCCATTGGAGAGCCGTGACAACCCATCCCAGTCAATCGGGTTAAGCTTTTAAGTTTAGGGTCTCCTTATGGGATTGGACATAGCTTTGAGCCCAATTATATCATTACAGGTCGTCACAATCCTCTTCTCTAATCTCTCATGATTTAAAATTTAAATTTCAAATAAAAAATAATAATATCAATCATAAATTTGTTTAGAAAGTAATAAAATCATAAATAATCAAATATTATATTTTTTCACAATAAACCCATATCTTTCTATTGAAACATTAGATTCTTCTTTTTTTTTTTTTTTAAATTCAGAATTATATTTAAGAGTAACCTAATTCAACGATAAATCAAAATAAGGGTTATGGAAAAATATTTATCCAAATCAAATATATCTTATGGGTTAAATATCTTATGACAAACTTTAAATAGTTGGATGCATTTGACCCTTTATTGGAGTAGATTTTAACATCTAACTTTTGGTGGGAGGAAAATTACCTATTATTATTACATTGCATGTGTAAAACTTTGTTCATTATTCATAGTTTGATATGCGTAGAACATGTCTCTTTTTTAATATATATATGCGTGCGCATGCATGTCGCACCATATAAATATGATAAGTGAAAATTAAAAGATTTATTAGAATAATATGGAAAGATTTGTGTGCATACTTAAATCTATTTCAAAAGGCTAATCTTATAATTATGAATTAAATATTACATTTTTGTTCATGATACTCGTATCTGGTTTATTAGAATATTTCCTTATTTTCTCCATATCATGAATATACTTGAGAACCTTCTTTTGGTAATAAGTCGGGATTGGTTATAAAAGGGTCTATTGATGCTTTTCTATGCAGTTACAACCTTTCAAAAGTTTTTGTGAGTTGAGAAGTTTGACAAATGACACTGGTATCTCTTTGAAAGTTATGTAGGTGTTCTCATATATATATATTTTTTTATTATCAATATTTGAGTTTTATCAAACTAATCCAATTTGAGTATTGTGTGACTCATTTTAGGGGTTGGCTCTTCTAAATCTTTTTTCATTATTTTTAGGGTTCGAACTCGAGATCTCTGATTAAGAGAATATAGTATCTGATCATTCAATTCAAAAAAATTTGGTGTAGGTGTTCTCATATGTGAATAAGATATAAAGGTATAAAGTCCAAATGGACCGGGGTTAAATGATTATAAGGATGTTTTGCATCCAAGGGGAATGCAAGATGACTATGGAGACAACCATCCAGTTTCCTTGAGCCCATTTTCCCTCCATTTATATCTCCCTCAGGTTCTCGTGGACTAGCCGGTTCAGGTTCAAGTTATTGAACCAAAACAATTGGACCGATCACCAACAACCTTGTCACGGATCCAAATGATGGATTCGATCCCAATAGAAAAACTCAATCCAAAAGATTAACTTATTAGGTATGAGAATTTATTGAATTTAAGTATTATTTTATGATTTTTTTAGAATTCGATATGAGATTTGTAACATTGCCAACACTTGAGATGTCGGACGTTTACGGACGGCTCTCACTCTAGAGGATTCTCACTCTAGATCTTTTTAGAGTACCGGGTAACCCTTTTTCCCTTAAGACTACTTTCACTCTGACAATATGTAGCCCTTTTTTATTTTTGACGGCTCTCACTCTAACAACAGATAGCCCTTTTCTTTTTTTTTTACGGTTCTCACTTCAGATCATATCAAATATTAGGTAAGCTTTTTCTATATTGGACCGGAGGTTTTGATATCAATTAAGGATCCAAGTGATGGACTCAATCTCAATAGAAGAATTCAATCTAAAAAATCGACCAAAAAATCTATTAGATTTAAATATTATTTTTTGATTTTTTTGAAATCCCACGTAGGATTTGTGACAAATGGATCAGGGTTAAATGATTATGTGAATGTTTTGCATCCAAGGGGAATGCAAGACGACTATGGAGACCACTATCCATTTTCCTTGAGCCCATTTTCCCTCCATTTATCTCCCTCATGTTCTCGTGGACTAGCCGGTTCGGGTTCAAGTTATTGAACCAAAACAATTGGACTGATCACCAACAATTGCGGTACCAATACTCCTAGTCGGCTGCATCGAAAATCCCTCCCAAGTCATCCATACACATCCCAACAAAATCAGTTTCTTTTGCAAACAGATCTCGATTGTGACTTCTCTAGAGATGTTAGAGTTCATGACGTATTTTGAGATTATGTCACGTGTGGTTTAATTGTTTCATATCCGGATTTAAGATTTTGGATTTTATACTTAATCCATTATATATATTTTGTAACATTGGTGCTGATTGTATATTAACTTATTGTTTAATTAAAGGTATGTCACTGAGTAATTTCAGAAATCATATTATAAATATGACTTTATTGTCTGATTTAAATGAAACTAGTGTTGAGTTTTCAAAAAAAATTCGATTTGTGTACTCATTTTTTTTTTTTGAAATTAATTTATCGAATTTGAATTCTGAATAAATATAGGGTTTATTCATAAAATAAATATCATCTTAAAGTTAGAAAATAGAATGTATTGTGGTACATGAAAGATAATATTCACTTTTAAAGAATTTATCATCATGACTCGTATATTCTATTTTTATAAAAAAATGACTTGGTTTTGATTTCCAATTAATTTGTTGGATCAAGTTGGGGAATGTTGAGAATTTTTTAAATTCAAATTTCATGAATCAATGTATTCAAAATTGAGTTAATGAGAAAAATATAACTGAAAAATGATTAAATATAATAAAAAATGGAAAATTTTGAATTTTGTTGCATTTGTCAGCTTTTGGTGATCCATTCGAATCTAAACACAATTAATCTTTGTTTTTCTATTTTGAATGTTTAATTGTCTTCCCATAACATCTAATAATAATTTAGGGTAACAACTATAAAATTTTAATTGATTCTTAATAGTTGAGAGTTTATAAACGCTCTCTTGATGTATTGGGTCTTTAAATTCCAATTTCATGATTTCAAATCATTTATTGAGTGAAATTGAGAGTTTAGAAAATTTGTGCACATTTTTAGGATCAGTTTAATGATTTTACAGTCATTGAAAGTGAAAAAAAAAGTATGACCGGAAATACCTCTAAATCTCTTTTTAGCTTTCGTTTTATTTTAGTTCAGTTTTTATACTAAAAGTATGTATTAGGATTATCATGCATTCTAACACTAAATCCAACCCGATAATTGAATCTAATATTATTCATTGATTTTGACTAAAAAAATTATGTCATATCTTTTAATATAGATGTTGCCCTTTAATTATTATTAAAAGATATGTAAATTTAAGATTATACAATAAAAGTATTATTCCTATATGATTGTGACTAATAAGTATCCATCTGAATCATTCCAGAGTCCCATCAAATATATATCATGCTTTTGGTTACCTAGAAACAAAAATGGGAAATGAGAATGGATACAAAATAATAAAAAAAAACATTTCCTTTAATATAAATGTTGTTTTTTTTTTATTATTAAAAAATCTGTAAATTTAAGATTATACAATAAAAATATTTATTCCTCCCATCAAATATATATCGTGCTCTAGGTAACATAAAAACGAAGATAAAAAACGAAAATAGTTATAAAATAATATAAAAAAAGACATTTTATAAAAATATAAGAAACGAAAATATGGATAGACACGTAAATATAAAAAATATTAGAATTTTTATATAAATATTAATTATTTTATAAAAATAATAGAATAGTCATATTTTATAATAAAATTCTTAAATGATTAAATATATAATTATTAATTATAAGATAAATAATATCAAAATAAAAATTATAAATAAATAAATAAATAATTTATTAAATATAAAATTTTTTATTTAAATATTAATTAATTTAATATGTGAGAGAGTTTTAGAAATAAAAATATTTTTAAAATAAAAAATATTAATATTAAAAAATTTTCATAATTGATTCCGGCTTAGGTCAGCCGGTTACAGTCAAGTCTTACCATTCAACTCCAGCCCATCGTTGGAAATATCCATAAATGACTGTCTTATCAAATATTGGGCCAGAATGTTGCGTTTTACATATGTTGGACTTGTTCGACCAAACGTTTTTAAAAACGAAAAAACATTTACGTACATATTTCAGGCGGGAAAGTTGAAAATTCGAGAGTGAGAGAGAGAGAGAGAGGGGGGGGGGGGGGAGAGAGAGGAGGGAGGGAGGGTGGGGGGAGATTGTGAGTTCACATTGGCATAGAATCAAACATGGAAGACGCAATATCTCGAATTATCTCAGAGCTGGAAACCCATCACGAAACCAACTCCATAAACCTGAATTCCCAACCCTTACCTACCATTTCGAGATCAGCTCTCTCTGATCTTCAAACACTCATAAAGAACAACGAAATAGGCACTCTCTTCGAAGATATTTCAACAAAAAACCTCTGTCTCTCCTCCCTCGTCTCTCTCATTTCTTCTGCAATCGATTCAAGCAACACTCACTTCTCTCTTTCCGCTTCCAATGTTTATCTTTCTCTTCTTCTTTCTCCAAATGTCCCAGTCTTCACTCTCTTCACTCCCATGGCTTTCCTCTCTCTTCTCCTATCGATTCGCCGATCTTTTAGGGTTTTGCGGAGAGACCCATCTTCCCAAACTTCGGATAATCGAAAGAGAAAAGGGAAAAAAGCCCCAAACAAATCATCTCGAATCGACAGAATGGAAGTTGATTGTGACGATGTTGATGAGAGAGAGAATGATCAATTTGATATCATGGCTTTGTTCCCTTTGCTTGAAAAGTTGGAATCTGTTTTGGGTTTGGTTCATCTGAATCGGTTTTTGGATAGTTTGAAGTCTTTGATTCAGACTGTGGCTTCAATTCCTGTTTTAGCACTTGAATTTTGTGGAAATTTAGGTTATTACAAGAATTTGACTGATTCATGTGCTAGAATTTTGTATGAGGTTTTAAAACCTGAACATGGTGATTTAGAGGTAAGTGTAGCAGAGGTTTTGAAGTCATTGACACCATGTATTCTTATGGGAAAATGTCAGGCTAGGACTTTTGGTTTAGGGTTTGTGACAAATCAAATGATGGGCATTGCTTCAAATTGTGAGGAGATCAAGAAAGCCATTGTGAATTTGCCTAGGTATTTATCTCACAATGCGCCAGAAAAGTCTGAGCCTAGAGCTTTAGCTGTGGAGGCAATAATGGAGGTTGTTAGAGTGATGGAATTTGAGGATCAAATCGAGTTTGCTGACTATGCGGTGAAGATGACACAAGGGGTTGCTCGCCTTAGACTCTTGGCTGTTGATATCATTCCAATGCTTATTTTGTCATTGACAGATCCATTCGTGTTGGAATTGGAGTTTGGAGGTAATGAATCATGGGGTTCGAGGTGCTTGAATGCTTTGATTGAGCGTTGTTCAGATGCAACCGTGAGCATTCGATCACGGGCTTTGACATGTTTGGCGCAATTGGTTGGGTTTTTATCTGTTGATAAGAGGAACAGAGCAGTATTGAGGGGTGCAATGGGGTTTGCGAATGGAGGGTGTCAGGAAATGAATGATCTTTTAAGGAAAAGGTGTACGGATGAGAAGGCAGCTGTTAGGAAGGCTGCTCTTCTTCTTATTACCAAGTTGATGGCTCTTTTAGGTGGTTCTGTTGATGTAGACATGCTGAAGACGATGGGCATGGCTTGTTCGGATCCACTTGTTAGCATTCGGAAAGCTGCAATCTCAGCTCTCTCAGAGGTAAAATTTTTCTGATAGTTCTTTTCTTAGTTGTGTTTATGTTTAAATGAGCTGTTCCTGTTCACATCCATCTGATTTCCAAGACAATTGTTTATGTTTCTCTTGCTATGCATCATTGAAACCTGACCTATTCACATGCCCAACGCATAATATTTTTAAAGCATCTGCATGTGTTCACTCTTATGCAAATTCACTGAAATTGTTCTATTTCCTGATTCTATGAAGCATGAAATGCATAAAAAAATGAATGTTAATACAAGCCAACAGGTTAAGTGCATGTTAAAAGGACCTTGTTTAGATCAAGCATAACAGTTGCAACTCAGCAAACCTATTAGCTGAAACATAGTTAGTCATCTTGCAAAGAATTCCTTCTCTTTCTTCCATGTTTTCCCTTGTGGTCATTTTTTATATCCTTCTTGTGCTTGTTCTTGCTTTTCAGGCCTTTAGAACATTTTCAGATGAAAATGTGACCATTGAATGGTTACATTCTGTGCCACGCTTAATAGCAGATAATGAAACTAGCATTCAAGAAGAGTGTGAGAACTTGTTTCTGGAATTAGTGTTGGATCGAATCTCTAGAGCTGGAACGAGTGGACCGTCTTGTAATCAAGACATGTCGAATCACTCGAGGTCCAGGGGATTGAATTTTGAGAGAGAAATTGAGTCACTATTTCCTGAAGGAGTTCTAAATCTGTTGAAAGAAATGTGTGACGGGGAGGTTCTACCTTGGGTAAAAAAGATATGCACAAATTTAGGAAAGAAGAAACGGCTGAGATCGGCAATTGCTGTTGCACTTCAGAATATCATAATGACATCTGAGTCTCTCTGGACGAGTCACTCCAAGCCAGTAGAAAAGTGGACAGCCCCTCCTGGCACATGGGTGCTTCTCTCAGAGGTGTCAGCATTTCTCAGCAGAGCACTAGGTTGGGAATTTCTCCATCATCATTGGCAGTTGCTTGACAAGCATAATTTAGGAACAGAAATGGGAAGCCCATTATTACATGTGAATGTAGACCAGGAAATTCGTGGTGTTCAGTCTAATTCTATTGCTTGGGCTGGAGATCGTGTTTCCTTATTGCAGACAATTTCTAATGTTTCCGTGGAACTGCCCTCTGAATCTGCTGCAGATTTAGCTCATAATTTGCTTAGAAGGGTTGAGGAGTTCAATATGCATCCCACAGAGGTATGATGTCTAATTTATCCCTCTTTTTTGTATCCCTGCAATGCCTGTCCTTGTACTCTTAATATTTTTTTACTTATTGATATGATTGTACACATTTTTAAAATTCAAATTATATATGTTGTCACGTTAACCGTGAAGTATAGACCTGAATCTGAAATACAGACGTACCACATTGTTAGCTTTTGGTATGTAATCTTACAAAGCTAAAACATTTTGGTAAAATAATACTATTTTTATTTGCAAATCAATTATTATATGTTACAGCAATATTTATTTGATAAAATTAATGATGCAGAAAACACGTAGTTCCATAACTCAAAAGCTTTAACTTTAACAAAAGTTTAAGACAAAAACTTCTAGAACTCTGTATTGACAACAGTGTTAAGTATTCTCTGAGCATAAGCGAAGAACTCAATTTGAAAACTAACTACAAAAATATTCCAGCATTTGTTCTGATATGATTTTCCTGTCAAAGCAAAACCCTTGAACTGTAGGTTATTTCTTTATCTGACCCGTTGGCTCCTGTTCTAATAATACCCTGTGTTTGTTCCTCTGAGTGTATGTTTGTGCATAAGAAGGAAGTATTTATGGCAGGTTAATGCTCATGTAAAAGCACTCCGAACCCTGTGCAAGTTCAAGGCTTCAAACCCTGAGGAGGCTGATGACCTTGTCATGAGATGGGTGCAGCAGCTGCTCTCTAAAGCTTCTAACATTCTAAAGACATACATTTCAGAAAACTCAGAAAAAGGCAAAAGGAGTAGCTTTCTTACACCACCAAGGAGTGGGGGTAGGAAAGGCAAGAGAGAATTGTTAGAAGCAATTACGGCTATTTATACAGTTGGCTCCGTAATTACCATTTGTCCTGCTGCTGATATAAATTCCATTATTCCCACTTTACATGCCATAATAACTTCAGGTACTTCTAACTCAAAAGCAGTCAAGCTGCCAGGCCCTAAAATTTCATTGAAAGAGACAGCCACTTCCTTGTACATTCAGACATGGGTTGCAATGGGGAAAATCTGCCTTGCAGATGGGAGGCTTGCAAAGAAATATATTCCTTTATTTTTGCAGGTTTGGATTCCCACCCTGGATAACCAACACCAGTGCTAGGTTGAATCACTTTAGTCACAATTATTTAATATTTTACAGAGTCAACCTTGCTAAGATTGGTTCTTTATGGATTTCTCTTTCCCCGTCATTTTCCAGTGGTTTATTGCAATTGGCTTTTGATATATTTTCAGGATATCAGATGCATTCCACCTTTCCTTTACCATGTCCCAACCTCACTTCAACTGATTGTAGGATACCTTAATATCACATATCTTGCAACTATTTAAACTGCATAATATGATGTCATGTTGGATTTGGATAATGCAGAACGGAAAACCTTCAAAATCTGCTACTTTGCATAACTTAGGAAAGATGGAAAGTGGAAAAATGATTAACCCCGCTTCCCCCCCCCCACCCAAACAAAAGAAGAAAATCCTCCCATTCAATACATTCTTTGCTTTTCCCTTTTGTTGATACAGCCAGTTATGTGACCACTTTTTTCTTTTTTCTTTTTGTCTTTGTCTGGGTTAGGAGGCTGGTATGAAGACTCCCTTTGAGTTGCAAACTTACGAGTGTGCTCATTTTGTTTCAGGAGCTTGAAAGAAGTGATATTCCTGCCCTCCGTAATAATATTGTTGTAATAATGGCAGATTTTTGCGTTCGATATACTGCTCTTGTTGATTGGTGAGGCCTATAGAAGAAAGCAAGTGATACTTTGTTTTGAATTCCTGACTTTCTGATTAAGTACTTTGACTGAACAGTTATATACCAAAGATTACAAAGTGCCTTTGTGATTCATGTGAAATTGTAAGGAGACAGACATTTATACTACTTTCTAGATTGTTACAGGTATGTTTTGGTGTGTGGTATTTTTATACTATTTTACTTCATGTCAGAGGCAGACTGATAAGTAAGAAACTGGTATCTGTCATAATTGTGTTCTCATTTGTAGAGGGACTATGTGAAATGGAGGGGAGTCCTTTTCCTTCGTTTTCTCTTATGTTTGGTTGATGAATCGGAAAAGATAAGACATTTGGCCGATTTCCTCTTTGGAAATATCCTAAAAGGTAGGCTTCGCAAATCCTCAACCACGGTGTCAAGGATTTATATTATGTACCTGTGATTTACTTGTTCATTTATTTACTATTTTGCAGTCAAGGCACCACTTCTAGCTTATAATAGTTTTGTTGAAGCCATTTTTGTTCTAAATGATTGCTATGCTCAGAATGTGCATAGTGATTTCAAAGGTTCACAAGCTGAAAGGATACTTTTCTCAATCAAGTAAGATGAGTTCATACATTGTCGGAAATGAAAAGAGTAACCACCAAAGAATTGCATTTTGTAGTTAAAAATACCTATTTGAATTCCAATGCTATGTTGTTTCTAACAGAGGTAATGATGCAACATCAACGTCTAAAAGAATGCATATTTATACTAGTTTGCTGAAACAAATGGCTCCAGAGCACCTGCTAGCCACTTTTGCAAAGCTGTGCTCTGAGATTCTTGCTGCTGCATCAGATAACATGCTCAATATAGAAGATGCTACTGGCCAATCTGTTCTGCAGGTAAGCCATGTGCAGTCTCCCTCTCTTTCTTTCTGGCCCTTAGCAGTCTACTAGTATACCAAGTTGCGGTTCTTTTACAGTTTACCACATGGCTTATATGCTATTGAGCAGGAAATAAGATGGATGGTGCCATTTACTATTGAAAGGTTCTGCTCACTTCCTTTACATGCTGGTTGTCTACACTTGGGAGATTTCAGTGATTGGATTGTTATGAAAATATGCGAACTGCATAAAACACTAGAATGATTGTTTTCCTGTTGAGTTGGTGGTTGTGCCATTGAGTGATAATAAGATCTGTACTACTTTTGTTGTGCCAGCTTCTACCATGTTGCAGTCAATTTGTTATGCATGAATACAGTTGGCCACGGTGATCATCATTTAATACTGTTGTCTAATACATCTCTTAGTTCCTCCTTATATGCTCTGAATTAGATAGGATGAATTATTTTGACATGCCATAGTTTTTCCATTTCCTACTTGCGTTTGTACTATCTTGAACACCCTGTGGTTTTCTTCATTTGAAACAGGACACTTTCCAAATTCTTGCCTGCAAAGAGATTCGAATTCCATCCCTTCGTAGATCATCTGACTCGGCAGACATGGATGAGGAGGGTGGAGATGGTGGAAGTGCAGCCGCTGCTGTAAGAGGAAGAGTTGTAACTCAAGCAATCAAGAAAGGCATGATTCAAAACGCCATCCCCATATTCATAGAACTCAAACGACTACTAGAGAGCAAAAACAGCCCTCTCACGGGCTCCCTCATGGAATGTCTGCGCATTCTGCTAAAGGACTACAAGAATGAGATTGAAGAGATCTTAGTTGCCGACAAACAGCTCCAGAAGGAGCTCATCTATGACATGCAGAAGTACGAAGCAGCCAAGGCCAAATCAACAGCAGCCGAGGCCGCTGCAAGTATGCAAAAATCAAATACCCATCACACACCCAAAGTTTCTACGACAACAGGGAATGAAAACCCTCACAGTCGGACAACTCAGAGGGTGAAAAGCAATAAGCAAGTGGCTTCAGCAATGGCAGATGCAGCAGCGGAAGCCACAGCAAGGTCAGTGCTGAAGGAGGTAAACCAGGGTATACTATCGCCACCATTGAGTGCTATTAGTGTTCCCAAGCTCAAGTCTTCCATGGGAAGTGCTCTTTGTCTAGCAGACCGACCTACAGATGTGTTAGAATCTTTGAGGCGAAGACAATCTTTCAACTCAGATGAGGAAAACTGAGATTCTTGTACTTGCCCCTTACAGTATAGTTTCTAACTAAGTATGCCTTGAAAGTACAAGGTGTGTTGTATTGGGGAATAGTGTGTACAGTACGGATGATAATGTCCGTAGATTGTTCTATCCTATTTCTTGGAACATCATTGGAAATATATGCTCTCACCTTTTTACTTCAATTCAAATCACATTATTGGGCCAATTGAATATAAAACCAATTTAGACTCACTAGTCCATTTTACTAACATTAAAATATGTATCATTGATAAAGCCCAGAATAATAAAGTATTCCAATAATATTGACTACTTGTGTGTCTTTTTTTTTTTTGTTATACTGAGATTTGAGTCCAGAATCATCGGAGATTTGAGTCCAAAATCATCGGAGTAGGGAGGGAGATTATGATTACTAAGCTGTCCCATCGAGGACCTATTTGTGTGTCTAACGATTGATCTTCACTCTAGACACTTGAAGTCGTTTTAAAAAATAGTGTCTGATTTATGTATAATTGTGTCTAATTCTATCATGCACGATTTAAAATGAATTTGAGACGAACACGATATGATAAATAATAGTATAGATTTTTGATGATATGAATACATCACGGTTAATTAATAGGTTTTAGGATATCATACGATATCATTAATATGAGTATTTTGACTTTATTTTTATAAATACATGATAAGATTAATATAACACGATTAACAAAATTTTATTAATAGTATTAATTTGCTAATTATTTTATAATTATAACTTTATAATTGATATTTTTAAAAGACATCTTATCATTATCATTATGTATTATATCATACATATATAGGTACGGCATAAGTCATAAATTACTTATATATGCAACATGAAATTACAAATTATTAGTAATTTTGAAATTACATTTGTTTGAAATTAAATTATTCATTATTTTCTAATATTTATTTAATTATTTATCTTATAGTATACTTGAATACTTGATCATTATGAATTGCATCATTGCATATACGTAACATAAAATTATAATAGTTTTAAGTTTTCATTTTATTAACACTTAAATAACAAATAGTAAATTAATATTTAAAAAATATATTTATTTTCTAAAATTGATATTAAAAAATAAAGTATTAACAATAAAAACAATACATATTAAATAAGTTTATTATGTTAAATATAATTTGAAATAATAATAATTAATAATGCATAATAATTATGTTCATATCTAATCATACTAATAGTTCAGATATATTTAAACATGTTAATACATATTAATATATATTAATCATATTGTATCGTGTCATCGTATATGATTTATTTTTAAGTTTTACTTAGTTAATTATATTTTTTAATTTAAAATTTATTTATTCGAAATTAAAAAAAATTATATTAAGAGAATTTTTTTTTAAAATTAGATTTAATAATATAAAAATTAAATTAATTAAAATATTACGTTAGAATATTAAAAGAAAAATCATATGATTGTTGTAAATAATATGCCCTTCTCCATTGGAAGGCAACCCTATTCAGGAAAGAGGCCATTAATTTTTTCTTGGAACAAGAAGTGCTTGACACCGAATATTTATGTCTCAGTGAGGGTAACGCGGATTAATACTTCCTCGTCAACATTGGGTCTTGGTCATTAACCCCATCCTCATCAATCTCTCTCTCTCTCTCTCTCTCTCTCTCTCTCGTGTTTGTCACGAGGGAGGAATCAAAGTTCTCAATTTGGTGAGACCTTTCATGCTTTTCTCTACAAATTTCATTTTTCATTTGTTAATCAATTCCTGTTTCAATCTCTGAACCGTCTTTCACTTACTAGTATCATCTCTGACCCAGGTGCAAGAGAAAATGTTATAAAACCCTAATCTTATGTGTTTGCTCTTCAATTGGGTCTTGATGAGATGAAACCCTAGATTTCATGTTATATCATTACTTGGTCACTGGCTTGGGAATTTCGGGATAGTTTTTGGAATTGAACTCTAGGGTTTTGGGTTGAAGGGTGTTATCTGATAATTAATTTTCTCTTTGATGTGATTTTGCTCGGATAAATTCTGGGAATTTGAATTCTAGGGTTTTGGTTGTTTTATAGTGTTGAGTTGGTTGAAGGGTGTTTCGTGATCATGGACGGTAATAAGGATGAGGCTTTGAGATGTATTAGTATAGCCAAAGATGCAATTGCTTCGGGTAATAAGCCGAGAGCTTTGAAATTTATTGGGATTGCACAGAGGCTTAATGGGAATTTATCTGTTGATGATCTTTTAGAGGCCTGTGAGAACTTAGACGTGGCTATGCCCACGTCGTCTGCCAATCGAAAACCTGTTAATCAGGAGTCAACTGATCGTAGTTCTTCAAAACCTGATGAGGGTTTGAATGCGGAGCGCAGTTATACAGAAGAGCATGTACAGATTGTGAGGCAGATTAAGAGGAACAGTGATTACTACGCGGTTCTTGGGGTGGAGAAGAGTTGTTCTGTTGAGGATATTCGGAAGGCATATAGGAAATTGTCTTTGAAAGTTCATCCTGACAAGAATAAGGCACCTGGGTCTGAAGAGGCATTTAAGAAGGTGTCCAAGGCATTTAAGTGTTTGAGTGACGATGGTTCAAGGAGGCAGTATGATCAGACAGGTCAGGTCGATCAGTTTGAATACAATCAGCAGCACAATTTTAGGCGAAGGAGAAGGAGAACAACTGCACATGATTTATTTGATGATGAATTTGATCCTGATGAAATATTCAGGTCGTTTTTTGGTCAAGGAGACATGTTTCGGGCATCTCGTGTTTACAGAACCAGAGGGACTGATTCTCCGCAAAGGGTGAATTTTAATGGAGGAAATTATCTTTTACTCCTCATCCAATTGTTGCCTATCTTGTTAATTATTCTGGTTGCTTACCTGCCCTTTTCGGAACCAGTATATTCTCTGCAGAAAAGCTATAGTTATCAGTTTCTGAAGACAACTGAGAAACATGGGGTGGATTTTTTTGTTAAATCTTCTGAATTTGATCAAGAATATCCGCTTGGAACACCTGCTCGAACAAACCTTGAAGAAATGGTGTTGAAGGATTACAAGAATTTGCTTGGACGCTATTGTCACATCGAACTTCAAAGACGTCAGTGGAGTAGGAACCATCCAACTCCTCATTGTAACAAGCTCAAAGCACTTGGAGTATCCTAAAGGTTAGATGAAGTGCTCTTTTACTTGGGTGACATTATACTATTGTTCTATTAAATCCATTTTCTTAACTGCAGTTTCTGATATTGAATATCCTTGTTTGATTTGACTTTTGAGCAATATTGGAGTAGTTCATAATTAGCTTTTGTTCTTCTTTCATCTGGAATTTATACCTGTACTGGGAACACAAGCTTTTTAAAAGACAAAGCTTGGGCTTCTTATCAGCTTGATAATACTTAAGTTTTCTGTTCTCAGTGAGTCACCATCACCAGCATATCACTCTTTTTGGCCTGGGAGGCCAGATAAATTTTCATCCTTCAGTGATTATCAGCTTTATGAAATTACAATCTAAATATGTTGCTTAATTAATCATAATTTCTCAGTTTTATCATGATAAGAGTATTTTTTTTTTAAAATTATTTGTTCATAACGGGTTGAATCTATTTCTTGCAATTTAGGTTTTCCATTTTTCAGGTACTTAGTGCGAGATTCTCTTTTTGTTGTTTGACATTCCATCTTTGCCCCTTGCTTTGAATTGAATGAAAACCATGACATTTAAAGATTTCTGTTGAGCATTCTTTTCATGTCATGCTTTGAAACTTAAAAATTTGTGGAATACATGTAAAATTTCTGTCTAGAATTGTCAATGACAGAATTGGTAATAGATCTCAACCAAATGGATGATGCTATTTGAGGTCCTCTTAGATCACTAATTTATCCACATTCAGGTGGACCAACTTTTCATGGCACAATGTGTCACCCAGCTTATGTCTTTTATACCAATGCAATTCTTATAAATCTTTGAGTTCTTTCTAGGTTTAGATTTGAATATTAAACTCTTTTTTTTTTCTGTGGTCAAATAGAGACCACAAACTTCTCCTTTGCCTTTCCCATGGATTGGTGGCTTCTGCTGTCCTATGTGAACTCGCATTAGCAGTTTTCAGTTTTGTATTAGTTTATAAACTCCTAATATTGTTCTAAAATTCTTTTTCTCTTGTGAATGGACCTATTTTATGTTTCAAAATATTCAATGCAAGAAATGATTATATTTGTTTTTGTGACATAAAGATGAAATGAATTTTGAATCTTATGCTTTGTTCCAAATTGCAAGATTTATTTTTGAAGTGAATTGAGTTTCCTTTTCATTGGGTTCTAAAAATGTTGGAAACCAGCTGGAAAGAGGATACTGGTCTTTTCTTTTAATGGGCTGATTTAGATAGCAGCATCTCTTTCCTCGTATTAGGGGAAAAGAAGAGGATTAACTTCAGATTTTAGATTTTATGGTCAGCTACTGTGACCTGTAACTTTCTTCCTCATCTCTCACCAAATTTTTTAATCACTGTCTGTCAAACTCTAGTTACTTAAGAAAACATAGCTCTACCGATGCTAATATATAAGGATTGTTGTCCCAAACCTTATTAAAAGTTCACCATCATCTGAATGACGATTCTTCATCTATAATCATTATGATAACCGAAAAGAATAATGGTTGGAGATAATTGTTGGTACTTTTACCTATGCTACTTTTCATTTTCTTCAGAGGTGCAATTATCATATTTGGTAACACTTTACACCTCAAAAGGTGACAAACCTACCATGTCAGTAGACATCTCATTTGTTATCATGTAATCTTTTATCGATAAATCAACTTACAGCCAGCTTGATATACTCCTTCACAGGCTTGTTCTGATTTATGATTACTCTTGCTTCATCATAAGCTGACACTTTTAATTATTCTTATTTTTGTTAAACTGAAGTTTTCTATTTGGGATAGCCTTACATTTCTGATGAACTTGGATTTAACGAGGTATTGCTTTTACTCCAATTACCTTGGGTCAGCTACCTCTTGTTGGCTCCTCGAGGGTCAAACCCGAGGAACTAGGATGCTTTTGAAAATATGTCCATTTTGACTGTCTATATTCCTGGACTATTAGGATCAGTATGGGATTTTGGTATATGTTCTGACCTTAAGATTCTGACGCGTGATTAAACTCTACATACACCTTCACTGCGGCCTTAGATTGAAAGGAAGTTATATGTGGTTATTGGATGACACATTGACAATATTGGTTGTAGCTTCTGAAGAGAGAGATGATCAACTACTCTATTGATTTCAATTTTTATCATTCTTTCTAAACATCTATTAGTGATAGATGAAGTCACAAAATAACATTCAAAATGAAATACCATAGTCTATGCTGTTTGCATATGAATAGTGTTGGTCGATAAAACTAGAGAATGCAGTAACGCTAAATTAGAGTTATGGAGAAACATATTAACTCTAGAGCTAGATTGAGCAGGTCAAAGATTGAATATATAAAATATAGATTTAGTTACAACTATCAGAATGATGAAAAACGATTAGGTCAGAAGGAAAATGCATACCAAAAAGTGAACGTCTTAGATATTTTGGTTCCATCGTTCAAAGCGATGGTAGTATAAATGGGAATGTAAATCATAAGATTCAAGTGGGTTGGATGAAATGGAGAGGGGTATCTGGAATTCTTTGCGATCGCATGATGTCATTGCATTTGAAGGGAAAGTTCTATAGAACTGCAGTAAGACCTGTATTATTGTATGACACTAAGTGTCGGATCATTAGAATATAAAATGATTGTAACTGAAATGAAAATATTTAGATGGATGTGTGACAAAACTAGAAAAGATAGAATTAGAATTCAAGAGATACGTAATAAGTTGAGAGTTAGTTCAATTGATGATAAAATACGAGAATATCGTTTGAGGTGATTTGGACATGTACAACAAAACCTAAAAATGCACGAGTTAGGAGGATCGAGATTTTAAATATAGGAGATTTAGTAAAACGTAAAGGTAAGTCATTGAAAATTTGAATGCAAATTATCCGTAAAAACATTATTGTTAAGGGTTTAACTGAGGAGATGGTATTTGATAGGAATGACTGACGTAGCAGAATTCGCATCAATCAAATCAATTTTTTTTTTTTATTCAATATTGGCCTCTTGCGTCCAACCCCAAATTTGGGATTAAGTTCTAGATTATTGTTGTTGTTGTTCTTTTCTAAACATCTTCTATCCTTGCTAAGAATTTGTGTACAAAGCATAGACATATACACGGGACACAACAAATGACAGACAAATTGACGTGCCAAAGTTATGAAAGTTTTATATTATCAGGAGTTCAAAGTGTTGTTCCGTGCTGTGTCTTAGAACTGCAGATATGATATTGACAGTGATTTCTAGACGTGTCCGATCAATTTCAGAATTTATTAGTGTATGCTTGAAAATAGAGTTTAAATCATATTCTTCTGCTTGCCTTTGGTTATGCTCTCTATATATTGCTTTGTATTCAATTTCAGTGATTGAGAAAAACTTGGGCCCAGCTTCTTGGATGCACATTGGTGTATCCCAAGATTAAGATGCGGTCAAGTGACCGTATAGAGGATACGGGATGTTTTTGTTGGCTGGGGATATTACTCGATCTGCACCACATCTTCTGAGGTAGTGCAAGAGTAGGGTTGCACAAGATTATTAAGAAATGTTTTATTGCATGAACGTAGCTTTACACATGCTCAAAAATAGTTGTCTACACTGCTTGCCAAGCGATTAGCTGGAGATTCATGGCACCAATTAATTCAGATAACCTATGTTAATATGTATTCATTACGTGGTGCTTTAGTCCTTTTTTTCTTATTGAATTTCTGGGCTGTATCTGTCTTTCTTGATCGGATGCTCCCATAATTTGTTCAAGTACCGGTCTGAGAAAATTTTCCACTTCTGAGAACTAGGTAAGGCTTTTGACCCCTTTAAGGTTGTGCCCACTTGAGCAGAAGAATAGTTTTTTCTACACCCCCCCCCCCCCAACTCTTTCTCTAAATCCGGTTTGCTTTTAAAGGTTGTTTCTTTCACTTTTCGTCCCATCACTTTTTTTTTATCTCTTTGGTTGACAACCTTTTTTCTTTTTCAAATTTGTTTTTCTCTTTTCCTCTGAATTCTGATTTGATTGCTTTGGAAAGCTTGTGTTCTTGTTAAAGCCCCTCCCCCCCAATCTTTTAGGGGGAATTGCTTTGTTTTCAAATATGATTTGTTTATTTTATTTTATTTCTAGGTATTCTGATTTTCAATACAAAATTTCTGAGTGAATGCTTAATCTACTTGTGATAGTCCTAGTTTAGACTTACATTATAGGAACCAAGTAATGTTGCTAGATATGTATATAATTTCAAAGTTACATGTAAGATTTTGCAAAAAAAAAGGTTTGATAAATGATTGGCTAAAGCATAGGACTCCCAAGTAATTTAGAATTCGAAACAACATGTTAAAGAATTTAGAAAATTCTCTATCGTTTGAGTTTCCTAAATTACTTATTCTTCTTGTTAAGGGTCTTTTTCTTTTGCCCTTTTGAGTCTCAAAAATGTACATAGTCAATTAATCAATTACCAGAGCCCACTCACATTGGATGGTGTTGGAATGGAAGACATTAGTAGTGTGAAGTCATCAGAAAGGAAATTGGCTTTAGAGATTTCTTTTTTTTTTTTTTTTTTTTTTTTTTTTTTAAACTAAAACAAAAAAGATAAAAAAAAAAATATGGGTTTAGACATCGTGAAAGGAAAAATCATTTTTATATTTGAGTTTAAGAATTAGTCAAAATAGGTCTATATATTAAACCTTAGCCTGCCACTTACGCTTGATGGTGCTGTATTAAATTGTATCTATTGAACCTCTTTATGGAAAAGGGTTTTTAAATAATGTGAATAAAGAAATAGGATTTATAACGGTTAATCTCGTTATAGTGTTCGGATCAGATTGGTCGGATAAAATTCAAATACTGATACGTGATTAGAAAATTTGCTTACACAAAAAAGGAAAAGGGTTTTTGAAATCAAATGTTAAGAGAAAAATAAAATAATAAAATCAAAAGTAAAATGCCTCGATGTGGGGCTAATTGCATGAAATTAGGATATTCTAAAATGGAGATCCAAAAGTTTTATAAAACCTTTTTCATAAAAGTAAATGTAATGAAAAATTTGCTTAACTAAATCAGTTTATGAAATTTTTTTAATAAATTATTGATATTTGATAATTAAGTTATATTATATTGAATTAAATCTGATTTGAATCGTATGAAATTTTGAGAATTTGTTTAAAAGAGAATGATATCAAATTATCATTAACTATGTACTGATATTGGGTCTATGAATCTAACAAATGGTGAGAATTCCCCGGTCTCTCTCACCATTGAATTGATATTCCTCTTAAATTGCATTAATTTTTCTTAAAAAGTTATGTTTTGACAACAAAAATTAGGATTTTCCATCATTCAGACTAGGTATTTAGGTATTTACTTCTGTGGGAAAAAAAAAAAAAAGACATTTGGAAATATGTTTTCTTTTTTCCAATAAAATGAAAAAGAGGAAATAGTGATGTGCAAACATGAGAGCACTTCGCAGGAGAAAAGTCAAACATAAGAAAGAACAAAACGGAGAGAGAACACGGTCGAAGGAGTTCACCGACACTCGTTTTCCTCGAAAAAGTAGCAAGTTCACGCGCCTTCCTCGTCCATGGAAACTACCCTTCTCAAATCCAAAATGACCTTTCTACCCTCAGAAAACCTCATAATATCACCATTATTATAAATTTTGATTAAAAAATAAATTAAAAAATGTTTTGGGACACATATATTAAAGAGAAAAAAGCATATTCTTTAAATTTCCGATATCCACCATTACTAAATGACCATAATACCCTCCACCATTACCATAATTACAACACACCCCAACCTCCATTCACAGAGCAGCTCTCCCTCAACTTCCATTCCCAGCATATAACCGTATAATAACACAAAAATTATTAAAAATAGAAAGTGGGAAAATGCAGATCGAATGATTACTAGTCGTCTCCACCGTCGCCGGAACGGTTATAGAGGAGAAAGAGGACGAGGAAGAGGAAGAGAGCGACGCCGACGGGGGATCCACTGACGCGGTGAATGGTGTCGGGCTCGCCGGTGGAGAACAAGCCGGAGATGAAGGAGGCGCGACCAGAGGAGAGGAATTGGATGGCAAGAAGGAGAATGACTGGGAGGAGTAAGAGACCGATCGGACTTAACATCTCGGAAATGGCTTCGGTGAT
The DNA here is from genome assembly GCA_033439265.1 of Dillenia suffruticosa. Classification (NCBI taxonomy): domain Eukaryota; kingdom Viridiplantae; phylum Streptophyta; class Magnoliopsida; order Dilleniales; family Dilleniaceae; genus Dillenia; species Dillenia suffruticosa. The sequence continues at coordinate 18,783,659 of JAVTVX010000011.1, forward strand.
GGCTTCGCCATCCCCGACTAGGATGGGAGCCGCCATGACTAGGACGACCACTGCGAGCAGCAGAATGGCGTGAGGTGGTCCTCCTCTTTGATCTCCGATCATGATTCTGGGGGATTGGGTTTGTGTGTGTAAGTGAGTGGGGGTCTTGATTTGGTTTTGGTTGTTGTGAATGAGATTGCTTCTACGTCTCTCTCTCTGTCTCTCTCTCTCTCTCTCTCTCTCTATGTTTTGAATTTGTTTATTTTGCTTTGCTTTTCCGCAAGAGCGTGTGTGGGGTCTTCTTCAAATAGTAGAGCTTACTCGGGGGGAGACGCGCTTCATAAAAAATACGAGATTCTGAGGTTTCACACAACGTAAACGAAGCAAAACGACGAGAGCCCGATCGAACATAGTTGGACTTTCGAGGGCAAGGTGAGACCGAAGAAAGGCAATTGGATTTTCAAGGACATAATTAAAAACTTATATTAATAACAAAATATAGTTATTTATTTAAAATTATAATTTCAAGTTATAATTTTATAATTTTTAATAAAATAAAATTTTTTTAAAATTATCTACATATATATATATATATATATATATTTATTTATTTATTTATTTTAAAGGCAAAGCACTTCCTCTGTTTTGACCAATACGCACCTTTTACCCAATTACTCCTAATTTTGCATGGAAATTTGATTTGGAAGTATGGAAAAAGGTGTTGTCTGAGAACCGAAAGGTTTCTCAAAGTGAAATTAAAAAGCAGATAAAATGCTTTGATTCGCAAAATTCTTATAAACATACACTTTGTGTTTTGGGAAAAGGTGAGACAAAGTTATTCACCTAAGATCATTAGGGACCTATTTGAAAATTTCAACTTGATAATTATTTTACGATCGTAGCGTTTATTTACGATCTCTGTATATGTCTATTTAGCAATTTATTTATCGCTATTGATCCCAAATTCATGTAAATAAGAAGAATTATAATAAGTTAACAGTTAATGTAAAATTTTTATCGATACAAAAACGAAAGATCAAAATAGAAAATCCTCTCTTCTTTATTAGTTTTTTAAATAGTCGATTTTAAAATTTGAGATTAAACTTTAGTTTGTTGTTATTGTTGGCTCTATTTACGGAAAATAAAAAAAAAAGAAGAATTTGACAATTCTTTACAAAAAAATTCATCTTAGGCAAATGTATCAAATCACTGCATATAGTTTCTAATATTTTTATTCGAATTTATAAAATGATATTATAAGCATTATAGTTTCAATTACAAAAGTTTTTGTTATTTATATTTCCGACATGAAAATCTCTCTCTCTCTCTCTCTCTCTCTCTCTCTCTCTCTCTGCGTGATTTCACCAAGAGGGCTGGACTCCATACATGGGCAATGGATTCCAACAGGGAACAAGACTGGCACATTTTTAGCTGGCCTATTTTTTAGGTGGCCTGTTCTATAAAGGAAGTCAAAACTCATGTTCTTAAAAAATTTGCTCCCGTTTATATTTATATTTTTTTTCACATATATCTAAAATTATTTTTCAATTAATCGAACATCCTATGAAGCGATTTTTCTAATATAATCTTTTTTATTTTTAAATTTTAAATCCAAAATTTGATTAAATAATCTAAAACTATATCATATTAAACTAATTATTCATCGGTTCTGCTCCGATATTTAAATTATATTAAGCTTTTCTTTGCTAATTTCAGCAAAAGTTTATAATTTGAAGCCCAAATTCTTTATTATAGCAGTGATCGGTGTAGTTTGCTCGCTAGCTGGGGGGCTTATGCAGTTATTGAAATTTCAGTAAGCACGTGTTCCAGGGGATTGGCATCCCTATCATCTGCCTTAATTCACCTCTAATAATAGCCACCACGGGACTAATATGCCATCAAAGCTGAGACAGCTTAGAGGGTGTGGGATCAGGTTGCTGGCCAACTACTAGATCCTAGATCCTGATCCTGCAACAGAAGCCCACGTAGGGGTGGTTGAGATCGATAGACAATTGATTTAGTAAGATAAATTGATAAATATTTTAATTAAATTTTAATTTTAAAATTTAAAAATATAAAAAAATTATGTCAGTGAAAGTTGTACCCTTAAATATGGCTCCTATAAAAACTTGAATGAGTTGGGCTCCAGAACTAGGCGGTGGGAAAAAAAAAATAGGCGTCGTTGAGTGAGCCCAATGAAGATGATGTTTTGTGATTATGTTGCTTTTTCTATGTCATAGGGTAGGTAATTAAATTAGTGTATGACCTTTGCAAAACTAAAGACAAATGAAAGAGAAAGGGAAGTAAGAATAAGCTTGTGGATGAGAACAAAAGTTTCATGCCAAAATTTGGGACTCTACTTATCCTATACTTCAATTTTTGAAGAAATGGGTAAAATTCAGAATTTATATATGGATGGACCATATAGATTATTTCTATGTTTTGGAGAAATTTCCTTAACACACCAGCCCATAATGATATTTGGCAGGAATTTATTAGAACCATCCGAATGAACAATTGGCACAAACATGGATTGATGATTGGAATCAGGACTTAAAGAGAAAGGATCAAATTACCCAACATAATCACACATTGCAAAGGAGCATTTCTCTTGTCCACGACATACTTGGAAACAAGAACCACAATTCTGAGGATCATTTCGAATGTCAACACAATCACCATAACAACACACCAGTCCATACCCACACGCCTTGCCACAACCTCCGCAATTGTTTGCATTGCATAGCCCAGAACAGCACGTGTTCCCATTCCAAGGATTCTTCTCACGATCCAGGCACACGCTTGGATTGTCAGCACAGGAAAGTACTCTCTGCCTACCACGTAAAGCTGACCGAAAAAAATTCATATGTGTAGTAGTCTAAGCAACAGAGTCCTTTGCATGAGAACTGATTCCCACCAGAAGAACAGGGATTAGTAACAATATCCCACGTTGCCTGTGCATGGAAAGTTAGAGAGAAAAATTGACATGGGTCTGTTGAGAATTGCAGCACATGAGCAAATTTTCCTTCTGGGAGATCATAACAAAGTGATGAAGAAGAAGAAGAAGAAGATGTGTTGTTTGGTATAGTCATGGATTAATTTATTTTGGGTAAGTGAGCTTTTCGTCAAAGATGGTTGCAAAAAAAATAAAAATAAAAATAAATTCAGCAGCATCAAACTAGTGAAGAATAGATGAACGAAGTGACATGATTATGACTTTAAACATTTAAATTATAATTATTACTAGGTTGGTCCCTGCGAAAACATAATCTTACTTTGTGTTGATCAATGGAATCTTTATAACTACCCTAATTTCCTTCATTAAAAAATGGTTGTCAGATAGACCTTCCTCAACTGAATTTTTCATGCGGATGCATTTTGTTGGCCTGGTACGACGGCCCATCGGGCCTTTATGCCTCAATCATGCCTCTTAATCCAAGAGGTTGGCCCAAAATATGATAACAGTTAGAATAATTATTTTTTTAATAAATCATCGAAATTCATTAAATACATTAAATTTGATTAAATTTGATTTGAATCGAGTTACATTCTTAAAAGATAAAACTCTCTTACATCTGTTTTTATCATATATAAGAGTTGAATTTAATAACTAATTTAAGAAATGTCAATATTTAACAGATATCGGTTAAAAAATCATCGGTAAATAATCTCATCAATTGGTTGAAGCATGGCATTTATGCCCAACTCAAAACTTCTCTAATGGTCCTCCATTTTATGAATTTAACTTGAATCTTATTTGTTAAATAAGTCTATCTAAAATTAATAGTTAAGTTATGAATTTATTCTCATCGTAAATAAATTCTTGTTTCGACTAATTTATATTAATTTTCATATTATGTTGAATTTTACCTTATCTTTTTTTTTTAAAAAAAAAATTCATTTTATCTATTCTATTCTTATATAATATAAAATTTGATCTGTATATAGATTAAAATATTATTTTAAATTAAAAAAATAAAGCAGAAAACTTAAAAAATAAAATTAAAAAAAATTATTAATAAAAATGGTATAGGATTTAGGGTTTTGAGACTACTCTTCGAAATAGTAAATAGTATAATATGTAAATTTGAATCAACGTGACTTGCCTCAACTGGATATGAAATTGAGTTCCCTTAAGTATGATCGAGATTCGACTTTTATCGGGAGTTTTGGACCCTCATATGTATGGAGAATTCTCTATTGGAAGACCCGCCCTCCAAAAAGGAATCACTACAGCTGTCGGTCCGAATTAATCAGTGCAAAATCATGGATACCAGACGGTGTTCAAGACATGTACAAAAAAAATAATATATGAATTTGACATATTTATATTATTATATATTGTATTTTATCCTTTTTCTTTCTAAAAGCTTGTCATCTTTATCTATTCTATTCTTATATAGTTATTAGAAATCGATCCACATACAGATTATAAGATTATTCTAAATCCAAAAATTCAAATCGGGAAACTTAGAAGAGAAAGTCCTTGAAGGAGAGAGAGGGGAAACGACGTCGTTTAGATTTCAAACGCGCCTACTCCCACTCCTCGAAGCTAATGGAGTGGGCTTGTCGTCTTAATCATGGCAATTGGGGTCTCCTGATAATTCTACATAAATTCAATTCTCTCTCTCTCTCTCTCTTTCTCAAAACATTCTTCTACACGATTAAAACCCGACAACAAACAAACAAACGAAGGACAATAACAATCAGACAATGACAAATAAGGCCCTGAATTCGCGCCACGCCGTTGATGCCTGCACGGTGAAGCTCCAGAACTGAAACCCCTTTATAAACCGCCCTTCTCTCCCTAATACCCTAATCGATTTCGACCATTTGTCTCTCTTGCCTCTCGATTTCTCCAAGTTGACTCTAAGCAGAGATGACAAAACCAAGCCCACTAAAAAAAATGGACCCACTTCATCGAATCATCAGGAGCAAGAAGATGAGGTGGAGGACGAGACTCGGGTCCGGTCGTTGTCGGTTCATGATCCGGAAATGAAGTGGGTCTGTCGGAAATTGTTGTTCCGTTGGTGGTTTTGATTCTGAAGGAAGCGATTCGGGTTATAAGAGTGAACCCGGTTACTGTGCCGATTCTGAATTCGAGGAGGAGGAGGAGGACGACGACGACGACGACGCTTTGTCCTTTTGAGCAACAATTTTAAGGTTTTTAATTCCAGTCGTTATTTGAATTTACATGAAAGTCTCCAATCACCGATTTTTATTCTTTTTTTTTTTTTATGCGGGTCCTGGCATTGTTGTAGTGCAGCTCGAAACATTGAAAGAATGATGTTAATATTACTAGAATCATGGAACTCCAAGAAAATGCTAAATTGGGGCCATCAATGTCTTAGGTGGGAGTGGGTACTAGGCAACGTCTATGGTAACATAGCAGGACAATTTTAGTAACTTGGTATGTCTGGGTCTGGATTTCTGGAGCCATTATGGCAAGTGAGCATCAGCCTATTATGTCCATTATGAGAAACGGTTTGGTGGACTTTGTCACTCAAGAGTCAAGTCACAGCAAGCAATAACATGGGTCAGGTGTTGGTGTGGTGATAACAAAGAATTTATGCAAACATATTGTAGTCTGTAGACTAGTGGTCGAAACTTCATGGATACAGATAATGGCATTCATAACAAACCCCCCCCCCCCCCCCCAAAAAAAAACCACAAAAGAAAAAAGAAAAAAAGGCAACTTCTAATTTATGGAGATTGCTCCTCCTATTGATTATTTTTTGCATAGAAAGAAACTCCAATAGTCTTTTTGATCCCATGACCACAAAAGATAAAGCACCGTAGCTTTTAATTATGTCAACGTGGATTTATAGGAAGAGTAATTTGCGCACACAACCTTATAGGGAATTGTGGAGGAGCCCATATTGCTGATTGATCCATTTGGTTTTGGGTTCTCTTGATGGTTACTAGAATAAGTTCTTCTTCACTACCTAATGCTTTCTAAATTGTTGTGTGTTGTCAAGGAGCCCATATTGCTAATTCATCCATTCGGTCTGGGGTTCTTTTGATGGTTACTCAAATAAGTTGTTCTTCACTGTTTAGTGCTTTGTAAATTGTTGAGTGTGTTTTGAAAGCTAGAGTATTTCTTCTGGTGGAATTATGGATTTTGTACATTTGCCAAAGTATGGACCTTGTTATAGGTGCACATGATGTGCAGAAATAGCCAGGCTTCATAGACAGTGATCTATTGTTATTTCCCTTGTTCAGTGTGGAATGGATGTGTCGGAAACATATGTTGGTTGAAGGGTTACTTCTTTGTGAACATGTGTTGGAAACAACAATCCGCAATTCCTCTTGGAAATAAATTTTAGTTTGATTACAACTGTGGATTTGGGTGTCACTCATTGTCAGCATCATTGGCTTCTTGGCTAGATGTTAAGGGTTAGCGTCCATGATTTCAGCATGATAAATGATACATTGGAGGAACAAATAACACTAGTCTAGAGACTGGATATTCTTCTTTTATCTTCAAATGCTACTTTTGCCATCTATGGTGTCTTTTTCTTGGAGTCTTCATATACAGCTAATACTGTGAAATAGAAGAGACTCCATTTCATGGGGTCAAAGTTACATTGTTGCTTACATGACTTCTTAGATTTGTAAAAGTTCCCATCACTTTTTGGAGGTTTTCTTCCACTTCTGTATGCAAAATAAGGATTAGCTCTATAAAATTCAGAAGTTTATATATTTTCTTTTTTTTTTCAAAACAAATTTAGGAATTAGGTTTTGTTTGGCGAACTATTTTGGGCTATATGGGCTATAAAAATTAATAAAAATCTAGACCTTACCTTGTTGTTTGAGGTAATTGCTGTTTCTCAATTGGCTATTGCTGATGGGATTGTTGTTTTTGTGTGTCCTGCAGATAATAAGACATTGCGGAGGATGCATTCTGGAAGCGAAAGATCATCACAAATGCAAATGTAAAGGCCACAATGGCGTTGCACTCTTGAGAAGAACGCTTAAAGATAACACTTCCGGGACATCCGGAGAAAGAGAAAGGAAATTCAGATGTCACCATATTTTTTTTTTGACCTTGATCATTGACCATATGTTCCATTCTTTTATTCATGTATACAATGCAAAATTACCTTCCATTCTTTTTATCTTGTATTTTCATAAATGGGTCCCGTTTTGGACCGAGGACAATGTGGAAGTTATTCTTGAAGAAACTTCCATGGTGATAATTTAATGGAAGTAGTTCTGTGTTACAATGTAGTTTTCTTTGTGGGACCAAGATATGATTCTTTCACCGCCCTCTGCATATTCAATTATTATAAGTTGTTCTGTTCTTTGTTTCTTTTCCTCTTTTTCAACAAAGTCACAAATGGTTACAAAAGTTAAAGTGACACGTAATGCTACCTACTGGGTTTCTTTCCTTTTGTTTTTTGGTCCTGGATTTGTATTTATTTGTTAGTGGAGAACTCTTGCGTGCATGGAAACTTGGATGTTATCGTGGCTCCATCATACCTTTGGAAGGAAGGAACCTCTCAACATCTCCCTCCCTCCCTCCCTGGTTAGGTTCGCGAGAAATTTCCCAACGATAGCACTTGTTTTTCTTTTTCCAAAAGATTGCGAAAGGTGAAGTCCTTTCCAACACATGTGGTTGAAGGGTTACTTCTTTGTGAGCGTGAACGTGACTCCAAATTTATGTGATTAGCTGTTAGGTTTTGTAAGACAAAAAAGAAAGAAACAACTCTTTACGACTTCGGCTTTATTCACAAACTCAACAATGGCTGCATGTGGATGGGGGGTTGATGTTGATCATCCACGAGCTAAGTTTTCTTGTGCTCGCATCACATTCCATCCACGATAGGCTAAGAACTTCATCACCCACCTGTCTTGAGGACCCCTCTTGTAATCTCGAATCTTGACCCTTCATTCACCGCTTCTTTTGTCATCAAAACTTTTAAAACCATTAATTTCATTTGAGTTAAATGATCAAATACTTTATTCTCTTAATCAGAGGTTTTGAGTTCGAGTTCGAGTTCTGAAAATAATAAAGAAAGATTTAAAAAATTCAACCCCTAAAATAGATTTCATAATACTTAAATCGAATTAATCAGACAAAATCTAGATACCGACAATGATTTAAAAGAAAAAAACTTTTAAAACCAATACGAATGGTTATAGTGCTATGATATGACTACATTCCATGCAAGTGATATGCGACATGTTGCGTGCTTAGGCCGCGAATCACCCACAAATTTCACATCAACCCGGAGGGTTGCAGAAGTTTTGCATTCTAATTGCGTGTCAAATGAATGAATATCATATTACTATTGAAAAAAAGGGAAACGAATATTAACAGATTGAGCACAGGGTCCTAGGCCTGCCCGAGTCTAGTCTCTTTCACGACAGCTACAGATAATGCTAATGGGATCATCACGCCAAACAAGAAGACAAATGAAGGTGTAAAGTAGGGGGTTGCATATACTCTGTATGACTCCTATATACAAAAATTTCCATGTAAGGGTTTTTAGCCACTTTATGCATAGATTATGTAACAATGTTATTGAGCAACATTAGGGTAATTTTTATTCTTTTTTTTAAAAGAAAAAAAAAAGAGACAATTGGTTCGTCCACACTCCTATGCCCATGGGACTGGATACTGTTGAGTCAACCAGCAATCCGGCGGGACCAGTCTGGACGAATGTGAAGGACCAATAATGTGTTTCTGAGGTAATATGCAATAAGGTCACGTGACTCAAATTTTACTACTATAATAACGTTGCTAATTGAGGATGTCATGAGAATCATCCTCAAATGTTTAATTTGGCTTCTGCAAGATCCTAAACTCATAGCTCAAGTATCAGATACATGCAGACAAAATCAAAATAAGCTCTTCCACAATCTTATTTGGAAATCCCACCATAGTTTTTACCCATATTGTCCACAAATTACTTCCTAAGCAAAAAAAATAGGGAAATATGAATCGAATCGAATTAAATATATAAGTATATATTAATGACTCGAATCAAATTAAACTTACTGAATCATTTTGATTGTTTTAAAGTTCTATTAACATCAAATTGACAATTTAGTAAACCTAATAGCAAAAGAATTGATATTCTAAGGTTGGCTATTTAGATAACAACTACCCTAAGAGCAGAGTGGATAACCAGCAAGCACAATAGTGAGAGGCATGACGATGTGTAGACTAGAGGGGTCCAATGTTTGTAGTGTATCTGTAAAGTCTCCGTTCCCTCCTTGAAATGGAAACAACGGTCAAATTCTTTGTCCCTGAGCAGAAGAAGAGGTAATAGAGAGGGACAAATGAAGCTTGGAATCTGGCTGAAGTAGTCACGAGATATTGTTTCACTCTGCCAACACTTCTCATTGGATCTCTCTCTCTCTCTCTCTCTCTCTCTCTCTCTCTCTCTTCCCCCTCTTATCCCCTTTACTACTAATACTACTATATAATAATTCTCTTACTTAAAGGAAACCAAAATGTCTCAAAATTCCATGGCTCCAACAACCTTTTTTTCTTGTTCTTCTCCTCCTTCATCTTCTTCCTTCTTGGCGCACAATCTTGAGAGACCGGATTTCAGATCAATTCAACTTCTTGTCATTTCCATCAATCACTACATCACTGACTTTGTGGAGGATGTTGAATCCCGCAAGTCCTTGAAATCAAGATGCACATCCAAACTCAGAATCAAAAACCAGAAATTCTTTGAATTCTCCGAGCAGTCTGTGCTCTCAAATCTCTACTGGGGCATTGAGAGTTTAGAGGCTGCAATTGAGGCCAAATGTGAAGAAGAAAGAATTAGCCGGTTGGAGAATTTAGAACAAATGCTTCAAGCACCAGCATTGCTCAATGAACATGGAGTTACAGCAGGAATCGAGAACAAGTACTTGGTTTGCTGTGCTTACTTTTATCTCTCCGTGGTTAGGAATCTCCAAAGCGATGATTGGCAGGCGGCTCTGCACTTTCTTCAAGCATTGTTAGTGTCTGCAAAGATTGTTCAAGCAGAATTTGCGCCACAACTCTGTCAGAGTCTGTTTGGATCATTTGCGATGTTTCGGAGAGGGTTGGAATCTGCAACTCCTGTGTACTTTGGTGAAGATGGTAAAGACGAGGCAATAAGGCGGATTGCTAGGATATTCAAGGACTGGTTGACATATTACCGGATTATGTCCTACGGAGAGACTCCTCGGTCACATTGTGGAAGCAAATCTGCTCCTAACCCTGAAAATAAATTGAAAAATTTTGTGTAAGCTTTGTCTGTCAACAATTTGCAGGATTAAAACTGACGAATTAAGGGTCAATTGTTTGAAGCAGACTCAGATTTTCAATTCTGCTTCTATGTTAATCGTACTTTATTGGTCTTGAACAGGTATGGGAAGTCTGCTAGCACTAAAGATTTATATTCAAGAGAGCAAAGAACCACCAGCTCTGCAACATACTGGAATGTAAGTCTTTGTCTTGAATTGTTTTGTGTATTACTAGCAACAAGCCGAAATATGGCATCTTCATGATATGCTTGTAAATGATTTGCTGCGACAGTTGCAATTTAAGAAGGTGCAGCCACTTGAAAAGTCAGTAGATAAAATGAGTACTATCCCGAATGAACACCGGTCTGATTCCCCAACGTCTGCCGGTTCATTTGATGATTTAGCTGAAGAAGATTATTTAGAGGTACTAATTCGGAATATATATATATATATATATATATATATATTTATTAGTATTCTGAAATGGAACATTCACTTGTTTTCCTTTGTGTTCTAGGCAGTTGTAGATGATGCAGAAAGCTCAACAGGCACAAGAAAAGATGCGCATGGTTCAACACAATCACCTAGTGACAAGTTTGTCCATAATTCTACATAATATCATGTAGTTTATTTATAAACAAGAATTCAAGTAGTATCTTTAATTCATTATCATCTTTCTAACTTTGGATTTTGCTAACCTTAACAGGAAGCTGCAACCTCAGTGCTCCATATCAAAACCGCATTCCACTAATAATGATGCTACTTGCAGGCTTTCTTCTCACAAGTTTGCCATTAATGTCTGTGATGAGTCGCAAGTCCTTGTGAGTTATCAACCGGGAGAGACAACTCTGAGGAGAATAAGACCAGATATACATGATTTAGAAATATTCGATCATAAAGCAACTGTCTCTCTTGAAGATTATGGATTCATGGGGACAAACTACCGAGTCTGTCGTTCAAGAAAGAAAGCAAGACCAATGAGGAGCCGAAAAGATTCTAATGATGAACTTATAGGAATATTGGAACGTACGATTTCTAAATTGTGCTTTTCTGAAGAGCTAAGGAGGTCTGATGAAGATTATACGGTGGAAGTCACAACCATATATCAGATGTTGAATAGCAAAAGAGGGGTTAAATATGCTTTGTTAAAGGATGTAATAATTGATCAACTTTTAGCATCTATTTCAGCATCCAAAGAACAAGGAGTGATTAGGGCATCAATCTCCATACTAGTTACTATTGCCACGGGAAACATGTTAGTCATCGAAGAGATCAAGAAGAAAGGGCTGCAGTTGTGTGACTTGGCCAAAGCTCTGAAGAAAAATGTGCACGAGGCAGCAACTCTTATCTACTTAATAAATCCTTCTCCGACTGAAATCAAAAGCTTGGAACTTTTACCCACATTGCTTGAGGTGGTGTGCACTTCAAGCAGCTACAAGACCAGAATGGCATCCCTTTTGGTGACACCTCCTGCAGCATCTCTGAGGATCATTGAAGTGCTAATAACCGCGTTTGACTGTGCCACAAACAATGCACACTTGGCAGTAATCAACTCACCTCAGGTGCTGTCAAGGCTTATTGAAGTAGGGCAAACAAATAAGCGGGAAGAGCTTGTGTCTTTGACAACTATTCTTGTCAAATGTATGCAGTTTGATGGACAATGCAGAAAATATATTTCCACCTATACTCCTTTCATGCCAATTATCCGTCTCATAAAAAGCAATAACAAGCGTGCAAACTTTATTGCTCTTGAATTTCTTCATGAACTGCTTTGCATGCCAAGGTTTGTGCCAAAACTACAATTCAGAGATGGCCTTATAATTGCAGTCCTAAAATTGCTTTTTAAGACATATTCCCCTTTCTGGCAGGTCATCGGCCATTACTCTTCTCCAAAAGATACGACAAGATGGAAATTTCAACATCATGCATATACTAATTCCTTGCCTCCAGCTACATCAACCAGAGTACCGACTCATCGCTGCAAACTTGCTTCTTCAATTAGACAATTTAGTAAGTCTATATTTGGTAACTACAACTTTCTGTGATTTCTCATGCGTAGGCCTACTTCAAATAATCTGTCGTAATTCTGCAGGAAGATTTACCGGGTAGAAGTACTTTCAGAGAAGAGGCTATGGAGATTCTCCTTAAATCGCTTGTATCAGAAGAAAGCTGCACTGCACAGCTATTGTCAGCATACATTCTGTCAAATCTCGGAGGAACCTATTCCTATACCGGGGAGCCATATACAGTAGCATGGTTGGTTAAAAAGTCTGGTTTGACTTCATCATATCACAGAAACATTATAAGGACCTTCAGCTGGAAAGATCAAAGTCTGGAGGTGAGCACTGCATTTTCTAGATGCACATGATGAACACGATTCTGAAAGCAAATATCTAAATCAAATCTGCATGAAAGTGCAGGATACAAGCTTAGAAATATGGTGCAGCAAAATGGCAAGAGGGGTAATTCAAATAGGCAGACCTGTCTTTCAAGCTCTGGAGACAGGACTAAAGAGCAATAGAAAGAGAGTGTCAAGGGACTGTCTCACTGCTGTTGCTTGGCTTGGATGTGGAATGGCAACAAGTCCAATGGACCTCAGATATTCCGCATGTGAAATCTTATTAAGTGGAATTGAACAGTTTTTGCATCCTGGGACAGAGCTTGAAGAGAGACTTCTCGCATGTTTTTCCATCTATAGCTACACGTCAGGCAAAGGTAACTATAATTATCTTAAGCACAACGCATACAATGTATGCTCACACGTGTATGACTTTAACTTTGTTTCCTTGTCTAGGTATGCAGAAACTAATTCAATTCTCAGAAGGAGTGCGGGAATCATTGAGACGACTTTCGAACATAACCTGGATTGCAGAGGAATTACTTAAAGTAGCTGACTACTTCGTGCCTAATAAATCGGTGAGTTTTTCTAGTTGGTTTTCCGTTTGTCCCCGCTGCCATGAAAGTGAATTTTAGTGGTTTTCCATTTCTGTCTTGCCAACTTCTTTGTGATGGAAAAAGCAGCGTATATCATGTGGGCATACCCAAATTCTGGAGGCAGGTCACAAGAGCAGTGGAGCCGTCACTTCTCTTATCTATTACAAGGGACATATTTGCAGTGGATTCTCAGATGGTTCCATCAAGGTAAGGAAAAATTTAGAGGTTTCATGCAATCTGGTGACTGTAATCTTAAACCCTAGGGACTATTAGAAAACTCGATTCCGACTGTAAAAACTTAAAGCTAGCTATTATGGTGAAGAGTTTTGGAGTGTTCATGCAAACTACCACACCTTGATATGTGGAATTAACTAACGTGAGACTAAATTTCCTCCTCTACATGGCTATCTTCCATATGCGAGCCCAATGAAATGGGCTTGCCAATGATTATGATACCATCTTAGAAAAATTAATTGATACCTTAAACCTAGTTCCAAAGGTGGATAATTCTAGGGCTAATATTAAATCCTAATAGATAGAATTAGACAAGGTGGAACTTAAGGGGGGTATTGATTTTCTTTCTTAGGTGTGGGACATGAATGAGCAGTCATCCAAACTTTTGTGGGACATGAAGAAGCACAAAAAGGCGGTAACATGTTTTGCAATCTTTGAACCAGGGGACAATCTTCTAAGTGGATCAGCTGACAAAACCATTGGGGTACCTATGACTTTGATCACAATGATTGCTTTCTTTTCTTCAACTTGGATACCCAATCTGAAAATTCCTCTTTCTCCTACAGGTTTGGCAAATGATCCAGGGAGAGCTGGAGTGCAGTGAAGTGATAGCTATGAAGGAACCTATACAAAATTTAGGTACTTATGGACAACTGATCTATGTAAATACACAAAGCAGTCGGATTTGGGTGATTGATCCATCAAGAACAGTGAAGGACGTTTTCAAGAGTAAACATGTAAAGTGCATGACAGTGTATCAGGGGAAGATATTCGCAGGCTGCACAGACTCGAGCATACAGGTTGTTCTTTTGTTCTTGTTTGATAAGAAAAATCATTCAGCAAAGATAACTGAGTGCAATCCCTCTTTGTATAGGAACTAAACATAAGAAAGAATCAGGAAAAAGTGATCAAACCACGGGCCAGGAGTTGGAGGAAGCAAGCCAAGCCTATAAACTCAATTGCAGTGTACAAAGATTGCTTGTATAGTGCAAGTGCAAATGTTGAGGGTTCAAGTATTAAGGTAAAACAACATTAACTGTCAACTCTTGATCCTTAAATGCCCTTCTAGGACCTACAAAAATTAAAAAAACTAATGCAGGAATGGAGGGAACATGGCGTACCCAAAATCAATATAGCGACTGGGAAAGGATCTAACGTGTTGGCAATGGCCGTGGTGGAGGACTTTGTATATGTGAACTGCAGCTCATCAACTGAAATTCTTCAGGTAAAATTTGTTCTGCACATATCACAAAGGTCCATGCTTGTGTGAATTGACCCCTTCAGTCCTATAATTGAGATGAGATATAACTACAAACACATGCATTTCACATGAACATTTATCTGCCTCTCTTGTTTTTCCTAACGTGACAGTGTCCAAACCAGATATGGTTACGAGCGACACAACAGAAAGTAGGAAGACTATCAGCAGGAAGCAGGATTACAAGCATCCTCACTGCTAATGACATTGTCATATGTGGCACCGAGACGGGACTAATCAAGGTTCATTAATTTAACTGATCTGCCCTTTATAGCTCATTTACTATGAAACACAGACACAGGCACAAGAAGTACACGACACAGCCATGGTAGTTCCGCTACTCTCGTATTTAAAAGATGTATTCTACAGAAACATGTTCATTTCTATCGACGAGATATAGCTCATACACCACACTTTTATTTACACATATTTACACCATAACATTGGACAATTCTTTCACTCAACAGGGCTGGATACCCCTTTAGCCAGAAAGATTCAAAGCAGCAGTGTGATCAAACCTTTGGCAAGGGTAATAGAGGTAAAAGAGTGGAAATATATTTTACATTTCCAAGTGTCCAAGATGTAATGGGAAGAGTCTTGTATTTTATTTGGAAATCTGTGTATAATCACAGGATATATTATCAGTGTATAGTACATGCATACCATACATGAATACTGGAGAGAGAAAATATAACTCGCCAATGTTTTGACCCTATCAAGTCACTCAAAGCAACTCCTTTTTTTTTTTTTTTTTTTTTTTTTTTACTTTAAATAAATTTTCATGCCTCCAAGAAATTCGGCACTAATAAAAAATTTGAAGTGACAATTTGGGTGAGGCTTGTTTCATTAAATAATAACATGCAAAATTCCTAGAAGTGATTATGTTTTTGGGGGGTGTAGAAAGGGCTTTAGAATGTGACCTTTTTCTTTTACAGATGTTGTCTCTAATCTTAAACTCTATTTAACATAATGATTATCTTTATTTTATAACAATTGAAAACCTAGGTGGCGCGAAAACAAAAACACATACGAAAATGATATGAGAAAACGATATTTTATAAGAATACAAGAGACAGAAACATAGATAAATATGTAAATATAAAAAATATAAAATTTTTAATATAAAATTTAATTATTTTATGAAAATAATAGAATATTTATGTTTTATAATAAAAATCTAAAATGATTTATTAATAATAAGATAAATAATATAAAAAATTATAATTATAATTAAATATATAAATAATTCATTAAATATGAAAAAATATAAATAATTTTATATAAATATTAATTAATTTAACGTATTGAAAATAACAAAAATGTTTTGGATTCCTTTTTCTTGATAGGATAATGTCGTAATAATGGAGAGAAATACTAATGAACAATTCACTTAATGGGATGAAATACTATATCTCTTAATCAAATTTCGAATTTAAAACTTCGAAATGAAAAAGAATACATTTGGAGAGCCACTATCTAAATAGGTCATTGCAGACAATCAAATTAAATTAGTTGAAATATGGTTTCGGATATCGATAGTAAAAAAAACGGAGAGAAATGAGAATACATAAGTTAGGCTTTTGCTTTTGGCATGGGCCAGACCTATTTGGGCTCTCGCCTATGTATGCTGGATGGCCCAATTTGACAGTGTTGATGGTTTAATTGCCTAGACATAAATACCCAAATCAGCATCCTACCAGCCCAGGGGTAATGTGGTAATAATGGCCGAATTCTGGAATTTATGTATTTGACAGTGCAACACCTTCGACGATTCTTTGTCATCAAGACCAATGGCAACGCGAGCAGCCTCTTCCTCTTCAAACCCAATCCATTACATTCTCCGTGAACAACATCTTCTTTGTATGTTGCTCGGAATTGTAATCACCGCCATCTTTTTCTTTCATTCTCTCTCCTCAATCTTCATCACATGATCATCGGCTCGTGACAACTTTAACCAAACCGATGAAGATCATGCCTCGTACGTTGGATCAACAAATCATGCATTACCCAAGTCAGATACGTCATCGTCTGGGAAGAATTCATCCTGGTTTGAAGGGGAAGGGATTGAGGATTGTCATGACAGGCGGAGCAGGACTCGTGGGGAGCCATCTTTTGGATCGCTTGATTACCAGAGGCGATAGTGTGATTGTGATTGATAATTTTTTTTCACGGGAGGGAAAGAGAATTTGATGCACCATTTTGGGAATCCTAGGTTTGAATTGATTCACACGATGTTGCCGAGACGATTTTGTTCGAGGTTGATCTACCATCTTGCCTGCCCTGCTTCCCCTGTTCATTACAAATTCAAACCTGTCAAGACTATCATATCCTCTCTCTCTCTCTCTCATTATATTTCATTACAATGTCCTGTTTCTTTGAATTGGATGGTAGAATGTGGACAGGATTTAAAAAAATTTTAAATTATTTTGATAAGATTTTATATTAGTGGATTTTGGTATTCACAGAATTGGTGATAGTTAGATTACTAAGAAAAGGTCACCATTGGATGGTATTGATAAGATGTTCAGAGTATTAGATGTCGACTTATGGGTAATTTTTTGTGGTGGAAGAACCCTAGTTTGATACTTGGAAATCATATTAATTTTATATATAAAGAATTAATAGATAAAATTGTTTAAGAATATTTTGACATTTAAACTTATGAAAACTGTGACGAGGGTATTTTGTACACAAATAGCATTTTCTCCTTTGAATTTTGATTTCTCATTTTTAGATTGGGTACGTGTGTTGTGCAAGTGTTTGGACTTAATTTTTTGATTGCAAGACGAATGTGGCGGGAACACTGAACATGTTGGGTTTGGTAAAGAGAGTGGGAGCAAGGTTTTTGTTGACAAGTACTAGTGAGGTGTATGGTGACCCTCTTCAACATCCTCGGAAGGAGGCTTATTGGGGCAACGTCAACCCCGTTGGTAAATCTCTCGCCCTCTCTCCCCCCCCCTCTCTGTCTCTCTCGCTAAATCTTATATTTTGTTGCACTTGCCCTGTTCTAGCTAATGCATGTGAGACCATTGGATCTGGGTCTTGACAATTTTGTGGGATTAAAATTCCGAAATGAATTATTATTATCATCATTATTTTTTTATGATTGTAATGTTTTTAGCTAATGTTGGGTATTGGGCCCACATGGAGTTGCCTTTCTCTGACAGTGATATGAACAATTTGTCTCATTTGGTAATCTTCAAACCCTATTTGAAAACGATGCGCTTATATTCCTTGTAAGAAGATCCGCCTTCGATCTTCTTTACGAGTGATACTATAATGTTTTGTAATTCTTGTGTTTTGTGTTTCATTTGTGATCACTACAAGAAACATGAAGAGAAATTAAAACCTCTAGTGAGTTATAATTTTTGTGCTATAGATAACACTTAATTATAATTTTTAAAATTATATATATAAATTTTACTTCCCAGTTCATCCCCTCTCTTCGCCCTTAGCTAGAGCGGTCTGATGAGTTTTTCTGTTAAACTTACGTTAGTAAGTTTATAATATATTTGATTTGTGCCAGGGGCAAATGCTCGTGTATTCAGGAGTGAGGAGCTCTGTTATGATGAAGGAAAGAGAGTGGCGGAGGAGCAGGAATTGAGGTTGTTCTTCATAATAAATTTAATGTCATTCTAGGGTTTCGCGATCTGGGTTTGTACTTAACTTATCAAATTTGATCAAAAACTAATCAAAGGAATTGTTTTGGGGTAGGTGAGAATTCCGAGGATCTTTGAACCTCGAAGGCGCATTCATGATAGTCGCGTTGTCACCAATTTTGTCACTCAGGTACTTAGCTTTAAACATCTCTCTCTCTCTCTCTCTCTCTCCCCCCCACCCCCCTCCAAAACCCAAGTCTACTCCAATTGTTTGATTCTACGTAGTTTTCTCCTGTCGTGCGTGCAGGCATTGAGGAAGGAGCCATTGACTGTTTACGGAGATGGGAAGAGAGTTTCCAAAATGTATCAGATCGGATATGCCACTTTTCTGTTGATTCAACACAAATAGATG
The DNA here is from genome assembly GCA_033439265.1 of Dillenia suffruticosa. NCBI lineage: Eukaryota > Viridiplantae > Streptophyta > Magnoliopsida > Dilleniales > Dilleniaceae > Dillenia > Dillenia suffruticosa. The sequence goes on from JAVTVX010000011.1 coordinate 18,802,305, forward strand.
CTCAATTTCGCCGATCTAGAAAATTTACTTTATTTATTATTTTTGTAATCTTCTGATGATTGATTTTTTTTTTCCTTAAATGTACCAAGTCCATGTGTGGTAAATTTATTTTTCCCCTTTTGCAAAGTATAACAAGATATGTTTCAACATTTTTCTTTAAAAAATTTTAAAGAATTCCATCTACATTTAATACTCATCCATTTTCTTCCCACAACATATCCTATGCAGCTTAAAATAACGAATCTATGATTGAATAGATTGTGAATCATATAAGGAGAATCCATGATGTAGGGATATTTTTATTTTCAGTATGTTTCAATTGGAGATGTCTCTTCTCATATCATGTGTGTGTATATATCAACTGGGTTAGTGTCAATTGGCATAAACATGTCATGTGGAGTGTGCCTTCTTGCCCCTGAAACATATGAATCTCCTGTGTTTGTGGAGTTTAATAAAAGATATTTTCTCTCTCTCCATACGGATTAGCCCCATGAAACATAAGTTTAACAAGTTAACTTTGAACTTACTTGGTATGGTTATTTCCTATAAAATAGGTGGAGGGTTTGACGAGGTTGATGGAAGGAGGGCGACCATGAAGGGCCATTCAATCTTGGAAATCTGGGGTGAATTCACCATGCTAGAGCTTGCTAATGTGAGACTCCAAGATCAGAATTTACTAAAGAGACAGTACATTTGATTTATTTGAAAATGGAAGATGACTACTGAAATGGGGTGTGTGTGCAGGTGGTACAGGAGACAAGTGATCCAAATGCAAAGATAGAGATCAGGCCGAACACAGAAGATGATATACGCAAGGGGAAGCCGGATATCTCAAGGGCTTACGAGCTTCTTTGGTGGGAGCCAACGGTGTACCTTCGCGAAGGTCTACCTCTCGTGGTTCATGATTTTTGGCAAAGCATTTTTGGTAAACAAAAAGATGCATCATCCTCATCTTAGAATTCTTGTTCACTTCTCACCCAAAAAAAAAAAAAAAATTCTTGTTCACTTGGGGCAGAGAAAACTCAAGATGAATAAGATGAATGGCTAAATTTTAGATTTCTTTTTGTCACTTCCTACGAAAATAATATGTTAGTTCGATCAATGTCAACCAGACTCCTGCGTACCATATTTGATAGAAATTCAATAAGAGTGTCTCTCTCTCTCTCTCTCTCTCTCTGATGTGCAACATTTTAGGATTTTTGTTTTATACAACGTTTTCCTTTTTTTCTTAGTTCTCTTTGCTTTAGGTTTAATATCTCTGTATCAGTACCGCATACCATTTTATCATGTTGATCGCCTTGCCCACACTTGCATTAGCATTCTCTTTAATTCATGAATGCCAGAAGTGTTAAATGGTTGTTATGGTACTAGAAAATTCTGAATTGAGCTCAGCAAAAGAATGTGATTTAATCTTATAATGTTGGCTACCTATTCTTGTTCTTCCCTAGCAAGGAGTGCGTTCCAAAGGGTTTACTAGAGTATGGGTCATGCAAAAGGAGAGGGTCAGAAAGAATATTTCATTTGTGACAAAACCTATCCTAGGATTCGCCCGTGTGATTGCATCCGAGATGGGGTGTGATCAAGTAGTGTATTTTAAACGAAAGGTGCTATTTATTAGGTCTAGATTGGCCCCAATTTTCTTTAACAACCTCTTGTAGGCTCAAATTTGCCTTAGGAGCTAACTTAACTACGCTAAAAACCAGTTTCCTTTCCAAACAGGGCAGAAAGATCCGAAAGGCCAAGGGCTAGCAACATAATTTTCTTCAGAACAACTAAAAAGGAACAAGAGACACCAAATTACAACTAGTGAAGCCAACTAGAAGGCCAAGACCATTTCTAAAAAAAGACCCACCACATTTAACAAAGAACGAAAGGCACCAAATTAAAACTATAAAGGCCAACTGAACGGCCAAGCCAAGACACCCTGGGCAAACATGTGATGATTCTATAGAATTCAGCATGTTCCTTATTATTTAAGTGCATAAAAACAGAAAGAAAGGAACTTGGAATCAGCGATCCGACAGAGGGAAGAACCAAGTGTGCCTTCAAGGGGCTGAAGGTTTTTGAATGATGAAAGCCATGCATTGCGCTTGATGGACATTATCGAAAGCCAAGCAGCGAATATACGCATTTGGGTATGTCTTTTTGCATTCTTGGATTTCACCAAGGACTTGAGATGCATCTGTGCAGCCAAACATAGGTAATTTCCACAGTGTCCAGTACCTCCCATCATAGTATCCCGGAATTCTGCTATTTGCCCTGTACATGCATCCCACCTATTCCCACAAAAATAGAAAAATTTATTCTTAATTTAGATTAATTCCCAGAATTATACTGTATGATTCACATCAGTCCACAAGTGTTCCATTGACTGATGCAGATAGCAAGAATCTTATTAAATAAAACATATGAACAAGGTTCTTACATCATCAAATTCAAGACAAGGGACCCAGCCTTTCTTGATCATGTAGTCTACCTCCTTTGCCATGGATTCATCCGAGAGGGGTGGAAGGTAAGAAAAAGTTTCAAACTTCTTGTTGTTGAATGGATTCCATGTCTGAGAAAAAAAAAGCCCCTTAAGTTTATGAATCAAAGAAGTGAAATCTTACGCTGTACCAAGTTCTTTTTACCTTCATGCAGTAAGTTCTTGAACCATTTGACACAGTTTTCCGGCACCACGCGACCGAGTTGTTCGTCTGAAAGCACAGGGGATGCATGGCCTTCAAGCCGAGATAGCTAGATCCTGCAACCGGAGCCGAGAAAATTCCAGCAGACATTGTTTATTCAAGTAGGTGAAAGACAGCTTGCAAAAGGGGAACTTAAGAAATGGGAAAGTGGTAGTGAAAAGTGCCACCATAGTCTAATTTTTTGAATAGGGAAATGGAAGCGGCCAGAGAAAAGGACAAATAGGAGTTCATTGGCTTTAGTGCAAAAGTTATAATGTATAATATTGGAGACACTAAACACACGGATGGTTACCAGGTTGTGGAGTCTTTTTGGGGGTTTTGAGCCGCGGTTTTGTCAATCCCCCGGTTGCTGTTCAATTAACTATTGGCTGCAGACTTGGGGCACCCGGAAGGCATTTAGATCCGTTTTTCACATAATAATAATAATTATTATTATTATTTTTTTACCATATCTTGGATATCGTCATATATTCAAGATTTTACCCTAACTAATTCAGACCGATTACTACAGTGATATCTTTTCGAAGGGCAGGTTTCCCAACGGGGAACGCTTCATACATATGAGAGCCCGATACTTCCGACGGCAGTCGAATCTCGATCATGTTTAAGAAAACTCAACCCCACATCCAGTTGAGCCAACCCACGTTAATACATAATTATTATTTGAAGAAACTACGAAGAGCTCTCTCTAAATTGTATGTGACACTAATGGTATCAAATTAATTAAAATATAGTTTTTTTTTTTGTATAAAAAGATATAATCAAGCGAAATTGAATCGAAAAAAAGAAAATAAAAGTCGAGAGGTTCTACCATTTGAACTATCCATAAAGGATTTGGAATATGATCCTAGATATCGTGTGGTTATAATAATAATAAATAAATAAATAAATGAAGTTTTTTTTTTTTTGGGTAAGAAAATAAATGAAGTCTTGCAATACGCTATGTCTTCATGTTCTTTTGAGCCCAACAGGACAGTCCGAAAAAGTTGGCCCCATAGACTAGTCCTTCATGTCAGCCTAGATGAGTTGGCCCAAGTCAGCTAGCTAGCTTGAGGATACAAGGCTGCCCACTAGGCCATGGCAAGGCCAACAACTGCCTTATCTTGGCCACACCCAACCCTATAGACGTTCCTAAGAGATCTCTCTATCATTTTCTTTTTCTTCTGTGAGAAGGCTCGTGGGTCTAAAACTATGCAATAAGAAATATCTCTCTCGTATAATCATATCATAATTACTAAGTCCTCGTAGGATAGTGTATTGATCATAATTCTCTTTCCCTAATCTCAAGATCTAGGATTCGAATTCTTATGTAACAAAATATATATATATCATAATTACTAAAACTTGAACCTACTCTACCAAAAAAAGTTATTTATTACATAATGGTTTACCTATTTGTATCTTTTTCTCTAATTTTTTATTTTTAAAAGAAAAGATTTCAAACCAACTGACTTGAGGTTTTACAAAAAGTTAGAACTCTGTCCCTTGGGGAAAACTAAAGCGATAGAACCTCCCCATTTCCATCATTTTTTTTTATTCGATTTTGATTGATTGTATTTCCTTTACCCAAAAAAAAAAAATTAGAGCTCTTTTGTAGGCATAGAGGTGTAGTGAACTTTATGGTTGTAAAGGTTAAGCATCAATGATGCACTAATTCAAATTTTTAATTGCATATTATAATTATTTGAATTTAACTAGGTACAATAGTACTAAATCATAAGTTTAAGCTTGAAAAACAGGTGTTAGATAGCCAATTTCTTAATTGGGTCTTGAACCGTATTAATCGAGTTTTAAGATATCACGATCAAGTTATTAAAAAAAGAAAAATTAATGTACTATTGATGATGGGCCATCTTTTGCCGTCGTTTTGGATTAAGCAGCCTTTAAGTGGGAAAAGCCAATTATATCGGCCCAATCGATTCAAGCGGGTACAAAAACCCTAACCCTAGCCTCTCTCCTCGTATATTGCCTGTTTTCTCATTTTCCGCTCCTTCCGAATCCTAGACTCCAATCCCAGGTAAAGTCTTCTCTCTCTCTCTTTCCCCCCTCCCTAATCGCGTCCTTCAAACAGAGTCGGTGAGAGAAAATGAGTCGAAGCGGAACAACTGGAGCGAAGGGAAAGAAGAGGGGGTCAAGTTTCATAATCGACTGTGCGAAGCCAGTGGAGGACAAAATCATGGACATCGTTTCATTGGAGAAGTTTCTGCAAGAGAGAATTAAGGTCGGAGGCAAAGCCGGAGCTCTTGGTGAGTCTGTCACCATTGTTCGTGAGAAGAACAAGATTATTGTTAACTCCGACAGCGCATTCTCTAAGCGGTATACTCTCTCTCTCTCTCTCACTAAAGGATGAAAAAGGAAATTTCATACGCATTTCTTGTTTTTTGGTAATGGGTATTTCTGTTTTTGGATGAGAATTGGTGTTATGGATTTTTTTTCCTTTGTGTAATTTGGGTTTTTTGTTGGTGTTGGTGAAGATTTTGTTGTTGAAACAGTTTACAATGAAATGGGTTTTTATGGAGCTAATGTCTCTCTATTGTCAATTGTTGAAATTTAGGATCTTTGATCACAGATCTCTCTAACATCTTATTTTTGTATTGGTTAAGTGTCTGTATGCCATTGGGTTTGATTGGTTATTTCCTGGTCCATGTAATTAGGGTTTATTTTGGTTCTTTCGTGTTGGTGAAGATCGTATTGTTTGAGTGCGTTGAAATGAAAGGGGTTGTTTTGGTTTGATAGGGTAGGAAAACGAGATAGTGTCAGACGAATTACATGTTGGGATTGTGATGTTCTGTATTGATCTTCGGTTAAATCTGTTTTTGACAAAATGGGTGTTTTTTGTTTGATGGCTTGGTATGAAAAGAAGAAATGAACTATAGAAGAGGTGGCTGGAATGACCATTTGGTATTGGTCCTTCATTTTAGTTTAGTTGTAGTGAAAGGGTGTTCTACTCTGATGACTTGGTAGGAGAAGTAGTGACCTTAGAATAACCATATCTGGCCCATTCTGAATTGTGCTGCATTTTTTTTTTTTGGCAGTGCTCGTTTTGCCATCACATTATCCTTTTTAGCTGACTTGGCAGTTTGATAATGTTGTTGTGGTCATTGACAATGACATCTCTCTCTCTCTCTCTCTCTCACACATATACACACACACACACAATTTATCATGGGGTTGGTTGGTCTAATGTCTTGGAGTTTTCCAGGTACTTGAAGTATCTGACGAAGAAATACTTGAAGAAGCACAATGTGAGGGATTGGCTTCGGGTGATTGCCTCCAACAAGGACCGCAGTGTTTATGAGCTGCGATATTTCAATATTGCTGAGAATGAGGCTGAGGAAGAAGATTAAAGATCCTGTCACGGTATTTCCTTGTTTCTTTTCCTTCAGTTCATTGGTGTTGTACCTTTATGGGGCTAGCTATTTTTTGTATCTTTTTGGAAAATCATATGGAAATTTTGATCAAGAGCACAGCTACATTTTTTGTAATTTTGTCACGTTTTAATGTTCAATACCGTTCTGATTTTCATTCAATCATTATGCAGAATTTAGTTGCTCCCCTTGTATTGTTTTAGGTATTTGGAATTACTAATATTGATTTGGTTCCATATTATGTTTAAACTGATATTGATGGCTGTCCTACTTGGTTACGTCAGTATTGCTTTAATAATGATCCAGTTTCTTTGAGTTGAGAAAAAGTTCCGTCATGCTCTCTCTCTCTCTCTAGAGAGAGAGAGAGAGAGAGAGAACGAGAACTTTCAAGTGGTTTTGGAAGAGCAAGCCAATGCGACTAAGTGAGAATTGTATGGTCCGTAAAGGGAAGCCCACCGGAGATGGCTACCGTAGGGATGCCGCAATTCAAAGAAAGTTGGGCTACCTTTAAAAGTCCTACGGAGCCATTTTGCAATTTGCAAGAATCCTAGATACCTTGACCTTCAAAGGCTGTTCTCATAGTCTGCCTCTTTGCTTACGTCCGTTGTAACATCTATTGCAGAAGTAGTTCAACTTGCTTCTCCCAGTGACATCGTTGAGCTGAATTTACATCCAAAGCAAATCTCAGAGCCTGCAATGCAATTAAATTCCTTGCTTCAAAATAAATGGAAAACATACTTTCTTTACTACTTTCTATTGAAGTTTCTTTCATAAGGAGCAAAACCTCTTATGAAGACTAATAATCTTCCTTTTCATCCTGACATTTAGAAAACTCTGCATAATCCACACGACAATCAGAATCATTCCTTCTTGTCTGATTTTTTTTATTTCTTGGTTATACAGAAATTTAAATTCTGGATCACGGGATAAGAGGGGATTTAGACCATTAAGTTCGCCTGTTGGGGCACCTTGTCATTCACTGTATCATATATCTTGTGAGAAGTTGAGAGGGGTGGATGGACGGTGGTGGAAGGAAGAGGAAGAGAGAAAGATTAGTCATTTCAAATGATTGGAAATCATGATGCTGATCACGCATGCCCCAAGACAAACACTGCATTAATCGATGCCCTAAAATCCCTCTTTTGAAAAGCTTAGTTCTACTCTAATCGGAGTAATATAGTAATAATTTAATTAATAATGTGATTTTTGGGGACAATCTTAGGGTTGAAATAAATAAAGAGAAAAATTATAAAGATGATCGAAGGGTTGGGATTGAATCCAAGAAAAAAAAATGAGGGATGAATAGGACAGATCATCAGTGATTAACACTGAATGAGGGATAAGAGATTAGGACTAGTCCTATGTGGTGTGGGCCAATTTTATTTTTATACTCTCTAATGTGTCAAATGAACTGCATGAAGACCCAACTCTCATTTATTTTCTTTTAATTTGATATATAATAATTAAATACCATTTATTTATGCCTTTGCATGTTACTCTCTAGGACTAGCCATATGGCACACCTAATTTATACCCATCCCAACCTCCCCCTTTCAATCATTTTTTCCTCACCAAACAGGTAAGAATGAGCGACCGGGCTAGATATATCATTGCATAAATATATACGGTTTGAACTAACGATGTGTCTATCAGATGGCGGAGGGAATAAAAAAATAGTTTTCGAAAGAATTAATTGGTAAATTTTATTTTTTTTTCCATTTTGTCAAAAAAATTTACATAAATAAAACTCAAAAAAAAATTAATGTAAAACTTACTGGCAAAATTCTAATTATTGAGTTAAAAAAATTAAATAATTTACGAGTCATAAGATATTATCATTTACTTCGACACCGTATCATTGTCACATTAATATAATTTTTTAATTATTTTCAATTAAAAGGGTTTAAAAGGGTTTGATCGGATATAATCTCACATTAACCCGATTGTTCATATCTACTTGACTAAAAATAATTTTATTTTATAATATAAATTACTTGTACTTTTACTTAGTAATTTGAAGTTTACCAAGACTTACTACCCTTCACAATCACACCCAAATTTATTTAGTTACTCTCAAATGTCAAACCTAGGATTTTGATTAAAAAAAAAATGTATATGACTCGTGCACTTAAAACGACGCCATAACTGCGTTTAAAATTCCAACGTAGCACGACTAAACGACACCGTTGTCGTGCCCCGAGAAATTCACCCGACCGCTCTCTGCACACGCGAACTTTAGGGATCTTACCGTAGACGTTAGAGCACCGGAACAAATTATTTATTTCTAAGCTCACTTAGTTTTTGACGATATAAAAATGTTATTTATTATTATATATCAATTATTTTAGAGTTGATGTGATATTTTTTATTAATTATTACACAAATAAAAATTTTAAATCATTTTGTAGATTTTTGTTTGGCAATTAATTCAAGTCAAACGTATCAAATTTTAAGAAAATAAAAAATATTTTGATCATTAGTAATTAAATATTTTTAATTAAAGTAGTTTGATCTATTACTTCAATTTTACATGACACTATTTAAAAATTTTTTTTATTTGAAATAATTTCAAATTGGGATTAATAAGATGTAGATGTGATCCAAATATTTAATATTTTTAATTTTAAAAATTGGATTATTATGAGAATTGGTGGGTTCAATTTGCAAAGCTATTCTTCAAAACGAAGGATTTCAAACAAGCAGAGTTAATATCAGGTTTTTTTAATTAGAATTTATTTATTCTATTAAATGGGGTTTATTATAAATATTTTTAATATTATTGTATTTTATTTTATATTGTATGATTATTATTATTATTATTATTATAGGGTTGTTGATGAAAAACACAAATGGGGGTCGTGGGAGTTTTGGGTCAAAGTTTGAGAGCAAGGCCATGGCGGTCCAAAGGCCAAGTAAGGGCATAAACTCGTAACATATTTTATAACCAAAAGATCAAAAGGGAAGTTGCTGTTCCAGCACACAACTTTGATTTGGAGAGAGAGAAAGGGGGGGGGGGAGAGAGAGAGAGAGAGAGAGAGAGAGAGTAGTTCCTCCACCAAACACTCGTTTGGATAGATAGTGATGTGACTAAATGACCGATTTGATCATCTCACTTTCTTTGTTTTTCATGTTTTATTGAAGAGTATCAAAGCAAGAGAAGAAAGAAGGAGAAGAATAGAGAGTTTGGAGGTATAGATGTGCAAGAAAGATACTTTCTGTCTCAAAGTCAGGTTTTCGTGCATAGGGGAATCTATGAATACATGTTCGTTGGATTGTGAGAAGGGTACCCCACCAAATTATTAGGTCACATTGATAGAATCTTGGCTCTCTGTAGGGAACCCTACCATGTTAGAGTAGCAAAATGGGTTGGTCAAGACAACTCTCCTCTGTAGAGAGAGAGAACACATGTTCAAGTGGAAGAGCTCTTGGCTGTGGTTACTTCATATACGCACCTAAGACTTTTGTTCCAGAAGGAGGAAAATGGGAAATCATTTAATAAGTAACAAGAGAACAAAAGCGACTCCATGGTAAAACATTTCAATTAAGAGACATAATTTCGGGCTAATGTTATTTATCTGAAAAGATTTAAACTCGAGATATCTGAACGTAAAGAAATTATAGCATTTAATTATATTTTACAAGAACATTAACAAAGTTAATTTTTATTTTTGTAAATTATATTATTAATTATATTTTAATAATTCAGATCTTAAATAACTATTCTTTATAATCTGTACCGAAATTAAACTCTATGTAATTGTGCGTCCAATGAAAATGAAAATAAACTAGAAAAGCACTCCGGAATGAGTATAAATACATCTAATTTAACTTAGCATATCAATTAAATACGCTAACATTTACTTAAAATCAGTTGGTTTACACTATTATATAACTCATATCGATTTCTAATTTTATAACCCATCTATATTCAACCGACGGCCTCGACGAGACCTACATTCTTATATATGTGTATGTATATACAACATATATTATTTATTTAAAATTTATATATATATATATATATATATACAATTATACATATATACAAAGCAAAATTTCTCAAATGGACCCTTTTGTCTTGTGGCCACATTGATCAAACAATTGGAAGGATTAAGATAATTGAAGATTGAGACGACAGCATCCCGAGTTATATGCAAAGGTACCATCAAGTATGGTATGGAGGAAAGAAAGGGACTTGAGTTGTCCGCAACATGCACTCATGGTAGAAGGCAAGAGGGGTCTCAGTGACGATGGAAGAAGACAATATGTAGGACATGATTGTGTTTTAACATATACTTGAGAGATGAGACTTGCACTTTGATGATTTCCCTATCATTTCATTTCAGTTCCTAGCTGTTGGTCGTCTCTCATAACACTCACAACAACCCCACCGGCCCAAAATATCTCTTGTTTATTTTATTTTATTTTATTTTTTGTTTTTATATGCTTTTATATAAATTTTATCTAATTAATTCAATTTAAATATTATGAGATCCGTTATGAGATCTCTTAAAAAGTTGACTTTCATAAATCTTATTTTTTTATTTTCATGGATCGAATCCAAACCTTATAATTAAGAAATTGTAACATTCGAACATTATATAGATGAGACTTTGATTCAATGTATTTTTTTATATTATATGCTTTTATCACCTTACACTTATAACCCTGCATTAAAAACCCTTTTCGTTTTATTCATAAAGGTGGGTATCCTTGTAGAAAAAGGAACTAAGATTTGAACTTAAAAAAATGAAGTTAAAAGATAAGATTTTAATACTATTTCTCTATATAAATACTTTTAAATAAAGTTTTGAGTTTGACTCATATTTATAGTGAAAATATATATCAAAAGAAATTTATCTCTTAAAAATTTAATCTGATTCGAATCAGATTTAATTATAATTATTGAATATTAATAATTTATATTAAAAAAAGACAAAACAAATACCAAAACAATTACAAAAGAAAAGGTAAAAATATGGGCCGATCGTGGGATGATAATCATAGTTAATTGAAGACGTGTAAGAAAAAAATTTAGAAAAAATCTAAATTATGGAATTTAAAAGATAAATAATATTTATTTTTAGGTCATTTTAAATCATTTTAATTAAAGGTGTTTGATCGTTGTGTGAGATGCTGACTTAATCAATTAAATAATTTTTTAATCAGAAATAATTTAAAAACAATCTAATAATAAAAATTATTTATGTTTTAAATTATATAATTAAGATATTTTCAAAAAATTTAAACTCTATAAAAATTAAGACTAAATTAGATTTCAAATTTTTGAAATTTGAAATTAGCTGAAGAGACCATATGTATAGTTTGATCTACTAACAATAATAATAAACTGAATCTTAATTCTCTAAAATTTTAAAATTAATCATTTGAGAGATTAATCTATAATAGAAAAAAAAAATATATATATATATATATATAGAAAAAAGTTTGATCTACCCCAACATAAATATTTATTATTTGAAGTAAGTTGGTACAATTTTTAATATAAGTCTTTTAGAAGATAATTTTTTTAGTTATATTAAGATTTGAACACAGATGTTTGGTTGAAGAGAGAGTTATGACCACTGGGTTGTACTATGCTCAAGCCTAATTATAATTAAGAGATGATTAGGGTTTCCTTTCTCTTTTTTCTTGTAATTTAAGAATAAAATATTAATTATAATATTAAAAATATAAATAATTCCGTTATTTTTAAATTATTTCTATTAACATGCTTTATAGATTATATCAGTCTAATACAAAATACTCAAATTCTCTTAATTGAAAATAATTTAAAATGATATTAATATAATACGGGATTAATGGAGGTTTTTTTTGTTATAAAATACTTTTTCATCTATCGATATTTAAAATAGATTCGAGTTGTGATCAGATATTTTTATAAGGAATGGATCTCTCAAGAGTTTTTTTTTTTTTTTTTTTCTATTTTATAGATTTGTATTCATGTATTGAGTAAAAAATCTAGCTTCCTTACTATTGAGATTAACTTTCCATTGGTGGGATAAATAGTTAATCTGCAGTCATATGGATTCATATCTCATTCCAATTTGCAGTTTCCAAGCAGGGCAACTCATCAGAGATTGTGCAAATAGCAGTATCCTTGACCTCCGGATCACACCGTACACTCGTGTGGTCTATTTTTCATGGGTAAATAGCGAGATAAAACAACCATTCCTCCCCGCATGAATTTGAATGTGTGAGTGTATGTATGCATGCATGCATGCATGTATGATGGTGATGATAGTAGGAAGATAAAGCCAAAAGAAAGAACAACCGGAAATTTGCAGATTGCAGAGAAGAAAGAAAGAGAAAGGGGAAGAACAGAACTGGCCCTCTAATCAGATTTTCATCCAACGCACCAAGGGAGGAATCTTCGTCATCTTCACCCTCCCCTGAAGTAAAAGAAAAGAATGACATCTTTCCTTCTTGCTTCTGTGCCCCGATCAAGTCTCTCTGTATTTAGTGGCAAAATTCTCATTTACCTTTGTTAACATATGTAAATTTTTTAAATAAATAAGAAAAAAAATCTCAGACCCTTTTCTCAGACTTTAATAGCAAAGATGAGTAACATTGGTTAGAACTTTTGAATATTTGCATTCATGTATTTCTTATAATTATTTATTTATTTTCATGTATTTGGAGGGGATGCTTCACATGAACATAAATTATCGAATGTTAAAATAAAAATATTAAATAAGAGTCTCTTCTCTCTCTCACTCCTTGTTTTGTTTGTGTTGTAATTTTTTTAATGGTGAATTTGGGCGTTGCATGAAGATTCTTTCTTGACTTTTTGATGGCCATATTGATATGAGAGAGAGAGAGAGAGAGAGAGAGGCGGGGGGGGGAGGGAGGAGTGTGAAATATAATTGGTTTGTCTTGTAGTGAGCAAAAAAAATAAATAAATAAATAAGATAAACAAGTCAGTCTCACCACGTGCTGCAGCAGTCCCCTAAACACACTCTCTCTCACTTTACTTCCCCGTGGCGTTGGGGCTGGGGCTGTTTCCCCAGAGTTTTCCATTCAATATCCCAATTAACGCACTCTGATTCCCATCTCTCTCTCTCTCTCTCTCTCTCTCACTTTTCTCTTCTTTTTTCCTCTGAAACCCGTCTCTATCGCTAGCAGATGTAAGCGAATAGAAGATAGATATACTCAGCCTCAAGGGTTCTAGGAAAAAAAATTGATTAAGATGGAGGATCTTGCTGGTGGTGGTGGAGGCATTGTAGATGATATGGGTGAAGGGATGCAATGTAGTGATCATCCATATAGAAACAACCCAGGTGGGATCTGTGCATTTTGTCTTCAAGAAAAGCTTGGTAAGCTTGTTTCCTCTTCATCCTCTTCTTTTCCCATTTCAATCCCTCTTCATTTCCCACCCTCTTCCTCTTCTTCTCCTCCTCCTTTTAGATCTGAATTTGGTGGGGTTCGTCAAAGTCATGGCGGTGCAAATGGGAACACAGTCATTTCTTCTTCCGCCTCAAACCATAACGGTAACACCACTGCTAGTAATAGTCATATTACTAGCAGTAATAAGAAAACCACCAACAGCAGCAGCAGCAAAGGTGGCCATGGCCACTATCAAGAATTTAGCTCAAGGCAGGCCCGGATTCCTTTTCTCTTGACACCCAAAAAGAAGAAGAAAAAAGGAGTAGTGGACTCATCTTCAACAACCCCCAATGTCAACGCCAACTTTGCCCTCAAGAGAAATCAATCTACTAGAACTCCAAGAAGGGGGCATTTCATGGATAATGATGAGGATGAGAATGACGAATATGAATATTCTAGTACTCACAGAAGGTGGTTTTGGTCCTTTTTGTACCACTCAAAATCCACCACCACGACTACCACTACTACCAAAAGGAGCACCACCACCACCACCACTACCACCACCACTGAGACCATTGCTTCTACCCAGAAAGCAAAGATGAAAAATGGGTTGGAGTCGAAAGCAGGAGATCTTGTCGTGGTGGATGAGAGTGAGAGTCCCAATAATCATGCTGCTTCATTTGGGAGAAAGGTCTCCAGATCTAGATCTGTGGGGTGTGGGAGTAGGAGTTTCTCCGGTGATTTTTTTGAGAGAATATCTACTGGATTTGGCGACTGCGGCACGCTGCGGCGTGTCGAGTCACACAGAGAAGGTAAGCCTAAAGTTGGTTCCGCTACCGCTGCTGCTGCTGCTGCTGCTGCTGTGCATTGTAAGAGTGACCATCATCATCACCAATGTATCAAGGAAAGAGTCAAGTGTGGTGGGATTTTTGGTGGGTTTATGATGACTTCTTCGTCTTCGTCTTCTTCATCATCCTCGTATTGGGTTTCATCAGCAGAGGAAATCAACGGTGGGAAATCAGCAGTTGGGCCTCTTGTTCAAGGAAGAAGCAAGAGCTGGGGGTGGGCTTTTGCAAGTCCAATCAGAGCATTTAGCAGAACTTCATCAAAAATTGATGGGAAACACAGTGTGACTCCTCACGCTGCTTCCAGAAATTCAACCACAACTACACCCAACTTGGCTGCAATCCCTTCTTTGTTAACTGCTAGAAGCTGAATTTGCACTTTATTTTCTCTCTCCCCTACCCCCCTCCCATATTTCCAGTGGCACACTTCTTGTTATCTTGTGTTAAACTTGATCAGATTAGCCTTTTTTTCCTGGTTTCTTATTTTGGGAACTCTCTTTGGATCTTTGTTACTTTCTGTTCCATTGGAGAAGATGAAGGCTAAATCTCGGTGATTATGTGATTTGCAAGGAGGCAGATTTGTGAGATGTGATGTGAATGATTTGCATTCATTTGTGCCCTTTTTTCCAGTGCAGTAGTTTTTTATGAAAAGGGAGTAGTTAATTTTGTGAAAAAAGTTTGCAAGGTTTTACTAAGTTTGGTTGTGGATGGAACTTGTAAAACCTTTGCATGACTGGTTTGGTTTTGGAGTGGTGGTTTGATTACGAGACTTTCTATTGCAATGAATCTTCGAACTTTTGAAACTTCCTTTTTCAACTTTCATGAAGTGACTGAATCCGATTCAGGATTCCAAAAGAAATGTTGGCTTGCTTTTTATCTTTGCAAAAGGTTTTCAGTTTATGTGCTCTGTGTTGCAGCTATGCCTTTAAAAGCCTGCGGTAGCAAAGAAGGGATTGCAGCCAAGGTGGGTATGGTTGTGGTTGAATCTACTCACCCCGCAGCAGTTTGTGGCCATTCAACTTTATAACCTTTCTTGACTTTTTGGGCTATTATAGATTGGAATCCAGTAATTAGTTTATAATTTATAAATTAAGGTTTCTTCTAATATGATAATCCGAAATTCAGCCCTGGATCCCACCTGATAAAAGAGAGTCCATTTTTCTCTTATCTAGTTTTGAAGCTTTGTCCCTTTTTTGTTTTTTTTTTAGGTTTAGATTAATATATTTAAAATCTGATTAATTTAGTTTAATTTATTATCGGATTCTCTCTGTAAGAAAATTTTTTAATATGATTTTTTTTTTTTTGTTTAAGATTCAAAATCAGAGTTTTCAAAGTCGAGTGTCCGTTGGTGAAGCTTTGGGGCTTTGCACTTCCATTTCTATATTCAGTCCCCTTAACGAGCACAACTGATCAGTCAGGCATTATGAGGGGGGAAAGTTGATGTGCTTCAACAAATGATGCCATTGCCGTTGACACCAATTATTAGGAGACAGATTTGATGTATTAAAACAAAATAACTTGGCCTTTATGTGTAATCAATTAAAGTTTGATCTTGTAAGGGTGGTGGGTCTCTCTCACGGTAGCATTGCTCTTATCTTGCTTGGGATTTTCTTATTCAGCTCGACGTGTTAAGGGAAAGAACATATGGCTTTCTTTTCTTTATTTTTCTTTTTTTTTTTTGGTACAGTTTCATATTTTTTTGGTACAGTTCTTTATTTTTCTTCTCAACTACAATCAGTACACTTTTAGAGACTGCTGATCAAGGAACTGGGAAACTATTGCCGTCTCCTTTGTAATCTCTGTCTCTCTCAGACAGAATTGGTAAAACTAGGTAACTCTTGTTTATTTTTGTGAATGGCTTAATATATATATATATATATATACACGGAGAGAGAGAGAGAGAGAGAGAGAGAGAGAGAGGCAAGATTAACCAAAATAATCTAATTAGACTTGAACTCGTGGACCCACGTGAAGAAAGATGCAAATTGCTAGACCCTTTGGACAACTATTTCTATGCTTTGGGATGCCCGCTCCATACCCCATCCCCCAAAAAAAAAAGAAAAAAAATTTCTAGAATCGAAAATCTGGAATCTTGAGCGGGCAGAGTTGGAGCCCAAACATTTAGGGAATCGTGCTTAAACAGGCCTAATAGGCCCACTAGTACTCATTGGACCTTTCTGGTTTCCAACAAATTCCCTTAGGGCTTCCCCCCTCCGAGGCCATTTCCATGAAATTGAAGTGGTTTTCACCCGAATCTTTGAGACTAATTTATTTTCCCTTATTAATCCGAGTCAAATTAATTATTAAATCTATTAACTCTTTTAATATTTATTTTTTTATTTCTAAAATTCGAATCCGACAAAAAGCATCAATACCCACTTCTATTTCCTGACATTTTTGTTTATCTATCAATAGGAAAACATTTTTTAAACATTTTTGCTTTTGTGCTTATTTTTTTTAAGTACTTTACACTAGTTCATTTTAATTTACTATTTATATTTTATTATAAAAAATAATTTTACGTGATATATATATAGATATATGAAACTAAAAAATGATAACAACAATATTTAAAGTAACAATGGAGTTCGTTTTCTCTCTCTCTATCTCTCTCTCTCTCTCTCTCAAACTTCCCCCAAGTCATTTTGAAAAGGAGAATATGATTAAGAGAGAGAGATATCGAAGCTGAAAAGTTATTCATTTATCCCTTTCCTTCTCAATAAAATAATATTATGCACGTTTTTCTTTTACTTTATTATCATTATTATTATTATTTTTTAAATTCATTAAGAGGGCAAGTCATTTTGAAATGGTGAATATGATTAAGAGAGAGATATTGAAGCTGAAGAGTAATGAAGAGATGGCATTCAGTATTCAGGGATGTGAATCATTCATTTATCTTTTTCCTTTTCAATAAAATAATATTATGAACCTTTTTCTTTTTCTTTTTTATTATTATTATTATTTTAATTCATTAAGAGGGTAATACCCTCTTTTTTTAATGATAGAGAAGTGGAGTCATTGGAACTCAGAATCCTCAGCACTAGGATGAGCCTCTTGCACCACCACTCAACCAAGACCCCCTGTGATTGCCTGAAATTTTTTAAATAACTAATGATAAATAAATAATATCTTTAACCAACGGATAATTAATCATTTTTTTATTATGATATTTGTAATCATATTTTGATTAATTCGATTAGAATATATAAGGAGTCTCTATTTAGACGGTAATTCATTCAACATAATTTTTTTTATTGATTAACGAATAAGTTTTAAAAATCGCCTTTCATTTTCAAGTTGGAGCTGTAGGGATCTTACTCAATTCCTTACAGGAATTTCGGGTTCGTAAAAGGAAGTTCGATATGCAAGCCTCCCTCTATCCGGTATGGAGCCATCTTCTTCACTGAAGGCATGCTTACTTCCTTGCCGTCTAATATTCCTTAACAAGGGGGACAAGACCCGTGCCAAGTCCCAAGCGAAACATGCATGTTATAGGCTTTTAGTTCCAACAAGCATGCAACAAGAGATGATTTTCTACGTCTATTTTTTTCATTCTTTAAATTTGAATGCGTAAACTTGATTAAGGGAATTTAGTATTCGTGATCATACTTACTTCTTTCTATTTTCAGACATTTTTATTTATCTATTCGATAGGAGAACATTTTTGAACCATTGTTGCTTTTGTATTCTTATTATTTTTTTAAAGTAATTTACACTAGTTCATTTTAATTTATTATTTATATTTTATTGTAAGAAAATAATTTTATGTGATATATATATATATGAAACTAAAGAATGATTACAACAATATTTAAAGTAACAATGGAGCTGGCTCTCTCTGAACCTTCCCCCGAGTCTTTTTGAAAAGGTGAATATGATTAAGAGAGAGATATTGAAGCTGAAAAGTAATGAAGGGAGAGCATTCACAAGGATAAGCCTTTTGCAACACCACTCCACCAAGACCCCCATGATCGTGTGAGTAAATAAATAAATAATGTCTTTAAGATCAAATCCAATGTCTACGGTGTTTTGACTTTGTTTTTATGGTGGTTTTGTGGTTTTGTAGGGATACCCAAATTGTAACTGAGTTATTGTTAAATGTCTTGTCTGAGATATAGTATTCGAACTCTATGCGTACGTTGTTTTTACAATTTTTGTAACTCCTATATAAAAGAAATAAAAGATTTTATGTTTTTTTTAAGATACAAGAACAATATTTCTTAATTCGTCCCATATTTCAAATGTTGGGGGAACCTTTTTCTTTCATGTATCTTGCCCTTTTGTGCCATTACATCTTTCTTCTTCATCCGTGGCTGCAACTGGAGGCTGGTTTGACAATCCTTGCTCCAATAAATCTGAAGAGTTCCTCAATGCCTTTGCATTTCTATACATGCCATAGAGTCCTAATTGCGCTGCCCCTAATAAGAATCCTATTCCTCATGGTACCTATACACCTTCAAAGTCACATCAATATACCCTTCATGTCTACAATACAAATATATTTGATTCAGGGTAACTCGTTCATGCATATAATTTTAAAGGGTTGCATACCCTAAATTGAGATCTTGAACAACACTACCCCTTCAACTTGTGAAATGCTATTTTTCATGAAAAAAATATATTTTTGGCATGACGGGTATTAATTGCTATTAAATAATTTTTTCAAACACCAAGATTTATGACAAAGTTTATAGGGTTTTTTTTTATTTTTAAAAAAAAAAAAACTTTCCTTTAAAAATTTCATAATTGAGATGACAAGAGTTGATACATGAATAGGGTTTTTTACTCTCACTCAGGTTTCTTGCTTTTACTTAGAAGGCGAGGGATCGAAATTAAATATTCCTACTCTCTTATATTAATTATTCTCCAAATCATAATAAATAAATAAATAAATAAAAATGAAGAAGTGAGCATAGTATCCCAAGAAAGATGTCATGCATGAGTATGGCATAGAGCGTCCAAATCCCGCCACTCAAGAAGAGGAAAAACGTCAGCCAGAATGGCATGTACTCCACACTCCTGCTTTTCACCACTGTTTTCTGGGCGATGCAAAACAGACATTTCATTATATATATATATATTTATTATCACCGTTAAATTATATATTTTATAACCACATTAAATCTAATTAAATTTGATTTGAACTGAATTAATCTTTTTAAGCGATAAAACTCTCTCTACATTTGTTTTTGTTACACATTATATTCGAATTTAAGATCTTACTTAAAGGGTATTAGTTAAATTTGATTTGAACTGAATTAATCTTCTTAAGCGATAAAACTCTCTCGACACCTGTTTTTGTCACATATTATATTCGAATTTAAGATCTTACTTAAAGGGTATTAGTATTCAATCACTGAACCAACTAATTGTTAGTACACCAATGGCATAGTGCCTGTCCCAATTTTTGTGTGTGTTTTAGGTTTAAAGAAATTGGCTCACATGTACATATTGCGTCCGTGGAAGATGTTTTCAAAAAATATATATATATTTAATATAAATTAGTAATATTTTAAATATATGGAGAAAAATTAACAATATGGCATTTAATAAAGGCGAAAAACACCACAAATTGTCTAATTGTCTAGTGCATTGGGTGATGGCATCTTTATTCGCACAAAATATAATAAATAATTCATAATATATACAAAATTATAAATTACTTCATTCTTAATAAACAAAAATTGAGAAAAATGCTCATGGGTAAGAAACACCCAAAAAAAATGTTCGAGAAAAATGCATGACAATAACACACAACAGATTGCTCCATATAATGTGTAAGTCATGACTTACAGTAACTCGAGTCCGCGAAAATCAACGAATAATTGATGAAAATCAGTCGGTAAAAACCAAAAATATAAATAAATTTTTTTTAAAGTGGTTATAGTAACTCGAGTCAATTGACTCCGGATACTGAACGATCAAACACACAAAAAAAAAAAAGGATTTTAGAGAAGATTTTGATTTCAACAATGTAAATTAGTTGTTAAGGTGAAGAGTTATCAAATTTACATAGTACGTTCTTAAGATTTAAGATTTAGGTCATTTGAAATGAGATGCAACAGGATATAAAAATCATGAGTTCATGTGGTTTGTCTTTCCCATGCCAAGCAAATTAAATAAAGATGGTGGGCATATTTTTAATGTGATAGTACATTTGGCATGAATTATTTTCATTGGAAAAGGAAAATATTCTATAATATTTTTTTAACCATCTTCAACGGCTCCATTAATTAAAAAAGCATAAAAGCAAAGCACAAATTAGTCCGTTCAGATTCAATATTTTTTCCCCATCTTTTGAATATATTTTTGATTTTATATTTTTTCTGTATAAATCACCGGTATCTGATAATTATTTTTAACTAAACTAAATCCGATTTGATTCAAGTTGGACCCTTAAGAAGAACTCTGGACGCCTATTTTCTCCCAACATAATATTCAAACCCCATATCTTACCCAAAGGATACCGGTGCGCCCATTGATTCTATATATTATTCAAGTTGATTCATAACAAAAAAAAAGAAGACACTATATAAAGAAAAATACTATTTATTATGTAAAAAGAAAAACTTAATTTTCTTAATTTAAGTGGCAATTTATTATTATCATTGAGAGATATTTCTGCACTACTTCTCTGTCATCTGGCATTATGCAAAACTATTCAATACTAACCAACGCAGCCAAAGGTGAGCCATAAGTGAGGATAGTTAAGGCGGCGCAAATGTATCCGCTTGCATCAACTCGCGCATCGCCTTCCAATGCTAATAGAGTTGCTCCTATTGTCACTCCCACAAATCCCATGTTCAAGATCCCTACTAGAGTTGCAGTTTTAGCCTGAAAATTAGTTTTATGTTAAAGAAAATGTAATTAAAAGAAGAAGAAGAAGAAGAAGAAGAAGAAGTTATCTTGATGGGCGATGGTGCAAAAATGAGGAACAAGATGACGTAGGTTGCCTCAACGATGACACCAACACCACTGACCGTAGCAACAAGTAATTCGTGGGACTTGATAAGTCCATAGTAAGTCCAGAGGGAAGCACTTAGCAGTGCACAGACGTAAGGCAGACTATCAAAATTCTCAGTTGATCGAGCCTTAATTATCCTCAAAAATGTACTACAGCATTTCTCAAATTCGCAAGTGCATATATATATATATATATATATATATCAATTAATTTTAGTGAAATTCCACAAAAATATTTATAAGATACAGAAGAAGAAAGTACTTACAGAGGAGAGAGATATACGAGTACAGATATGATGTTGCCTGTAAAAAGAAAATGGTTATTGCAGGATTATGATGATAAAATAAAGGATGGAAGAGATGGTGATAAGTCACCCAGGATTCCAATATAGAAGCTCAAGCTTTCCATCTCTCTAGCAAGAAAGACACTATGTGAAGCGAAAATTCTTGTATGATATATATATATATATTTTTGTCAAATTTTCACGTATCACAAGTTTACCTCGCTCAAGTGGTGGGGAAGGGGAAGGTCGATGAGATTTATATGTGATTTCCATTCGAGCTTGAAAGTATAGAGAGAGGGAGAGAGAGAGAGAGAGAGAGAGAGAGAGAGAGAGAGAGAGAGAGAGAGAAAGAGAGAGAGAGAGAGAGGTGTTTATAGCATTGAAGAACTAAGGAAAGGTGAGAGTGTGATAGCGTCAAAAAGAAAAGGGCGAGGGTGTGTGAATCACATGCCATCCAACTGGTTTATCATTGTCAACTTATTTGATTTGATTTGATTTTTATTTTCTATTATTTATTTTTTGGTCTTTCAATGAAAAACTTGGGGTCGGTCTCACGAAGACTAGTTGTGGCTAAGAAATTTTTTTATTATAATTTGACTCTTATTTATAAAATTTTATAATTTAATATTTTATAAATCTTCATAAAATTCGATTGGCCTAATTCACGAATTTTTATTTTCTTTCTTCATGGTTGCAAACTCACTAAAAATCTCATGTATGGAGGTTTGTAGTTCTGGAGTCGGTCGTTTCTTATTGACATGGCTTCAAATCTTTTAACCACAGCCCCCCCCCAAATAAAAAATAAAAAAACTTTGAAATTCACCATCAAAGCATTTTGCAGGAGGTGAAGGGGTAGTTCAGGTGGGGGCATAATTTTGCTTAGGGTCAAGCCTCTTCTAGTCATAGATACTTCACCTGCTTGACCGGAGAGTGACCTTCATGACAAGTATTTTGTTGTGCCTTGAGGGAGACTTAAAAGCAACTCATGTGGTATCCCATTTTCTTTTTTTTTATTATTTTTTTTATGTAAGTGGGTACTTATCACCGATCGATATTCAGGTTTAATCTCACTAATTTAGTCGACTTCTAATGTCTGTCTTTTCATTTTAGGATTCAAATTCAAGATTTTAATTAAGATAATATAACGCCTAACTGCACCCACAGGTCTTGGTTATCTCATTTTCTTTCTTATTGCTGGATATTTCATTGGTATATATATCTTTTCTTTGTTTCTCGAGTCTCTGGTGAATTATGGACAGAATTCAAAAAAAATGGAATCCTTAGTAACACGCATGGCATCTCGTTTTGTTTGCCTGTGAAGGCAAGTGGCTAGAAAGATATTCAACAGTAGCAAAATGAATCTGGTTTAAATGTTGTATTGCAATATCTAGGGGAACATCAAATCAATAGCAAAAGAAAAGGAAAACAGCTCCTTTGATAGTTGATATACATGATAGAATTTGAGAAAGGCTCGATATTTTTTAAAGAAAGAGAAATAATGTTAATTGAGTTATAACATATTAGCATAATCAATCAGACAAGGGGAAACAGATAAGAGCTCACCCCAAGATCAAGAAAAGAGTCATCCGCGAGCACAGCATGGAAAATTCAAAATCCCTCCATTTAGTGATGGTTAGTGTGACTTATGTGTGGGCAGGAAAGTAGGGGGAAGAGAAAGAGATGTTCAATGGTACTTGTTTAAACATAACTTAGAAAAAATATCTATTTTAATTAAGAAAATTATTAAAACATAATTCAAAATATAAAATTTAATTTCTTATTCAGAAATTTGATTTCTTTATGTAAAATTTTGTATATTTTTTTATAAATATCTATTTTGATTAAAAAATATTATAAATAAAAACTAAAATCAATTAATATTTTTCAAGTTGTTAGAAGCTTATCATAAAGCTAGCTTTGGTACTATTTCCCTCCCATTACGTGCCTCTCTTACCGTCCCAACTCCCAAAAGAAAAATCCCGGCTCGAAAACAACAGGGCCAGCCCAACCTTTCTTTTTGAGTTTCCACCGATATTTTTTGAATCGTATTTTGACTAATTTATTTTAAATATTTATGAGAATTGTATTTAAGGAGACAACTCTCTTAACATATTTCTTTCATTTTCAAGTTTCATCCAAAATTTGATTAAAACATTTAATACTCCATTCTACTAAGTAGAACTCGAAACATAATTTGATCATCTCTATTTCTTTTTTTTTTGTTATATAGAAAAGATTTAGACTCAGAATCCGTAAAGAGAAAGGAATATTATCGGTTAAATTACAATTCAGTGTTATATTTTTATCATCTCTCACACACTCACATCCTCAATTGAAAGAAAACAATGAGAAATAAAAATGATAGAAAATTAAAAATAAAAAATAATTCTTGTGAACTCCCCATCTATGAGGATATGAATGACACATTCATTTTCTTTTGGGGGGTGGATGGGGTTATATTTTCCCTTATATATGTATTTTCATTCTTCCTAATCTTCTTGTAAACCTATAATTTTCTTTTTGTCTTCTCCCTCAAGCTCTTTATGCTTCATTTTTGTCATGGGCTTCGCTTGAGTGCTCGATGAGTCTCTCATGCTGCCATCCTTCTTCCAGTACGTCGGAAGTGTCGTTGTTCCTGGATGGCTTTGCATTTCTATACATGCCATAGAGCACGAGTTGTGCAGTGCCTAGTAAAAACCCTACTCCATTTCCTACCTACACAATGGAAACATAACACCATCCTTCACATTCACACATAACATAGAACTTAAATGCATTATACATGCATGCTTCTGTGTGAAGTGTAGATCTAATATCAGGTAAGCTTTCAACCAGGCATTGGAGGCTCAAAATAGATCTACAATTTTGCAGTATATAAATTTCTATTGGCCTGAGGTTATAACTCAAAATATATAAATGTATTCTGTATTCTGAAATAAATTCTTAAATTCGTCGACGTACCAAGAAAAGAGATCAAAATAGAAATTTAGCAGTATAACAAATAGTTGCCATTTAGCAGTATAATTTCACCCCTAGGGGTAGAACTCCTTGAACTAGACTCTCTAACAAGGAAACAACACTGCCCATTTCAAATGCAATAATCCACAACTACGAGCTGTTAAGAGTAGGACATGATGTATTGGCCCTCGGAGAGATAAGGGCCAACCAAACCATCCTTTTTTCATGTATTGTGCATCTTGGGAATACATATCCAATGCATGGTTGCTAGTTCAATGAACTAGTATACACTGAGAGAACCCCGTTGGACCAAAATCTCAATAGATTATTGTCAGTTGTCACAATAATTTATTGACACCCTCTACGTCGATCCTCTCTTTCTCCTATTCTTTTTCTAGTCAATCCTCTCAAATTAGTACTATATGTTGGGAAATGCAATACGGTCATCTCTACAACGTTTTGTGGGTGTGTTGCCCATTCTTTTGCCCTTTATTTTAGGCCTACTCAAGCCCAAAATATATCTCTTGGTTTGTCTTTTCATACCCCCCCCCTCTCTCTCTCTCTCTCTCTCTCTCTATATATATATATATATATATCTAATTTTGTTAAAAAATCCCCTTGTAAGAAAGAGGAGTACATGCCGAAATGAGCTAATCCAATAATTTTTAAAGGCTACATCCACCAACTCAAATCATTTGATAGGAGGAACATCAAATCAATTTAAAAAGAACAAAAAAAAAAAAAAAATGGTCCCTTGATAGTTGATACGCATGGTAGAATTTGGTGATAAATAGAGAAAAAATGATACGCCAATAAGTAATAAGATAAGAAATAAGAGATATGAGCTTACTCCAAGGCAGTAGTCATCCACTAGCACAGCATAGAAAGTCCAAATCCCTCCATTTAAGAAGAGGAAAAATGAGAGTAAAAATGGCATGTACTCTACACTTTTTGTTGTCACCACTGTTTTCTGCAAAAGGAAAAGTGGGTGGGGGATTCTGCAAAAGAAAAAGGGGGTGGGGGAAGACATTCTTTATCCGGAAAAGCAACAACATTTTTTTTTATTATTTTTTTTCTTTTAAAAGCTAGTTGATAATATTTTCTGCAATGGCATTAGCAATTGACCTTAACTTTGGGTCTAACGACAATAAAGGTACAGTACAGGTGGGTAAAGGGTACTCAGAGAACCACAAATATATGTCATGAAAATGAGAGGTAGTTGTGTGTATGTATGTATGTATGTATGTAATCAATATATGAATGTGTCTATATGATTCTAACCCAATATGATAGACAATGAGAACTGTGTAAAACCCTAACTTTGACTAATAAGAATTAAAGAATGGAGCATTAATTTGCTTACCATGGCAGCTAGAGGTGAGCCATACATAACAATATTTAGGCCGGCACAGATATATCCAATAGCATTGATACATGCATCGCCTGTCAATGCCAGTCGAGTGACTAATATTGCCGCAGCTAGGAACCCGATGTCCAAAATCACCACTAGGCTTGCAGTCTTAGCCTGAAAAGTTAGAGAGAGTGAGCCGAGATGAGTACTAGGACATGCTGGTCTGGACCAAACAAGAACAAGAGAGAGAAAGGAAAAGATAAAGGAGGAAGAATGAGGGTTACCCTCATTGATGGTGGTGCAAAAATGACGAACAAGATGACATAGGTGGCTTCGACAAGGATGCCAAAACCATTGACAGTGGAGACCAGGATTTCACCAGGCTTGTTGAGTCCATAGTAAGTCCACAAGGATGAGCTTAGCAATGCACAAACATAAGGTAGACTCTCAAATTCCTCGGTTGATCGATGCTTTATGATCCTCAAAAACGTGCCCCTGCATCAAAAATATTTGATCTGAGAACTCAGCCTTTTAAAGATGGACAAGATCAGAAGACAGTGAAGAAGCCCTTACACCGGAGAAAGAAAAACTAGCACTGAAATAATGTTGCCTGCAAATGAAAATCAATACATATGAGACAATCTCTTAGATTATTATTTGAAGAGAAGTACAATGAAATTCACCTATGACTCCCACATAGAAGCTCAAGCTTGCCATAGCTATGGAGTGAACCAAAAAGCAAAGACAATAGACCAGATGTGAAGTCTGTTTGGAGTTATGTGGTTTATTTAAAGCTAAAAAATACCAACATGTCCACTCATTTTTTGTATTTTCAGATCATAGCACCCAAAAAAATTATTTTATGATATCTCTTAATTTTTTGAAGGGTGCATGTGGCCCGTTGAACAATTTTTTATCATAATATTTTTATGATTAAAAAATTATTTATATTCAATATGAAATGTTACTCGAATTTTTTGCTATATCATCACATTTTATCAACAGTAAAAAAAAACAAAATTTTGTAAATAAAAATCAAAATTATTTAAAAAAATAAAAATACTATATCTTAATAATTTTTATAATTCAATCATGACTAGTCGCAAATCTGGGTAAAAGAGGAAGGTTGCATTGTATAGTCAGTCATCGTAAAATTAAGATAAAAAATTATATATGAATCTTTTATGATATTATCCTAATATTATATATGATATAAAATTAACTATAGTTGCGTAAAATGATTTATATAATTGATCTCAGTGAAATAAAAATTCAGTTGTTATAATAATTTTTACATTAAAAATAATATCTAAATACTAAGGGTATGATTCACGTGCTTTTCCAATTTTGCTTATATATCAACATCATCAAGTGCACCAAAAAAAAGCATCATCATGGGTCATCTTATTTTGTTCTTGTAATATGGACCCATTACCCATTTTGTTACAAAATCACCCCTTGCCAGTGCTTGCACAGTTTGAAGAGAGAGAGAGAGAGAGAGAGAGAGAGAGAGAGAGAGAGAGAGAGAGAGAGAGGGAGGGAGGGAGGGAGAAGGGAGAAAGATATCCCGTGGCGCGGAGAGAGAATAGAGAAAGAGGAGAGAGACAAGACAGAGGAGCTGCTTGCAACCAAATAAAGTTTGTGGGGGTTGGGGGGGACAGGAAAGATTTTTGAATCTTGCCCACTATTCCAAACTAGATGGGGACGAGAGAAAGTTCCAAGCACCCCTTAAATCATAATTTGGCCTTTAAGTTTTGTTGGAGTCCCCTTCCTAATATTATCACACTAGACTATTTTCTTGAATAATAAGTATAGCTTAAATCAGACATTTGGTTATAAATAGAACCATAATAATAATAATAATAATAATAATAATAATAATAATAATAATAATGTAGAGATAATTCCATTAATAATCTCATCTCAATTTTCCACAAAATAAAATTTCAAAAAGAAAAGAAAAGAAAAGAAAAACCTGGGTGTCATTATAAAAATCTCACAAATTGTGATTAGTCAGGGGTTGGTGTCATTGATCCTAAAAAATTCTCATTTCACAGAAAATCAATACAGTTTTGCCCTTTAAAAAAAATCACATAATAAAGGTACTCATTCACGTGGGTGTCCTTGGTCATGCCTCCAATTACGACTTGGGCATCACCAAAGCAACAGGGTCCGCCTCTCAAATTGTTAGTTTACGACCCCATCCTTGAATGATTAAAGCTAAAACAGGTTGATCCCTTCAATAAGGGGTCTAAATCATTAATGAAGGGCCACCCCACATTGAAGTTGGGTAGATTTCTAAAGCCATTCAACACCATAGATGTCCCCTCACTTCACCATTTCATGGTCAAACATGATAGCACACAAAGAAAATTTATATATATAAATATATATATATATATTATTTTTACCATCGATATCTAAAATCATATTTTAATTAATCTGATTTAAATATTTACGAAAAAACTTATTTAAGAAATATCTCTTTAAATATAATATTTTTTATTTTTATATTTTAAATCCCAGAATTGATAAAGAGACTTAGCATCCTATTATTAAACTGACTATCCATAAATCGAAAATCTTTTATATGGTAGAAAAGTATAAGGGTGAAAATGCATATATGCACATGGCCATATTCAGTCCAAGAATTAAAGAAATAATTAGAATTCAAATTAAAATAAGGGCCACATGAATTTGTTTATATGAGATCTTTGATACAAAGATATCTCTGCAGACTCAAAGGAGATTCTTATTTCAACCCTAGTTGAGAAAAGTTGGAGAAAAAAAAATTTGCATATGATAAAAACTAACAGATGAACAACTTGAATATGCCAAATTCTTTTTTTTTTTTCCTTTTGGTTTTATTAATTTTTCACATACCTTTCAAGAACTAAGAGAAAATGATTTTTCAATTTAAAATAAAATTAATTTTTAATTAAAAATACTATCACACTAATAATTTTTCTTATTATAAATATTACTACTTTAACCTTCCCAACTTCCCAAATGATCTTAGGGATCCTTAATTCGTATTTGAAAATTAGAATCAAATTGAAATAAAAATTCTTAAAAATGAATTTTAAAAACCCATGTTTTTATTTTGAATCTTAGAAATTTCATAATTTAAAAATTTTATTTTTAAATCTCATCATCATTTTACTAATATAAACAAATAATATGATTTCAGTTCAAATTCTTATTACGGTTCCTTAACCAAATACTTAACCATAACACAACCCCACCCTAACATGGCAATTATATTGAGGGCATGATCCACATGGTTTTCCAATTCTCTTGCATGCCAATACCATCGTGATCTTCTTTCTTTTTCTTTTTCTTTTTTCATTAATAGTCCAAAAAGTGATCCACCACCGGTCCCATATAATTTGGACTTTTTCCATGTAAATTTTGCACGAATCCGATTTGAATTCGACCCCAATCTCATGTATTTTTTTTGCCTCTACTTTGATATACCATGTCTAATTTTTATAGGTACAACGATAATGATGGGATGTTATATTTTTTTAATTATAAATTTAAGATTTAAGTTATAAAAATAAAAAAAATAAGATTTAAAAAAGTCAACCGTTTAATAAATCTCACAGTTCTCGAATCAGATTAATCAAATAAAATCTGGATATCAATTGATGAAAAAATATTTTTTTTCTTGGAATTATCTTTACAAGACCCTCAATTCTTCTTAGCCAAATCAAAAATATATATCACCAATAAATTCAAGCTTAGCAATGTGCAGAATTATAATTTCTTTCGCAATGTTTTTGTGAGTTTGTTAAAAAAAATATTAAATTTTTTCAATTAAAATATCAAATTTAAATTTTAAGAATGAAAAAAATATTAAGAGAATCGGGTTTCAAATTAGACTTTATAATTATTCGAATTAAATTAGTCTGATTTTCACATATTAGTAAAGTAAAAAAAAAAATATCCATTCTTCAAATTTTGGGTAATTAATTGAGAAGCAAACTTTTCTAGTTGGAACTTAATAAATAGAAAATTTCGATTATTCCCCCCACCCCCACCACCCAAAAAATAAATAAAGAAAAACAAAAGAAACAAGCATTTTACATAAACTTATTCACACGTATAATGACGTGGTATAGAGTCACTTGGGTGCCAATAAATCTCAAATAACAGAAAATCAAAACAGTTTTAGCCATAAAAAATTAATAATTTTTCAAATAATGTGTAATCATAACATAGCCGCGTACCTACTCGTGTGCCATTAGTCATGCCCCGAGTTATGATTGATTAGCCATCAGCCCATCGCACAGTACCATTGTCCAGCACTGCAAGTTGTCAGCTCACCGCATCAAAGAGAAAACAACGGCAACAGAGATATCATGACCTCCCCACATTGTGGCCATCAAAATCATTTTGCTTAGTAAACAATACACTTCTCTGTCTACGAGAGAGAGAGAGAGAGAGAGAGAGAGAGTAGAGAGTAGTTGGATCATCCCACAGTTTACATGGGAATGATTTAGAGGTGGTTTTTTATTTTTATTTTTTTCCTTTTTATGTCACGCTTGGTTAAATTCTTTTGAAAACAAAATTTTAACCATTAATGGTAGTTAGGGTAGCAAAATAAAGAACTCCAAAACACATATCAAGGTCAAGTGACCCCATATTCTATCAAGGGTTGCATGTTAATCTAAGGCGCAACCTCAAGCTCTCCCTTTTTTCTTGTGGACAGCTCTTAATGGGGGAGTTTAGACTAGTGCGCTTAGGAAAGTTTGTCAACTAGTGATATGGGCAGTTTGTGTCTTAAGGAGAAGGGATCAGTGCTCCATTTTTTGCGCGTTTGAGAGGTGAAAGATATTTGGCTCTTGATTTTTCCTTATGAATTTGCTAAGTGGTTCTTCAAAGGGGATTTTCATGAATAGAGTCGAAGTGGGGTGGGAATCATCTTTTCTCTTTGCCTGTTCTCTTTGCTCATGCTGGTGATGAATATTTGGGAGGGTAAGAATAATCTCTGAGGAGATCTATGAATGAGGTTAGAGAGTGAAGGGTGCTGCTTGGTTATAGAATTTTGATGTGGGTGAAAAGAGATTCAGATTTCAAGGAAGCATCCCCAACATGGTTGGTTCAAACCCCCCCCCCCCCCCAAAAAAAAAAAACCAAAAAAAAAAAAAACATGGTTGGTTCAAATTGAATGGAATGGGGTAGATACTGCTGGGTTTGTTATTAGGGATGCAGGGCATTTGCTAGTTTTTCTTTGGTTAAATTTAGGTAGTTGTTTTGGTACAATGTTAAGTTATTGGGTCTGTGGCATTAGATAACATTGGCTATGTCTTTAGATTTATCACGTTTGCAGGTAGAAATGGTCGGAAGGATATTCTCCTATCATTAATTTGGTTCTATCTTCTGTTAAAAGACAACCAAGGTTGGGTGTTGGGGCACCTCGTTAGGGTATTGTGTAGTTTGGTCTTTTGCTTTCTTTTGTTGGATCTTTGACCCCTCGTCTCACCCTAAAAAGAAAAGGAAAGAAATGATTACCACAAGCACCCATGGTTCTGAAATGCATATTTTGATGAGAGAGAGAGAGAGAGAGAGAGAGAGAGTATACACACTTTGAGCAAAGCACAGCCCAAGATACTTGAAATAGTAAATTTTATTTCATCCTGCAATTTGGTTCAATTAAAATTACACACACTATGATCGCCTGAACCCCCACTACATCCCAACCATGTCCATGCATCCCTCCATTCAATACATTATTCACCTCTTTGGGAGCCCTCCATTTCAAGCCCAACAAGGAAAGCAAATCAAAGACTAAATATATCGTGTCGAAAAATGTTACCATGGAGGACTATGCAACAACTAAGATTTGATCTTACAGCCGAGAAATTGCATGCTCCTTGGGTGAACTCTGTAAATGTACCACAATTTCAAGCATCAGACGAGCAACATCAGCAAGAACATGCTCCAGCATGCTCAACTTAATGAATAATAAGATAAAATATTTCCATCTAGTGTCCATAATGTAGGTGTGACAAGGATCATTTAAGCCCAGTCAAAACATTTCTATCAAAATAATCTCACAACTTCGTAGGGATCTTTTTCCTTTTTCATGTTTCTGGCCTCTTTTTATGGAGGGTGGGATCTAAGGTCGTGTTTGGTTTAGAGTACAAGATGGAAAGGATGAGACAGCAAAGACAATACAAGATAGAAGGGACAAGACCAAAATTTTGAAAATACATAACGGGGAAGTTAGAAATATAATTTTTTTCCAAATTTGCATCTCCATCCCCCAACATGGGAAGTGTAAAAATTTGGCTCTGGAGCAAAAATAAAAACAATATTTTAATTTTGTCTTCGACTCCACAAACCAAATTTGGTGTTTTTTAATGGTTGCAGAGCTCGATTTCTAGAACTAGTTATTGAGTGGCAGTATTTTCTTTAGCACCGAATAACTAGGTGATTTTCAAGACTCCACAAACCCCCCCAACCAAAAAAAAGAAAAATACTAAATTATTTAAATGCCCATGAAAAACTCAAATCGTATAGTTTGGAACATGTCCCTATTTGAAGGATATAGGGACACGAATGAAGATTGCTCCCCCAGTGCTGAAGGGGGATCCATCCATATAAAGCTTGTTTATTACTTGGTGTTTTCTTCAGTAGGGTGAGGCAGGAGAAATTATAATTCATTTTGTTATTCTGAATAGCACAACATATAAAGCATTTCGGATGTCTCACCAACAAAGCTCCCTTGGAAGCCCTTTCAGCCAAGTAGGCACAGGGCTTGAAAAAGTTGCCGTACATCGAAGTCCATTCCTGCAACCTTGAATAAATGTACTTCGATCCAAGAGAATCAGCCCAAAACATTATTCCACCCCTGATAAAGAACAAATCACATACATCAAAAATTAACAGTGGAAAGATTATAGTACTTATTGCTTGATCTTGCGAGAGAGAAGTCTAGCTGACAGCGGGAAATACAAACCTGTAAGGTGGGAAACCCATTCCCATAATAGCAGCAATGTCAAGGTCTGCAGCTTTGACTGCAATGCCTTCATCAAGGACACGGCAGGCCTCGTTCACAACAGGAAGGAATACAAACTCCACAATGTCCTTCTCCGATAATTTTGCCAACTGCATTCAAGTTCAAAACCATATGAGAATATGACCGTGTTCCCAATCGACATATCACATATTTTTGTTCATTAATAAATAAAGACAGCATGATTGTCAAATCCAGTTTGAGTAGCGAAGGATTGAACTCCAAAAGGAATGGAGATTTACTTAAATATCGGACTCTGTACATTATTCTTGCGGAAGTGCTGCTTCTGCCCCCATTGATAAATCTCAATTGCAAGGAAAAAGTATTTTCTTTGTAAATTTTTTAGATATCCCTATGCAACATATCAACCTTAACAAAAGACTGAATTCTCTTGCAGTTTTTCATGCTTTGCCCTACATTTCAAACAGCAAAACTCTAAGGATTTGATTTGATGAGAAAAGTTGAAGCTTAAAGCATTAATAATCCTGTCATCCATGGTTAAGTAAAAAGGAGACCGTAAAACCCTTCCTCCTTTCCCCCCACCCCCCCCCCCAAAATGTAAAAAAATAAAATCCAAAACCTCATATTTTAAGAAAACATAGTGAGGTACAACCAAGAATAAAGGAATGGAAGGGCAGCATTATTACTGAGAGAGAGAGAGAGAGAGAGACCTTAGGGTCAACGCTGACACCAGAAATCTGCCTGGACTTCTCAATGTATTTCTTGATTTCAGGATCTGGGCTAGCCTTGCGTTTATTATCATACTTGTAGAAACCCTTGCGTGTAGTTTCTCCTGAACAGACATAAAGTAGATTAGTGCCAAGATATAAAGAACATCCCTCAGATGATGCAAATGAAGCCCCTCATGTTTAACAAGATCAAAGTTCCACCTGCTCTCTTATCCTCTTGCATGAGAGGAATTAACATTGATTTATAGACTCTCTCAGGGAAATTCTCGACGTATTGCATTCCAGTTGCAACCGCAACACCAAAACCAACCAGGTCAGCCAATCTACATCAACAAAATGTTAGCGGTACTTGGAAAAATAGCACTTTGAAAATCAATAATAGCAAAATATATATCGATCACAAAAATTTTTAAGTACCTGAAAGGTCCCATTGGCATTCCAAATTTGGTGACTGCCTTGTCAATCTGATAGACATCTGCACCACGTTCAACCAGCAAAATCGCAGATTGTGTGTATGGGAAAAACATCCTATTGACAGCAAAGCCGGTGCAATTTCCAACCACAACCGGTGTTTTCTTGATTTTTTTTCCAACATCTAGTAAGTCGACAATAACTTGGGGAGATGTTCTTTCAGTACGGACAATTTCCAACAGTGGCATTACATGGGCAGGGCTGCATCACAAGCACATATGATTATTCAGTCAATAAACAAAGACATGAAAAACCATACCGAAACTCACCTAAAAAAGTGGGCTCCGATAATTCGGTCTTGGGACTTGGTCTTCTGGCCAATCAAATTTAAATCAATAGTGGATGTATTGCTTGCAAGTATGCAGTGAGGTGGGCAATACTGTTCAAGGTCCGCGAAAATTTGTTGCTTTAGCGAGACATTTTCGATAACAGCCTGTCCAAATACAAACAACAAAGTCACATTAGATGGATTGATTGCTTTCATCAAGTGCAGCAGACCTAGATGAACAAGCATAACAAATCAACATGATTCCATGCTAACCTCGATGACCATATCCACGTCTCTAAAGCCTTCATAGTCAAGAACACCCTTGATAAGAGACATGCTTTTTTCAAACTTCTCTTGAGACATCTTCCCCTTCTTAACACGGCTTTCCAAATTGGCTGCACAAAACCGCTAAGTCAAAATCACACAACCCTTTAATAGAACATAAGGCTTCTCAGGAGTATCATTCCTGACCTTTAACTCTACCAATCCCAGCCTGCAAAAACTTATCATTAACTTCTTTAAGAAGCACTGGGTAATTGCTCAGAATCAACGCAGTTGCTATTCCAGAGCCCATCAATCCTCCACCAAGGATAGCAACTTTCTTAACTTGTCTTGGTACCAAACCTCGATCTGTAACACCAGGAACCTAGTTACAGAAGAAGTTTATTGTTAGCAAATTAGGCGCAGTGGTTCCAAGAGTAACAACCATGGGAGAAGGTAAGATCACTATTTTTAAGATTGTCCTTAAACAAGAACACAGTTCTGGAAAATAAAAGTCCAGAAAATGTGACCTGAAAAACAAATATAATAGAAAACTGATTAATATAATCATTTTGTGATTTTAGATCACTAAACCCTTGTGACTTGTGAACCCTTCTGGAGTAATGTAGCAAGAAACAACTCTGTATAGTATGGTAAATGGTAGTATAATTATTGAAATTTAATATTATGAGCCTCTCAAAACAAGGACTTCTAAAATGTTTGGAATAATCAGTCACCGCCTGAACCAAAGTTCAGTATCAAACAGGAATATCTAAGCACATCTGCTGAAATGGGAAATTTTTCATTGGCTGCAATTTTCAATAAAGCATCACATTCTTTATTCCTTAATACATAAAATATAGCTAAACTCATTCAAACCTTCGTGGTTCCACGTTGGGCAAAGAAAACATGGACCAAGCTCTTGCAAGTGTCAGAATGTAGAAGTACTTGAAAACCTTCAGCCTCCTGCAAAAAATAGAAATGCCATCATATGATCACTCATTCCCCTTAGTCAAAACCAAAATGAGGAGAGAAAGCTAATATTAAGAACCTTCCAGAGCCCAGCACGAGGACCAGCAACTATACCCTCTTCAACGACATCAATGCAAACTAATGGGTGTTTGAGATTAGGAGCCTGTTTCCGAGCCTGGGCCCTTGCAAACTTAAGGATTTCTCTGGCCTCCCCAAGGGGCTCTATCTTGTCTGTCTTGTAAAGACTAGCAACCCAGGGTCTTCTACATTCTAAAATATCAAGGGCCCATCTCCGAGCAGTACTGATTAACTCCTCTGGTGAAGCTATGGCATCCACAAGCCCTAGAGAGTGAGCCTCCTCCCCTTTCACTGGTTTTGACGTCTTTTTTTATGAGACAAAGTGAGCAAGTGAGTATATAATAGACAAAACTTTGTACATAATGTGAAAGGCTTGTACATAAATCGTGTACAAAGGGCAATAACAACCAATGAAACATACCAGCATCATTTCAAGGGCCTTGGCGAGGCCAACAAGACGTGGAAGACGCTGCGTTCCTGAAAGAAAAAAGCATGCCAGTGATGCCAATCTTCTTCACTAAGCGCTATGTATATATTACGCAAAACTACCATTTGAAATGTTTGAAAAAGAATAAATCAACAAGGATGCCGCTGCCATCTCTTTTGTTTGTTCAAGTTCACGCTACACTGTCACTTCTAGAAATTAGTATGTTAGTGTTGAGGCCGAGTTCTTAGACACAATTCAATAATACACTTTGTAACTTATAATAGTGCAAACTATTTATAACTTTTATGTGTCACCATATCCGTGTCATGCCCATCCGGTGTCCATGTCCGTGCTTCATAGGTTGAACTTTATCTAGTCTTACAAGCTAAAGATCATAAAGGCCACATGAGCAAGTACTAACACGTCTAAACTTTGTCAGGAAATTGTCATGTTGACACCAGGTGCGCCCAACATCTATTGCTCAAGAAGAAGCCAAGAATCGCAGATGCCCAAGCATGCACAGGAAAAACATTGACACTAAGTATTATTGTGCTCAAACAGGTAACCATACCTCCAAATCCAGGGAGTATCCCAAGCTGAAGCTCTGGCAGACCTAGTTGAGCTCCAGCAGTAGATATCCTTGCATGGCATGCCTAATATGCCATAATATTTAAGTTATATATACGAAGCCTATCATATATATATGTACAAAAAATTTCCAATTAAATGTGACAAAAGCACATACCATTGCTACTTCTAACCCTCCACCCAGGGCAAGGCCATCAATTGCCGCAACAGAGGGTTTACTTGCAGCTGATAGGCAGTCAAACATGCAAATCATCAAAACAGATAAAGTAGAACCCACCAAAAACCAAACAATCATTTTTTATTGTAAAAGGCCAAAAAAAAAAAAAAAAAAAAAAGAAACTTATGAAGATTAAAAAGGTCAATATAAATCTACCACCTTCTACTGTATCAGTGAGGACTTCAACTGATATGAAACCAGGCTTTGGTGCAGCGACTGTTTCAAAAAGAAAGAAGCAATTTTAAGAAGGACAGGGGAATACACTATTAGATTATAAATCATGCAATGGCCAAACATACTCTTCCCGTCTTGGAGTCCACCAAATGCTGTTATATCAAACCCGCCAGAAAATTTTCCCTTTGCTCCTGCACAAGTACACATCAACTTTAGTCCAATATCTCAGTCCTATACAGAACTTAACAAAACCGATAGGCTACAGGCCTGTAATACTAACCAGTAACAACAATAGCCTTTACATCATTTCTTCGTAAGGCTTCATCATAATTGGCTTTTAAGCTGTGTAACACTGCAAGTAAGGGGAGAGGAAAAAAAATTAT
Source organism: Dillenia suffruticosa (assembly GCA_033439265.1). Taxonomy (NCBI): domain Eukaryota; kingdom Viridiplantae; phylum Streptophyta; class Magnoliopsida; order Dilleniales; family Dilleniaceae; genus Dillenia; species Dillenia suffruticosa. Next base: position 18,839,663 of record JAVTVX010000011.1, read on the forward strand.
TATCACTTGGATCGCGTGAAAACCATTAATAATTGTCATGAGAAATCCACAGCTACCGAGGCTTCCATAATATCTCCCGCTTAATAACAAAACCATCACTCTGAAGTCTTAACAGTTTTTAGCTAGAAGCTACCTCACTGCATATCATGTACAACAATCTCCTAGTCATCTATCATGTACTTCAAGATTTATCTGAAATTCATGCAGTATGAAAAGGGGGAAACGAATTACAGTTGCCGACATTATTTTACACTAGTTAACACATTCGGGAATTATATGTAGCTTGACTATGCCTGCATCTCGAGTCTCACATTCAATTGGCAAAAGCAGCTCTTCTTTCTATAAAGGAGGTAAGATTGTTGACATATTGCCTACGCTCGTCCCATGTGATTCTTCGCATCTGGTGATTTCTTCTTTGGGTATTTTTCCAATAAATGGCACAGCAAAAAGTGATAATCTTCCAAACCCTAATCCAAAATTAAGCTCCAACTGCAAAATTTACCATAGTGTTTTCCCTCACATAATTTTTTTTTTCCTTCTTTTGTTTTGGGTTGTGGCCTAATGGTGTTTGAATGCATCAATCATTAGAATTAATGCGTTGTTGAGGCTTGAATTTAATCAGTTTTTCTTTTTCAAGTACATTTAAAGCAAGTATTAGTTCAATACTTCTACCTAATTTCCTATAGCCCAGTGAACAGCTTGAACGGAGGCCAACATAAAACAATTGCAGCACCAAACATATCCCACGCATTTCTTTCCTAGTACTTGAGTGAATTCCTTTAATCTCCGAAGCCCAAAACGAAAAACACATCGCACAATTCATAAATCAGATGTTTATTAGAATTATACAGGTACATGAATGCGAAACATCAGAAACACTCCCAAGATTATAAAAAGAGGACAAGACAAAAAGAGGGTTGATCCTAATCAACATGCTCAACATTGTAAATAAAAAATACCCTTTTAAATTTCTCGTCTTTCTACTCCAAAATCTAATGGCAAAATTTCAATGGTTGATCATACAAAACAAAGAAATTCAAATCGGGGAAATTAGAGAGAGAGGGAGAGAGAGAGAGAGAGAGAGAGAGAGAGAGAGAGAGAATACCATCAAGAGAAAGAGAATTGACAGGAGGATTGATGAGGGTAATAACAGCAACCCCATCAGCTCCAACTTCAAGTACTGTTCTTCCTTTGTTGTCCATCTCTCTCTGTGATATTTCTCTGCACTGCAGCGTCTCAAAGAAGAAAAGAAGATGATGAACAGAGCGAGATGGGGTTTTAATAGTACGAATGTTAGAATTGTCAAATATGGGAGGGGCGGGTTGGGGATCAAGTGACGTAAGTAGACGTTTGTCACGTAACCCTACTTGGATCGGAAAAAAGGAAGAAGATCGAAACAATAATGTTTGTGGGAAAGTTAAGTCATTTGTTCATATCATAATCCCAGATGTTCCAAAACCACACGCACCCTCTCTCGCCATTGTCTTCACACGCTTTCCAACTCCGACCTACCAAATTCATCGTCAACCCAACCCCGAACTTACTGCTTTCCCTTTCGATCGTTCGGAATCTTTATTAGCCATTTGCGAAGTTCTGTATTAGTACCATTTTTAATGGAAGAATGTCTACACAGGTAAAATTATAAATTTGATAATTTATTAAATAGAGTAAATTCTAATTAAAGTGATTTTAATTTATTTAATAATTGTATGAAAATAATTATTTTTTATTTTGTAATTCTGAATATATAAACTTCCTAATAAATAAAAAAGCATGCGGACAAATTTTAGATAAAAAAAATTGGTTCATCTATTTTTTAATAAATTATCGACATTAAGTAATTATATTAAAATCGATTAAATTTGATTTAAATCAAATTATACTATTAATAAACAAAAATTGATCCGTCGATAATACAAAGTTATTTGGTTAAATTATTAACATCACATTTAACTTTGAAGTGAAGTATTTAAAAATAAAAAAAAAATTCAATTTGTTTGAATCATATCCAAAATGTTATTAATCGCATGAGCTATTATTATTTAAGAAAATAATGCACAATATTCAATGTAAAGTTTCTTACTTTGAACCAATATTAATTACTTTTCCTATTTCTTTTTAATTATTAATTGTAAAAATAATATAAGAAGACTATTACGATGAAATTGATTATGATAGACTTTTAAGTGTCATATTTTTCTTTTTTTTTGTTACACTGATATTTGAACTCGAGATTATTGAAGAGGGAGATTGTGACTACTAAACTCTTTTCTTAAAACTTTAAGTGTCATATTATGTCGTGCATTAAATGTGGATTATCCATTCTAAACTAATATGCATATATTCTTCTTTCTTGACAACATAATTAGCATTTTTTTTTTGAATTAATGTAGCGACTTTATTTAGCTTTCGAAAAAAATAGGGACTTTATTTCTCTTTTTTAATATATTATTAATTAATATCTAGAATTATGCTTTAATTCAATATGATCCATTTAGAGGTAACTCTCATAACAGAATAAAAATTAGTTAAGAGATCTAATACAATTATTTAATAGATTAATTGAGACTGATTGTCTGTTGATAGGAATTTATTTCTCTATTTTGATAGTTTTGTGGGTTTGTTTGGTACTTTGGTTAGTAAAGTATCATGTGTTGGCTTATATTGGAAAAAAAAAAAAGAAAATGGGAAATTATCTCTCTTTTTTCAATTTATAAACACAATTTCAATTTTTTTATTGATTTGCTAATATTAGCTAATGGTTATTAATTTATGAATTTTCAACTTATAGAAAAATATAAAAATGAAACCTTAAAAATTTTTTTACAAGCTTTGTTGGGTTTATTTGATTACTCGCGCAACCTAGATGACAAGAAACCGAAAATGAATATGAAACAATATGAAAAAAAGACATTTTGTAAAAGTAAAGTAAATGAAAATATGAAAAAATGTTTAAATATAAAATATAATGAATTTTATAAAAATAATAGAATAATCATATTTTATAGTAAAAATTTAAAATGATCATATATATAATTATTAATTATAATAAAAAAAATAAAAATTATAATTAAACAAGCAAATAATTTATAAATATAAAAAATGTATATAAATATTAATTAATTTAGCAGATAAATATGTTTTGAAAATGAAAAAATAATAGCATTAAAAGGGTCCGTGCAGCAGAAGTTGATCAATTTTTCTTTAAAAAATACAATTAATGAAATTATTAAAATTTAGATAGAGTCAAATATTACTTAATTCAATTGAAATTAAGTAAAATTTTTAAAACAGTTATTGAAGTAAAATACTGATTGGCCTTTTTTTTTTAATAAAAACGAATTAAATATTTCTAAGGGTGCATGGCATTTTCTTATGGAAAAAGCTCAAATAATACAAACATTTTATTTTTTTTTTTTACAAAAATGTATTTTTTTTATTTGGAAACTTTTATATTTTTATTAAAAATAAAAAAGGTAGAGAAAAGTTACCAAGTAGAATGGAGCGTAATGTGCACGCAAGTTACTGGGAAGTGGGAAGTGATGGCTAGCTTTTAATTGCGTGGAAGGTGTAGAACACGATCCAATGGAGACGCGTATGATCTGGAGTATGGGATAGTAACAGGATCAGATGCCGTGGATGATTGATATTTCCCAAGTTCACGCATATCTAGATCTTCGTCGTTTCCGATGCTTCCTGTTTCGGGCCGGGCTTGGGAAGCAGCCCTATTGTTTCTCCAATCCCACGCATACTGTCACTTGACCCATTAGTGCAGGTGAAGCTTCAATTATTCTAGGCACATTTAAGAGTGAGTAAACAAACCTTTTTGTTTTGTTTTTTTTTTTTTTTATACCATGATTAGGTCACCAACTCAGTATTCGAGATTTAATTCCGAATAATCTGGATCGACCGCTTACAGGGTCCAATTGAGGGGATAGATCTCTTAACGCTGATTTTTTCGTTCCTATGGGGATCGAACTTCCGACTATGGTTAAGGGGCGTCAGTCTCCGAACCAACTGATCTATCAGATGTTGATTTTTTTTTTTATTTTTTAATTCCTACAATTGATGTTCAAAATCATATTTTGATTAATTCGATTCGAATATACATGATCATACAATGTAATGGTTAAAGATATTAGATTCTCTCAATTAAATCTTTATTTTAAATTTTAAAAATAAAAAAATATATATTAAAAAAGTTAATTTTCAAAGAGCGTCTTACAGACATTCAAACCAATAATCCACGAGGGTCGTTGGTTCTTTATTGGATGCCTTTAAAGGTTTGATCAACAAGATAGAGGCCATGGTGCCCAAAAGATATCTATGTTTCGTTTCCTTTTAGTTTCTGTTGTCTCGTATTTTTTGAGCAGACGTAGTTTGGATTTATAGTTTGTTTATTTAGATTTGTACCCACTTTGGACATTTGCTTTTTTCATTTAAGTTTGTGCCTTTGAGCCTATCTAGCTTTCTTTGTTGTTGGGGATCTGCCCTCCCCTTATAAAAAAAAAAAAAAAAAAAAAAACAATTGAGATAAATATCTAATGAACCATGTCAAACATCTCACAACTATCAATTTTTGAATTTGAATTTTATTAAAAAATACAAAAAATCTTTTAGAATTATAGAAAGTATAATAAATATTTCACTATAGTCACTTCTTTTTTTTATGTAAGAATAATCGAACTTGAGATCTTTCTAAATTGATAAACGATAGTATCAATTAAATTATTATTTATTAGTATTATAGTCATTTGGACAATAATACGTAAAGCAAGTAGCCGCATTTGTTTGCTATGTTCTCCCTTGGCGTAGAGAAAAAAAAAAAGAAGAAGAAAATTGGCTCAGCCCAGCTCGACCCAGTCCACAATGGGTTGAGCTAAACAAACGCAGGGCAAGCTAGAATTTATTTGTTTTGGCATCCATGTTTTCAGGATGCAGATGCTCAACGTGACATCGGGTGTTGAGTCAAATCAGACGGTGGCAAAATCTGTATTCAGGAACCTTTGGATTGTTTACTCTCTTGCGTCTCTTGGATTCTTCTCTTCCAGACACAGGGCAAAACTAGATGCCCTCAAAATTCTTCAGGGGCCTGCTTTGGTTTCTCCCTTTCACAAGATAATGAGGTAACATATTTCACTTCACAATGATCAGAACAGCTATGAAAAAAAAAACATTTGCATTCTCAGTTTTTGTTTCGAACTCCTGCAGTCAGGAAGAGTTTATTCTGGTGAATCATTCTCCACTGCTATATCAAAGATCCGGAGGCTCTTAAGGGAAGGGTGGAAGGTTTGTGACTTTTTGCAAAAAATACTTTCATGAAATAAGTTCAAAGTTTGCACAAATTGATGATTGCCAATGTTGTACAGACAAATTATGTCCGTGATTGTTATGGTCACCTTCTCAAAGAATGAGCAAGAAACTACATGAGAAATCTTGTTTTTCTTTTTTTGGTTCAATTACTTTCTAGTCTCCGCTACAAGCAGTCCCATATGTTTTTTAACGTACTAATTATTTCCCCTCAAGGTGATAAAGAAATTTCATTTTCCTTGGGACTAACTCTTCTTGAACCAAACTTGATCAAGGACACTCTGCCCCTTAACCATAGGTCTCGAGTTTGAGGTTGGACTCGGAAAAAATGATTTGAGAGAGTTAACCTCTAAAAAATAAGTTTTACGGTATTCAAACCAAATTAATCGGATAAAATCTAGATACTATTAGCGGAAAAAAAAAAAAAAAAAAAAAGCTCTTATTGAGGTTTTATACTCTACAAATAACTTTTATATCTTAGATTATTCGAAAATGAACTCTTATCATGTGAACACTTGCGGTAGTCACTTACCGAAGGTAAATCTTTTGGCAGTTTCTGTTTCTTTGCATGTCAGATCAGACATTGTCGGTAAGACTCAGGATGCAAGTTCCACATCTCGTGGAGAAGTGAAGTACAACTGCTGTGCTATGATCTTGTCCAGTATTATTGAAGTAATGTTGAATATCATTACTACTGAGCTGGAGAAAGCGACAGACATAGAAAAGGTGGAAGTGGAGAAGGAGCTTATTGATTTTTTTGATCTTATCTCTTTGGAGGATACTTCAAAATAGGCTTATGGTATAAAAAGAGGGACCCGGAATTGTTCTGCTAATGATTCTGAGGACAGGACTACTACCAAAAAAGAAATAAAATGTTTGTTGGCATCTTCAAGTATCTACCAGCTTTTCCTAATGGGACTGAAACTTTGTAGTGGCGATTGTTCTACTAATGCCTCAGCTTCAAACAATCACAGACAAGCCTCCTTGAGAAAGACAAATGCTTCTAAGGTATTGTCGTTCGTACTGTAGGCTTCCATAAGGCAGACTAGGTCTTATCATTTACTAAGCAAAGATGATGCATTTGAGACCTTTCTCTATGGGGATATCAAAGTATTGGAAACACCGTTGTTGAGACTGTTGTTCTTCCTTAAGTCCGGAAGAATGCCTCAAGCCAATCCAAAGAACAGAGAATCCAAGCGGAAAAATCTGCTTAAGATGAAGAGGAACTCATTTCTTTGTCATTGACATGCTTGAAGGAATTGCCGAAGATTTCTTGCCGAGTCCTCATTTGCTAGGTCTGATCGACAGTTGGTGTCATTCTCCAGACTTGAAGTTGAGGCAAGAGATGGATCGGAGACTGCATGGGATGATGCCCATGAACTGGCACTTAGGAATGATGATGAGCATACAAGAAGCAAAGTATTCTTCCTCAAAGAAATCATAAACCACTGTTGCTGAGTTTCTTGCAATCCCTTAGTTTCTTTCAATCTCTGCTTTTCGTGAAGATGAGGTTAGTGGATGACAACGCTCATTTTTTCCATGACCATGAAATGCTTCCTTTTTGAAGACTACTTGGTGAATGCGATTGTCTTTCGGTTGTGAATAAAAGAAAAACGCAAGGTGATAATTTTGGGCTATCTGATTAAACTTACTTTAAGCACATCCTTGACACTATAAAAGTATAAAGGAACCTAGGAGCCAGAAGTGTTCTGCCAATTTTCAAATTCTCTGAGAAAGTGATTACTTTTCTGAAAATTTTGTACTTAACACAGAAAATGATCTGAACTATTAATTGATTTTCAGATCATCTGTGAAATTGCACCGATAGTGGCGAACCAATTGCCACACAAACATCAGTATTTCCAGGGAGCTTGGGCCATCAACAACTGCAAAAGCAAATTCCAAGGTTGCAAAATGCTTGGTTGTACTTGCCATCTGTCTAAGCCTACCTCCTGATGATATGATAGTTGCCAAAGACCTTGCTTCAGAGCTATTAAAAGTTCTGGGGTCAGCGAACTGTGTCCTCTGTACAACGATCTACATCTCTTGATCAGAATGAAATGGTTCCTCCTGGATTAGCACCGGAAGAAGCTCTTTACTCGAGCTGAATCTGTTGTGAAAGTATTTTCTTTCGTACTAATGAACCTTTAGGGTAAAGTTATGACAGTCATGCGATCTTATCTAATCCTATCTTCCATTGCAGTTCTATATATTCCTTCTTATTGCTTTCAAACTTCGTAAATATTGCAGATCCTCAGGCTGAGCAGTTGCTCAGACTTGCTGCAAAGTTTTACAAGCATTTGGCCCAAATGGCAAAGCTGCGGATTGCTTCCAAAGGTTTCAAGCTGATTATACCAAGTCAGAGGTTTCAGAAGCTCGCATAAATAACATGCATGCAGGTTCCAGCTCCGCTTTATAATTTCATGGGAATGGTTCAAAAGGTATTGGTTCAGCCCCATGTAATGCCTCACTGTTTTCCTCATCAGTATCCGGTGTTAACGGTATTAACTGTAAATGAGTGCAGAATCAACAAAAGAATGCAAGAAACAAGGATGTCCTAAACAAGATCAAGAGAGAGAATCAATGCGTCCTAGACTTAATTCACTAAATTGAAGATTACAAGAAGTATCTGATCTCAACTTAGCAAAGTAACCGATCTGTTGAGGCACAGTGGACTTTAGAATACTTGACCCGAAGAGGTTCATCCAGGAAGAAGAAACTGCAAACAATGAACTAACCATGATGACACTAGGCCAGCTGAAGATAACCGGTGTGAGAATCAAGAATCAGAAAACAGTGAAGATAATGATGATGACTCTGATAAGGCTTTATCAGCTGAGCCCGGCAGCCCCATTGATCGTGGGGGGACTCTGATTCAGATGATAATGGTGGGGATCTTCTTCCTAAATCAAAGAGGGCAAAGATGAATGATGCCAAATTGGGATGGCATTCATAATATGTACACTCGTTTTCTTCTATGGTTGGTACTCCACAGAGTGTAGCAAATGAGGTGAATCTAGTTTCAAACAAGCCATGAGAGGCTTAATTTTAGAAACGAGTCCAAAATCATGCCTAAGTTTATTTAATTTTGGATTAAAAAAATTACCCAGATATAAATATGTATAATATTTTAAAAATTATAATTACAATGTATCCCATTTTCTGTGTATATCATCCATTGATATAAATTTTTAATTTTATTTATTTTTTCAAATTCTCTCTTAAAAAAATTTAAAATACATTATTTTAATTTTAAGTTAATAACTTAAATTTGATTTTAGTAAAGTATTATGATTTTAATTATAATTAAATAAATGGGTTGATTTTATATAAATTTAGCATTTGTTAAGGTAATTTACTATGATTAATATTATTGTCGTAGGTCGTAGGTCGTAGGTTTAGGTTACTTGAATGGGGGGGAAATTCCGCGGTGAGATTAAAAATAATAGAAAGAGGAAATAAAAATTCCAAAAAGTTAAGCGGGGAGGGAGAGAAAGCAGCGAAAAGGACGAAACCATCACCAACCAAGCCAGATAGGGACTGACTGTACTCTTCCTCTATACTCACCACCACAATCTCTCTCTCTCTCTCTCTCTCTCTCTCTCTCTCTCACTACTTCTTCTTCACCATTTATAGAGAGTGCGAGGGAGAACGAAAAAAGCAGAAGAAGAAGGATGAGTGAAACCTTGAAGAGAAATGGTTCGGGAGGCGTCGCCTTGAAATCATCCTCTGACGATCGGAAACCTGTTCCGGCGGCTATATCTCCGGCATCATCCACCGGCAAGAAAGTCATCATCAAGAGTGCCGATATGAGAGACGACATGCAAAAGGAAGCCGTCGATATCGCCATCTCCGTATGTCTTCATCTTCATTAAACCCTCTCTCTCTCTCTCTCTCTAGAAATTGATTGGAATTCTGATTCTGATCTGATCATTGATTTTAGGCGTTTGAGAAGCACAGTGTAGAGAAAGACGTAGCAGAGCATATCAAGAAGGAGTTTGATAAGAAGCATGGTCCTACTTGGCATTGCATCGTCGGTCGCAATTTCGGTAACTCGCTTTCCCTTTGCTTACGTGCTTCGTATAGATTCTTGAATGTTATTGGCGAAATCGCGAGATCTATGTCTTGTGCCCTAGAATTTGGGAAATGTGAGAAATTGGTGAAATTTGTGTAACTTTATTTTTGGGAAATTTCTAGGTACTCATGTTGCTTGTTATAGGTCAGATAAATTGGAATTGAAAGAGGTAGGTAGTTTAGGTGCTATAGGGTTTTCTGATTCATCAAACCCTCATTTGCGGATAACATTTTTTTTTTTCATTTGGAACTGGCTAATGCTAGTACAATGTTTTGTCCAATGAAACTTTGCCAACTTGGATTACATTCGGTAAATCAAAAGCAGTGGGTAGTGTGGGTGCTATAGGGTTTTTGATTCATTAAATGGAAAAAATGATGACCAACCCTAATTCATTTGGGTGATTTTTGTTTCATTTGGAAATGATTAATGCTATATGTGTTTTCAACAAGTCAACTACTGGATATACAAAGTATAATGTGGGCTTATTCATCACAGTACAATAGTTTCGACCTATGAAACTGTGCGGACTCAAACTCAGGGATTCAGTGAATTATGTAGGTGAATCCGTGGTGTATTCTCTCCCTCTAAGAGATTGTTCCCAAGATTACAAAACCCGTGCCCATACACATATCAGGCCCACACAAGTAGCCAGACAAAGGTTGCATAACATAGGACTGCACATGTGTGGGTAATTGCTTTTTTTTTTTTCCATGTTTTACCTTACAATAGCAGAATCGATCACTATCTAAGTGTACTGAATGGGGTATGAACCAAGGTGAAGGTTAATGTGTGATTCCTTGGGGGTTAGAGTTGGTGTGTTTGCCTAGGATGGAAAGATATTTCTGGTTCTTGGGTATATTGTTGGAGTTTATCTTTAGCTTACAAATTAAGTGGTGTCAGTTACTAAATAAACGACTACTGTGGGCAGAATCTGTCCCAGAACCACCATTTGTTGCAAATAAAAATCTATGTGATACTTGTCTAAATGCTTGCCATGGGGAACACCTGAAAATTGTTGGTTGAGTGTGCCGTCAATGGAAGATGATCTTGTAGATGGAGCTATCCATAGGCCTGTCATTCTGCCAAGGTGTCAATGCTGAAGGCATTTCATTGTTGCAAGAACTAATCCTGTTTTTACCCTTTTCTCTTTATGTTGTTGGCATGAGTGTGCAGCTTGCTCCTTCAATTTCTGAGGCAAGTGTCCCAGCTTTTATACTGCCTAAAAGGTTCTATCTTGCTTCTTAAAGGTTGTAGTTGGACTTATGGTGGTATTGAGAAATACCTACAGGCTACTACTTTTCTTCCCAATTTTTCTTCTCAGGTATAGTGTGTGGCCTCGATAAAACTATACTTGAAAGGAATCACTTCAAAATTTTTCTTAAAGGTTGTAGTTGGACTTACGGTGGTATCGTTTTGCTTCAATGGTGAATTTGAAGAGTTTATTTTGTTGCTTGCGCTATGAAAAGAAGCACTTTACTTGAAACTGAGAATGGGAAAAGGATGGCTTAATGTGGGTGTGGAACTTCGATGGCCTTGCTTATTTGTAGGCCTTTAAACTGCCATTGAATTCATAAAGAAACTGACAGCATCTCATCTGAAGTTCAAGAAGCATAGGAACAAGAACTTATGAAGTTTTGCCTCTTTCCTGATATCCCTGGCCTGTTCTCTGCCCTTATTGTATTTTTTTTTTCTCTTCCTATTCTTGCCTTTTGTTGTTCTTTAATCAATATTTCTAAGGTCTTAGGTGAGTCAAGTGCAAAACTGAATGCTTGTTCACATGATAATAAGAGTAAGTGTGGCGGATGCCACTAACATGACCTCATCAATCATACAAATTTTGTCTACTGTTCATCAAGTGATGTCAATAACTGAGTTTTTGAGTCTATTTGGCTGCTGGATTATGCTTCTAGCCTTCATTCAATATTTTGGAAGCATTTTGCACATCATGCCCACTCTTGAGACAGAATTGCCATTTGTTTTCTCTTTGATTATTACAAAATCCAAGTATAAGGTTACACAATCTCATGTCCTTTTTCTATCCTTGTTTGTTATAGGTTCATATGTGACTCATGAGACAAATCACTTTGTCTACTTCTATTTGGATCAAAAAGCAGTTTTGTTATTTAAATCTGGTTGAGTATGTTGTGCTGACAAAGAAAAGCGTAGGTGTGACCATGACGATGACAACAACCACAGTGGTCAGATTTTGATGCCAAAGCTTGCATCGCATGTGTATTAATTGTCACCCCTCCACCTGTCCAAAAAATCTATCAGGACGTTGTTGTATGAAACATGTATATTCATTAAGTCTTTGAATTTGCGTATGTTCCTTAAATGAACATGGATTAATCGAACTTGTTGTACTTGGTGGGCATTTCCCCTTTTCTTGATTTTCTAGTGGGCATTTCCCCTTTTCTTGATTTTGTTGTCTCATCATGGGGTCCTTTCTGAAAGTCCCTCTTCTGTATTTCGCGGGGCTAGAATGATGTTTAATTATTCTAGTGCTCATCGAGCACAATTGTGTTTTGAGTATGATGAACAGAATGAGATGCAAATTTGTGTATCACCCTCCTGATAGAAGAATAGGTTGCAAAACTGAGATGTTAGTAGCAGAGGCATGCCTTGTGTGCAGGATTCCTTCAACCCATCAATATGGTTGCACAAATCTGAACTCCTAAAGCCTGCCTTGAAAGTAGGGGTAAAAGCAAGTAATGTTGAGTTATAGGTGGTTCAAACTCGGTTGATTAACACACAAGGTTTAGCTTTTCCTTATTTAAAAAGAGCTTTTCTTAGGTTTCGTTCTAATAGTTTGCTTATTTTATATATGAAAGTCAACTGTGAGCCTTGATGCCGGGACTCGGATTTTGGTCAAGTTTTGTTTGTTAAACTAAGCGAGTACCGGAGCTTGACCTTAATTTTGAGCTCATTTTGATGAGCAAAACTTAGGTTGAGTTTGAGCTATTTCTCTGTTTGACAACAATGCCTCAAATGTGTTATTGCATCACAGTTTTCCAACAATACTCAAAAGTAGGGGATCTCCTGTAATTCTCATGGGTATGAATGCTCACCATTGGATCATTATGTAACGTTGATCATTTCTCACGGGATGAAATCCAAACTCATACTATGAATGCCCACCATTGGATCATTATGTAATGTTGATCATTTCCCATGGGATGAAATGTAAAATGATTGTTAACCATATCATGACTATCTAATGGTCACAATCATCGTGGATATCAATAATCAAAGGAATTGTAACTATCTCATGACCATCTAATGGTCACAATCATCATGGGTATCAATTACATAGGAATTATCGAAGCAGGGTTACGTCCCCAAGAGGACAGTGTAGTGATACAAACCTTTTTTTTCCAATCCGATAATTTCAAATTCAAATCTTTATACAACAAAAAAAATAGAAACAGGGTTACCCGACATGAAATCTTGCCGAGTGAAAAATTGAATTCGGGAGCAAAGGACAACCCAAAAGAATGCAAAGACGATTTGGGCCTTACCCAACTTTCTGCAAGTGGACTCATGTAAAAGAAGCATGAAGACACTATTTTTTTTTTGTCCCCATGAAGACACTATTTGAGTAACGGCAGTGGCAAACTGTATGTATTTCTTTTTTTTTTTATCGCCTGGATTTGATCCATCGTTCAGTATTTAAATTTTTATTTCAATTAATTTAGATTAAGCCACCGTCGGGTTCCATCAATGAGGAGGCTCTTTTAATATGATTTTTTTCATTTCTAAGAGGCTCGAATTTAAACTCTTAGTTAAGGGGTCACAGTGACTTTCCCAACCAGTTGGGCACATAGGAAAGTATATGATTCTGTGTCCCAATTCTAGGTGCCGCCAATTTCATCAAATGTTTGTTGTTATGCCAACTCACCCCCACACCCAACTACACCTGAGGAAAGAGATTAATAACACTTGAGAGCCCACTTTCCCAATTCACACATTTTCTTTTACTTCCTTTCGTCTGTTGCTGACCCTTTTCTTCTTTAAACTTGTCCTATATATGGGCTTTCACCCCCTCACCACCCTTGTCATGCCTACCCCCAAAACGCCATTTTATCAATGCTACTCAAACTTGACTTAATCAACCCCGAAATTTTTTATATTTACAATAAATCGATAGTTAAGATAACAACGGATCATCTTATCATCTTATTCTATGTGGGGATTGTTGGATGCAATTTGATACGTTAATCATGGTCAAAGGATGGACAGTGATAATGGCCACTAAGGAATCGTCGATTACCTAAAATCGAAAAATTCTTACCCCCTCCCTAAATTGTCTTATATGTGGTTTCCTTTACCTAATAGTAGAACAAATCTTTTATTTTTCTTTGTGGGGTTTTGGGTAATGATAATAATGTGATCATTGGGACCATTTTTCTATTACAAGAAATCCAACAAAGACCCCATGTACTTGTCATTATATCATATAATAATATAGGGCACCCGAAAAACAAAAAATTAAAAGGGTGGGTTGCGGGGGGAAGGGTGAGTTGTCGTCTGTTGAACGAACACCGAATTTTGCTTCACTGGCTGTCTACAAACCCAAACACCAACTTATGACTAGACATGGAGATGAGGATAACCCTCCCACCCTCCGCCCTTGATAATTTCAATCTTAAAAGCAACTCTCACATTAACAGATCTCCCAAAAGTCTTCAATTTCAGGCATTGTCAACAATGCCCTTTCGTTGCACAAATGCAATTTTCTTTCCAGGTGGACCTCTGAAGGCATGCCACATCAGCAAAAGCTGAGGGACTGTCACATGGGTATCATCATTCCTCATGCTGACGTGGAAAAATGCCATTGGCCATAACTTTCCACATCGGATCAGACTTAGAACGATGGATTTGCCCATTGGGTGGTACAATGAAGAGAAAAAAAACAAACAGTGGCAAAAAGGTAAGAGGTGTGTGGGAACGAGAAGATCAAACTTTGCCTAACTTAATACAAATACGAAAAGTAAGCAAGCCATTACAAAAATTAAAAAAAAAAAAAAATCAACAAGGGCAAAAGTGGAATAACGTTTACAAAATCAGGCTCTCCTTCTCTCTCTCTCTCTCTCTCTCTCTCTCTCCACGATCTCAGTAGGCAAATCCACCATCTTTGTTCCTTCCTCCTTTTCTATGATGTCTTGAGGATGAAGTTGAGGAAGAAGAAGAAGAAGAGGCAGAGGATGAAGAAGAAGTTTTCACTTTGATAGCCGCCAAAGAACAGTTGTCCCTGTCTCTCCTAACACTTTCTTCTTCATCCATGAAAATCTGCCTGCATCTGCACTCCACACTACAAAAAGCTCTATCCCCTCTAATTTTTTCCAAAAAAAAAAAAAAAAGACAAACCAGAAAACCCACAAAAAATAACATAAATATATGAAAGTAAAACATGGGTTTGAAACAAAAAAGCTAATAAAAGTGAAGTTAGCCTTAGGTTTTGAGTTGCTTACTTGTACATATAGATGTCTTTTCCCGGTAAAAGTCTTTGTTTGCAGAGAAAACATTGGTCGAGAAAAGTGATAGGAGGAAGAACATGTGACGAATTTTTTGAAGAAGGAGATAGAGGAGGAGAGTTTTTGATCATTGTAGTTTTGTTAATGACTAGTGTGGTGTTTTTGCCGCCATTGCCAATGCTTTTTTGGCCTTCTAGTATTATACTTAGTCCAACCATCTCTCGTTCGCTCTCTATGACTTCAAGTGTCATACTATGAGCAAAATAGCGAGAGAGAGGGAGAGAGAGAGGGAGAGAGAGAGAAGTGAAAAAACAAAAGAAAGGACGATGATTAAGCGTAGGGAAGGAAGATTTAATTTGTCGTGGTGATTCAGTGCCACGTACCCTATGCCCATTTAATTCTCCTCCCCTCGTCCCCATCTACAGTGTGTTTTAGTCGTTTTCCCACTATCCCCCAAGTTTCATTTTTTATTTATTTATTTTTTAATAATATCGGATTCACACTTTTTTTAATTCATTTCAAGTCTAATACGTACGAGAGAGTCGTATTTAAACACAACTCTTTCAACATAATCTTTCGCATTTATCTACTTTTTCAAAATTTTAATTTCTATCAAAAATTAAATATCATTAATTGCGATATGAAAATTATGAAACATTCAATTATTTGATTTAATGTATCTAAATTTTTAGATCAATGGTAAAAAAATGAATCCCCCTATTTCAAATACAAACTTAAATCTTAAAAAACTATATTTAAATGATTCTAATTTCAGGTGGAATTTCAAATATAAATACAACTTTAGACCTTAATTAATTGCTTTTTCTTGATTACATTCTCCTTTGGTTGTCTCAATCTTTTTCGCCATTGGTAAGATTCCTTGAAGAGTAAACATTAGAATGTAATCCAATGGTGGTTGTCTTAGACACAATAAGGTAAGATTGGAAGGCCAGATTGCACGGAAACGAAAGTGGAAGTAAAGACAAAGGGTTGGAAATAAAAACAAAATAATATAAAAAAACAATATTTTGTAAGAATATATGAAATGAAAATTATGAAAAAATACGTAAATATAAAGAATATAAGAATTTTTTTGAAAATAATAGAATAATCATATTTTATAATAAAAATCTAAAATGATCAAATATGTAATTATTAATTATAAGATAAATAATATAATTAACTAAGTAAATAATTTATGAAATATGAAAAAATGTATAAATATAAAAATATAAGAACTTTAGTATAATATTAACTAATTTAACATATTAAACTGTTTCAAAAATGAGAAACGTTTCGAAAATATTTCAAAAACGAGAAATCTTAGTGTTTAAAAGTTTTTGTATCGAAAGATATAAAAGAGAAGTGTTGTGGTAAATTGATAGTCAATTTAAAACCCATTATCAAAATCGAAACGAGAAAAAATTTGTTGTAAGGTATAAAGATTATTGTAGGCAAGTGTGATTTAATTATGTGATTAACACATTGATTAGCCGAAACTACTAGCAAGCAACACGTCTGCACTTAAAAAACGGACCATGGGAAAGCAACCCATGCAAACTGGGAACCGATCATGACAAAATGGTGCCCCCTTCATATTGTCATTTTCAAAACTTTCGATTTCATCCTTTGGTTTTTTGGCTTCTCTCTTCCTGCCTCTCCCTGGTCCACCCCCTTGAAAGGCACCTACCCTCTTCCTACACTTGCTCTAGTCTAGGGTAACATAAGCTTAATTGTAATTATTACATATGGTTAACCGGTTGGTACAGTCATAACTTGGCTGGGGTACGTTAATGGGAGTGACTAAACCAAGTACCATAGTAATAAAACATTGTGTAGTACTCATGAAAATAATATTAGTTATGGTAAATTTTGAAATAAATTATTCAAAATAATTCTAAATATCGATTGATATAATATAAAAAAGAAAATAATGTATTACTATTTATTAGTTCACTTTCTATATAATGCCATGCTTGGTTTTTAGTCTGCTTTAGGATCAGGGAAATTTGTTCGAGCCATTGAAAATTGCTGTTTGAAAATGGAAGTTGGTTATGAGGATTCAATTATTGGTTTTAATTTAAATATCGATCGATTATTAAAGAAAAAAAAAACTATTTTACAAAATGTTAAGTTTAAACTATTGCTGTTAAAGTTATAACTTTTTTGTTGTTAAGTAAAATTAAAATTAATTTTTATTAATTAAAAATAATTTTAATTTTTAATAAATTATTAATATTAAATAATAATATTAAATTTGATTAAATTTGAATCGAATTAAATTAAAAAAAAAAAAGTAAAATTCTCAGGCACCGATATATATTGAGCCGTACGAGGGTACTCGGGATGCGGTCGGGGCCCCTCGGTTGATGCATCAGCGCCACCTGTCCCTCCTATCTTTATGCTAAACAAGCTGCTTCTCCAAAAATACACCCCGTAAAAAAATTATTATTATGTGCAAACAAGAGAAGTTGATCTCGTAAATTCATTAAATATGTGTAATAATTCATAAATTATGCATATTAAATAAATATATCAGTAAAATTTAAAATATTTATAATATAATTTTCAAAAATTAAAATAATTAAATATTATTTCAAAAATTTTATATAATTAAATATTTAAAGACATATTTATCGATGAATTCTCGATCATTCTTAAGTTAAAATCTTATTTTTTGACTTAGTTAAAATGAAATTGGTAAATTATTTTGAATTAATTTGGAATGAAAATGATTGAAACAAAGCGTAAAATCATGTACAATAAATGAAAATCTCATATTATTTTTTAATAAATCATACTTATCTCGAATTATATTAAATCTGATTATAGTTGGGTTAATTTATTAAGAGATAAAATATTTTTGGTATTTATTTTTTTATACATTAAAATCGAATATGAGATTTTATCTAAAGAGTATCAATGTCTTATTTCTGTACTAATCAGACATTGTTAATATACATTCTTTTATATATATATATTACCCACAGAGTACATTTTTGGTTTGAGAAAACATACGTTAAAGAAAAGAAATTAGGATGACTATTTCTCTTGCCTCCATTAAATATTAGAATATCTAAAGTAAGAGTTAGGGGTTAAGGAGTGTGGAGAGTCCTATAGCGCCGTGTTATTAAAAAAAATAGTTTAATGGTATAAATCTTTTTTTTTTATTTTATATTTAAATTCTTATAAAAATAAAAATAAAAAAAAGAAAATAGAGTCATGTTATCGAAAAAATAGTTTAATGATATAAATCTTTTTTTTTAATTTTATATTTAAATTCTTGTAAAAAAAAAAAAAAAAAAAAGAGACCTATAGAGTCCTATGATGAGGTGTTCCATAGCATTCCAACAATGGGGGACTTGGTAGTACCTTGGACCGGAGGATATAAATCAGTGGAGCAGATGGGCCATTCCCACGTGTATGTATGGATGAGAACGAGGGCAGTGAAGCGAAGCGATGTTAGTGAGGAAGATCAATGAGAGAGAGAGAGAGAGAGAGAGAGAAAGAGAGAGAGAGAGAGAGAAAGAGAGGAATTAAACAAAACTCCAAAGTTGAGGCTGATGTGACTTGCCCCCAGCTTTAGTACACTGTTGATCACCAAAGGCCAAAGTTTTGAGCCTTGTGTCCATTGGATCCGGCCGCGTTTGGCTTTTATTATAATTTTTTTTTCATATTTTAAATTATATCCGATTAACCTGAATTATTTATAAAATCTTTTAAGATAATTTTTTAATATAATTATTTTTATTTCAAATTTTAAATTCTATATTTAATTAAAATATTTAATATTTTATGTCGATAAATTAATTTTTTGTTTTTGACTTTTATTATAAATACTAATTAATGGTCCAACATAATATTTATTTTCTCTTGCAACAAAGAAAAGATTAAGCATACCAATGTCTTAAGCATTGTTATAAAATTTTAAAAAATATATAAAATTTTTATTTTAAATTATAACTATTATAATAAATCAGTTTATCACTTTTAATTTCTAATAAAAAAGAAGTCAATTCTATCACTACTATCTAAACATAATATCAACCATTTTCTCCTTTTTTTTTTTTTGTTTCCTTTTCTCTTTGTTAACATTTTAATACATACATACACACGTAAATGTTGACCAACTTGATTCAAATTAAATTTATTTAAATCTAATATAATTATCAAATATAAATAATTTATAAAAATTAAAAATAAAATACAGAAAAATCTCAAATTCAAAATCTTTTAATTTCAAATCAGAGAAAATTACAGCTTCATCGAACTCGTTTTCTCATAAGCCATCATATTTGGTCACCCTTAATGTTACATTTTGCATTTTTTGAAAACTCTTCAAGAAGACAAAGTTAAAAATTCAACTTTTCTAGGATAAGTCTGAGAAACCTTAACTTGGCTATAAACAACTTACAACCTCAATAATCATTAATCTTAATGCAGGTTCATACTTTATTCTAGCAGTACCCCATGTTTTGAATTGAAGCTTAGGTAACTTTAAAAAATTATGGAAATTACAACTCATGTAATTTGTTTATCTCAAGTAACCCATTGATCGGTACCGATCAATGGGCCATTCCACATCATGTATTGATATCAAAGGGAATAAATCTTAACTTGGGATGTGATTGGAATTTGGAAACCAAGAAAAAAACCAGACCAAAATGGGCCCCGCAATTTCTTTTTTTTTTTTTTAATTTTTTTATTTTGGAATCATATCGATCGTTAATTGGAACCATATTCTAATTAATTCTATTCAAAATTTATAATTGTTTATTTAGAAGATACTATTTTTACGTAATTTATTCCATACCTAAATTACGAATCGAATGTTATTAAGATACTCACATTATAACCGGTAAAAGGGAACAAATGATAGGGATTTGTGAACAAACTTGCGATTATGATGCTTTAAAAAAATGTTACTATTGGAGATGAGGCAAACCCTTTAATGGTACGTGCCCTTTACTCAAGGATATTACAATGGCCTTTGATTATTATTGGGATGGAGACAGGGTTTATAATATCTTGACTTTCTATTTTCAGATAAAAAGAATTCCACAAGACCCTTTTAGGTATCTCGAGAAGGCCTTTGTGAGGCCTTGAAAATCTGTTATGTATCTTATTATTATTATTATTATTTTGATTAATTTATTTTGAGTATTATTAAATTTAATTTAAAGAAGAATTTTTTTAATATAATTTTTTTATTTTTAAATTTTAAATTCTGATTTAATTAAAAAATTTAATACCTTATCTTATTAGATCCACCGTCCATCGACTCAGTTGAGTATCTTACGAAATCTTTCTTGAGCATCTCGAGAAGCCTTCGGGAGGAATTCAAGGCCTTTTGGGTATCAATAACTACAAACACCTTAGAATAACTCTTCAAATGATATAATTGGTGGTGATCACTCTACTTTAATCTTCGATTGGATTGAGGGGCATCATGTTGTTCATGGGCTTTCTTTATACACCATATAATGGTGGTATATCCATTGTGCAATGGTTTTTATGGTTCAGGGTTTGTGTTCAAGGAACGATGATTATTATGGTCCCCCATGCTAGGAACCAAGATATAAAGTCTCAACCTTATTCACCATCATCCTCAACTTTGTCCCTCCAAAAAAATGCAAGAAGATAATTAGCACAGAGAGAGAGAGAGAGAGAGAGAGAGAGAGCAAATCATTGTGATATGATCTATCACTTAAATAAAGAAAAAGAAAAAAGGTCCTTAATAAAATGTTACAGAAAAGGGAGGAACATTAAAGTGATCAGTCTGTCTCTGTTTCCCGACTTGTTTAATTCCGTGCAGTGGGCATCAATCCTTTATTGATTGTTTTGAAAGATACCGTACCATTACCAAGTTACTTCTACCAAAAAAAAAAAAAAAAACCACTACCAAGTTACCAAAACCCCCAAAGCAGCCTATTTTACTTGAGCCCAGAAAGCCATCTGTCCTTAACTCTCTGCATTTAGGCTTTTCTTAGCAACAACACCACATTTTACGGGCCTTCTTCTCATTGGTGTGGCTTCAAAACTGTCCAAGTCATCAAAGGCAAGCACCCAACCATCCTCGATCCGTTTGCAGATCCAGGCACATGTTCCCACTCTGCAAAGAATTATAGCTAATTATTTTCACCTCCTCTTTTCACGAGTAAAAAAGGAAAAAGAGAGAGAGAGAAAATAAAAGGAGAATACATTACTAGGGAAAGTTCAAAAGCATGGGATTTCACTGTACGATGGATATGAATGTTGACACTCTGACCAGGGAGAGGAAGACCACTTAGAGAGGAGCAACAAAAAGGTCAAAGCATCCATCGGTGAAAGGGAAGAGGGCAACAAACCTTCCTTTAAGGAAATGCTGGTGGGTAGAACCAGTTCAAGCAATGAAGTTATGTAGTACGAGGACAACATAGTAACAGAAGCAGACTTTCTGATGGAGGAGCCAGTGGAAGAGGGTGACTCCAGAGGTAAGATCCCCACGATATCGGTGCCTGACGAAGCGCTAAAAAGACTTTGGAAGCCATGGAAACAGTCATTGATTATCAAATTGTTAGGGAAGAGTATCGGCTATCACTCAATGCTCAGCAAGATAACCTATATGTGGAAACTAGAGGGCAGTTTAGAACTGCTTGACCTGGGGGAGGATTACTTTTTGGCAAAGACTACTATCATGTACTGACTGAGGGTCCATGGTTAATCCATAACCGTTATCTAACAATTAGAAAATGGAAGCCTCAACTACAGACAAAATCAAAACCACGGCAGTTTGGGTTAGCCTAACCCAAATTCCGGTTGAATTCTTTAATGAGGAAATTCTGTTTGGTCCCTAGACAGGAGAGCACCCAAGACACTTTCTTCTGGAGTGGGAACAGTGATGGAGCTTCCTCCGTGGCTTCCGCTAACAGACTTTTAGCTAAGGAGGAAGGTGTTGAGCAATCAGAGCAGGAGATGTTGTTCTGGGACAGGATTTGGAAGGCCAAGTGTCCAGAGAGGGTCAGAGTCTTCACGTGGCTCGCCAGACTGGGAAAAATCATGACTAATTCAGAACGGATGAGGAGACATCTCACCGAGGACGCCATCTGCTCCCTCTGCTCTTCACATGAGGAATCCATCATCCATGCTTTAAGGGATTGCAATTCAGTTAAACAGGTCTGGGGGATAACTTGTCCTATGCTTGCTAAAGAGGATTCCTTTTGGGGTGATCCCCTAAATAGATGGCTTGAGAAAGGAAGCAACGAAGATAAAGCTGATAATGTAAAGGCGAGTATTGTCTTTATGACAACTATTTGGAGTATCTGGAAGTGCAGGTGCAAAGCAGTCTTCCAAAAAGTTGCGGTTCACTCTCAGGAGGTGGCTTCGATGGCTATAAGGATGGCCAAAGAGGCAAGCTCAGCTTGGAAGAAGAGAGCTGTGGAAAAGAGCAGGGTTGACATGAAAGTAAAGTGGATTCCCCCACGGGTTGGATGGTGGAAGTTAAATTCAGACGGTGCAGTTTCGGTTAGCACAGGTGTAGCTAGCGCCGGAGGAATCATAAGAGACAGATCAGGTGAATGGGTTGCGGGTTACATGTCCCACATTGGCAAGAGTCAGGTTCTCAGGGCGGAAGTTTGGGGCCTCAGAGAGGGCCTCTGGCTGCCTAAAAGGAAGGGCCTATACAAGTTGGAAGAGGAAGTTGACTCAGTGGTGCTTGTCAAGCTGTTGGAAGGCAACATCCCAAAGGAACATCCTCTTAGTTTCATCCTTCAGGAGTGCAAAGACCTCATGGAACAACTGCATGTTGACCAAGTGAAACACGTGTTCAGAGAGGCCAATCTGCGTGCGGATCATCTAGCAGCTTTGGAGCATCTCAGTGAGAGGGTGGTTGAATTAGCGGATCCTTCGGCATCCATGTTAAGTATCCACAATGAGGATATATAAAGAGGGAACTGAGAGAGTTAGGGGTGGGTGTAGGCCTTATTCCCAGAATAGGATTTCTTAGCTCTAATGTGTATTTTTTTTTTTTTTTTAATTTTTGGTTTTCTGCTCTTCTGCTGCTCTTGTTGCTTCGTTCATCACTCAAAAAAAAAAAGAATTATAGCTATTACAAACAACCTGTTGGTCCGGTAATAAAATACTTAACTTTCTTGATTAAATACTCATGTTGAGGTTTTAAAAAAAGAAAAAGTAGACGTTGGAAAGCCGATCCTAAATCAGGTCCCATAGCTACTCCAACCGAATTAGTATAGAGTAGTCAATTAAAAAAAAAAAGAATTATAACTATTTGTTATAGCTATTTAAATTTGTATAGTTTATTATAATATATTTCATCTCTCCTATACTGACCTCAAAAAAAAAAAAAAACCTATATGGATGAAAGAAATTTTGTCCCAAATTAATGAGTTCACATTATAAATTATTTGGGCTATTAATAATCTAAATTCAAATATCTTAAAGTCATTAACCCAATTAGGCTACCATTGACTATACATATTTTTGTTTCTTTTAATATAGGACAAAATCAAAGTAAAGCCGAAAGGGCATTTCATGAATTTATCATGTCCACACACACACACACACGCACACGCCCCACCCCAAACAATGTGAAACATTTGATCATTCGAATGTCTTTTTTTTTGGCTGGAAAAATGTTTTTTGAAAGCAGTTTTGTTTTTTGTTTTGACGATTTGTCACAAAGACAAGAGCCCAATTTGACTACTAATGAAAGCATTTATGTACTCAAGTAGGAACATAACCATTTTTTCCCATGCTTTAACAAAAGCATTTAAAACATTGATCGCAGGCATGTGAACATTAATTAGTGTCGGCATATTGAGGTTATTGTCTAGTACCATATTTCTTCTTGCTAGATTTGAACACGAGAACTTTAAGTCTGAATGATAATATCAATTGAGTTATAATTTATCGATAATTAATACCGTATGTGGATTCTCATTTTGTTGCTAACAACTATAAAATATTTTTGACACTTTGAAAATACAAGAGAAATTAAATTTGAGACATAATATAATAATATGAAATTTTAATAATTAGTTATTTCAACAAAACTGTTATAATGAGTTGGATTTTTATTGAAAATTTATTATTATAAATAATGAAAATAAAAAAAAAGTTAAATATTTTTAAAATCAAATTAATTATCAATTTATTTTGATTTATAATATTCTTTTATAAAAAAAATATAATTATGGAAAAAATTTATGAATCCGCAAAGTACTTAAGTTTATGAAAGTAATGGGTTTGTCACATTTGCTGGTTCACATTATCCATAAGTTAACGATAAACGTTGACTTAATAAGTAAGGGTGTTAGAACTTTTAATCAAATTTCAGATTTAAAACTTAGAATAGAAAAAAAAAAACTATATTGGGAGAATTCTTTTCTAAAGTAGACTCGATAATATTTAGATTGAATTAATTAGAATATAATTTTGAATATCAGTCGGTTATTAAAAAAAATTGTACATAAGTTGAGATTTTTTTTTGGATTGCATGATCTCCGGAAGGGAAGGCCCCAAAAGTCCCTTGCCTCAACATTACTTTCAATGTTGTCATTGCTAAGCAGGACAAAAAGTACTAAAATGAAGCAAAAGAACAAACCACTCTTCATAAAATATATAAGAAAATTTACTTGACGCCAAGGTTGTTCTACTTTTACAGTCAAATCACACGTGAAAAACACTAACAAAGATACTAAGGAAAAAAAAAAAAAACATATATTTGCTTTCCTATGTTACAATCTCTAGAGTCCCATTAAAGTGAAAAAGTATATATACACAATACATGAAGTTGCGACTTCTCTTTCACATATTCAACTCATTCACAATCATGATTAAGTATTTGGTGGCGGTGATTATCTTCAATATTTCCAAATCCAACCAAGTCTTTGGCCTTTAATGACTCTCTCTCCCAATTTGTCTTATAAATGACAGCCAAGATTGAGACTGCGCAGGTTACTTGAGCTGCCAAAAGCCCATAACAAAGACCCACGAACCCTAATTCCCAAACAAAGGACAAAACAAGTGCCACAGGTGCACCCACCAGATAAAATGAACAGAAGTTAATCCCTGCCCCAATTGCTGGTCTGGCACTTCCCCTTAAAACCCCACTACTAGTAGTTTGTGGGCAATTTGCTAGCTCACAGAGTCCGATTATGGGCAATACAGTCATAGTCAGCACTACAACTTCTCTATCATTCGTAAAAACACTTGCCCACATTTTTGTCCCCCAAGTTGTCCAAATCAAACCAGTTAGAGGTATCACAAGAGCCGACCCAATCGCACACATGGCTCCCAAGCGGGCTTTGGCGGGCCGGCCCGCCCCAAGCTCATTCCCGACCCTGGTCGAGACTGATGTACTAAGCGCTGCAGGACACGTGTACAAGAGTGATGTAGTTTGTATGACTATGGCTGATGTAGCAAGGGCCACATGAGGTTTGTCAAGGTACCCCGCGGAGAGGGTCATGAATTCATACCACCACCATTCCAAGCACACACCTAAGCAACTTGGTATTGCAAACTTTAACAACCTTCCCCATTCTTGACCTCCTGATGAAGGTATAGTCAACTCCTCTTTATGCATTAAAAATGGAACATGCAAAATACTCTTCGAGGTCATGACATGAATATATACTAAATAAGCTAAGAGGAAAATGAGGTTTATAAAGTTAGAGATAAATGTGGAAATCGCAATACCAACAACACCGAGATTAGCTTTGAATGCCAAGAAAAATGTGATAGGGACTTGAAAAATGACTGCAACCAAAGCACACCACATCAACGACCATGTGCTAGTGCCTTTGCTTCTCAAGTATATACGTAGAGGATGAAGAAGGCTATTGGCAATGAGGTCTGGAATGGCAAAACGGCAATAAAGACCAGCAACATGGGTAATATCAGGATTTTGATGGAGTCTAAGCATTAAAGGTTCGGTGTAGAACCATAAAATGGAAATGCACATGGAGGCAAATAGTAACATGAGGATGGTTCTTTTGTGAGTGAGGGAAACTAGGGTTTTGTTGTTTGAGCCAAATGCTTGGCTACAAAGCGGCTCCATGCCTAGCGCTAAGCCAGAGAGGACCGAGTAGCCAGTGATGTTGGTGAAGCCGATGGCTAGCGAGCCACCGGCCAGCTCTAGACTACCTAGCCTTCCCATGCAAGCAACTAGTACCATGTTCTTGACATAGCCCACCAAAGTAGCGCACCATGTTGGTAACCCTATTTCCATCAGTTTCTTCAATTCTTCCACTACCTAGCAAAAAATTTGAAATCCATGGAATGCAATCAAAAAGAGAAAAAAGCACAAAAAAAGAAAAAATGATGACTCTTTGGTACTTATAAGATTAATTACCTCTTTCATTGTGGGGTACTTCTGGGCTTGATGTAGATCTTCTTCAACCATGATTTTGAGATAGAGAGAGAGATCGAGAGAATCAGTGTACTAGGAGGAAAAATGAAGAGAAGAAGTTGGTTTTTATAAGGGGGTTATAAAGGTGGATTAGCTTGGTGAGGAGGGTGTTTTAAAGTGGGATGTTACCAAAGGACACGATCGAAAGATTAGATGTGTAGGAGAAAGCAAACAAACGCAGACACAACCCCCCCGACTATATTTTAACACAGAGAGAGAGAGAGAGAGAGAGAGAGAGAGAGGTTATAAAGGAATGTGTTGAGACGCCTAATGTCGTCACCCTATCGCCAGTTGTCCAAATTTATGGGAACATCTCACTTTCTCTTTCCCTAAATAACACACACCTAATATGTGGACGAAGAACGTGTTCAAAATTTGCCACCATATATACAGTTTTTCCTTTGGAAAATAGTCACAACCCCCATAATTTTTGCAGTATAAACCAAGTATGAAAAAGGTTTGTATTTTTTGTGGATTTTTTTTCTTCAAATTTGGTTGAATCTCGTACATAACTGCTCTCTTATCCATAAACTCTGAACTTTTTGGTAAAAGTGAAATTTAATTTGGAAATTTTTTTATACTAATACTCTCTCTTTTTAAAAAAAAAAAAAAAAAAAGTTTCGGGTATGAAGAATTTATAATTATTTTTGGGTAATTTTTTTTTCTTTTGTTACCCTATTCTTTCTAAAGCCTTTGGTTAACCACTGAACTTCTATAAAGATCCCTACTTCTAGGATTATTTCAACATGATCAATTGCAATTCTCATCCATTATTGATTTCTTTCTTGCTTTTTCTGTAAATTTTTTATTTTTCCAAAACTATATCAATTAACTCCCCAAACATGAGGATCGCTCTTCTCAAAAAGTAAGACTAGATAGATGATATCTTTGTTTAGAAATGGGTATCAAAGATAAATCAAAAGAAAGAATTGAATTCAACTATTTGCTTAATTGGAAAATATATCTTTCTTTATAACTCAGATTCGGTGGATTTTTTTCTGATTTGAAAATATAATATGCAATATCAAGGATTTTATATAATTTTTTATATGCATCAAACTAGATTGATGGTCATTGACTCATCATCAAATAGTTATTATTTTTTAGATATGACATTCAAAAATGATCTATTATAATTGAATGATAATCCAACGCCTATAAATATTATATTATATTATACCGACGATCAATTAATTTAATGTAAGACAATGTTAAATTTTTAATCAAAATCTTGAGTTTAACTCATGACGTAAACATATAATAAATAACATTAAGATGATAACTCTCTAAATAAATTATTATAAATCTCAAATCAAATTAATCAGAATATAAATCTAAATACCGATTATTAATATAATATCAAAAAATATTATATTATAATTTTTTTTATACAAGAAAAGGACAAAACAATGTCAGTTATACCTCACCTATCATTTATGATATATTATCAAATTGTAGATAGCGAAGGGTATTTTTCTCTCTCCACACGTGTTTTCATGATACTCCTCGGACGGATCCAAATTCAAGATACTCCCAGGTTTTCAAAAAACCCCACGTAGCTGCGTCTATCAAAAGTTGTCTTTGCCCCCCCCTTGTCCAAAATTTAGGCCACTTGTTGTGTCTTGATATGTAAACGTAATACTAACATCTTTTTCTAAGGTTATACTTGAAAACTTTGAAAAGAGAGTGTCTTAAGGGGGTGTTTATTTTCTCCATCTGAAAGCTCTATTAGAGAAGTATTTTTTAGAAATAATTTTTTATTTTATTACAAGAAAATTACTATAAGAAGATATCGTATGTTTTGAGAATATTTATAAATATTATATATCAAAATCAAATCAATTTAAAAATCGTAAAATATAATGAGGAAACAAAATGTCCTCAAAGATGCAACAAAAATTATTGTACAAGAATACAAGTAATTAATTTCCATTTTTGTCTTCATTTTGGGGGCGATATATGAAGAACAAATAGTTGGATATCCCCCATCTTTGTCATCTTGACATCTTAGTTCTTCCATTGCTCTATCAAAAGGGCAAAAAAAAAAAAAAAAATCTTGCCTTTCCCTTTTCCATTTGAGTGAAAGTGATCATATTTAATTTCAAAGTCATACTTGCTTTTCTAGAAGCCTTAGAAATCTATTTAACAACCCTTCCAATTAATGCCTATGTTAATTTTACCTATGATACCCCCATCTTTCATCAAATATCTTTAATAAAAGTGTATATATGATAGAATTTATTTTTCGTCGATATTACTGTTGGTAAAAGAAAAATAAAAAAGAGAATTTTATGTATTACTTTAATATATTTGATTAAATTTCTCTTCTCTCATTCAATCTCTCTCTCATTATTTGGCTTTGTAACTCTTGGGATTACCCTTTTTTTCTCTCACGCTCCATTTTATATCAACATAGTTTGAGCAAAGAACAATGGTACTTGTCACTAAGAACCATGCATGTGCAAATTAGGTGCACCACAGGACAACCAAGTCAATCTTTATGGATATAAATCATTCCTCTAACACCCCATTACATAATTTTGTCCATTGAAATTTATTTTATAATAATTGGTCGATCAAGGATCCTTACCCATTCATGGCCAAAACATATTCTACATATATCATATATTATCTGCTTGTTTTTAACCATTATAATACACATGAATGATCATATCTTATACCATTATTTTGTAAAAAAAAAAAAGTCCCAAAGTGTGAAGCACTTAAAGAGAAAGAAATGCTAACTACCGACAGCCTTTTTGCTTCCCCCTCAATTAGTGACAAACCATATACAAACCCTTTTCTATTTTCAACTCAGTCTAAAATAGGTAGGGAGGCCTTTCATGGGTCATGCAATGGTGAACAATAACAAGCATCAAATGTTGAATATTTTCTTTCTTTTTTGGGTTATGTGCTCTTTCTAGCTTTTGGAATAAAAAGAGAGATGCTTGGTGCAAATTTGTAAATTTGATAAATCAGCTTCGCTTTAGATTTATTAGTGAAAATGATTTATTTGTTTTAGGGTTTAGGATGACTTTT
The DNA here is from genome assembly GCA_033439265.1 of Dillenia suffruticosa. Taxonomy (NCBI): domain Eukaryota; kingdom Viridiplantae; phylum Streptophyta; class Magnoliopsida; order Dilleniales; family Dilleniaceae; genus Dillenia; species Dillenia suffruticosa. Next base: position 18,868,968 of record JAVTVX010000011.1, read on the forward strand.
TAGGAATGAACAAGATTCGTTTCACATCTTTTTATATAATGATTTAATCGATTTTAATAAGTCAGATTCATATTTTCTTATATAATGATTTCTTCGATAAATCAAGTGAACATAAAATAAAGTTTGAGAAACAAATTCTCTCAAACATAGAATTATTTTCAATCAGCAAGTCAAACAATCAAACTCAAGAAAAAAGAATTTTATGGATCTTAGTTGGTAATAATCATGTGGAGGGCCCATAAGTTTTGACATTATTGTTCATAATATAATAATTATGTGTTGCTCATAGTTTTCCCATTCCTCTAAAATTCAAAATCTTCGGTGGATCCCTTTATTCTACAGATTTGTCCGCTTTACATGTAGTAGAATTGACAGACGAACTATGAGTCAAAGTCTCTAAATTATTTATGTGCTACACATCCTTTCTGACAATTGCTGTGGGCAAAATTTTTTAATAAGATCAATGGATAAATGGATAGTTCATTTAATGGAATAAAATGTTAAATTTTTTAATTAAATTTTAAATTTATAATTTGGGAATAAAAAATATTACGTTATAAAAGTTACCTCTTAAATAGATCTATAGATGTTCGAACTAAATTAAAATATAATTTTGAATATCGGTGATAATTAAAAAAAATTCATTTTAATAAGTGAAACGGGTTCATTGAATTGTGAAAAAAGTGAGACATGGGATATGTGGAACATAAGGTTTTTACCATTTCTATCATCTATACTTTGCTCGATATCATTCTATTTTTAAGAATATATAGGGAGTTGATATGGTGGGTAAGGATGTTGAGTCTTTTAAAAGTTTTAAATTTGAAATTTAAGAATAAAAAATATTATATTATGAGAGTTATCCCTAAAATGAGTCTGACAAGTATTCTAATAAAATTAATTGAAATATGATTCTAAATACGATCGATAAAAAAAAAAAAAAAAAAGTCAACCTAATTCAATCATTGCTTTCTATGTGATATTTTTTTTTGTCAATTATGGGACTCGGGTTTTGAGGTTTTGAGGTTTTGAGGTTTTGATATTGCCGAATTGGAACAGGAGCCTATAAGTAGTAGATGAATAAAGGATGTTCTTTGGTTAAGCCAAAAATGTGTAGTTTTCTTAATTTGTACAAAAGGGGAAACACCACACAAGGAAAGAGCCATTTATGGTTGGGGTTTCAGAGAGGTGAAGAAAAATTTTAGGATCAAACATGTGACTTTTGTGAACTTCCTCTTTACCATGTGGCATGTGGTTGGCTACTTGTTAATTTTGGTTTGTGTTTTTAAGGTTAAGAAGCCTTTAGCATGTCCCCAAATCATTCCTAAAAATAGCATTACGTTAAATGCCTGTGAGTAAACCAAATTTTACATAAAAATCCATATTAGCATGTGTTAATTAATGTTTAATCAAATAATCAGTATCTCGTTCAGACAATTATTTGATTTCGTTAAGATTCGACTAAAAATATTAATATCATCATCAGATTCAAATGGTCCAACTAGTATTACTCTAAGAATGATCACTAATGAATATTGAAACAATACTTGATTTATTATTATTATTATTATTATTATTATTATTATTATTATTATTATTATTCACACAATAAGATAGATTTCTCATACTCATAAATTCCTAACTTTAATATATATGGACAACAAAATTTATTAATATTATCTTAAAAAGTTTTATCAGTCAAATCAACCCCTAATAACCGAGTTGATTCATAAATTGGAATTAATAATTGAAAGATTTGCTAAATTTAAATACATGGATTTGCTTTGGGTGTTGAGGTAGCTTGCAGCTTGAGAAGGAGAAGAATCATCTTCTTGCGTTTCTTGGGCTTGCTTTCACCGAACTTGTTCAGCCTGAACTTGTATCAGCCCACCTTCTCGTGGGCCCGTAACATGGGTGGCCCCAAATGATCATCATCCCACTTTTTTTTTTTTTTTTTAGATATTGGGACTTGAATTCGAGTCGTGCATGGGAAGGGGGAAGATACCACTTGAGATGAATCTCATTGGCCCAAATGATCATCATCGTCAATGATAAAAATAAGATTTTTTTATTTTATTTTTTACACGAGATTTGAATCTGGATCACGGGATTGGGGGAGGGAAAATTGTGATTTGTGACCACTAGACTATCTCTTGGGACAAGATGACAAAGATAAGTTTGTTGGTGTGGGGAAACCCAATGTCCTGTGATTTAGTGATAAAATACTAAATTTTCTTATTCAATATTTCAAGTTCGATTATTAAGAATAGAAAAATAGACACCATGAGACTCAACCCTAGATTGAGTCTCACAACTCCAATCATATTAATGGAGTTTCCATCAATAATCAACTACCAAATATATATATATATATATATATATATATATATATGACCTCACTCATATATTTTTGGTAGTGATCTAGGTAACGATTATTACAAGGGCAAAACTTCGATCGACATTAACTAGAGTTATTATTCTGACTAAAACAAAGCTCATTGCAAGCACCGAAGTCACAAACAGATTTTAGTATTAACTTTACAGCCAACTCAATATCACTTTGTACAAGACTGATTGGCCAAATATATAACATTATGAATAGAATCGTGCTAAGAGTATGCCAACACCAGCAGAGAATCATTTCATCGTTATCTTATCTTTTTTTTTTTTTTTTCATATCGTACAAATCGAAATTCAAAATCATATTCTAATTAATCCGATTCAAAATTTATAATAACCTATTTAAAAAACTATTTTTCTAATATAATCTGTTTTATATTCAAATCGCAAGTCAAACTCAATATCTTAATTAAGAAATTTAGTATCATATTTCATTACCCCACGAATCAAAATTTTGTATAAAAGAGTTTTTTTTTTTTTTTATATTATACCAATCGGTATGTGAAATCATATTCTGACTAATTCGGTTTAAAACTTATAATGTCCTATTTAGTGGGCTACCCTCATAATATAATCTGTTTTATGTTCAAATCGTGAGTTGAACTCATGATTTTGATTAAGCGATCTAACGTTATATCTTATTAGGTCAATTAATCGTTGGTTGTACAAAAGATTAAATGAGCCGACCGTGGCAAAACCAACCTAGCAAATTACCTTTCTGGGAGACATACAATACATATAATAAAAGGAAAATTTGCCAATCCTGTTTTTCCGTACATATACAAATAAGATGCATAATATAGGTTTTCCTCCAGTAAACTACCATTTTAAACATTAATGCATCAAAATCAATTCACGTTATGCATGAAAGTCATTGGCAATATGTCAGCATACCTTAGTGATATAGACCTAATTCATGCATATATACACATTTGTAGTATCAGATGTGAGATAAATATATAAAGATTATAATTATAATTAAATAAATAAATAATTCAAATATGAAAAATATAAAAATATCAAATTTAATTGATACTGTTATTTAGGCAGATGATTATCCGATGATCATGATGACGTGTTGCGATGATTCAAAAGATTTCGTAAGATTAATCTCCACAGCCAATGCCTCTGGAATATCATTTATGTTTTTGCAAGAAAGAAAAAAGGGGTTCAGGTGACATTTGTTTGTTTCCCGCTTACAATTTTATAATCCTAGTAACTAGTAGTTTAATTTTGATACTAGGATGGGAGTATGGAGAGAGAGAGAGAGAGAGACAGCAAGACTTGGGAATTTAATCAGATTAAACATCGCGCTAATGATGATTGGGAGAAGAATTTGGCAGAAAAAGTTATGGGTTGGGGGCAGTCGGAGGTTATATGCCGTCGTCGCCGCCGTCGGTGGACAAAATTCATCGTCAGTATCTTCCTCCTCCCGTGTCTCTCCATTACTAGGGTTTTGTTCTTCATCATCGGTTGTCTCTCCTTCTACTTCATCACCTCCGTTTCATGTGAGTCTCTATAATTTTGTGCTTTTGGAATTGAAATAGACTAGAAGATGATTAATCATTGAGTGTGGTTAGGCTTTTCTCCAGCACTATCCCTTTCACTTTGAACGTATTCTCTTTATATACGATTTTGGACTGGTTTTGTTAATCCAATTAGTGCATTAGGTTTGCACAAAAATTTACTAAATTTGCTGCTTTTTTTTTTTTTTTTGGGAAACTAATGGTGACTTTTGCTTAATCTTACGTTGTTCATTCCAAACATATTCTAGGTGGGTGTACAATTTTTTTTTTTTTTTTTTTTTTTTTTTTTTTTGAGTATGATATTTGCTTAACTTGTGTTGTTCTATTGTAGTCAAGTATTTTATGCAACATAACGAAATGCTGCTATTCAACTCAAGCTGTGGTGGATCCTCCGGTGGGTGGTTCAGTTGATGTTCCTCTGGCTCAGACCGGTGAAGGCATTGCTGAGTGTGAACTTCTAAAATGGTTTGTGCAGGAGGTAAATTAGAGACCCTCTTTTCCTTCCCTTGTGTGCCAGCTACCATTCCCAAGCGATGTTGTATCTTACTAGGTGCCTTCTATGTAGTTGGTTCATGAAAATCGGTTTTATAGTATAGACGCATATGTCCCCCCTTGAAAGCAAGTCTTCATAGGACAATTGTGATTGCTTGTGGACACAAACCTGGGTGATCTAACTAGATTAAAATGTGTTTCATTGATTTATGTCAAAAAGGAACTATTTGAGTTTGAGTAGGAAATCCAATCCTTTTGAGAGGTAATTTAGTGTGATTATGTTACAATTCTTCAAGATTGTGTTTTGACAAATTGGATCTGAATTACATGTGGATTTCAAATATGAAAATTTCAGATGCCTTGATTTGAAATACTAGAATTTAAAATTTCTTAGGTGGCAATATTTATGATAACATTAAAACCTAAAGTTTTTGTAATCCAATTGCTTCAACTAACTGTTGTTTACAATTGAAACACCTACCTATGTAATGTTGAATATTTGAGACAGAGAAAGGTCATACGTTTGAATTTTGTTTAGAGAGGGAAAGAAAGAGAGATGTCTGGAGATAGCATTAAAATTTTGATTATTTTCTATAGACAAAAATAGAGAAATTAAAAAAGTTGAATATCTTTTAAAGTGAGAATTGGAAATTTGAATATTTTCTAGAGAGAAAGAAAGAGAGATCAAAAATAGTTTTTGAGAAAGGAAGTGAAAGAGAAAGAGAAAGAGAAATTGAAAAGTTGATTATTTCTAGAGAAAGGAGTCTGAAAAAATTGAATTTTTTTAGAGAGTCTTTATCTTAATGCATAACTGAAATGATTATAACTTAATAGTGTAGTTTTTATTATTCAAATATAGAAAGTGTTTATTGTAGGACCATTGTGGGTTATTTGAAGTGTTCTTATTTTGGCATCTTTGGACTTGGGGTGCTATTTTTCCAAATCCAAATCCCTCTTAAAATTGAGTATCCAAGAGGGATTGGGATTTGGGTCCCTATATCCAAATTCATAGTGCCCAAATCCATGTTCCCAAACCAGATGCCAGAGTTTTGAATCAAAACGGATATAAATTTAGTAAGGTCATATTAGGTAAAATGTAGATTACAACAGCTATGGCTATATGTACCTTTTCTTAAACAAATGAAGCCATTGCCTAGTGTAAATTCTTTTGAGAGGTTATTTGCACTCAACAAGATATAGGGAGTCAAAGTTTGATACTCTTGTTTGTGTTGGCTTTGTTGCAATTGTTTGATGCTGTTTCTATATGTTTTTGTAACTTTCGAATTCTCTCATATTCTCAAATTTCATGATTTTGATTGTCATTATCAATGGAAATGTCAATGAGAATGAACTTTAATAATAATAATGCTTAAGTTTAAGGATTGCCTTTGTAAGAGAGAGACCATGGATATTAACTTTAGTACAATGCACATTTAATTTATGAATGGGAGAATGTTTACAATACTTGGATAGGTTTTTCTTCTTCTTTTCCTTTTTTTTCTTCTTCTTTTCCTTTTCCTACCTTGCTAATCTCAATACTTGAGAGCCATAAATCTGTCTGCGCAAATATTGTGACAAGCTTGACTATATCAACAAGTGAAGTCTGGTCATTTTCTCTTGATTCATGTCCATGGCTGGTACTGGACAGTCTCTGGTAAGAAAATTGAAATTTACTTCATAGCAGTTTGCTTGAGAATATGGGCCTCAAATCCCTATTACCTTGTTTTGGCAGGGGGATCATGTTGAAGAGTTTCAACCGCTGTGTGAAGTGCAGAGTGATAAAGCAACAATTGAAATAACAAGCCGTTACAGAGGAAAAGTGTCTGAAATTCTTTATGTTTCTGGAGACATTGTTAAGGTTAAGTTAAACATCTCTTCCTTAAGTGGAGGATTGAGACACAGCTTCAGTTTCTGTGTATCATACTTATGTATTGTTTATTCTATATCCTTGAAATAATTTCTTTACATTCTGATCTTTTAGGGTTAATAAAATCATTTTACAAAGTATCTACTTGGGTAGACAAACAAAGCATGCTCTTACAATTTAACATTGATTTGCAGGTTGGAGAAACTCTTTTAAGGATGTCTGTTGATTCTGCATTTCCTCTTGATTCCTCGCAAAATACAAACTTGCCAGGTTCAGATTCGAAAATATGTGATACTAATACTCAAGCTTCAGTACACCAGAAAGCTGGAATTGGGGGAGTGCTATCCACTCCTTCTGTTCGTAACCTTGCAAAGGAGTATGGTATTAATATAAATGATGTCTGTGGAACTGGTAAAGACGGAAGGGTTTTGATGGAGGACGTCCTTAAGTATGCCGCCCAGAAAGGAATCAAAACGGATGATCATCTGATGGATGAGTTTCTGGGAGGAAAGGAAAATGAGTCGTATACTTCTAAGTCAGATGGTCTGTACTTCAAAGACAAGATTATCCCACTTAGGTAAAGTGAATTAGCATTAGTTGCTTTTCCTATTAACATATCAGACACTTCTATAAAGTCATAGAAAAGCTGCAAAACATGCTTATCTTTATAATTATATCATACAAGGGGTTCTTAGATTAACAAAGTAAAACTTGAGCTATATGATGTTGGATTGTTATTTTGGCTCATGATTTTTCTTGCAGGGCAATATGCCCAACCTCTTCTGCTTTTCCTTTGGGTATCAGATGTTGAATAGAAACCTTGAGTAAGCTAGAAAGCATGGTTCTCTTGATGATGAAACATTGTGGTAACTTGATAACAACCGTCTGAGGTAAATTGAAGTCTGTGTTTCTATAGTTTCGTAGTTATTATTAAACTGCCTGGTACAAAAGTGGGATAATGAGTAGTAGATGTGCTACCGCAATTGCTGACTTCATAGTTTGAGCAGTCTTTTAGTACTCCATAGCCGTTTAAGTGTCATAATTCCATGATTAAAGTCAGTTGTTTTCTGAATTGTAAGTTCTAATTCTGAAACAGATGGAAAGTTGGTAAACATGATGTCAAGAGTTTGCTATTGTAAATTTTGTACTGAATGTTAACTCTTCTACTCATGGGTATGACTGGTGCATGGTGGCGTTTCTCTTGTTTCAATGTATCTTTGGCTTAGTTGTGCGTCATTTGTTCGTTACTTATTTTCAAATTTGCCTTTTACTTCATTTCTGGAAATATTTGTGTGCAGTTGCAATATGAAGCTCATGTGAATTTTCTATATTAATGTTACTGAATAAGAATTTAATTCTGCTTTGTCAGAGGATTTCAGCGAGCAATGGTTAAATCGATGATGATGGCTGCAAAAGTTCCGCATTTTCATTATATAGAAGAGATTAACTGTGAAGCAATGGTGGATCTAAAATCATCATTCCAAAGCCAAAATTCTGATTCAGATATCAAATACACTTTCCTTCCAATTCTAATTAAGTCCCTGTCTATGGCATTCAGCAAGTATCCCATGATGAACAGTTGTTTCATAGAGCAGTCACAGGAGGTCATCCTCAGAGGTTTGTAGATTCCATTGCACTTAAAACTCACCATAAATTAATTGTATATTGCTCCTAATACTACATATAACTCGATTTTTTATGCTTAAACTCAAGTTTGGTACCAATACAATACCATTTGCTAGAGCTGTAATTACCCTAAAATATTGATGCTGATGCTGGATGCTTAACTGGGGTGTTAAGACTGAGAGCTAGTTGTGCCCATATTTCCTTAAGAGAGACATGGGACTGATTCCTTGCTTCAACAAAGTTGTATTTATTTTGAAGTTTGGCAAGGAGGGGTGGGGTGGGGGAGGTCCATCAGTAGGAGGACAGGGCAGCATGGTGTGTTTTTGTGGCCAAATCATCTCGAGACAGAAAAAAGAAAAAGAAAAAAGGAAGAAGTCTCTGAACCTTAGTTTCAAGACAACTCATTAGATCTTGACTCTTTAGTCAAGTTCCTCCTAGTTGGGAATAATCGAGTTTTGCTGTTGTAGCAGAACTAAACAGTTCTTAGTTTGGAAGAATGGAGGTTCAGGGGATGCTAATTGCTATCCACGGACCTCTCTAAGCTCAGTGATATTGATTTGATCCAGGCTTTGACCTAATAATTTATTTAACCCGGACCGATTCGAAGGTTAGATAGGTTCAACTGTTCATCCCACTTCTCCATGGGATGGATAACTTTCCAATAAACATTAAACAAAGTGTCAGAGATGAATGACAATGTCTTTTTCTCTTGTAAGTTTATTTGTGTTTAAAAAAAGATGAGAGGGGAAGACTGATGGAAGAGAAGAATAGGAAGTGGTGACAAGAGATGAAAAGAGAATATATATTTCTCTACATGAAGGTAAAATAAAAAGCATGGGATCTTTGTTTAGCATGGGATTTGAGTATTAGCAACCTCCACTAAAGAGAAGACTTGGCAAGTGGAAGAAAAATAATAAAAAGAATCACACTAATAAATGTGAACTCTGATGGAGATAGTAAAGTTTGAAACATATGGGTGCACCATATTTTGAAGAAGTGCTTAAGATGCTGCCAGACACCTCAACGTATCTCAAGCTATGTAAAACTCCAGAAATGATACATCCATTCGTGGTTCTAACATGCAAATAGCTGATGTGCTGTGCCCTCTGGAGCAGGGTCGATCAAAATCTAATTATTCTGCAAAAATTGTCATGCTAACAATTCCTGGTGCTATTTTTTTTTTTGACCTTTTATTTTCTCTTTCCTTGGATTGCATGCATAATGGTGACATGGTTTCTTTGATCTTCATAGGCTCCCACAACATTGGAATCGCAATGGCTACTCCTCATGGCCTTGTTGTACCAAACATCAAGAATGTTCAGTCACTTTCCATATTGGAGGTGAGCCCCCTTTAATGCACGCACTTTACTTTTCAATGCTCATAATTTGGGCTTCCTTGAATATCTCAGGTGACAAGGGAACTGTCACGGTTACAACACTTAGCTTTAGAGAACAAGCTTACTCCTGAGGATATATCAGGAGGGACAATAACTTTAAGCAACATTGGAGCTATTGGTGGACAGTTTGGTTCTCCGCTCCTCAACTTGCCTGAAGTTGCCATCATTGCTATGGGCCGACTCCGAAGGGTTCCACGTTACTTGGATGATGAAAATGTGTATCCAGCATCAATCATGACTGTAAGTAGTAACCAGTGTTCTACTTTTAATTTGGCCAATGATCGTATTTATTTTGGTCATGATCTTTTTCACTGTTTTCAGGTAAACATAGGTGCTGATCATAGAGTTTTGGATGGAGCAACCGTAGCAAGATTTTGCAATGAGTGGAAACAGTTGATTGAAAACCCGGAGTTGCTTATATTACATATGAGATGAGTGAGCACATGGTGGTGCCTTCGTTTAGCAGACAACCCCCCATTCTGCTGAAGTGTAAAGACCAACAAAGACAAAAGAAAGATAATATCTGCCAAACTTCATAGCATTACTCAAATGTTTCAATTCAAGTCTCTAACCAATCATTTCTCTTTACTTAAGCTGCACTGGCTTGAAACTTTTGACACAGGAGAATTGTTGGTTTTGACATGATGACTCTAGTTCATGTTATTTGGCTGCTTGTGGAGGAGGAATAGCCGCATATCTAGTTGTCCATGTAAAGAGTAGTGTTACTTAGACCCCTTTTAATGTATACTTAATGTAGTACATTGTCATTTATTTTTCAAGTGTTTAAGAATTTTTTTTTTTTTTTAATGCTGTGGACTAATAAAGAAACAACATCCGTATCGATACTATTTTTTAGCTTCTTTTGAAAAGATTAAATAAATCTAATAAAAAATAAGTAATGCTTTGATGCTTGATAACCTGTATCTTTGTCTAAATGCAGTTTTTTCAAAGCCTCTCAGCTTTCAAGCTTTACGCTGTGTAACTTGGCCCACTGCACTGCGCTGCCATTGAGCACCATATGCGTTCTCTGCTATACGTTTCTTTATTCAACCTGTCGCTTTCTAGCGATCTGTCCTTTTTTATTCTGCAATGCCATTCAGGCGAATATTTTCCCATAGCCAATGATGATTTAGTTTCCTTTTGGGAGGATGAATCCGTTGCTTTAGATGTTCTTCAGAATGATCATTTTTTTTTTTATATTAAAGAAACTTTATATAAAAAAAATAAAGAATACATGGGTTCCAGAACATATCATGAGAAATCCAGAGCATCATTGATCTATACAAAAGATCTAAGTTCTAGTCTCAAGATTACACTAACGAACCGCAATGACTCATGGAGGATGAGGCATTTGAAAACCTTATTCCCCCGAAGCCAATGTTTAGCCAAAAGTGTATTTTGAATGCCTGACTAAGAAATAGAAAAAATTGCAGGAACATGGTTTGCCATGGTCACAGATTGATCATTTTGCTGATGGCAATTCAAGTACCATCGAGTTTTCTCGAAGTAAGGTTACCCTTTTGAAACTGTTCTCTGCACGTCTCCCACGTAGGACTCCAATAAATGGGGAAAAACAGAAATACGAAATAGTTGCATATTGACATAGCCTTTGCATGGTTGAGCCCCTAGGATGGAGGAACTTTTGGAAACTTGGGCATTAACTTGAGACCTTTCTTTGCTTCTGCAATGAGAAGTGAGCCTAGTTGTTTCTTTAATTCTTACAATGTGGAAGCCTACTACGATATACATCATACAAGAATTTCTTGGGGAATGATTCATCTCTATACACTATTTCTGACGTCAATGGCAATCGGGTTTCTGCTGCAGTAAACCTCTGTGTACTCTCCGTCCCACCTCAGCTCAGGCAATTGAGGATTTGGTAAGTCCCAGATTTGGGTAAGGCAGTATTCTCCTTGATATTTGTATGCAATGAATAACGGAAACAGATGAACATTTGATAGCCCTGTTTTTCTCCGATTACGTATTTCAAAATCACTGGTTGCGATTTGCAGTAGTTAAAGCCAAAACTATGAAAATCCTATAAACTTTGTAATTATTTTGAAATATTCTCGTAAATTTCAATTATAGTCAAGTGGCGCCTAAACCTATGAGAATCACATTTACCAACGCGCAAGTAAATGGCAATTGTTTTTCATCTATTCCGTATCACATGCCTCGCAAGTAACAGCCTCCCCCCCCGGGGGGGGGTGTTGGCAGAGAGTCTAAAACATGAGTTAGACAAGTTGCACGTGCTTCACCGCTTTCATGAGTTAGCTCCAACCATCGCCATATGACTAGCCATCAATAGCAATGGCGATAGCGATTTCAGCTTCATGCAGTCGAGTTGCAACTTAAGATTTGAACTGAGAATGAGTCTGTGGAGTTAGCTCACCCTCACGGGGTTGCGACCCTTTATCCCAGCCATTGCAGCAAATTTTGCTGTGCAAGGCAGATGGGTCATGATGAGTTGACGTTATCCTCGCCTTCCTCTCATGGTAGCAATTAAATTTACCACGAAATCTAAACCTTTTTTTTTTTTTTTTTTTTGGTGGACAACAACCGCGGAATCTAAGCCTGAGTAAGACAAGCCGCACGCTTCTCCCCTTTGACGGGCCAGTCAAGCCCAAATACAGTTCATCCGTTTTGAAGCCCTGCCCGACCCGGCCCGGCCCATTCAATATTTTTTTGTCGAGATGCGCTCAAATTTGGGCTGTGCCCTCCATTGGGCCCAACAAAGCCCTGCCCAAACTGCAGCGAGCTGTCATTTTTGAGATCCGGACTTGTTATTAACGACTAGAGAAGTGCGAAAAATTGAATTGAACCGCAGACTGAAGTCGCTCTTCTTTCTCTTGATCGGTGCTCTCTTGGGAATTCATCAATGACGACATCTCAAAAACTTCTGAGTTTAGGAACCAAGATTGTCGCTGTCGGCAGAAACTACGCTGCTCATGCCAAAGAACTCGGCAACGCCGTTGCTAAGGTCTTCTCTCTCTCTCTCGATTGATTCAGTAAAATTAATTCGTGTCCGTTTTTTTTTCCAGGAACCAGAGTTGTTCTTGAAACCAACTTCTTCTTACTTAGAAAATGGAGGAACGATCGAAGTTCCTCCTCCTTTGGAATCACTCGATCACGAGGTCGATCTTGCTGTTGTCATTTCCCAGAAAGCTCGCAATGTTCCGGAGTCGTCCGCTATGGATTATGTTGGAGGTAAAAACCTAAAATTTCCTTCTAAACTGTGTCGCCCCATTGAAATTCCATCCAAGAATTCATGTCAGAATACCAACTCTTTTAGGGCTTTATCGGAATTTAGAAAGCCTTAATTTTGCCTAGAGGTAATTGGAAAATGGTGATTTTTGCTACATCTGTTGAGTTGATCGTGTTTTATACCATTGATATCCACACATAGTCTAGCGTATTTTCCTCTTAGAGCATAAGCTGTATTGATATCCACTTGTATTGGCTTACCAATCGCTCTACCTATCTCGAACAGCACCTCCTCATTGAAGAACTCGATAGGCAACTGAGGAAGTCTTACCCAAACTGCTGTAGTTTTGATCTTCTCTGTGGTTGGGGAAAACCATGGCTTCCACTTTTTGATTGTCAAATAGTGGTCATGGATTAACCAAGGTCCTTCCATTAGCACACGCTGAAAATCTTCTCTGGATGAGAACTCGGCCATGAAATAATCTGCACCCAAGTCAAGCAGTTCTAGACTTCCTCCGGGTTTCCACATATAAGTAATCTTATTTAGCATTAGCTGGTAACCAATGCTCTTTCCCAGCAGTTTTAATGATCAACGATTGTTTCCATGGTTTCCATAACCTTCTCAGCTCCTCATCTGTTACTGATATTGTGGGAATCTTACCATTTATCTCCGCTTCTTCTATTGACTCTTCCATGGAGAAATCTACCTCACCTTCTGATTCGTCCTCGTACTCTGTGACTTCATTACTTGTGCTAGCCCTTCCCATTAACATCTTCTTGAACGAGGGCTTACTTCTTTCGTCCCCTCCGCTGTCATTGGCTTTCACCTTCTTAATGCTTCTCTGTAAGTCGAGTTGTTTGCATCTCCTACCACGTCCTTTCCCTCCAGCTTCATCTACCTCACGCTCCTCCGTAAGTTGTAGTATTAGAGATCTTCCTCAGTTAATCAACATGGCGAAGCAATTCTAGCAACACCAACCTCATTGCCTTGATTTGGATCGCTGTGATTAGGTCATAGCCGCCAACAAAGGCCCCTCTCATGCAAACGATCAATTGCGCTAATTGTAGTTATACACATCTTCCATTGTTAATACCGGTATTGACATTTTCCACCAATTTAACGGACGATGTAATTTTCTTGTGGAATCAAATACACAATTGGATCTACTTTTTACCAGTGCAGCTGGCAAGAGATGCTAGCATCTCCCTTTCGAGTCTCGGGCAGCATAACTATTTCTTTGGAGTGAATGATAGAACCCTCTCCTCTCTATCTCTCTCTCTCAAGCATAAAACTATAAGAGACTTGCCCTCTTTGCTTGGTAAGGTACAACATAAAAGTGTCCATTAAGGATAGTTCAAACGGTAGAGCATTCCCACTTCCATTCTCACTTCCCCGGTTCGAACCCGCTTAATTGCATTGCATTGTACCAAAAAAAAAGGTACAACATAAAAACTAGATGGAACACAAGGTGATTAACCGCGGCAACAAAGTGCCCCTCATCATGCAAATGATCACTTCCTTCTAATAGTTGTGATGTAATGCACATCTCTCTCACATTCTCAATACCCAAATGGAGTAGTTTTTCCAGTTTATTTATTAGGCAAGACCATACAGATTAGAATCTGTGTATTTGCCCAACACGCCTAATTTATAATTTGTGTTCTTGTCCTATACTACGACTTGCCAGACAAACTTTTTGTGCACAACTAAGATAGGAGACCTGTTAGCAGTTTCCATGACAAAGGGAACCGTGGTCCCTTAAATTTAGGGGCAACACCAATGCTCAAGACAAGTAGGGCCAAGTTCTTTATAAAGATAGAAGAACTAAAGGCGTGAAGCATATGCATGATCCACACAATTATTTTCTAGTTCTCATAGACTTAAAATCCTTTGAAAAATAAACCTAAATCTAACTCTATCGTTAACTTGTTCAGCTGGCAAGAGATGCTAGCATCTCCCCTTTGAGTCTTATGCAGCATAACTATTTATTCAGAGTGAAGGAGATGCATCAAGAAAGAAGACCACGCAAATTCAAGCTTTATTAATAGAAGGGAGTTATACCAACATAGGTAGTTCATCACTACATGACTCCACAAACTCACAAGAAAACCTACACACAGGAATTTGGCAATGCTGGGTTTAGTACTTCCGCAAGAAATCGATTATATGCTTGTTGACCTCATCCGGCTTCTCTTCATGGATGAAATGACCAACACTTTCCATCACAACCACTTCCTCCAACAAGGGCACATCTTTCTTGAACCCACCACCATGTATATATTCCTTAACACCATGGGAATTATAAGTCAGGTCTAGGTCTCCCACCATGAACTTCACAGGCACTTTCACTTGACTCTTAGTCCATGGCGCCGTCAATTCCCAGCCTCTGCAACAGACGTAAAATCAGAGGGAAAAAATAAATAAATAAAACGTTATGGAAGACTAAGATATCAATAGAAGAAGAATGACACATACAAGTCCAAAGCGCGGTAGTAATTTATGGGTGCTGTGAATCCTGTCTGCTCGTACTTGCTAATGTAGAACTTAACATCATCCTCAGACAACCATGATGGCAGAGGAATAGGACCATCTCCAAACTCATTGCCTCTAGGCAATATAATCGGTTCTGGCTTGCGGTATCTTAATATAAATTTCATAAAATGTTCAGTCCCAACTTCAGCAATCCTTGCCTCAATCTCACCAGGTTCCTACACGCACACAAAACAGTTGGACAACCTTCAAAAAATATAAGTAAATAGGAACATATGATACCCACCTCGGAAAAAGCATTCGAGAGAGAGAGATCGTTTGATCATATTAACGATAATCAATACAAAAAGAGCCCATTAACCCAAATTACAACGAATGCTAGAATTACATAATTTAATCCAATTCAAACACTCAAGTCCAACAGATAATATCCACCTCAAGAAAAGCATGAGAGAGAGAGATAGAAAGAGAGAGAGATAGAGAGAGAGAGAGAGAACCTGGAATCGAACAATATAATAATCATCACCATAGTGATCTTTCATAGCAGCAAGAGGCTTGAACCTGGGGTTCCTCGGCTTAAAAGCAACGCTCAAATTCACCAAAGCCTTGACCCGATCGGGTCGGAACAAGCACAAATACCAAGCTACAAGAGCTCCCCAATCATGGCCCACCACAAACACCTTCTCGGCTCCAAGCCAGTCGATCAAAGCCACCAAGTCGCCGACGACATGTAAATAAGTGTAGCTGGAAAAGGACTCCGGCTTGTCGGAATCGCCGTACCCACGTAAGTCAGGAGCCACTGCGCGGTAGCCGTGAGCCGATAGAGCCGCGATCTGGTGGCGCCAGCTATACCACAGCTCCGGAAAGCCGTGGACGAAGAGAACTATCGGCCCTTCTGATGGGCCGGACTCGGCGATGTGGAGGTTAATTCCGTTTAACAACGCTGTTTCGTGCCGTATCTCCGACATTTTTTCCGTTGGCATCTCGGTTTGAGGTCGTCTCTGTGTCGTAGGTTGCTCTTCTGGTGAGAGAGTGAGGGGAAAGTGAGTGTGAACGGTTAAGAGTTGACACGACGCTAATCTTTTAACGTGTGGTCTTTCTGATTCCTTTCCTCGTAATTACCGTCAAGATAAACGTGTTTAATTATTTAATTATTTACCTAATACGCAATTAATGACAGGTTATAGTTTTTTTTCTTTTTCTTTTTCTTTTTTTTTTAAGATTTGGTAATGATTTCTCTTGAAAAAAATATATATATAAGTGAAAATCTTCCATTCAACGCCCACGAAAAACAAAAATTTTGAATTTGATTTTACAAATATCCATTTCACAGGCATATTTTGTTTATATAACCACATCATATATTATATGAAAAAAAAAGATATGAAAAAATTTTACTCCTTAAGAGTTCAATCCGATCTGAAATCAATTTAATCAGATTTAATATGATTATTGATATTTAATCATTGAATCAACACAGATGATACTTTTAAACTTGATAATGATATTATATTTTTTCAATTTAAGATTTGTTTAGGATTCTTAGATTCATAAACAAACCCAATTATTAGATTCATAAAAATTGACGAGAAAAAAAAAATCAAAGGGCTTAACCTCATTATAGTTTTCCCAAAGTAGTGGTGATTATAAACTTGATAAAAAAGAAAATAAAGTGTAGTCACTCTAAGGGGAAACTGATATGAATTAAGCCATTCTTCAATTACACAAATTTTGATGCCTTTAATCCCTTGGATTAAAGAGCTAAATGAGAGAAGCATACTTACCATGAGATGGGTGGAAGTAGGGTGAAATCAGGACGCGTGAGAGACAAACAGCCAAGCATGCCCACCTTATCGAAGTACTCCATGAAGCTAAAGATCTCATTTTCTATATGAACATAGAGAGAGAGAGAGAGAGAGAGAGAGATGTGAAATAGAACAGGAGTAAAGACCAAGAAAAAAGAATAATAATTTGGGTATACGGTCAACTTTATTGATAATCCACATTTGGAAACAACATTACAATATGGTTGATGCCTTGCTTGCAAGAGGCGCCCTGGTTTGTGGTAAAAGTACATAACACGTGAAGTGAAGACACGAAAAGAATTATATTTGAAGTTATTGATGGAGGATATATAATGGAATAAAACATCTGAGGAAACACCAAGAACAAATAACAATTTGCCATTAATTTATGGGATTAAGTAGTAAGATAGGTTTTCTGAATCAGTGAATTAGGGTTAAGGATGAGGTTATGTATGAGTCCTTTCTTCTCTCTCTCTCTCTCGTTGGGTGATTCGTTGTTTCTTTTTTTTTTTGGTAGAGGGCGAATAAATAGAAGAAGCGAAACAAGCAAAAAAACAAATGATCCCAATGTAGAGAACACTAACACTAACACTGAACAAAGCTAAGCTAACCAGGAGAGGCAACTTTCACTCTCTCTCCATGCCTTCTTTATCTGCCTTCAAAGCCTGCTGGATTGATGCCGGAGGACCTTTCAACTCAAGCACTCTCTCATGCTCTAATTGACCCAAGGTGGCAAGGAGGTCAGCGCACACATTTGCTTCTCTGAACACATGATTAACTCGGCTCACCTTGAGGAAGCTCAACAGGTCTCTGCACTCCTCAATGATGAAACTCAAAGGGTGATCTTCATGGCACTTCTCTTTCAACAAGTTTACCAAGACGACAGAATCAACCTCTACTTCTAAGTGGATGTATCCGTTCATTTTAGCCATCCTTAGCCCCTCTCTTAGACCCCACAACTCATTTTCCAGAACTTTTCCTTCCCCCATATTAAAAATGAAGCCTACTACCCAATCTCCTGCACAATTTCTAAAGATGCCACCTGCGCTGGCATGGCCAGAGGTGGGATTCACGGCACCATCCGTTTTAAGCTTCATCCTTCCTGCTTGAGGGTAGGCC
Organism: Dillenia suffruticosa; assembly: GCA_033439265.1. Lineage (NCBI taxonomy): Eukaryota > Viridiplantae > Streptophyta > Magnoliopsida > Dilleniales > Dilleniaceae > Dillenia > Dillenia suffruticosa. The sequence continues at coordinate 18,886,895 of JAVTVX010000011.1, forward strand.
CACTTGACTTTCCTCTTCATGCATCCTTTTACAGAATCATCTTCTTTCCATGCTTGCAGAGCTTCTTTCATCATCGAAACAGCAATCCTAGCCGCATCCTCAGGAAGAGTCTAAACATTTTCCATAACTGCCCGACATCGGGATTTCCAAATGATCCAAGTTGTGAACATAAACATAGAGTTCATCTTCAAACCTCCAAAACTTTCAGTTCTACTCACCCCTCTATCCAACCAGTTAGTTAGGGAGCTACTCCAGAAATTATCTTCTCTAGCTAGCATGGGACAAACCAGCATCTAGACTTGGGAAGCTCTATGGCAATCTCTTAACACGTGGATCGTGGTTTCTTTTGCTGAGTTGCATAGAAAGTAGCTGGCCTCAGCACAGAAATGCCTCTTGTATCTTTGCACATTGGTCATGAGTCTCTCCAACCTCGCCAACCACAGGAGGAATCTGTCATTCTCCGGCATTGCTCAGTAACCTAGCCTTCTGGTCTGCGAACTTCCTTTGCACCCTTTCCATTAAGCGAACATAGAAGTTTTTCCCTGTTCTTTTGTGAATCACTAGGGCACTGAGATAGTTTCATATATCATCTGTTAGAGTGAATTTGCTAACAACAACGGGAGCATTAGGGGAAATCCATATTCTGGACTTCACTGGGTTAATTTCCAACCCACTCTCAGCGGAGAATTCCTTCAGGCAGCTGGGGACCGCGCTTAAATTGAGGTGCTGTGCTTCCGCCATCAAAATCAAATCATCCACAAAGAAGAGATAGGAGATAAAAGGCTCATTCTGGGAGACCTTTACGGGGTTCCAAACTCCTTTCCTCACCTTCTCCTAAATCATGTAGGCGAGACATTCCATGATGAGGATAAAGAGATATGGAGAAAGGGGGTCTCCTTGTCTAAGACGCTGGCCTGGTTCAATGTTCGGCAACACATCTCCGTTCCAAATAATGGAGATGTCTCCATTAGTAACCGTAAACATGATCAATCTCACAAGAGGGAGGGGGATGTTCGCGTCCAAAAGAACTCTCCCTCGGTAATTCCAATTCATATTATCAAACACTTTTCTCAAATCCACTTTAAGGACCATGCTATATCTCTTGCTCGTGGAGTGCCGAATTGTGTGGATGGCTTCTTGAAAAATGATTATGTTGTCAGTTGTTCCTCGTCCGGGTAAAAAATTGTTTTGGTGAGGACCAATAATATCTTGAAGGAGAGGTCTAAGCTTTTGCATGATTATTTTGGATAGGACTTATAAGAAGTGTTCAGCAGGCTTATTGGCCTGAAATCCCCCGTGTTTGCAGGCTTAGCATGCTTCGGAATTAAAACCATAAAAGTGCTGACGTACTCAGGGCAGAAGAATCCTTCCTTAAGAGCCTTATTAACAAATTTACACACCTCATCTTTAACAATTTCCCAGAGATTTTGAAAGAAGATGGGTTGCATCCTGTTAGGATCTGGGGTTTTGAGGCCTTTCATCAAGAAAAACAATGGACTTTACCTCCTGCTCATCTGCTTCTCTGATCAGGCCAACATGATGTTCCTCACGGATTCTTTGAACCCATCTGTTGAACCTATTGCTGGGATTCTCTACTGTCTTGCCAGCAAAAAACTCCGTGAAGAACCCGAGAGCCTGCTTCTTAAGAATATCTTGATCGAAGCACCAATCCCCCTCAATCTGCAGTGCTGCTATTCTATTATTTTGTCTTCTGACCTTGGTGAAAATGTGAAAAACATCTTATGTTTCTGTCTCCTTAGTGAACCAGCTTATCCTTAGCTTCTGATTTTACCCTAAATAAAAAGACCAAAAAGATTTCTGGTTTTAGCCTCTCGTTTTGTTGGGCTGGTTTGTACCCTTTTGGGCCTCGTGTATATGGTCCACTAAGGTCCCCCATCCAGCACCAAAGACGAAAAAATGGAAAAAGACCAACTAATTCGTCTAGGACTAAAACTCTCCCTCAGAAGCTAAAAGGTAAAAATCTCCCTTCTATAGTTTTATTTGCAAAGCTAAAATCCCACCCACCTATCAAACAATTCAATAATCTAAAGATCAAATCACATACATGAATTGATTAGCATGAAACACTCTTAGCCAGTGCTAAGAATAACATGTATTAAGCCCAAGAAAGGGACTCGATACAAGGATGAGCATACAAACCATTGCAGTCTACTTTCCAATGACCAAGTGCCTTTTTGACGTCACAAAGCAACTTTAAGGTCTTGTTTTTAACATCATAGGATATGATTTTGCCCATTATAGATAACACCACAATAAGCTCTTCTTCTCTGTCTCCTCGGACAATACTTAGCACAGTATAAGCAAAAATCTTCAACCTCTTGGGAAGGCCCGGAATATAAATAACACTCTCCGGAAATGTAGTTGCCACATTGTCTATATTGACCCTATACCTTGTTGCCCAACCAGAGTTGTCTCTTTCCATCTCAAGAACATCAAACTCAGAATTGTTTGGAATATGAATGTAAACAAGATGAAGTCGTCCGTTAGACACTCCAAGATATGGAAAATTCCCACACCGACGATAATCCATCGGTGGTGTGGCCATGGACTTGAGCAAATCATTCTCGACGTCATAAGACAACAACCAGTCCTTTGGAGTAAACCAGTAGACTGTGCCATTCCAAAAGACACCATGGTGGAATTGTGTACCTACGAGTGCTGTAAAACAGTGGCTTGAGACACACCACAAGTTAGTCTTGGAGGAGAAGATCTCAATTTGATAAGTTCCCATCATCGAAAAGCCTACGTTGATTTCCATTTGGTTCTGCATTTTTGTGTTCCACACGCATATAACTTTGAAGTGGGCGGATTGAGAAGGATCAAATACTAAGCTCATCCCAGCAATAGATTTAGTAAGACTAGAACCTAAGGGCTTTGCAAGTGTTCGATATTGCTTGGTAGTCGGATTACAAACATAAAAAGTAGTTGTAAGAGACGAGCAAAGTAGTACAAGGCCATTGCAAGAATTCATTACTTCCACACTGGGGGAATTAAGGAATGCAAAGAATGGAAAGCTAAGCCCACAAGATTGAGACTCATCTAATAATGAAACATACAATGGAGGGTTGTTTAGGAAAACTCCGGAGATCAAACGATTGGAGACACGACTTGAATGGCTACAAGAGAAGAGGGAAGAGGATATAAGAGAAAACCAATGCTTTGATACACATTTGAACCTCATCAGAGATTTAACTGGTAAGCGCAACAATATTTCAATCAAAAGGTCTTCATTAGCGGCGATGGCCTCTGCAAGGGATTCATCGCTTATGTGCAGATAGAGATGATTATTACCTAAGAACACCATATTTAAAATCAAAGTGAAACCACAATGAGGGTTTTGGCCCGTAGGGTAAGGGAGTTTATATGTTGGTGATGAAGATGAGAGGGCAAATAAATGCCCGCCAAGAAAGGTATAGGACAAAAGCCGGCAAATGCAACAACGGAGATACCCAGCTTCTTTTTTCTTTCTGGTGCATGGACGTATATTGTTACAGCAGATGCAAGCCTGCAAAAATCTATGCAGGGAAAGAAAAGAATATATGAGTACAGCTAATAAGGTTATAATTATTATCAAAAATGGTTATAATTTTTCTTGTGATATAATAGCATCATAATTAAGTATCATTAGATGGTGATTAAAAAATTATTATTATTTTTTGAATATTAATGCTAATAGGATAATGGAAAAAACTCTGTGTTCATGTAGGACGTAACTTAGAAAAATACATATACATATACATACATATTTCTAGTATAGGATTAGATTTAATTGAACTTAAGTGAAATATTTAATATAAAAATTTAATAATAATTTTAATTTTTATAAGAAAATTTAATTTATATTTACTAAAATAATAACAAATTAAATTAATGTAAAAATGAGATTTCGAAATGCAACCACTTCTGACCAAAAAATAAAAAAAAAATAGACGTCGGATGAATTTTTTTTAAAAAATGTGTATACTTATAGTGGTTTTTGGGTATAACAATTTATAGCAATAAAAACTTGCTTGGAAACAAATTTTGTAAATATATATCGTCAACGAGGTAATAAGTTGTAAAGATGATGTTCTGGAGTTAAAATACTGATATATAAAGAATATACAATAATTTTTACAAAGTATTTTTAGTATTTCTTGAGTAAAATATTCATTCTATAAGTTAACTATTTGAACGGTTCAAATTATGTTATATAATTGATCTTGTGAACACCATTAAAATTTATATTAAAATATCAATAAAAATTAGAATCTTAATCCCAATAATTTAGAGTCGACCTGAGGATTAAAAAAATAATAATAAATAAATAAATAAATATAATAATAATAATAATAATAATAATAATAAAATGAATAGATAAAAAATAAATAAATATAATAGTTTAATTTGTGTGAATTTTTTTATACTACTCATTCTTATCTAACGTCATTCTCTCGTCTAAATTTTTAACTATCATGTCTTTACAGATAATTTGTATCCAAATTTTCAGTAGTCTATTTTTATGTTTTACTAGATCTAAAATTAATTTAAAAAATTATTAATATAAATAATTTTTATGTTAAAATATTAGTTAAACCAATAAGGTGTCGCATTTTAAGTTAGTTACGTGACACGTCACCTGTAATTATACTTAAACCGAGTGCCTATTAGCAGCAATCTTCTCTCACTTCTCTCTCTAGTTATTTCAAGAACCCTCACGCGTGAAGCCCTCTCTCTTCCTCTCTCTCAGAGGCTTGCAAGATCGCGATCGGAAAGGAGGGTTAGGGTTAGGAACTGGCGGTCTGTGATTATCTTTCTTGATGTTCTTGAACGAAATCGGTAGGGTTTCTTTTTATTTTTATTCTTTTTCCTTCAGTCTTTTGGGTATTTGTATTTTATCTTACATCTTACGGTTTTCTATTTGCCATCGACTAGGAAATTCTGCGAAGTCAAAGGGTCATCAAGCGATTGATTCTGGAGGTATGATCTTACGGTTTTCTGAATCTTGGTGTGATCTTCTTTCTTCCAAATTTTGATGCCAAAACAAAGTCCGTGAAATTACTGGTTCTGTTCTCTCTGTCTCTGCAATGCAAGATTCAGAAAAACAGAATAGTGAGAACATCAAAAGGACAAGTGATCGCTCCCGAATTCATCTAATTCGTATTTACTAAAGAACCTCTTCAAGACAGATTATGGGAGATCATCATAGCAGATGCCAGATATATACCATGAAATTGTTATAATGTTTAAAAAAAAATTAGGAAGATTCTCACTTACTTGCTTTTGCCTGACAAAGAATTATTTGGTCAGATTCTTGAATTGGAAATCAGAATTATTTCAATGTCTTTTTTGTTGATCATCCAGGAGGGAGGGAGGGAGAATATTGATTGTGGTGATGAAATTAATTCTCATTTAATGGATTCATCAGTTCTCTTTTGCAGTGCCGATCATGATATTCTTCATCAGATGGGCATCATTTTTTTCCATGAACTTGGATTTTTAAGACCTTTGTACCCTTTTCATCTTTTTTCGTTTTTGCTTTTCTACTACGTACTTTTCATCAATAGCTCTCTCTTTCTCTCTCTCTCCCCCTTTTTATTATTGGGGCTATCAAGATTATATTGTGATTTGGAGTTTGTTTGATTGTTCAGTCAGTTTCTGTCCCCTTTTTTTAAAGGGACAAATTAATTTATATGATGATTTGATTTTCTAGTCACTCTAGAAAGTTTGTGCTTCCAACATTTAGAATAAATCCTAAAAAAAGTGAAAAATTTCAGTTATGGAGAAATGAAACCACATGGGCCCTTCTGTTCTTTTTTGTGGAGTTTGATTCATTGGTACAGTCGTAATGTTTCTATATTTTGTAGAGTACTAAGAAAATGTTGGTGACTCCAAAGATCTCAATCAATGATGGAAACCTTGTAGTTCATGGGAAGACCATACTCACGGGAGTGCCTGACAATATTGTCCTGACTCCTGGGTCTGCTGTGGGGCTTGTCGCTGGCGCTCATTGGTGCTTTTGCTTTGGATGGCAAAGGACTGCATGTCTTCCCCATGGGCGCTCCTGAGTAAGAACACAATTTCCCTATTAGATTCCTTTTATCATATTCTATATCTTATGCCTTTTGAATATATATATATTCTTTTTTAAATATTAGCATATGTAATGTTCTTGACTCAAAAATAAAATTCTTACATATGGTAGTGAAAAATGTGCAATGATGCATAAGATTAGTAACTAGAAGATTTGTATAATTTGTGTATCAGATAGATTGTGAATCTGTTGAACTTGATGAACATGTGATTAATTGGAAGAATTATGCTAATTGAGTTTTAGAGATAGACAAGAGAATATGTTAATGTGGTTAAGTTTTAACATGGATTGAAATTTATGAGGCCTTTTATTCACTTTCATTAATCTTAACATGGTTATTCTTCTATGTACAGGGTCTTCAATTCATGTGTCTTTTACGATTCAAACTATGCTGGATGACTCAAAGAATGGCACATGTTGGTGAGATGTTCCCCTGAAGACCCAATTCATGCTTGTCGAGGGCAAGGACAGCACTAAAGGACTGAGCAAGGTGATGCCCCTACCTCCTGTACTGTGTTCCTTCCTCTACTTGAAGGCCAGTTCCGTGCTGTCCTCCAGGGAAATGACAAAACCAAGTTGGAGATTTGCCTTGAGAGTGGTGAGTAGTATATCATGGTCATCAAAGCATCTGCTGTAGGCTAACATGAAAGCTCGCTTCATCATTCCACAAAATTTAGTGCCACTTCGTCGGTTAATGTAGCCCCATCCCCAATGGTCTCAAAGAAAAGTAGACGATAGCTGCCTGACACCGTAAGGTGGAGCTGTTGGTTATGCACACATGACCAAGCAGGAGACACCAATCAGTTCATCTTGTCACTAAAATGAGCCAAATTTAATGGAGTTAGGATTTTGGTGAAGAAAATTAGAATGGATTGAGTTCGAAAGAACTGGAATGACGTTGTTTCTTTTTTTTATGGTGTGTGATTTGATTTTGAAGGTGATAAAGCTGTTGAAACCAACCAAGGCCTCTACCTGGCTTACATGCATGCTCGGACAAACCCATTTGAAGTTATCAGTGAGGTTGTCAAGTGGGACATACACCATCTCAAAATTTTTTTCTTTTTGCTCATCTGCATCAACATGTTCGTTGGAATGATTCATGATCAAGTATCATTTTTAATGGATGGTGACATCAATGAGTGCTTTTGTATGGAACAAGGCAGTGAAGAAACATATGCAAACATTCCTTCATCATGAGAGGAAAAAGGTAAGAACTTTTATTTGGTTTTTGTTGAGAAATTGCTTAGATATTTGCAAAGGAAAAGCCTAGGTATCTTAAATTGTTTCCCTTTTCTTGGTTGTCTTTAGTTGCCTTCTTTCCTTAATTGGTTTGGCTGGTGCACATGGGATGCCTTTTACACAGATGTCACCGTTGAGGGTGAACTCCATGCTTCCTGGACCAGTTGCCCTGCGCAGCATTAGAAGGACACAAGTCTTGTATCAGAACATGCAGCTAAAGATTAGTACTGCCATTCCAACTCTTCTACTTGCCTTTTTTTTTTTTTTGAATTTTTTCAGGTAAATGATTTCCGATCATCAGGTTTTAAATTTTCTATTATCTAGTTGTATGAAATATAGACCATATTTTTTATGTTTTTCTTTCGTGAATATTGGCTGCAAGTGCAAGATAATTATATTTCAGTTGCTATATAAAATATAGATTGTGTTTGTCATGTATTACTTAAAATATAGTCATGTAATTCCCGGTTTGTCCTTCTTAGTCCTAAATTTTCCCCACTGTCGCATGTTTATGCTTTCCTGCACTGCTAGTTAGGACTTCACATGTCAGTACAAACTTCTTGAGATATTAGGTTTGCTTTAGGAAATTATTGAAGCAAGTGTGGAAAACCAATGTAGCAATTAGCTTTATTAATGCCACATCTATATTTGAATATTCAAAACTATAATGAATTTGATGTAGGGGAAGGGTTTGGGCAAGTTAGAACTTAACAATTAGAGTTAGAATATGGTGGGTTAGAATAGGGTGATTGTCATCGGAAAGGCAACTAGGCTTAAAGTAAATCAAATAATATTCTTTATTGAGAGTGAAATCAATAATAATATTGAAAAACTACCACTATTGTACAAGTAAGGATAAACCTTAATTCTAAATTAAAAACATTCTAATTACTTAAAATTTCCTAAATAGTTAGATAAAATAGAAAAAAAAGGAGAGAAACTCACTAAATAGAAACCTAAATAAAGAACTAATATAAAAATAAAATTTTGAAACTTTTTAGTTTCTTGCTTGTTCTTGTATGAGAATCTCTTAACTATCTCATTTTTTTGTTCTCCTTTCTAACTTTTTCTTCCTTTCCTATCCAAAACCATTGAGTTTAATAGTGGTTTGATCTTTCTTGCCTCTTATCATTATCAAATCTTTGTACACTTTCTTAAAGCATATTCCTCTCCACCTCTTTGAAATTGTAATAAAAAAATATAACTGCCATGAACAATGTGTTTTTTCATGAGTTTTCATCTTATATCTCATTCTATCATCACTTCTGTACTTTTCAACCCTTTTGGAACTTGGCTTTTTGTTTTTGTTCTTCTTTCTTTTTCCAAAGTCTTTTTGTTCTTATCAAACTGTTTGAATGTAAAATACTACAATATCTCATATTTTGACAACAAAGTGTGGATATTCCCATAGAGTGGCAAACAAATGTGTGCTCTTGGTGAGGGGTTCACTCGAGAGATATTTATTAGAAAGTGTACGGTCTGAGTTCACCCTACTATATAAAAAGTGTCTGCTATCTAACTTCTGCCGGGGTCAATTAGCTAAACGAGCTGAGCTTTGTTAAATGTGGGTTGCAACTCTTCCTGTAGCTTTATTTTTAAGTGTCTTGGGTTCGGTCTACTTTATGTAGGTGGCCTCGAGTTCAGTTTGGATCAATCTTCTGCTAAACGAGCCAAGTTTGGCTACTTACTTTATACTCATTTATGACTTGCGGCTTTCTCGACTTGTTTGCAACTTATGTTTTCCACTCACGTTGGTGCCTAATTATGAGATATTCTTGCAAAATCACTTTAAGCATAAATATTTTTTTCTCCGTTTTCTCAACTCTTGCACCAACCTTTTACGAGTTTAGCTTTCGTGTGATTTTTTCTCTATACATTTTTATTCTCTGTATTTCTAATTTTTTCATCCCTTTCGCCATTTTGAGCATAAAACTATGAATTTTTTAAGAATAGAATTTATTACGTATATTATTTTAGTTTTGTCTCTATTATCACTTTTGTACTTTTCAACCGATTTTCAACTTTGCCCTTTTTTCCCCAATGTATTATGTCTTTTTCTATGTAAAATACTAGAATATCTCATATTTTGACAACAAAGTGTGGATATTCTACTAGAGTGGCAAACAAATGTGAGCTCTTGGTGAGGGGTTCACCCGATAGATATTTATTAGAAAAGTGTACGGTCTGGGTTCACCCTACTATATAATAAGTGTCTGCTACCTAAGTTCTGCTTGGGTCAATTAGCTAAATGAGCTGAGCTTTGTTAAATGTGGATTGCAACTCTTCCCGTAGCATTACTTTTAAGTGTCATGGGTTGGGCCTACTTTGTAGGTATCCTCGAGTTTGGTTCGGATCAATCTTCTGCTAAACGAGCCGAGCATGGCTACTTACTTTATACTCGTTTATGACCTACGACTTTCTTGACTTGTTTGCAACTTATGTTCTCCACTCACGTTGGTGCCTAATTATGAGACATTCTTGTAAAATCACTCTAAGCATAAATATTTTTTTCTTTATTTTCTTAACTCCTCTTTCACCAACCGTTTTCTTAAGTTTAGTTCCCGTGTGATTCTTTTTCTCAACACATTTTTATTCTCTATATTTATAATTTTCTCATCCCTATTCACCATTTTGAGCATAAAATTATGAGTTCTTTAAGAGTAGAAGTTGTTACGTATATGATTTTAATTTTATCTTTATCATCACTTTTGTACTTTTCAACCCTTTTGCAACTTTGCTTTTTTTTCCCGATGTATTTTGTCTTTTTCAAATTATTTTTATGTAAAATGCTAGAATATCTCATATTTTGACAACAAAGTGTGGATATTCTCCTAAAGTGGCAAACAAATGTGAGCTCTTGGTAAGGGGTTTACCCGACAGATATTTATTAGAAAAGTGGACGGCCTGGGTTCACCCTACTATATAAAAAGTGTCTGCTATGTAAGTTATGCTCGGGTCAATTAGCTAAACGAGCTGAGCTTTGTTAAATGTGGGTTGCAACTCTTCCCGTAGCTTTACTTTTGAGTGTCTTGGGTTGGGCCTACTTTGTAGGTATCCTTGACTTCGGTTCGAATCAATCTTCTGCTAAACGAGCCAAGTATGGCTACTTGCTTTATACTTGTTTATGACCTACGGCTTTCTCCGCTTGTTTGCAATTTTTGTTCTTCACTCACATTGGTGCCTAATTATGAGACATTCTCGCAAAATAACTCTAAGCATAAATATTTTTTTTTCTCGTTTTCTTAACTCCTCTTGCATCAACCATTTTCTTGAATTTAGTTCCCGTGTGATTCTTTTTCTCAACACATTTTTATTTTCTATATTTATAATTTTCTTATCCCATTTCGCCATTTTGAGCATAAAATTATGAGTTCTTTAATAATAGAAATTGTTACGTATATGATTTTAATTTTATCTCTATCATCACTTTTGTACTTTTCATCCCTTTTGCAACTTTGCCTTTTTTTTCTCTATATGTCTTGTCTTTTTCAAACTATTTTTATGTAAAATGTTAGAATATCTCATATTTTGACAACAAAGTGTGGATATTTTCATAGAGTGGCAAACAAATGTGAGCTCTTGGTGAGGGGTTCACCCGACAGATATTTATTAGAAAAGTATGCGGCCTGGGTTCACCCTACTATATAAAAAGTGTCTGCTATGTAAGTTATGCTAGGGTCAATTAGCTAAACGAGCTGAACTTTGTTAAATGTGGGTTGCAACTCTTCCCGTAGCTTTACTTTTGAGTGTCTTGGGTTGGGCCTACTTTGTAGGTATCCTTGACTTCGGTTCGAATCAATCTTCTGCTAAACGAGCCATGTATGGCTACTTGCTTTATACTTGTTTATGACCTACGGCTTTCTCCGCTTGTTTGCAACTTTTGTTCTTCACTTACGTTGGTGCCTAATTATGAGACATTCTCGCAAAATAACTCTAAGCATAAATATTTTTTTTTCTCGTTTTCTTAACTCCTCTTGCATCAACCATTTTCTTGAATTTAGTTCCCATGTGATTCTTTTTCTTAACACATTTTTATTTTCTATATTTATAATTTTCTTATCCCATTTCGTCATTTTGAGCATAAAATTATGAGTTCTTTAATAATAGAAATTGTTACGTATATGATTTTAATTTTATCTCTATCATCACTTTTGTACTTTTCAACCCTTTTGCAACTTTGCCTTTTTTTTCCCTATGTGTCTTGTCTTTTTCAAAATATTTTTATGTAAAATGTTAGAATATCTCATATTTTGACAACAAAGTGTGGATATTCTCCTAGAGTGGCAAACAAATGTGAGCTCTTGGTGAGGGGTTCACCCGACAGATATTTATTAGAAAAGTGTGCGGCCTGGGTTCACCCTACTATATAAAAAGTGTCTGCTATGTAAGTTATGCTCGGGTCAATTAGCTAAACGAGCTGAGCTTTGTTAAATGTGGGTTGCAACTCTTCCCGTAGCTTTACTTTTGAGTGTCTTGGGTTGGGCTTACTTTGTAGGTATCCTTGACTTCGGTTCGAATCAATCTTCTGCTAAACGAGCCAAGTATGGCTACTTGCTTTATATTTGTTTATGACCTACGGCTTTCTCCGCTTGTTTGCAACTTTTGTTCTTCACTCACGTTGATGCCTAATTATGAGACATTCTCGCAAAATAACTCTAAGCATAAATATTTTTTTTTCTCGTTTTCTTAACTCCTCTTGCATCAACCATTTTCTTGAATTTAGTTCCCGTTTGATTCTTTTTCTCAACACATTTTTATTTTCTATATTTATAATTTTCTTATCCCATTTCACCATTTTGAGCATAAAATTATGAGTTCTTTAATAATAGAAATTGTTACGTATATGATTTTAATTTTATCTCTATCATCACTTTTGTACTTTTCAACCCTTTTGCAACTTTGCCTTTTTTTTCCCCCCTGTGTCTTGTCTTTTTCAAACTATTTTTATGTAAAATGTTAGAATATCTCATATTTTGACAACAAAGTGTGGATATTCTCCTAGAGTGACAAACAAATGTGAGCTCTTGGTGAGGGGTTCACCCGACAGATATTTATTAGAAAAGTGTGCGGCCTGGGTTCACCCTACTATATAAAAAGTGTCTGCTATGTAAGTTATGCTCGGGTCAATTAGCTAAACGAGCTGAGCTTTGTTAAATGTGGGTTGCAACTCTTCCCGTAGCTTTACTTTTGAGTGTCTTGGGTTGGGCTACTTTGTAGGTATCCTTGACTTCGGTTCGAATCAATCTTCTGCTAAACGAGCCAAGTATGGCTACTTGCTTTATACTTGTTTATGACCTACGGCTTTCTCCGCTTGTTTGCAACTTTTGTTCTTCACTCACGTTGGTGCCTAATTATGAGACATTCTCGCAAAATAACTCTAAGCATAAATATTTTTTTTTCTCGTTTTCTTAACTCCTCTTGCATCAACCATTTTCTTGAATTTAGTTCCCGTGTGATTCTTTTTCTCAACACATTTTTATTTTCTATATTTATAATTTTCTTATCCCATTTCGCCATTTTGAGCATAAAATTATGAGTTCTTTAATAATAGAAATTGTTACGTATATGATTTTAATTTTATCTCTATCATCACTTTTGTACTTTTCAACCCTTTTGCAACTTTGCCTTTTTTTCCCTATGTGTCTTGTCTTTTTCAAACTATTTTTATGTAAAATGTTAGAATATCTCATATTTTGACAACAAAGTGTGGATATTCTCCTAGAGTGGCAAACAAATGTGAGCTCTTGGTGAGGGGTTCACCAGACAGTTATTTATTAGAAAAGTGTGCGGCCTGGGTTCACCCTACTATATAAAAAGTGTCTGCTATGTAAGTTATGCTCGGGTCAATTAGCTAAACGAGCTGAGCTTTGTTAAATGTGGGTTGCAACTCTTCCCGTAGCTTTACTTTTGAGTGTCTTGGGTTGGGCCTACTTTGTAGGTATCCTGGACTTCGGTTCGAATCAATCTTCTGCTAAACGAGCCAAGTATGGCTACTTGCTTTATACTTGTTTATGACCTACGGCTTTCTCCGCTTGTTTGCAACTTTTGTTCTTCACTCACGTTGGTGCCTAATTATGAGACATTCTCGCAAAATAACTCATAGCATAAATTTCTTTTTTCTCGTTTTCTTAACTCCTCTTGCATCAACCATTTTCTTGAATTTAGTTCCCGTGTGATTCTTTTTCTCAACACATTTTTATTTTCTTTATTTATAATTTTCTTATCCCATTTCGTCATTTTGAGCATAAAATTATGAGTTCTTTAATAATAGAAATTGTTACGTATATGATTTTAATTTTATCTCTATCATCACTTTTGTACTTTTCAACCCTTTTGCAACTTTGCCTTTTTTTTCCCTCTGTGTCTTGTCTTTTTCAAACTATTTTTATGTAAAATGTTAGAATATCTCATATTTTGACAACAAAGTGTGGATATTCTCCTAGAGTGGCAAACAAATGTGAGCTCTTGGTGAGGGGTTCACCCGACAGATATTTATTAGAAAAGTGTGCGGCCTGGGTTCACCCTACTATATAAAAAGTGTCTGCTATGTAAGTTATGCTCGGGTCAATTAGCTAAACGAGCTGAACTTTGTTAAATGTGGGTTGCAACTCTTCCCGTAGCTTTACTTTTGAGTGTCTTGGGTTGGGCCTACTTTGTAGGTATCCTTGACTTCGGTTCGAATCAATCTTCTGCTAAACGAGCCAAGTATGGCTACTTGCTTTATACTTGTTTATGACCTACGGCTTTCTCCGCTTGTTTGCAACTTTTGTTCTTCACTCATGTTGGTGCCTAATTATGAGACATTCTCGCAAAATAACTCTAAGCATAAATATTTTTTTTTCTCTTTTTCTTAACCTCTTGCATCAACCATTTTCTTGAATTTAGTTCCCGTGTGATTCTTTTTCTCAACACATTTTTATTTTCTATATTTATAATTTTCTTATCCCATTTCGCCATTTTGAGCATAAAATTATGAGTTCTTTAATAATAGAAATTGTTACGTATATGATTTTAATTTTATCTCTATCATCGCTTTTGTACTTTTCAACCCTTTTGCAACTTTGCCTTTTTTTTCCCTATGTGTCTTGTCTTTTTCAAACTATTTTTATGTAAAATGTTAGAATATCTCATATTTTGACAACAAAGTGTGGATATTCTCCTAGAGTGGCAAACAAATGTGTGCTCTTGGTGAGGGGTTCACCCGACAGATATTTATTAGAAAAGTGTGCGGTCTGGGTTCACCCTACTATATAAAAAATTAGCTAAACGAGCTGAACTTTGTTAAATGTGGGTTGCAACTCTTCCCATAGCTTTACTTTTAAGTGTCTTGGGTTGGGCCTACTTTGTAGGTATCATTGACTTCGGTTCGGATCAATCTTCTGCTAAACGAGCCAAGTATGGCTACTTACTTTATAATCGTTTATGACCTACGGCTTTCTCCACTTGTTTGCATCTTATGTTCTCCATTCACGTTGGTGCCTAATTATGAGACATTCTCACAAAATCACTCTACGCATAACTTTTTTTATCCATTTTCTTAACTTCTCTTGCAATAACCATTTTCTTGAGTTTAGCTCCTATTTGATTCTTTTTGTCAACACATTTTTATTCTCCATATTTATAATTTTTCATCCCTTTTCGCCATTTTGAGCATAAAATTATTAGTTCTTTCATAATAGAACTTGTTATGTATACGATTTTAGTTTTATATCTATCATAACTTTTGTACTTTTCAACCATTTATCAACTTTGCCTTTGTTTCCCCAATGTATCTTGTCTTTTTCATACTAGTTTTTTGTAAAATGCTAGAATATCTCATATTTTGACAACAAAGTGCGGATATTCTCCTAGAGTGGCAAACAAATGTGAGCTCTTGGTGAGGGGTTCGCCTGACATATATTTATTAGAAAAGTATACGGTTTGGGTTCACCCTACTATATAGAAAGTGTCTGTGTAAGTTCTGCTCAGGTCCATTAGCTAAACAAGTTGAGCTTTGTTAAATGTGGGTTGCAACTCTTCCCGTAGCTTTACTTTTAGGTGTCTTGGGTTGGACCTACTTTGTAGGTTTCCTTGACTTCGGTTCAAATCAATCTTCTGCTAAACTAGCCGAGTTTGGCTACATACTTTATACTCGTTTATGACCTACGGCTTTCTCCACTTGTTTGCAACTTATGTTTTCCACTTTTTCTCAATACATTTTTATTCTCTGTATTTCTAATTTTTCGCCATTTTGAGCATAAAACTATAAGTTCTTTAAGAATAGAATTTATTATATATATGATTTTAGTTTTATTTCAATGTTTCAAATATACCACTTATTTTACCCTTTTTTTCCGGAATGCCCATGTGATTTTTCGCCAATTTTTAAATTTCTTTTTTCTATTCTTTAAATTTACCACTCGCCTAATCAAATTTCTTAGGCTGAGAAATTGATAGTTTTGAAGTCAAATAAATCTAAAACTATAGAATAAAATTTAAATTGGAGAATATAGGTAAAAAAATGTTGAATTAAATTTGCGGGATTACATTATTTTAAAGAAAGTTATACATTAAACTATAAAAGGTGTGCACTACATATGAATAGGAATAAAGGAGTGAACAGGGAGAATATAGCTCAGAGAGCTTGGTGAGTAAACGAAATAAATTAATAAAAAATTGAATAACAATAACAATAACAATGATCCCATAGAAACTGTTATGTGTAATTCGAAAAATTCAATTCATCTAACAAAATCTAAAGGCCTTCCTACATGCCCCGGAAAGTAAACAATTAACTAAAATAAAATGGTCTATAAAATAAAACAAATAAATAATTAAGCAAAATCTGAAAAGTTGGTCAACAAATTCTGACAACACGACAACAACAGAAGGTGGCAAAAAGAAGGGGTGGTGGAAAGATTAGCTCCGGTGATGTTGTGTTGGATTGGAGTAAACATCAAAGAGCAACTAGAGACCCAAACCAAAATCAGCAGTGGCTGGACTCGGAATCTCCTGCGATGATACCTTAAACACAGTGGGATTGGTAGATTGATGGCAGCGAAATCAAGTGAAGTTGACTAGAAAATGAAAAGAGAGTGAAAGGAATTGAAATAGCTTTAAAGAAAGTTACTGCAACGACGATAAAAGAAACTCTTCCCTGGGTTTTTGTTCTTCATGTCTGTTGTGACTGTTTCTCCTTTGCAAGATAACTCTGGGTCTCCACTTTATTTCCAAACAATAGTGTTTCTTTTCTCTCATTTAAAGCATCTCGATACTCAATTTCTTCTTGTGTGTGTGACTTGTATTGCTCTACTAAATTGGCATTTGATTTGGGCTTGACAGATTTTGTTGGATTTTTCTCAAATTGATCTTGAAGTTGTATTTTGATGTTTGCCTTAGACTTTTCATTGAAAATTCCAAAATTTGATCCTATACATCTGCTGTATGCTAACATGAAAGCCTGTTTCATCATTCCAGAAATTCTAGTTTCATTTCTTGTCTCAAAGAAAAGGAGACATTAACTACCTGACACAGCAGGGTGGAGCTGTTGGTTATGCACACACCACCAAGCTGGAGACACCAATCAGTTCATTTCGTCATTCAAATGAGGCAAATTTGATAAGTTTTTTAGAATTTTGGTGAAGAAAATTAGCATGGATCAAGTTTGAAAGAACGGAACAACTTTTTTTTTTTTCCTTTTTGGTGTGTGATTTTATTTTGCAAGTGATAAAGCCATTGAAACCAACCAAGGCCTTTACCTGGTTCTCATGCATGCTGGGACAAACCAATTTGAAGTCATCAGCGAGGCTGTCAAGTACCCCATCTTAAAATTTTTTCTTTTTGCTCAGCTGCATCAACATATTCCTTGGAATGATTCATGATGAAGTATCATTTTTAATGGATGATGAAACAGGGCAGTGGAGAAACACATGCAAACATTCCTTCACCGTGAGAAGAAAAATGTAAGAACTTTTGTGTGGTTTTTGTTGAGAAATTGCTTAGATATTTGGAATTGGAAAAGTTATGTATCTTAAATTGTTTCCCTTTTCCTTGGTTTGGCTGATGCACATGGGATGCCTTTTACCCTGATGTCATCGCTGAGGGTGTTATGAGGGTCTTAGAAGGTAATTAAACATTTGGTTCATAATTATGAACGTAATTGCTTTGAATCAGGTTTCATATCATACGACTTTGTGAAGGTATTCTAAATGCTTTGCTTTGTTATCACTGCAATTTATCTGGGGGAGGAGCTCATCCATGCTTCCTAATTGTAGATGATGGCTGGCAGCAGATTGGGAGTGAAGGCAAGGATGCCAACTGTGTTGTGCAAGCAGGAGCACAGTATGACATTTTGCATATCCTCCCTGTCACATATTATGTCTTAAACCCTTGCTTAACCTGTGAAAGGAGAAAATGACTTCACGGAAATAGACATGTTTTAATAATTCAAAATTTCCGTCGCTATTTTGTCATAGTCAAACCATTCATTTGTTATTAAATGAATTTATATCCTTGCAGGTCTGCAAGCATACTGACTGAAATAAAGGAGAATGCAAACTCCCAAAAGAACGACCAAAAGGATAACTAGACACTAGGCTTGAAGCTTGTTGTGGATGATGCCAGGCAAGGACCCCATGTCAAGTAAGTGGTCCAACACATTATTTTTGTGCTACACCGTTTCCATCCCATGTTGATAGAGCTATATCATCACAACTGTCTCTGACGTTATAGGAGATTCATGAGTGATTCTCTCGAGCTTAGATTTTGATTCAACAATTGAGCTAGTCTATTGGTGATCCGAATTCATAAATAATGTAATTTAATGCTTATATGACTTGGTGAAGTTAGAACATGAGAGCATATATATCTTTTGGATTTCTTCAAGTCTTTGGTTTTAGTGTAATTTCCCCTAGAATGCTTAAATGGACATCTTTATTGTTCTCATCTATCCTTTCAATCGGCTTCATGTTTGAAGACGTTAGAGTTTGTTGAAATTGGGAAATATTTACCTATTTCTGTGGCCAGAGTTTTCTTCTAGGGAAGCTTACCCACCGAACCATGTTTTTCTGAATAACCTAAACTGTGATTGAAAATGCTACTGTGCTCTTCAACCTTCCGTGGGCGAGTGAATAATAGGTTCTGTCGTTTGGATGACATGAATTTGGTTAGCTTAGCCTCCAATAATGTATATAGGCGATGAAGAAGTAAAGATTTTCCATTTTGAAGTTCTAACTCTACATTTCTAATGAATTTTGAACAGGAATGTGTATGTATGGCATGCTCCGGCTGGTTACTGGGGCGAGTGAAGCCAGCGGCTGCTGGTATGAAACACTATGAGACAGCATTGGCATACCCAGTACAAACCCGTGTTGTGATGGGAAACCAACCGGACACTGTCATGGACAGCCTATCAGGGTTCATGGCCTTGGTCTGGTTCACCCAAATAAGGTTTTCAACTTTTTTAATGAGCTTCATGCGTCATGTGGAGTAGATAGTGTGAAACTCAATGTTCAGAATATTATAGAGACTTGGTGCTAGACATGGCGGCAGGTTTCTCTTAGACATTGTTACAACCAGGCCCTTGAAGCATCCATCGCAAGAAACTTCTTGGACAATCGTTGCATTGCTTGCATGTGTCATAACATGGATATGCTTTATAGTACCAAGGAAACTGCTGCAGTGAGAGCTTCGGATGACTTCTACCCATGAGATGCTGCTTCCTACACCATTCATATTTCATCTATTGCCTACAACACGCTTTTCATCGGAGAATTTAGGCAACCTATTGGGACATGTTTCATGCGAGTAAATCTGAATTAATTGTACCATTTTAGTTTTTGTGATATATGTTTTAAAGTCAAAATTAGGAACAAATTCGTAAGTTGGTCTCAGGTTTAATAACAATTTTGTTAAAATTTGGGCTTGTGGTATGCGTCTTGAAAATATATAAGAACTGCAAGGGAACATTAGGTGTCTTTTAAGGTCTTAAAGAAACGGCATTAATGGAGAAGACATTACTTTGCACAGCCTGCTGAATATCATGCTGCAGCTCAATCTGTTGGTGGATGTCCAATCTGTGTTAGGTATGGATCAGTTACCTTGGATACTTAGGTTCATTCTAGCAACAAAAACTAACAGGTGTCCATTTTTCGTGTGAACAGTGAAAAGCCGGGGAACCACAACTTTGAGCTTCTGAAGAAGCTAGTGTTGCCAGATGGATCAGTTCTACGAGCCTGGCCACCTGGCAGGCCCACACGTGATTGCTTATTTTCTGATGCAGCAAGTGATGGAACAAGGCTTGCTAGTTTACTATGCTGCTTTCTTTGTTGTTTTAACCTGTGAAGAACATCATAGATGACCAACTGTTGGCTGTTCATTGCTGCAGCTTGATTAAAATATGGAATGCTAATAAATGTTCAAGAGTAGTAGGTGTTTTCAACTGCCAAGGTGGTGCTTGGTGTAAGGTTCAGAAGAAGACTCGCATCCAGGATGCATCTCCTGGAACTTTAACCAGTTCTGTTCATGGTTCTGATGTTGATTGTATTGCTCAAGTTGCTGGGCCAAAATGGAGTGGGGATGTTGTGTTTTCCTTGCATAGATCAGGTCGTTTTCTCTCTCCAAGAGTGGAATATACATGCTAGGGATTATATCAACATCCTAAAGCTTTACCTCTGAATCTCAGGAGAGGTAATTCGATTGGGTGAAGATGCATCACTGCTGGTGACACTTAAGGTTCTTGAATATGAACTTTTCCACTTCTGTCCAGTTAAGGTGAGTCCCATCTTATGATCCAATTTATGGTCACTTATGGAGAGAGAGAGGGAGAGAGAGGAATTAATTACTTTCCTCTTAGCAAGGTTCGTCTAAATCAAGTAGTTGGGAACCTATATTTTGATTAACGTTTCAACAAGCAGTAAAAAATTATATTGAAACCATTTGAAAATCCCGTAATACATATGAATCAATTGAAACATAAAGTTTAGAGTTAGAAAAACAACTAACTTTGCCTTAGAGTGTGGGAGCGGGGAAGATAGAGTGAGAAAGAGAGTTAATTCTGTTATGTTATATATAAAGGGAAGAAATAAGGTTCATTTTCAGGTATGATCCTTTACGCTTTGATCCCAAAACAAAGTCCATTAGATTACTAGTTTCATTCTCTGTCTCTAATGGTCAATTAATCGTAACTAAACCATTTGCTTGTAGTGAAGAGCCCTAGACAAGTTGCCATGCGCAGGCATCAGAAGGACACAAGTCCTGTCTCTACCCTTGCAACTCTTTTGCTCGCCTTTTTCATATTATTTCAAGTAGTTGATTTTCAGTTATTATGTTTTAAATATTTTATTATCTAATTACATAAAATATAGACTTGCAAGTGCAATATAATTTTATTTTAGCTTTTATATAAAATATAGATTGTATTTGTCATGTATTTCATAAAATATAGTCCATGTAGTTCTTGGCTTGTCCATCTAAGTTCTAATTTTTCTCCTTTTTTTTGCATGCTTATGCTTTCCTGCACCACTGGTTGGGATTTCACATGGCGGTAAAAACTTCTTAATATATGAGGTTTACTTTAGGAAATTATTCAGGCAAGTGTGAAAAACCATTGTAGCTATTAGCTTTACTAATGCCACATTTATTTTTTGAAGATTTGAAACTACAATGAATTTGATGTGGGGAAGGGTTCAAGACAGTTTGAACTTAACAATTACGTTTAGAATATGATAATTGTAGTTGAAACAATAACCAGGTACAAAAAAAATTAAATAAAATTCTTTATTGGGGGATAAAATCAATAATAATATTAAAAAATGACTATTATTGTCCTAATCAGGATAAATTCTAATTCTAGAATAAAAATTTTCTAATTACTTAATATTTCTTAAATAGTTAAATAAAATAGAAAAAATAATAGAAATTTGCTAAATAGAAACCTAAATAAAAGAAGAAAAACTAATAGAAAACTAAAATTTAGAAACTTTTCAATTTCTTGAATATTCTTGTATCATAATCTCTTTCACATGAGGAGTGTATTAGAGTAATATTAAACCATGTATGCAAGCCTTTATGTTTAAATCTTAAATGTCTCCCTTTTTTGTTCACCACCACTCTATATTTCTTTCTTTCCTCCCCGATTTCTTTGAGTTTAGTAGTAGTAAATTATATCAAGTATCTTGCTTACCTCTCATGGTCATCAAATGTTTTTAAATGTTCCTAATGCATCTTCCTCTCCACCTCTTTAAAATTGTATTCAAACAATATAACCCCCATGAACCAATGTGGTTTTTTCTTCATTTTTCATCTTATATCTCCTATATTCACTTTTGTACTTTTCAACTTTTGCAACCTGGTCTGTTTTCTATTATTTTTCACAATTGTTTTTTTTTTTAACTATTTTTATGTAAAACGATAGAATATCTCATATGTTGATAAAAAAGTGTGGATATTCCCCTAGAGTTGCAAACAAATGTGAACTCTATGTGAAGGGGTTCATCCTAGAGTTATTTATTAAAAAAGTGTACGGCTTGAGTTTGGCTTACTATATAAAAAAGTGTCTACTAGTTCTGCTCGGGTCACATGGCTAAACAAGCTGGGCTTTTAAATCATGGTTGTAGCTCTTCCCATAGGTTTATTTGATAATTGGTTTGGATTCGGCCTACTTTAGGTAGGTAGCTTAGAGTTCGGTTCGATTCAATCTTTTGCTAAACGAGTTGTATGGCTACTTCATACTCATTTATAACATCAGGCTTTCTCTACTTGTTAGCAACTTTATGTTCTCCATTCACCTTAGTGCCTTATCACGAGACATTATAGCAGAATCACTTAAGCCATAAACAATTTTTTTCTTCCTTTTTCCTAACTCCTCTTGCACCAACCTTTTTATTGAGTTCAGCTCTCGTGACTCTTTTTTTTTTTCACTACATTTTTATTCTTTATGTTTCTAATTTTCTTGTCCCTTTTTGCCTTTTTGATTATAAAATTATGAGTTATGTTAAAATCAAGTTTATTATATATATATGATTTTAGTTTTATTTCTATTTTTCAAATATACCACTTATTTTTTTCCTTTTTCCTTAAGAATGCCCTTGTGGTTATTAGACAAGTTTTAAAATATTTTCTCTATTTTTCAAATTTACCGCTTGCTAATTAAATTTACTTAGCTACGGTCACTGTTGGTCCTTTTTTTTTGGGACACTAGTAAGTTTTTCGTGGCCACAAAACCTTTCTTCTTCAATTCAATGGCTAAATCTTCTTGTTTTCATTTCTTAAAAAATTATGTCCTTTTTCTCTTTAATTACTTGCAAGTAACTTCCCTTGTTCTTTGTTCTTCATGTCTGCACAACACTCTCTCTCCTTTGACAGTCCAGTGCCTATCTGAACGGCCAGTGTCTGTCCTTCAGATTCACTACTAGTGATGGGGTCACTAAAGACTTTCTCAACATTGTGCCTTCAAGTTGGTCCTTTAGCCAGACTTCCTCTAGTCCATTGCAATTTTGGTCCATATGGATACTCCCTTCAAATTGAGAACTTCAGAATGAGATATTAGCAATTTCGCTTGCAATAACAGAAGATGAGCCAAAATACCAACTAGTCTTCGGAGACTATGGAGGCTATGGCAACAGGTCTAAACTGCTTAATTATATGGTTCAAATTAAATGTTTATAACATTTATGAATTCGGTAGGACTACTCTTTCTTACATTTTTTATAAAACAAAAACCGACAAAAAAACTTTAATTTCACAACTGATATTCTTGAATAATTTGAGTTTCTCCCCTTACCATTACTAATGGAAACAGGAGAGTTGTTACCCTCTGTGTATTCCGCATAATGGATTATGCCTATCATAAAATATGAGGGCATTTTTCTCGTCTTTTATATGGAGAGAAAGGTAGTTAGTCTTGTTACTCTCTTTTGAATATTATTATAAATGTTTTCACCTACCATAAGAGGAAGATGTGAACTATCGCCGCTAGTGTTGTGCTTTTTGGGAAAATTGATCCACTTCCACTAGAAGAAGAGGGGCGCGTTTATCCACCACCATCGTTTCTTCTTGTTGTTGGTGGGGTGTTGGCGGGCCCGTCGGGTCTCCTCTTTGGAAATGAGCTTTTGGAGCATAAAGTGCAGATTGTCTGTGGATCTCGATGTCCCTTTTGTGCTTTCTTGCCTCTTCTAACACCTATTTAAGTTATAAAAATGTTTTCAAAAAATAAATATATATCAAAATTTAGATAAACCCGTTTAGACCGAGAGAGAGAGAGAGAGAGAGAGAGAGAGAGAGAGAGAGAGAGTTGGAAGTAGTCGATCTGAGGATCAAAGCCGTAGTCGCTAAAGTGCTGAGGTTGTGGCATAGGAAATATGAGTGATTTGGTCGACATTTTTTGTTACATTTTTGGGTTCTCTTCACTATTGCAACAGAAAAGTGAGTGAAGAAAAGCTTTTGGTTTATATTTAGTAGCTTCCCTTAGTCTTCTGCAACCAAAATAGAAGGGGAGAGAGAAGAAAGAGGGAGGAGGGTGATGCTCTTCCCATTCTTTTCGAATACCAATGATACCCTCCTTAGATCCAACCTCGTATTTTCTAGTATTAGTACCTAATTAAGGTTACTCTGTCTCTTTTATTACCTTTGTAGTTAGTGGAATGGAAATTTGTGTAAAACTATTTTTGTTTTTGTATTTTGACCATCCGGTATCTGGAGTTTCGTCCCGACTAATTCGGATCGAGGAGTCTATCAGGCCTCAATTAAGGAGGTCCTCTCCTAACAATATTTTTTCCGTACCCAGTGGGAGTCGAACTCCCGATATGGTTAAGCGACGAAAGTGTCATTTCCACCTACATCAACATATATCGATAAATTTGTGTAAAACTATGATACCCTTTTCAAGCTGAAAGATGGTTTGAGAGCTAAAAGCTCATTCCCAAACCCAATTTCAAGCAACATGATGGAAACCCCAATATGTTAGTGCAATTATTGACATTTGATACCTTTCTCGACCTTTAGGCTAAGATCAAGGTGCACCCATTCCCAATTTCAATAACAACTCGATTTTTAATCCCAATAATTTAGGGTCGTTCTTTTTAAAGATAAGCAAAAGGATTAAAATATATATATATATATATATATATATATATATATATTATAATAATAATGATAATAATAGTAAAATGAATAGATAAAAAAAATAAATATAATAGTTTAATTTGTACGAATTCTTTTATGTTACTCATTTTTATCTAACGTCATCCTCTCGTCTAAATTTTTAACTATCATGTCTTTACGGATAATTTGTATCCAAGTTTTGAGTGATCTATTTATACGTTTTACTAGATCTAAAATTAATTTAAAAAAATTATTAATATAAATAATTTTTATGTTAAAATATTAGTTAAACCAATAAGGTGTCGCATTTTAAGTTAGTTACGTGACACGTCACCTGTAATTATACTTAAACCGAGTGCCTATTAGCAGCAATCACCTTTCTCTCACTTCTCTCTCTAGTTATTTCAAGAACCCTCACGCGTGAAGCCCTTCCTCTCCCTCTCTCTTCCTCTCTCTCAGAGGCTTGCAAGATCGCGATCGGAAAGGAGGGTTAGGGTTAGGAACTGGCGGTCTGTGATTATCTTTCTTGATGTTCTTGAACGAAATCGGTAGGGTTTCTTTTTATTTTTATTCTTTTTCCTTCATCTTTTGGGTATTTGTATTTTCTCTTACATCTTACGGTTTTCTATTTGCCATCGACTAGGAAATTCTGCGAAGTCAAAGGGTCATCAAGCGATTGATTCTGGAGGTATGATCTTACGGTTTTCTGAATCTTGGTGTGATCTTCTTTCTTCCAAATTTTGATGCCAAAACAAAGTCCATGAAATTACTGGTTCTGTTCTCTCTGTCTCTGCAATGCAAGATTCAGAAAAACAGAATAGTGAGAACATCAAAAGGACAAGTGACCGCTCCCGAATTCATCTAATTCATATTTACTAAAGAACCTCTTCAAGACAGATTATGGGAGATCATCATAGCAGATGCCAGATATATACCATGAAATTGTTATAATGTTTAAAAAAAATCAGGAAGATTCTCACTTACTTGCTTTTGCCTGACAAAGAATTATTTGGCCAGATTCTTGAATTGGAAATCAGAATTATTTCAATGTCTTTTTTGTTGATCATCCAGGAGGGAGGGAGGGAGAGTATTGATTGTGGTGATGAAATTAATTCTCATTTAATGGATTCATCAGTTCTCTTTTGCAGTGCCGATCATGATATTCTTCATCAGATGGGCATCATTTTTTTCCATGAACTTGGATTTTTAAGACCTTTGTACCCTTTTCATCTTTTTTCGTTTTTGCTTTTCTACTACGTACTTTTCATCAATAGCTCTCTCTTTCTCTATCTCTCCCCCTTTTTATTATTGTGGCCATCAAGATTATATTGTGATTTGGAGTTTGTTTGATTGTTCAGTCAGTTTCTGTCCCCTTTTTTTAAAGGGACAAATTAATTTATATGATGATTTGATTTTCTAGTCACTTTAGAAAGTTTGTGCTTCCAACATTTAGAATAAATCCTAAAAAAAGTGAAAAATTTCAGTTATGGAGAAATGAAACCACATGGACCCTTCTGTTCTTTTTTGTGGAGTTTGATTCATTGGTACAGTCGTAATGTTTCTATATTTTGTAGAGTACTAAGAAAATGTTGGTGACTCCAAAGATCTCAATCAATGATGGAAACCTTGTAGTTCATGGGAAGACCATACTCACGGGAGTGCCTGACAATATTGTCCTGACTCCTGGGTCTGCTGTGGGGCTTGTCGCTGGCGCTCATTGGTGCTTTTGCTTTGGATAGCAAAGGACTGCATGTCTTCCCCATGGGCGCTCCTGAGTAAGAACACAATTTCCCTATTAGATTCCTTTTATCATATTCTATATCTTATGCCTTTTGAATATATATATATTCTTTTTTAAATATTAGCATATGTAATGTTCTTGACTCAAAAATAAAATTCTTACATATGGTAGTGAAAAATGTGCAATGATGCATAAGATTAGTAACTAGAAGATTTGTATAATTTGTGTATCAGATAGATTGTGAATCTGTTGAACTTGATGAACATGTGATTAATTGGAAGAATTATGCTAATTGAGTTTTAGAGATAGACAAGAGAATATGTTAATGTGATTAAGTTTTAACACGGATTGAAATTTATGAGGCCTTTTATTCACTTTCATTAATCTTAACATGGTTATTCTTCTATGTACAGGGTCTTCAATTCATGTGTCTTTTACGATTCAAACTATGCTGGATGACTCAAAGAATGGCACATGTTGGTGAGATGTTCCCCTGAAGACCCAATTCATGCTTGTCGAGGGCAAGGACAGCACTAAAGGACTGAGCAAGGTGATGCCCCTACCTCCTGTACTGTGTTCCTTCCTCTACTTCAAGGCCAGTTCCGTGCTGTCCTCCAGGGAAATGACAAAACCAAGTTGGAGATTTGCCTTGAGAGTGGTGAGTAGTATATCATGGTCATCAAAGCATCTGCTGCAGGCTAACATGAAAGGTTGCTTCATCATTCCACAAAATTTAGTGCCACTTCATCGGTTAATGTAGCCCCATCCCCAATGGTCTCAAAGAAAAGTAGACGATAGCTGCCTGACACTGTAAGGTGGAGCTGTTGGTTATGCACACATGACCAAGCAGGAGACACCAATCAGTTCATCTTGTCACTAAAATGAGCCAAATTTAATGGAGTTAGGATTTTGGTGAAGAAAATTAGAATGGATTGAGTTCGAAAGAACTGGAATGACGTTGTTTCTTTTTTTTATGGTGTGTGATTTGATTTTGAAGGTGATAAAGCTGTTGAAACCAACCAAGGCCTCTACCTGGCTTACATGCATGCTCGGACAAACCCATTTGAAGTTATCAGTGAGGTTGTCAAGTGGGACATACACCATCTCAAAATGTTTTTCTTTTTGCTCATCTGCATCAACATGTTCGTTGGAATGATTCATGATCAAGTATCATTTTTAATGGATGGTGACATCAATGAGTGCTTTTGTATGGAACAAGGCAGTGAAGAAACATATGCAAACATTCCTTCATCATGAGAGGAAAAAGGTAAGAACTTTCATTTGGTTTTTGTTGAGAAATTGCTTAGATATTTGCAAAGGAAAGGCCTAGGTATCTTAAATTGTTTCCCTTTTCTTGGTTGTCTTTAGTTGCCTTCTTTCCTTAATTGGTTTGGCTGGTGCACATGGGATGCCTTTTACACAGATGTCACCGTTGAGGGTGAACTCCATGCTTCCTGGACCAGTTGCCCTGCGCAGCATTAGAAGGACACAAGTCCTGTATCAGAACATGCAGCTAAAGATTAGTACTACCATTCCAACTCTTCTACTTGCCTTTTTTTTTTTTGAATTTTTTCAGGTAGATGATTCCCGATCATCAGGTTTTAAATTTTCTATTATCTAGTTGTATGAAATATAGACCATATTTTTTTATGTTTTTCTTTCGTGAATATTAGCTTCAAGTGCAAGATAATTATATTTCAGTTGCTATATAAAATATAGATTGTGTTTGTCATGTATTACTTAAAATATAGTCATGTAATTCCCGGTTTGTCCTTCTTAGTCCTAAATTTTCCCCACTGTCGCATGTTTATGCTTTCCTGCACTGCTAGTTAGGACTTCACATGTCAGTACAAACTTCTTGAGATATTAGGTTTGCTTTAGGAAATTATTGAAGCAAGTGTGGAAAACCAATGTAGCAATTAGCTTTATTAATGCCACATCTATGTTTGAATATTCAAAACTATAATGAATTTGATGTAGGGGAAGGGTTTGGGCAAGTTAGAACTTAACAATTATAGTTAGAATATGGTGGGTTAGAATAGGGTGATTGTCATCGGAAAGGCAACTAGGCTTAAAGTAAATCAAATAATATTCTTTATTGAGAGTGAAATCAATAATAATATTGAAAAACTACCACTATTGTCCAAGTAAGGATAAACCTTAATTCTAAATTAAAAACATTCTAATTACTTAAAATTTCCAAAATAGTTAGATAAAATAGAAAAAAAAAAGGAGAGAAACTCACTAAATGGAAACCTAAATAAAGAACTAATATAAAAATAAAATTTTGAAACTTTTTAGTTTCTTGCTTGTTCTTGTATGAGAATCTCTTAACTATCTCATTTTTTTGTTCTCCTTTCTAACTTTTTCTTCCTTTCCTATCCAAAACCATTGAGTTTAATAGTGGTTTGATATTTCTTGCCTCTTATCATTATCAAATCTTTGTACACTTTCTTAAAGCATATTCCTCTCCACCTCTTTGAAATTGTAATAAAAAAATATAATTGCCATGAACAATGTGTTTTTTCATGAGTTTTCATCTTATATCTCATTCTATCATCACTTCTGTACTTTTCAACCCTTTTGGAACTTTGCTTTTTGTTTTTGTTTTTCTTTCTTTTTCCAAAGTCTTTTTGTCCTTATCAAACTGTTTGAATGTAAAATACTACAATATCTCATATTTTGACAACAAAGTGTGGATATTCCCATAGAGTGGCAAACAAATGTGTGCTCTTGGTGAGGGGTTCACTCGAGAGATATTTATTAGAAAGTGTACGGTCTGGGTTCACCCTACTATATAAAAAGTATCTGCTATCTTACTTCTACTCGGGTCAATTAGCTAAATGAGCTGAGCTTTGTTAAATGTGGGTTGTAACTCTTCTTGTAGCTTTATTTTTAAGTGTCTTGGGTTTGACCTACTTTATGTAGGCAGTCTCGAGTTCGGTTCGGATCAATCTTCTGCTAAACGAGCCAAGTTTGGCCACTTACTTTATACTCATTTATGACTTGTGGCTTTCTCGACTTGTTTGCAACTTATGTTCTCCACTAACGTTGGTGCCTAATTATGAGATATTCTTGCAAAATCACTTTAAGCATAAATATTTTTTTCTCCGTTTTATCAACTCTTGCACCAACCTTTTTCGAGTTTAGCTCTCGTGTGATTTTTTTTCTCTATACATTTTTGTTCTCTGTATTTCTAATTTTTTCATCCCTTTCGCCATTTTGAGCATAAAACTATGAATTTTTTAAGAATAGAATTTATTACGTATATGATTTTAGTTTTGTCCCTATTATCACTTTTGTACTTTTCAACCGTTTTTCAACTTTGCCCTTTTTTCCCCAATGTATTATGTCTTTTTCTTTGTAAAATACTAGAATATCTCATATTTAGAAAACAAAGGGTGGATATTCTACTAGAGTGGCAAACAAATGTGAGCTCTTGGTGAGGGGTTCACCCGATAGATATTTATTAGAAAAGTGTACGGTCTGGGTTCACCCTATTATATAATAAGTGTCTACTACCTAAGTTCTGCTTGGGTCAATTAGCTAAATTAGCTGAGCTTTGTTAAATGTGGGTTGCAACTCTTCCCGTAGCTTTACTTTTAAGTGTCTTGGGTTGGGCCTACTTTGTAGGTATCCTTGACTCCGGTTCGGATCAATCTTCTGCTAAACGAGCCGAGCATGGCTACTTACTTTATACTTGTTTATGACCTACGGCTTTCTTGACTTGTTTGCAACTTATGTTTTCCACTCACGTTGGTGCCTAATTATGAGACATTCTTGTAAAATCACTCTAAGCATAAATATTTTTTTCTTTGTTTTCTTAACTCCTCTTGCACCAACCGTTTTCTTGACTTTAGTTCCCGTGTGATTCTTTTTCTCAACACATTTTTATTCTCTATATTTATAATTTTCTCATCCCTATTCACCATTTTGAGCATAAAATTATGAGTTCTTTAAGAGTAGAAGTTGCTACGTATATGATTTTAATTTTATCTCTATCATCACTTTTGTACTTTTCAACCCTTTTGCAACTTTGCCTTTTTTCCCCGATGTATATTGTCTTTTTCAAATTATTTTTATGGAAAATACTAGAATATCTCATATTTTGACAACAAAGTGTGGATATTCTCCTAAAGTGGCAAACAAATGTGAGCTCTTGGTAAGGGCTTTACCCGACAGATATTTATTAGAAAAGTGGACGGCCTGGGTTCACCCTATTATATAAAAAGTGTCTGCTATGTAAGTTATGCTCGGGTCAATTAGCTAAACGAGCTGAGCTTTGTTAAATGTGGGTTGCAACTCTTCCCGTAGCTTTACTTTTAAGTGTCTTGGGTTGGGCCTACTTTGTAAGTATCCTTGACTTCGGTTCGGATCAATCTTCTGCTAAACGAGCCGAGCATGGCTACTTACTT
The DNA here is from genome assembly GCA_033439265.1 of Dillenia suffruticosa. Lineage (NCBI taxonomy): Eukaryota > Viridiplantae > Streptophyta > Magnoliopsida > Dilleniales > Dilleniaceae > Dillenia > Dillenia suffruticosa. The sequence goes on from JAVTVX010000011.1 coordinate 18,917,463, forward strand.
TATACTTGTTTATGACCTACGGCTTTCTTGACTTGTTTGCAACTTATGTTCTCCACTCACGTTGGTGCCTAATTATGAGACATTCTTGTAAAATCACTCTAAGCATAAATATTTTTTTTCTTTGTTTTCTTAACTCCTCTTGCACCAACCGTTTTCTTGACTTTAGTTCCCGTGTGATTCTTTTTCTCAACACATTTTTATTCTCTATATTTATAATTTTCTCATCCCTATTCACCATTTTGAGCATAAAATTATGAGTTCTTTAAGAGTAGAAGTTGTTACGTATATGATTTTAATTTTATCTCTATCATCACTTTTGTACTTTTCAACCCTTTTGCAACTTTGCCTTTTTTCCCCGATGTATATTGTCTTTTTCAAATTATTTTTATGGAAAATACTAGAATATCTCATATTTAGAAAACAAAGGGTGGATATTCTACTAGAGTGGCAAACAAATGTGAGCTCTTGGTGAGGGGTTCACCCGATAGATATTTATTAGAAAAGTGTACGGTCTGGGTTCACCCTACTATATAATAAGTGTCTACTACCTAAGTTCTGCTTGGGTCAATTAGCTAAATTAGCTGAGCTTTGTTAAATGTGGGTTGCAACTCTTCCCGTAGCTTTACTTTTAAGTGTCTTGGGTTGGGCCTACTTTGTAGGTATCCTTGACTCCGGTTCGGATCAATCTTCTGCTAAACGAGCCGAGCATGGCTACTTACTTTATACTTGTTTATGACCTACGGCTTTCTTGACTTGTTTGCAACTTATGTTCTCCACTCACGTTGGTGCCTAATTATGAGACATTCTTGTAAAATCACTCTAAGCATAAATATTTTTTTTCTTTGTTTTCTTAACTCCTCTTGCACCAACCGTTTTCTTGACTTTAGTTCCCGTGTGATTCTTTTTCTCAACACATTTTTATTCTCTATATTTATAATTTTCTCATCCCTATTCACCATTTTGAGCATAAAATTATGAGTTCTTTAAGAGTAGAAGTTGTTACGTATATGATTTTAATTTTATCTCTATCATCACTTTTGTACTTTTCAACCCTTTTGCAACTTTGCCTTTTTTCCCCGATGTATATTGTCTTTTTCAAATTATTTTTATGGAAAATACTAGAATATCTCATATTTTGACAACAAAGTGTGGATATTCTCCTAAAGTGGCAAACAAATGTGAGCTCTTGGTAAGGGCTTTACCCGACAGATATTTATTAGAAAAGTGGACGGCCTGGGTTCACCCTATTATATAAAAAGTGTCTGCTAGGTAAGTTATGCTCGGGTCAATTAGCTAAACGAGCTGAGCTTTGTTAAATGTGGGTTGCAACTCTTCCCGTAGCATTACTTTTAAGTGTCTTGGGTTGGGCCTACTTTGTAGGTATCCTTGACTCCGGTTCGGATCAATCTTCTGCTAAACGAGCCGAGCATGGCTACTTACTTTATACTTGTTTATGACCTACGGCTTTCTTGACTTGTTTGCAACTTATGTTCTCCACTCACGTTGGTGCCTAATTATGAGACATTCTTGTAAAATCACTCTAAGCATAAATATTTTTTTTCTTTGTTTTCTTAACTTCTCTTGCACCAACCGTTTTCTTGACTTTAGTTCCCGTATGATTCTTTTTCTCAACACATTTTTATTCTCTATATTTATAATTTTCTCATCTCTATTCACCATTTTGAGCATAAAATTATGAGTTCTTTAAGAGTAGAAGTTGTTACGTATATGATTTTAATTTTATCTCTATCATCACTTTTGTACTTTTCAACCCTTTTGCAACTTTGCCTTTTTTCCCCGATGTATATTGTCTTTTTCAAATTATTTTTATGGAAAATACTAGAATATCTCATATTTTGACAACAAAGTGTGGATATTCTCCTAAAGTGGCAAACAAATGTGAGCTCTTGGTAAGGGCTTTACCCGACAAATATTTATTAGAAAAGTGGACGGCCTGGGTTCACCCTATTATATAAAAAGTGTCTGCTAGGTAAGTTATGCTCGGGTCAATTAGCTAAACGAGCTGAGCTTTGTTAAATGTGGGTTGCAACTCTTCCCGTAGCTTTACTTTTAAGTGTCTTGGGTTGGGCCTACTTTGTAGGTATCCTTGACTTCGGTTCGGATCAATCTTCTGCTAAACGAGCCGAGCTTGGCTACTTACTTTATACTTGTTTATGACCTACGGCTTTCTTGACTTGTTTGCAACTTATGTTCTCCACTCACGTTGGTGCCTAATTATGAGACATTCTTGTAAAATCACTCTAAGCATAAATATTTTTTTTCTTTGTTTTCTTAACTCCTCTTGCACCAACCGTTTCTTGACTTTAGTTCCCGTGTGATTCTTTTTCTCAACACATTTTTATTCTCTATATTTATAATTTTCTCATCCCTATTCACCATTTTGAGCATAAAATTATGAGTTCTTTAACAGTAGAAGTTGTTACGTATATGATTTTAATTTTATCTCTATCATCACTTTTGTACTTTTCAACCCTTTTGCAACTTTGCCTTTTTTCCCCGATGTATATTGTCTTTTTCAAATTATTTTTATGGAAAATACTAGAATATCTCATATTTTGACAACAAAGTGTGGATATTCTCCTAAAGTGGCAAACAAATGTGAGCTCTTGGTAAGGGCTTTACCCGACAGATATTTATTAGAAAAGTGGACGGCCTGGGTTCACCCTATTATATAAAAAGTGTCTGCTATGTAAGTTATGCTCGGGTCAATTAGCTAAACGAGCTGAGCTTTGTTAAATGTGGGTTGCAACTCTTCCCGTAGCTTTACTTTTAAGTGTCTTGGGTTGGGCCTACTTTGTAGGTATCCTTGACTTCGGTTCGGATCAATCTTCTGCTAAACGAGCCGAGCATGGCTACTTACTTTATACTTGTTTATGACCTACGGCTTTCTTGACTTGTTTGCAACTTATGTTCTCCACTCACGTTGGTGCCTAATTATGAGACATTCTTGTAAAATCACTCTAAGCATAAATATTTTTTTTCTTTGTTTTCTTAACTCCTCTTGCACCAACCGTTTTCTTGACTTTAGTTCCCGTGTGATTCTTTTTCTCAACACATTTTTATTCTCTATATTTATAATTTTCTCATCCCTATTCACCATTTTGAGCATAAAATTATGAGTTCTTTAAGAGTAGAAGTTGTTACGTATATGATTTTAATTTTATCTCTATCATCACTTTTGTACTTTTCAACCCTTTTGCAACTTTGCCTTTTTTCCCCGATGTATATTGTCTTTTTCAAATTATTTTTATGGAAAATACTAGAATATCTCATATTTTGACAACAAAGTGTGGATATTCTCCTAAAGTGGCAAACAAATGTGAGCTCTTGGTAAGGGCTTTACCCGACAGATATTTATTAGAAAAGTGGACGGCCTGGTTTCACCCTATTATATAAAAAGTGTCTGCTATGTAAGTTATGCTCGGGTCAATTAGCTAAACGAGCTGAGCTTTGTTAAATGTGGGTTGCAACTCTTCCCGTAGCTTTACTTTTAAGTGTCTTGGGTTGGGCCTACTTTGTAGGTATCCTTGACTTCGGTTCGAATCAATCTTCTGCTAAACAAGCCAAGTATGGTTACTTGCTTTATACTTGTATATGACCTACGGCTTTCTCCGCTTGTTATCAACTTTTGTTCTTCACTCACGTTGGTGCTTAATTATGAGACATTCTCGCAAAATCACTCTAAGCATAAATATTTTTTTTTCTCGTTTTCTTAACTCCTCTTGCATCAACCATTTTCTTGAATTTAGTTCCCGTGTGATTCTTTTTCTCAACACATTTTTATTTTCTATATTTATAATTTTCTTATCGCATTTTGCTATTTTGAGCATAAAATTATGAGTTCTTTAAGTATAGAAATTGTTACGTATATGATTTTAATTTTATCTCTATCATCACTTTTGTACTTTTCAACCCTTTTGCAACTTTGCCTTTTTTTTTCCACATGTGTCTTGTCTTTTTCAAACTATTTTTATGTAAAATGTTAGAATATCTCATATTTTGACAACAAAGTGTGGATGTTCTCTTAGAGTGGCAAACAAATGTGAGCTCTTGGTGAGGGTTCACCCGACAGATATTTATTAGAAAAGTGTGCGGCTTGGGTTCACCCTACTATATGAAAAGTGTCTGCTATGTAAGTTATGCTCGGGTCAATTAGCTAAACGAGTTGAGCTTTGTTAAATGTGGGTTGCAACTCTTCCCGTAGCTTTACTTTTAAGTGTCTTGGGTTGGGCCTACTTTGTAGGTATCATTGACTTCAGTTCGGATCAATCTTCTGCTAAACGAGCCGAGTATGGCTACTTACTTTATAATCGTTGATGACCTACGGCTTTCTCCACTTGTTTGCAACTTATGTTCTCCATTCACGTTGGTGCCTAATTATGAGACATTCTCACAAAATCACTCTACGCATAACTTTTTTTTTCCATTTTCTTAACTTCTCTTGCAATAACCATTTTCTTGAGTTTAGCTCCTGTGTGATTCTTTTTCTCAACACATTTTTATTCTCCATATTTATAATTTTTCATCCCTTTTCGCCATTTTGAGCATAAAATTATTAGTTCTTTCATAATAGAACTTGTTACGTATACGATTTTAGTTTTATCTCTATCATGACTTTTGTACTTTTCAACCATTTTGCAACTTTGCCTTTGTTTCCCCAATGTATCTTGTCTTTTTCATACTAGTTTTTTGTGAAATGCTAGAATATCTCATATTTTGACAACAAAGTGCGGATATTCTCCTAGAGTGGCAAACAAATGTGAGCTCTTGGCGTGGGGTTCACGCGACATATTTATTAGAAAAGTATACGGTTTAGGTTCACCCTACTATATAGAAAGTGTCTGTGTAAGTTCTGCTCAGGTCCATTAGCTAAACAAGTTGAGCTTTGTTAAATGTGGGTTGCAACTCTTCCCGTAGCTTTACTTTTAGGTGTCTTGGGTTGGACCTACTTTGTAGGTTTCCTTGACTTCGGTTCAAATCAATCTTTTGCTAAACGAGCCGAGTTTGGCTACATACTTTATATTCGTTTATGACCTACGGCTTTCTCCACTAGTTTGCAACTTATGTTCTCCACTTTTTCTCAACACATTTTTATTCTCTGTATTTCTAATTTTTCGCCATTTTGAGCATAAAACTAGAAGTTCTTTAAGAATAGAATTTATTATATATATGATTTTAGTTTTATTTCAATGTTTCAAATATACCACTTATTTTACCCTTTTTTTCCGGAATGCCCTTGTGATTTTTCGCCAATTTTCGAATTTCTTTTTTCTATTCTTTAAATTTACCACTCGCCTAATCAAATTTCTTAGGCTGAGAAATTGATAGTTTTGAAGTCAAATAAATCTAAAACTATAGAATAAAATTTAAATTGGAGAATATAGGTAAAAAAATGTTGAATTAAATTTGCGGGATTACATTATTTTAAAGAAAGTTATACATTAAACTATAAAAGGTGTGCACTACATATGAATAGGAATAAAGGAGTGAACAGGGAGAATATAGCTGAGAGAACTTGGTGAGTAAACGAAATAAATTAATAAAAAAATTGAATAACAATAACAATGATCCCATAGATACTGTTATGTGAAATTCGAAAAATTCAATTCATCTAACAAAATCTAAAGGCCTTCCTACATGCCCCGGAAAGTAAACAATTAACTAAAATAAAATGGTCTATAAAATAAAACAATAAATAATTAAGCAAAATCTGAAAAGTTAAATGGTCAACAAATTCTGACAACACGACAACAACAGAAGGTGGCAAAAAGATGGGGTGGTGGAAAGATTAGCTCCGGTGATGATGTGTTGGATTGGAGTAAACATCAAAGAGCAACTAGAGACCCAAACCAAAATCAGCAGTGGCTGGACTCGGAATCTCCTGCGATGATACCTTAAACACAGTGGGATTGGTAGATTGATGGCAGCGAAATCAAGTGAAGTTGACTAGAAAATGAAAAGAGAGTGAAAGGAATTGAAATAGCTTTAAAGAAAGTTACTGCAACGACGATAAAAGAAACTCTTCCCTGGGTTTTTGTTCTTCATGTCTGTTGTGACTGTTTCTCCTTTGCAAGATAACTCTGGGTCTCCACTTTATTTCCAAACAATAGTGTTTCTTTTCTCTCATTTAAAGCATCTCGATACTCAATTTCTTCTTCTTTGTGTTGGACTTGTATTGCTCTACTAAATTGGCATTTGATTTGGGCTTGACAGATTTTGTTGGATTTTTCTCAAATTGATCTTGAAGTTGGATTTTGATGTTTGCCTTAGACTTTTCATTGAAAATTCCAAAATTTGAACCTATGCATCTGCTGTATGCTAACATGAAAGCCTGTTTCATCATTCCAGAAATTCTAGTTTCATTCTTGTCTCAAAGAAAAGGAGACATTAACTTCCTGACACGGCAGGGCCACCAAGCTGGAGACACCAATCAGTTCATTTCGTCATTCAAATGAGGCAAATTTAATAAGTTTTTTAGAATTTTGGTGAAGAAAATTAGCATGGATCAAGTTTGAAAGAACGGAACAACTTTTTTTTTTTCCTTTTTGGTGTGTGATTTTATTTTGCAAGTGATAAAGCCATTGAAACCAACCAAGGACTTTACCTAGTTCTCATGCATGATGGGACAAACCCATTTGAAGTCATCAGCGAGGCTGTCAAGTACCCCATCTTAAAATTTTTTCTTTTTTTCTCAGCTGCATCAACATATTCCTTGGAATGAGTCATGATGAAGTATCATTTTTAATGGATGATGAAACAGGGCAGTGGAGAAACACATGCAAACATTCCTTCACCGTGAGAAGAAAAATGTAAGAACTTTTGTGTGGTTTTTGTTGAGAAATTGCTTAGATATTTGGAATTGGAAAAGTTATGTATCTTAAATTGTTTCCCTTTTCCTTGGTTTGGCTGATGCACATGGGATGCCTTTTACCCTGATGTCATCACTGAGGGTGTTATGAGGGTCTTAGAAGGTAATTAAACATTTGGTTCATAATTATGGACGTAATTGCTTTGAATCAGGTTTCATATTATACGACTTTGTGAAGGTATTCTAAATGCTTTGCTTTGTTATCACTGCAATTTATCTGGGGGAGGAGCTCATCCATGCTTCCTAATTGTAGATGATGGCTGGCAGCAGATTGGGAGTGAAGGCAAGGATGCCAACTGTGTTGTCCAAGCAGGAGCACAGTATGACATTTTGCATATCCTCCCTGTCACATATTATGTCTCAAACCCTTGCTTAACCTGTGAAAGGAGAAAATGACTTCACGGAAATAGACATGTTTTAATAATTCAAAATTTCCGTCACTATTTTGTCTTAGTCAAACCATTCATTTGTTATTAAATGAATTTATTTCCTTGCAGGTCTGCAAGCAAACTGACAGAAATAAAGGAGAATGCAAACTCCCAAAAGAATGACCAAAAGGTTGACTGGACACTAGGCTTGAAGCTTCTTGTGGATGATGCCGAGCATGGACCCCTTGTCAAGTAAGTGGTCCAACACATTATTTTTTTGCTACACCATTTCCATCCCATGTTGATAGAGCTATATCATCACATTTGTCTCTGACATAATAGGAGATTCTTGAGTGATTCTCTCGAGCTTAGATTTTGATTCAACAATTGAGCTAGTCTATTGGTGATCCGAATTCATGAATAATGTAATTTAATGCTTATATGACTTGGTGAAGTTAGAACATGAGATCATATATATCTTTTGGATTTCTTCAAGTCTTTGGTTTTAGCGTAATTTCCCTTAGAATGCTTAAATGGACATCTTTGTTGTTCTCATCTATCCTTTCAATCAGCTTCATGTTTGAAGACGTAAGAGTTTGTTGAAATTGGGAAATATTTACCTATTTCTGTGGCCAGAGTTTTCTACTAGGGAAGCTTGCCCACCGAAGCATGTTTTTCTGAATAACCTAAACTGTGATTGAAAATGCTACTGTGCTTTTCAACCTTCCGTGGGCGAGTGAATAATAGGTTCTGTTGTTTGGATGACTTGAATTTGGTTAGCTTAGCCTCCAATAATGTATATAGGGAATGAAGAAGTAAAGATTTTCCATTTTGAAGTTCTAACTATATTTTTCTAATGAATTTTGAACAGGAATGTGTATGTATGGCATGCTCTGGCTGGTTACTGGAGCGAATGAAGCCAGCGGCTGCTGGTATGAAACATTATGCGACAGCATTGGCATACCCAGTACAAACCCGTGTTGTGATGGGAAACCAACCGGACACTGTCATGGACAGCCTATCAGGGTTCATTGCCTTGGTCTAGTTCACCCAAATAAGGTCTTCAACTTTTACAATGAGCTTCTGGCGTCATGTGGAGTAGATAGAGTGAAAGTCGATGTTCAGAATATTATAGAGACTTGGTGCTAGACATGGTGGCAGGTTTCTCTTAGACGTTGTTTCAACCAGGCCCTTGAAGCATCCATCGCAAGAAACTTCTTGGACAATGGTTGCATTGCTTGCATGTGTCATAACATGGATATGCTTTATAGTACCAAGGAAACTGCTGCGGTGAGAGCTTTGGATGACTTCTACCCATGAGATGCTGCTTCCTACACCATTCATATTTCATCTATTGCCTACAACAAGCTTTTCATCGGAGAATTTAGGCAACCTTTTGGGACATGTTTCATGCAAGTAAATCTGAATAAATTGTACCATTTTAGTTTTTGTGATATATGTTTTAAAGTCAAAATTAGGAACAAATTCATAAGTTGGTCTCAAGTTTAGCAAAAATTTTGTTAAAATTTGGTCTTGTGGTACGCGTCTTGAAAATATATATAAGAACTGCAAGGGAACATTAGGTGTCTTTTAAGGTCTTAAAGAAACGGCATTAATGGAGAAAACTCTACTTTGCACAGCCTGCTAAATATCATGCTGCAGCTCAATCTGATGGCAGATGTCCAATCTGTGTTAGGCATGGATCAGTTACCTTGGATACTTAGGTTCACTCTAGCAACAAAAACTAACAGGTGTCCATTTTTCGTGTGAACAGTGATAAGGCAGGGAATCACAACTTTGAGCTTCTGAAGAATCTGGTGTTGCCAGATGGATCGGTTCTACAAGCCCGGCCACCTGGCAGGCCCACACGTGATTGCTTATTTGCTGATGCAGCAAGTGTTGGAACAAGGTTTTCTAGTTTACTATGCTGCTTTCTTTGTTGTTTTAACCTGTTAAGAACATCATAGATGACAAACTGTTGGCTGTTCATTGCTGCAGCTTGCTTAAAATATGGAATGCTAATAAATGTTCAAGAGTAGTAGGTGTTTTCAACTGCCAAGGTGGTGCTTGGTGTAAGGTTCAGAAGAAGACTTGCATCCGGGATGCATCTCCTGAAACTTTAACCAGTTCTGTTCATGGTTAAAGTTGCTCAAGTTGCTGGGCCGAAATGGAGTGGGGATGTTGTGTTTTCCTTGCATAGATCAGGTCGTTTTCTCTCTCTATGAGTGGAATATACATGCTAGGGATTTTATCAACATCCTAAAGCTTTACCTCTGAATCTCAGGAGAGGTAATTCGATAGGGTAAAGATGCATCACTGCTGGTGACTAAAAAATTGTATTGAAACCATTTGAAAATCCCGTAATACGAATACGAATGAATCAACTGACATATAGAATTTAGAATTAGAGTAGCTTTGCTTTTGAGTGCGGGAGCGGGGAAGATAGAGTGTGAAAGAGTGTTAATTTTGTTATGTTAATTTTGTTATGTTATATATAAAGGGAAGAAATAAGGTTCATTTTTAGGTATGATCCCTTAGACTTTGATCCCAAAACAAAGCCCATTAGATTACTAGTTTCATTCTCTGTCTCTGATGGTCAACTAATCGTAACTATACCATTTGCTTGTAGTGAAGAGCCCTAGACAAGTTGCTGTGCGCAGGCATCAGAAGGACACAAGTCTTGTCTCTACCCTTGCAACTCTTCTGCTCACCTTTTTCATATTATTTGAAGTAGTTGATTTCCGGTTATTATGTTTTAAATTTTTTATTATCTAATTGCGTAAAATATAAACCTGCAAGTGCAATATAATTTTATTTTAGTTTTTATATAAAATATAGATTGTGTTTGCCATATATTTCATAAAATATAGTTCGTGTAGTTCTTGGCTTGTCCATCTAAGTCCTAATTTTTCTCCTCTTTTTTGCATGCTTATGCTTTCCTGCATATTGGTTGGGATTTCACATGTCAATAAAAACTTCCTATTATATGAGGTTTGCTCTAGGAAATTATCGAGTAGTGTGAAAAACCACCGTAGCAATGAGCTTTGTTAATGCCACATTTATTTTTTGAACATTCGAAACCACAATGAATTTGATGTAGGGAAGGGTTCATGGCGGTTTGAATTGAACAACGATGATTATAGTTGAAACGGTAACCAGGTACCAAAAAAATTAAATAAAATTCTTTATTGAGGGATAAAATCAGTTATAATATTAAAAAATGATTATTATTATTGTCCTAATTAGGATAAATTTTAATTCTATAATAAAAAGTTTTCTAATTGCTTAATATTTTTTAAATAGTTAAATAAAATAGAAAAAATAATAGAAATTTACTAAATGGAAACCTAAATAAAAGAAGAAAAACTAATAGAAAATTAAAATTTTGAAACGTTCTAATTTCTTGAATGTTCTTGTATCATAATCTCTTTCACATGAGGAGGATATTAGAGTAATATGAAATCATGCATGCAAGCCTTGATGTTTAAATGTCTTAAATGTCTCCTTTTTTTGTTCACCACCTCTCTCCATTTCTTTCTTTCTTCTCTGACTTCTTTGAGTTTAGCAGTAGTAAATTATATCAAGTATCTTTCTTATCTCTCATGGTCATCAAATGTTTTTACATGTTCCTAATGCATCATCCTCTCCACCTCTTTGAAATTGTATTCAAAAAATAAACCCCCCCCCGGGGAACCAATGTGGTTTTTTCTTAATTTTTCATCTTATATTTCCTATATTCACTTTTGTACTTCAACATTTTGCAACTTTGCCTTCTGTTTTCTATTTTTTTTAACAAGAGTTTTTTTTTTTTAACTATTTTTATATTTCACTATAGAAGACAGGCTTTTAGGGCACCACGTGATTCCATTTGCAAATGACATTAACTAATCAAAAGTATAACAAATGAATAAGAGGTTGAAAGAGGATGAAGCTTCTTATGGTCTAATTTTCATTTTATTTTATTTTAGTTTTCTATGCAATGTTTGTAACTGTTGTGTCGGTCTATATCATTATCCTCAGCTAATTGTTAGTTTCTTTCTTAAATTGTTAATGATACTCATAAATCAAGTTGGTTATAAATACAGTTTGTTTCTTTGCTCTCGCACTTTTACTTACGATTTCTTATAATTTCATGCTTGACTAATTCCTTAGTTTTTGGGAAAGGCTTCCCACTTATGAATTCTTTTCTCCCTTTTCTGATTATGGCCATATCAAAAGAAAGACATGTGGATACTCCCTTCAAATTGAGAACTTCAGAATGGGGTATTAGCAATTTCGCTTGCAATAACAGAAGATATGCCAAAATACCAACTAGTCTTGGGAGACTATGGAGGCTATGGTAGCAGGTCTACACTGCTTAATTATATGGTTCAAATTAAATGTTTATAACATTTGTGAATTCGGTACGACCACTCTTTCTTACATTTTTTATAAAACAAAAACCAACAAAAAACTTTAATTTCACAATTAATGTTCTTGAATAATTGGAGTTTCTCCCCATACCATTACTAGTGGAAACAGGAGAGTTGGTATTTCTACTTTCATCAAGGCCGAGACTACTTAAAATTGAACTGTGAAAGTGCACAAAACAAAACATTGAATTCAGATATTCAATAACTGGGTTTCTAAATTGCAGATGACACCAGAAATAGATTTAGAATAAATATAAGTTTTGTGAGTTATGCCTCTAAGATGCTTCATGTAAGTTGGAACGGAACTGTTTACAAACTCTTGATGCGTATCCGCAGTTGCATTAGAATCTGGGCACTTTTAGACCAAGCTTCCATTTTACACAATAATGCAGTACCTTTGTTTGTTCAACTCATCCACCAAATTGTATTCCCTTTTCACCTTTTTCAGTTATTGAACAAGTCTACTATACTAATGTCATCATTTTGGTTACTTTCCTTTATTGGCTTTTTTTCCTAATATAGAGAAAGGCAATCAGCATTGTTACCCTCTTTGAGTATTCTGCATAATGGATTATGCCTATCATTAAATACATAATTTGAGTCATAATTATTAATAATATTCACTCTGCATTTTTCAGACTCTTTAATGGTATAAATCTTGAAAACTCATATCAATTGAAACTGGGTGTTGCCGAAACACCATCTGAATAGGGTTTTTTTTTTTTTTTTTTTTGGCATTTTTTCTTTCTTACTTTAGCCCCCACAAGCCAAAGGGGAGGGTTCTTTTGTTTGAAATGAAAATCTTTGCTTTGCCTCAATGTCTTTTAGCTGTGGAAGTTAACTAATCTTTCAATTGTGGATGTCCTGGTGTCAATGCTTCATACTATGACTTGAGCTTCCATCCGCTTAGTTCCAATATCCACCGCAAGCATTACAAGAATTTCCCTGACGTCAAATGCTACAATAATGCTTCTTGTTAGTAAACATTGCTCTCTTTGAAATCGTCACTAGTTCCAAAATCTCGTCATATTTGACCGTATTGCTGTTTGCTTTTGCTTCTATTTCATGTCCAGGGCAGTTAGGGAGGGTTTGGGGCTGGTGCTCCGATTGAAGATCTCTCCGGTGATGGTTGAGTTGGATTCTGCTAATCTTGTCTAAGCTCTCTCTTTCCAAGGGGTGGACCATCCAAATTGTCGCCTTATTATTCAAGAATGTCAAAATCTAATGCAACTTGCCAGAATTCAAGACGTTCGGTTTGTTCCTCGCGAGGGCAATCAATGTGTTGATAGTTTAGCCCACATGGGTCATTCAGTTTCCCCAGAGATTCATGAGTTGTACGCTCCTCCTTGTGAGATATATAGGGTTTTAAGACGTGACATTCAGGGCCAGCGTTCTTCCGACATTAATTTGCTTGCTCCCTGTAACCAAAAAAAAAAAAAAGTTTTCTGTCCAGGGCTGGAGTTGCAAAATACATGAAAATGGCATGGAGAGTGGTTGCTATCTCGATGTGGTTCTATTTGTTAGTTTGGTAAGTAAATCCTTCCATCAAGATCATCTCATCTAAGGGAATTTTTGTTATCATCATTTTTTTCCTGGTGGGGGATTGTCACAAGAGTTGGGTTCAAACACCATTAGACCCCCTTAAAAGAAGAAGAAAGTAGAACTATTGATCGCACTGAACCTGTGAAAATAGCCCAAATGACTTGCAAACACATTTTCTTCCCTTACAATCTACCACTGTCAACAGGAAAAAAAAAAGGCCATAATAGACCAAAAAGACTGAAGCGATCCTTCTGGTGGCAAGAAAAAATGGTGCGCTGTACGTAATCCTTTTCCAAAGAGGGCGTGAAATGGATGATTCTCTCAAATCTTCTATCCCTTTTAATGGATTTGAATGAACTCCTCGCCATCCCACCAAAGACGTTTCAGCTTTCCTTTTTTGTGGCCAAAGGCTAGGCTTTGGTAGAAAGATCCAATGTTAAATCTCGAAAAGTCCTAGTCTAAAAGCAACTATTTTAACGACCAACCTACTTTGGTGACACGTAGCAATACAATTCTTCTTACCAGCTTTTTTATTAAATCAATTATTTCTTGGAGCCGAACCCAATACAATCACAAAAATTGAACGTTTATTATTATCATTTTTTATATAATCAATCAATCGGTTCACGGAGACATATCATGATAAATTGATTCGAGTTTTATCGGATTCAATTTAAAAAAATAATTTTTAACTTAATTTTTTTTTTATTTTAAAATTTCAAATTTAAGATTTATTATTATTTTTTTATTATACGAAATTTAAACCTTAGATAATAAGGTTACAGGAAGGAATTATGACTGTTAAACTTAATTAAAGAATCTAAATTGAAACATTTATATAAGCTATTTTAGCACTAAATTTTTATATAAAATCTTTATAAATTGTTATTTGACACAGAATTCTATTCTACAATAGAATTACTAATGACTTTATTAGTCTTAGGATATGAAAATACAAATATTAAATAGACAACAGAGATAAGATTTACATGATTCTAGGTTGATCCCGATAGGAGCCAATATCAAATGTTACCCAAAAAAAAAAAAAAATTCAAAGTATAGGAGAATAAAAGAGCAACTACCGTAATAATTAGGATAAAAAAGGAGTCAAGCATGATAAATGTGATGGAAAATGGTGACTCAAGACACGTCGGTGAGATATCCTATCACGATGGGTATCCCATCGAGTGGTTATCTCACCCATGGTCAATTGATTTAAAAAAATATAATATTAAATTTTTAATTAAAATTTTAAATTTGATTTATAATTTAAATATAAAATAGACTACGTTAGGAATATAATTTTTTAAATAAATTATAATAAGTATTAAAATAAAATAATTATAATATAATTTTAAATATCGATTCATATAATATAAAAAAATAATAATTATAACGGTTATCTCACAAAAAAGTGATTTGAGACGGAAACGACAGAGGCAAGAAAAGAGTGTAATTCTGAATTGTTGATGGCCTTCTTTCTTCTTTTATTTATAGAGATTTAAGGATTATGATTAAATGGACATGTCATAATCAAAAGACAACCTTACTTATTCATATGGAGTGTTTCATTTCTTTGTTTTGTCTCATTTCAATGATTTCCCATTTCCAATGAGACTCAACATTTTTGCCATTAATAAGGTGTGATCACCAATCACTTCCCAACGATAAGGAATCACACAGAGGGTCCACAACATGTTTGACATAAACATAACTTGGTTTTTTGGAGAAGACAATATAAATTAACGTCCTTCGCTCATTTACTATATTAGTTAAACAGAAGTAAATAAATAAATAAACGAAGAGTTCACAAAGAAACAGTTTAGTAGTATAAATTCTCTTCACTTAATACAATGATCTCATATTCAAATTTTTATGATTAAAAAAAATAAATAAATAAACGAAGAAGGTGTGCACCCAACAAAACTATGGAGGAATAGTATAAGAATCACTATCGCAAGAAGAAAATTGAGGGAAGGAATAACGTGTTGCATCCAAGCACATGCTTTTCATATATTAAAAGGATTTGAACTAATTACTGATTCATAATATGAGGAAAATTCGTGCTAAGCCCTTTTGATCAGGTCAAATGTCAACAGCCAAGCCCACCGTGACGCAGGCGCCAAGCAGTGCGGAAGGTAGACCCTCCACCATGTTTGACAAAGACACAAGTACTATTCAATTTTTTTTAAGTTTAATAATCGAATATTCTATTTTTTTAATCAAAAATCTTAATTTCAAGTTATGGATATAATAAAAAAAGATTTTAAAAAATTAATTCTTAAAATGAGTCTTATAATACTCTAACCAAATTAATCGAATAAAACTGAAATATCGATATCGAAAACCAAAAAAATAAAGGCACAAGTATACGCACCTAAAAATATATATATATATATATATATATATATATATATATATATATTCCTTGTTGAGTGAAGCAAGTTGGGGGTCAACCTCGAGGGGATGAAGTCAACAAACTCTCGCCTCAATTTCTTATATATAGATGGTAGTTAAGATCAGAATTCAAAAATTTGATTAATCTGATTCAAATAATTATAAAATTTAATTTAAGAATTGATTCTCTTGACACCTATTTTTCTATTTCTAAAATTTATATTTAAATTAAAAGAATTTAATATAATGTCACCGTATTTATAGGTCATTGGTGTATATATATATATATAAAGAAAAATTTCAATTATGTTAATTCTTTTGTATTTATAAAAAATATGGTAATTAGACAAAGATGTAAGGAGAATTAAGAAAGTTATTCACATAAATTCCATGAATTTCACTTACGTCTTTTAAAAATTTGTATAATAGTTACACTGTCCCATACATTGAAATAAATAACAAGGCGCCGCCGAAAATAAGTCATTTTCCTTTCTGAACTAATACACCAAACCGCGTAATCTATATTTTACAATAATAATAATAATAATAATAATAATAATAATAATAATAATAAGATAAAATAAAATAAAGTTTTTTCAAAACATGGATAATTAAGATTTTGAAATATATATCTCCAAAAGAGGAAATTAATTAAATGATTAGCAAAATTTTCAAAAGATGAAAGTTCCCCCCCCCCATGTTCAACCTTAATCGGTAATTAAATCAATCAAAATATAATAATTTATATTAATAAAAAACTAGAGGGTTTTAAATTTAAGTAATTACAAATTAAAAATTTTAAATATACTGAGTTGAACTTTTTTCTTTTTATATAAGTGTCACAAAAAACACGTAAATATATGAATTCGTGAAAATTTAAATATTAGATTTTAAGAAATACATTTTAACAAGAGTTTTTTATCATTTGAGTGTCCCTACAAAAACAAATATAATGAAATGAACTATCGAATAAAATAAGGGCTGTATAGTCATTGAAGAGAACTTGCAAGAATTTTCTTATTGATTAGTATGTAATGTTAGTAAGGTTGGTCTTAGGATTAGAAGTGTATATTACGCGTAGTTTATTACAAAAATTAGCCGTGAGTTTTGGTCCCATAGAAAAAGCGTTGGTAATTCACTCCCCTTGCGTGACATGTGAAAGCATGGATTAGATCAACGACCACACCTTTATAGTCCCACATTTTCTTGTTCCAAAACTATTCCGCACTCTCCTGACTAGAGACCGCCTTTGTCCCCCCCCGGAGTCGTATGTCAACTGATGTCTAAATCTGTCATTTTGCCAAAACACCGCGTTCTCCTCTTCAACTCCAAAATGGCAAATTCGCTCATTGCTCTCCCCCTTCTCTGAACCTTCCTCTCTCTCTCTCTCTCAATAATTAAAGACCGTCTGTCTGAACCTTCCTTCTCCACTTTCTCTCTCTCATATAAACCCCTCATCTTCTCTAGCTTCCCCAACATAAACAGTCAAGTCTCTCTCTCTCTCTCTCTCTCTCTCTCTCTCTCTCTCTCTCTCTACACAAATGGAAAACGAAAGATCAGGCCCAACAACTCTAACAGGAAAACCAGATGAGTATGCTCTAAGTGGGAAAATAATGCTAAGCGCAATTATAGTCCTCTTCGTCGTAGTTTTTCTCATGGTCTGCCTCCACATCTACGCTCGGTGGTATCTCCTCTCCGCGCGTCGGCGGATACGACGTAACCGCCGTAGGAGCCACCTCGTATTCTACTTCGACTCCAACAACAATCCTGCAACTGCCGCCGCTACGCGTGGACTAGACATGGCCGTTTTAAAAGCTTTACCAGTTTTTCAATACTCCGGTAAGGACAACACCGACCCGATTGAATGTGCGGTGTGCTTGTCCGAGTTTGAAGAGAACGAAACGGGTCGGGTTTTGCCGAAATGTAAGCATACTTTTCATATTGGCTGTATTGACATGTGGTTTTACTCTCACTCCACCTGTCCTCTCTGTCGGTGCCCGGTTGAAGCACCCGAAAACCCAGTCGAGGTTGTTGTTAGCGTTACGGTTGATGAACCGGTTTTGAACGATCCGGGTTCGAGTTCGGGTTGTGCGTACGACGGCGAAAATTCGGGTCGGGTTGAGTCTTCTGGTGCCGAAACAGTGTCGTTTTGGGCCAAGAGAAAAGGGGGAGTGTCCATTGATGTGCCGAGGAGGAATGAGAGTTTTTGCTTGTCGGAGGACGAGTCAGGACTGAGTTCCCCTGCGAGTCAGTCGTTTAAATCTCCAGGAAGTCGAATGCTGTCTTTGAAGAGAATACTGAGTAGAGATCGGAAGTCGCCCGTTCCTTCGCCCTCTCGGACGATGTCGTGTTGTTCGGTGATTGAGTCGGATATTGAACGAGGCAGAGAGGAAACTCAGCAGACACGAGTAGATGACTTAATGAGAAAGTAAATACGAGTTTGGCTCTGAGATTGATGGAGTTGTCGTATACGTGGCAGAAGCCCAGATGGCAGTTTCCGGGTTCTGGTTTTAAGCAGCCAAGAATGACTACAAGTTCCATTTGACTTGTAGATATAAAAAAAAGTCCCATATTTCTTTATTCCTTAGTTATTTTGTTTCTTTAATGTTTAGATCTTAGGACTATAGTAACATATGGTGTAACAAAGTTACAATAGAGCATACATTCCTCGGACATTGCAAATCATGTTACATTATTTTAAAAAAGTGTCAAGTTTTCTTAATTTATTTTTATCTTTATCTTATTTTCAAAATTAATGAAATTTTCATAAGATTTAAAATCAACTCAACTCAAATGATTTACCCTCTTTCAATGAGTTTTATATAAGTTAAATTTAAGGTAAGCTCGAGCAACAACCTTAATATACCATAATTAAGTCAATGAGGCAACCCACTGTCGCCTACGACCCGAAGGTCACAAGAAGTCATATTCACGCGGTTTCCATTTTCCTTTCTTGGAATTTCTTGTATAATTTGAAAATTAAACAATGTTTTTGGTTATTCTTGCCAAAAACTAACTTTTATCTCCCAAAGAAAGGAAAAAAAAAAAAAAAAAAATCAAGAATTTTGTCTTCTACTTTTTTATGAAGACACCCTTTACTTCTATGAATTTTCTTCAAGAATAATATCTTACCATAAGAGTGGGCTACATCACTATAAAATAAATTTAAAAAAAAAAAAAGAAAAGAAAAGGAAAGAAAAAGGAAAATACTTAAGGAAATATTCCTTTCCATTTCTTAATTGAAAATAATAATAATAATAATTGTAAATCAATCACATGAGACGCCGTGTGGTCCAATACAACACGGTTTCAAGTCATGTTTTCTCCTCGCAATGGGACATCAAGTCTACGATATAACCAGTAACATTTCCAAAAAACAAAAGAAAAATGGTTCATTGCCTTAGTCAACATTCCTAAATACTAAAACTAGTTCCCATTTCTTTTTTTTTTTTGGTTGGGGACTAAAACTAGTTCCTGTGTAACACGCCATTTGACCACCCATGAAAAGCACTTGTATTGTCCACAGATAGTCCAATTTCAATAGGGGAATTGACTCCCCGTGAAAACCCACCAGACAAATGCGCCCACGGAACTAGACTGGCCACTTCACTCAAACCAAAAGGCATGAGAATCATAAACATGTTTGCAAATCAAAGAGCAAGTCTACTTAAATTTTCTTGATATATGAAATTTAAAAATATAAAAGACTGTGTTAAAAAAAATATCTTAAAATAGAACCAACAATACTCAAAATAGATTAATCAAAATATTATTCCACATATCAATTAATGATTAAAAAAAAAAACATGTTTTCAACTTGAAAAATCAATGAAATAGCTAACTTCACTTTGATTATCATCACTTCTCCTAATACATTCTCCGTTTCGATCTTATTTGATTGCATCTGGTTATGCCAAAAAAATTTCTAATACACTAACAATACTAAAATACAATACAACATAAGAAAAAGGAAAATCAATTCACAACACAAATACAATTAATTTACTGGTTTAGACATGTACCCAAATGCAGTAGAATAGACCCTTTCATATGGTGGAGACTTGGGTTCTTGCTGTCCTTCATGGGCAACAACTTCCCGGATTGCTAGAAGCTCCGGACTGATGGGACCATTCATACTTGCAAGTGGAAACTGTGTGGTTATAGAAATATGCTTAGAGGAATTCATGTCATGCCTTCTAGCCTGTTAGTGTTCAGAGAGAGGGAGAGGCCAAAAACTTTAGCAGGAGATTAAAGGCTTGAGTAGATAAACCGGGAAAAGTGTTCACCAATCTCTTATTTTAAGTTTTTACTTTCAGGTTCCCAGGTTCGTGGGGATTCAGGGGCTTCCAAGGATCAATGCCCTCATCATCTGAATCATCCAATTCTCTAGCTTCTGCATATCCATCACCCATATCAAAGTCATGATTGATGGTGTCATGCATGTTATGGGCAGAAGATCTTGCTCCACATTGCAATTAGTTTTAAAAGAACAGTCGGCCAGAGGTGACTCGTTGAAATTAACATCCTGGGTCTGTACAAGAGGTGACTTATGTGCAGTTCCTCCAGAATGCCTTCCTGGAGTGTGAAAGTTGCTATCGGTTTTAGTGCTCAAACCACCACTTCTTTGTGCGCCATTTGGCTCTCCTCTTGCTTCACTCCCCTTCAGAATATCATCAACAACAGATGCATCACACGGATCTAAGAGAATGAAATCCCGGTAGAGATTGTTTTTGGCCAACTGCATCCACATATGCCCAGTGACTTACAAAGAAAATAATAAAAAAAGGACTATTTGCTTGTCATGAAAAATATTGAATGTAGTACCAGATATGTTTCCAACTCTCCCCCATCACCAGTCACCTTCCAGCACAACCAGGTTTGCAGGAGGCTTGACAAAATGATTCAAAATTGAATCTTTTCCACTGCCCTTGTCTAGCTTATTCTTAGCATCAACTGCAGCATAAACAGGGGAGATACTGTTAATGCATTATAAATATTGGAGCATAGAACATTTAGAAAGTTAACTGGAACATCATCTGACACCCAAAATGGATCATTGTCATCATCTGAAGTTGCACAGACGCCGACATCAGCACTCTGGGATGATGTGCTCTCCGGCTGATCCTGCACACTGTCCAACAAACAGATCGAATCAGTCTACCAGCAAACTTCAATGCAAAGCCAGTTTTTAGCAATAAGCATAAGTAAGACTCCCGCCTCGAGTTTTAATTCTTCTTTCGGGTTTTAATTCTTCTTTTCCTAAGACATCACGCAAGCACTCATCAAATAAAGCATGTTCCATGACTAACTGTAATAATGCCTCAAATTGAAAATCCACAATAATATATATACAGAAGAACCCAAGCTTCTCGAGCATGTGCAGCTAAATAAGAACACCCTTAAAATGATAAATCAATATGAATTTACTCAACATGAGTCAATTGAAATACCTAAAAGCTAAAAAGGTTTGACAACCTGTGATGAATAAATATCTGTACAGACAAAACCTAAATATCACTCAATCTCTATACACATCAGAGCATCTTTTTGTCGCAAATGCTACCCAGACTATTGGTTATTATCCTATATTCACCACTTTGAACACTAAAAGCAACCAAGAAGTTGGTTTCCTCTAACGCTCAAAGCTGAACTTCCTCTTAGCAACGGATAGACCAAGCAATGACAAGAAAGTAGAAAAGATAAACAAATAACGGGGGCCTTGAATAAGATGAAATGAACAGGATGGCAGTGCTCTGATCTAAAAATCTGCTTTGTTTCCAATAGCATCCTTCATTACTTTTTAAGATGCAAAATTAGCGAACTCCATCAATAGTAACCCAACCAGGTACTCTGGCCAAATAAAAAATCTACATTATTAAGGTTTGTTACAACAACACTACCTGACAGGATCATGCTTTCCAGTTCATCACTCAGCACAAAAGGAAACAACAATATTTTTTTGACACTATTAATGTACCCTCCAAAACCCCGGGGAGGGGGGGGGGAAATCCCACGCAGAAAACACCAATATCAATCAATTAATTTCCATAATAGCAGTTGCAATGCTAACAAGCTAAGTTCACTTTGACGATATTAAGTTCCACCTCTGCCTAATAAACGATCACAAAATTCCTCCATCATTCTATCCGAATGACAAACTTCAATACCACTCCAAGCTTCAGTAACATTTATGCTAGATTAGCAGATACCAATTGAGTTCTATAGAATCACAATTAGACCTACACTATTGTATAGTTCTAAGTGTTGGGTTATAAAACAATAATAAAAACAAAAAATAGTTATAACAGAAATGAGAATATTTAGATGGATGTGTGGAAAAACTAGAAGAAATAGAATTAGAAATGAAGAGATTCGTAACAAGTTGAAAGTTAGTTCAATTGTGGATAAAATGCGAGAGTGTCGTCTGAGGTGGTTCGGGCATGTGCAAAGAAAACCCAAAGATGCACCGGTTAAGAGAACTGAGAACTTAAATATATGAGATCTAGTAAAACGTAAAGGTAGACTACTAAAAACTTAAATATAAATTATCCGTAACGACATAGAAATTAAAGATTTAGACGAAGAAATGATTTTGGATAGAAATGGATGGCGTAGAACAATATGCACAAATTAAATCAATATATTTTAGACATTTATCTATTGATTTATTTATTGAACTTTCTTTTTCTTTTCTTTTTCCTTTTATTTTTATTTTATATATATTTTTTATTTATTTCATTTTTCATTTTTTAATTTTTTTCAAATTTGTCTCTCAAATAACCGACTCCAAATATTGAGATTAAGGCTAAGTTTGTTGTTGTTGTTGTTGTTGTTGTTGTTGTGGCAGCAAATACCAATTGACAGAATGGCGTGTACAACTCAAGTCACAGTTTTTGTGACATAAGGACCCTTACCTTAAAACTATAAAACACATTCTCTCTTAATTGACAAGATCAATGAATTGCACCGCGTTATCGTATTTCTTCTCTCAATAACTGTGTGCTAGGAAACCAGAATACCAAATCAACTACATTTTTAGTGGCTGCTATCACATAACTAAAATGATTAACCCCCCCCCCCCCCCAAACAAAAGAGAAAGAAAAAACCCAAATGAAGAAAATTGAATCTAATGTGTAGCGGACGAATTTCATAAGCTATAAATAAATGATAAGCGGAGGAAAACTTCATTCGCACACGTGATCTACATATACACGTCAACCTCAATCAATCCTCCACAAGCAACAATTTCTATCATTTTTACAGAGCCCATTTCCAAATAAGGAGAACCATTCATTAAAAAGAAAACCCTGAAATTTTTGCGGGAAAAAAACCCTCAAACTCTCAATCAATCATCTCTCTCTCTCTCTGTCTGAACTTAAAATGGGTCATGCCCAATTAACATAGAATGTTCAAAAGAATAATAGCAGGAACAAAAAAAAAAAGGATAAAAAATCAAACATTTTCTCGGAGATGAAGTCCAAAGCATGCAAAAGCAAATTGTAAAGATACTCGACCTTGCGACTGTGCACTTGAATTGATCCTTGCAGAAGCAAAACGGCTACATTTCCACACCCACAAGAAAAAGTCAACAAGTTGATTAAACCCAACAAAAGCATAAGCACATGAAACTCTATAATCAGATTCAACAACCTTCAGCAAAATTTACAGAAAGATGATGTTCATCATCTTTAGCGGTGGCTTCGCCGGAGCAAATCTTCATGAGATACTCCGAGATTCTTCGTGAGATCTACAGCCCAATTTGACTCCAAATCACGGTGTGGTTGTACCAACGTGTGGAATTTACTTCCACCGGCGGTTTCGTCTTCTCTCTCCTCGTTACTCATCTTCTTAAATGCGTATTACACTCCATTTTGATACGACAAAACCCTAGCTCTTCAATTCGACCCAAGAAGTTGGGGGAAAACCGTGAATGCGAAATTAGGGTTTTCAATTGAAATACTAAAATTGTTTTTTTTGGGGGGGGGGGGGAGGGGGAGAGAGAGAGAGAGAAGGTTTTGACTTTGATTAAGTGGTTAGATTCGTAGGGAGAGAGAGAGATGGGGGATGTTCAAAAAGTTTCAAAGGATGGTTCTCCCGCTCATTCGACATTTTCGGGTGTGGCCTTTAATTTATGACCGGCCCAAAATCATCGAAGCCCAACCCAACAGTGCTTTGCCCATTGGGCCTTGCGTGCAGGAAGGTTTTCTTTTTTTTTATTTTTTAAATAATCTATATGTATTCACTAACAACGTTCGATTTACCTAATTTCAATTTAAACCAGGTTAGACTTTTAAGAGACAAAACTCCCTTAATACTTTTTTTTTTATATAGAATATTCGTATTTAAAATCTTATTTAAGTGAAACCAGTGTATAAATAGTGAACAAATTAGACGTTGATATACATGTAGGATTGATACTTTGCCAATTTAATTCCAAAAGAATAAGTAAAATAAATTTCATCTCACTCAAATCTTGAGTGATTTTGCATGGTCTAGATGTTTTAAATTTAATTCATTTGTCTTGTTTCAGATAAAATAAGAAGGACAAAATGATATTTATTTTTTTGGTTGAATTAATTTAAATTAAAGTTTTATTGATGATATAGGAATATTCAAAAATTTTCAAAATTTTTTGATTTTTTATATAATTTGAAATTAATTTATTTAAAATTGCAAATAGGATTGGTCAGAGGTGGAATAGGAAGTAGATGAAGATGTGATTAAATTTTGTATCTCAAGGCTCCTCATTCTCTCATTTGAAATTTTGTATCTAATGGGTACTCAAGTGTTGGTTAATCAAGTACTTTAATGAAATTCCAAAAAACCCATTAATTTGATCATCATCATCTACATATTTATATTTTTCACAGGACCTCTAGTTTTTTATGCAATATGAATCAAAAAGAGAAAAAAGAAGAAAATGGTGAGAAAGAAATCTAGATGTCTACTGGGACACCTCTGGCCTTAATCCAAGGGTCACCTCCCTTTCCCTCCAAGAAATTGACAACAGAGAACTGAGAAACATCTTGAGGAGTGGCCTTGTGGATCCATTTCACTCTACTCAACATGTTGGCGCCAGCACCCTTATTGCCCACCTCGGCAAACCAGCTAGTTTTGTGTTTTCTGGTTGCGCCCCACTCCAACCAACCAGTTGCATCAATTGAGTCATCAATGTCCGAATCCATGATGATTGTCCTTGAATAATCCTTCCAAGGCCTACCAAGGTATGCCTTGGTTATGAGCTTCACCGGAAGGTATGCTGGATCACCTACTATTGTGCATTTTTGAAGGACAAAGGCGGTGACTGCTTTTGGGTTAGTCCTGCCTTGAGCTGTGACGGCGCATTGTTGGCCTAGGTCTGGCTTTCTCACTACCATCTTGCAGTTCTGGAAGATAGCGGCTGAGTCGCCAAAGATGAAATCAATGGTGCCAGAAATGATGCAGTCACGATAGAATTGGCGGTGAGTGTTAGCAAGGAGAGTATCTTGGTAGCCATCTAGTTGGCAGTTGTAGATGATGGACTTGTCCGAATTGACAAAGAGTGCCACAGCTTGATGCCCTTTTGGTCCTGCGGTATTCTCAATTCCAATATTCATAGCAGTGAAGCCAAATCCATGTGCGGCTGTTGTCCAAGAAATGATTGAATTGTCAATAGAGTTAATAAAGTTTGAAATATGTCATAAGTAGATACTATTTGTTAACTTTCACATTATTTAATTCTTAATGAATGTCTAGTTGATCCAATCACGATCACACAATACTATGATCGATAATATATAAGTATTGCATTACATGTTGGTCAATCATTGCATGTCATTTCATTCTCCAAAGAGTACTGTTCTCATATCTTTGAAACATGATTTTTAGCCTAAAAACATGCCTCCAAATTAATGGGGTTGCAAAATAAATCTGTAACTTACCAACAGTGGCAGTGAAGTAGGTGTTGGTGCCGGCAGCTGCATTTTTTTTTCCGGTGATCTTGGTCTTTGTTGGGCCATCACCCAGGAGCATAACATGTTCCATTTGTGCGGTGAACTCAACATACTCTTGATAAATACCAGCCTTAACATAAATAATGAAAGTTTCATTGACGCCACCTTTGATCTTCTTAGGAGGAATATCCTTCAAGGCCTCATTGATTGTCTTGTACTTTCCGCTACCATCCTGGGCAACAATCACATTAGGCCTAATGTTTCCAATATCAGCATGCAGGAGATGGCGTCTGGTAGGATTAATCCATTTGGGGAAACCATCAGCATCCAACTTGTTCTCAACAGATGCCTTCTCAGAGAGAAGTCTCCTGTTGATGGGAAGTTTCACGCTTGAGACGAGTGAAGAGAGGTAAGTGATAATATCAAGTCCATTGGTTGTCAACTCGCTCGATGCTTCTAATAGCTTCCTCATCTCCTCTCCTACATTGCTTTTTGTGTTTTCAAAAGCATCCAAGCAATTTTCTTGGAAAGTGATGGCTCCACTGAGCCAGACTTTAAGATCATTAAGGAAGTGTTCGGTCGTATCATTTTCAAAACCACCAAATTTCTCTAAAGTGCGGGTGAGATCATCAATAGAGAATTGCAAGACCTTTTGGCAAACCCTTAGAGCCTCTGCCGTACTCGGTTCATTAGCCAATTCCTTCAATGTTGATGAGTTCTCCATTGCCTGTTTAATCTCATCAATAGTAACCTGGAAAGCAGCCTTGACAATCTCTTTCAGGTCGGTTGTGTTTCCTGCGGCCATTGACAGCGTGCTAGCACATCTTTCCTTAAATTCTGTGGACTGGCAAATGGTTGCAACTGCCTTGTTCGAGGTGGAGAGTTGGCCGTCCGAGCCGGATTCATTGCTTGGGTACTTGAGCATGACAACGGTGCCAACAACCATAGCCACCAACAGCAAGGAAGAGATACCGATTACGGATATCTTCTTCATTTCCTCCGCCATGACCAAAAGGAAACACCCGCAACCCCAGAAGGTCCCTTTTCTTTTTTGAGAGAGCTCCCACGAGCCTTTTGATGGTGGCCGAGCTAATGGCAAATTTATATATAGAATTCTATATTTGGAGAGATTATGTTTTGGAAGGTTATTTATGGAACAAGACAGAAGAGACTATCAAAGGAATCAAGTTGTTTTGTTGTAGTAATTGAGATTTCCTCCGAAAATATAGAAATCCGAATGTAGTAAGTTTTTTCTTAAATTTGGAGAGACTTGTATATGCTATTTTTTGGGGTTGTTAACAATTTGAACATATGGTCAGATGTCAGCTATGGGCCTACAAAATCAGTTATTTTTAGTAATTACTCGGTGGTGGTCGTGGAGAAAGTTCAGCAAGCGGTCAGTGGCAACCAGTTTATCAGGCTTTTCCATTGATCATGGCTCTTGCAATTGGGAATTAATAAAGTGACTGAGTTTGAGGTCATCAGGTTTTTTATGTTGAAAGTGACTAAGTTTTATGTAATACATGATATTGGGGTCTCGAACTTTGATTTACATACAAATCTAATTCTTGCAGGCAAGCGATCATCATGTTCTAGTCTTGCACTCGTACATGAGAAGCCCCAAAACTTGTAGAGGATGGTGAAGATCCGTGATCAATTGTGTCAACCGAACCAACTAGTTAGAAATTTGGCAACGTAGGAAAGAAGTCATCCTTGAGACCCCAAATCCAGACGGTGAGAAACTGGTGAAGATGATTAAGGTATTGTCTTTATCGTGGATAAAAGCCAAGGAAACACAGATTGTTTCCAACCCCCCAGTTTGTATAAGTTTTCTGATCAGTCTTGGGGGGAAAGGCCTCTTACAAGGTCGAAGATATAAATCATAGTGGGGATATACAAAAATAAAATAAAATAAAAATCATTGGTTAAGAATTATATTCTCTCTAATTCTGAAAAGAAGTGAAATGTTAAAGATTCGATTTATATAATACTCTTTCTTCTAACAAATGAATTTGAACATCGTCCGAGACACCATGCTTTAAACCATACAACTATTAGTGTAAATACTTTTTTGTCATTGAAGGGAGAGAATGCTTTCAATTTTAGATTTTGTTCCCTAAATTTGAAATATTGTAAAATGATTTAGACATATTTATATTATTTCCTCATGTGCCATAGCAACTACAATTTCTAAAAAAATTAATAAGGGCCTGAAAGACTGAACCATTGGAGTACATAAGAGGTATCAAAAAGAGAAGGAAACCCTCTTTTCATTGAAAACCATTTAGCAATACACATGTAAGGTGAAGTGAGAACTGGGCAACTAGTTGGGAATTCGGAATCCTTATTCTTGTTTTCTCTAGGCAGGAATCAAGCTAGGGATAACTGGGACACCAGTAGGCTTGACCCATGCTTCACGGGCCTCAAGGAACTTCTCAACAGTGAATTCAGCAGCTTCTTGAGGAGTGATCTTCTTGATTCCAGGCCATGTCACTCTCTGGTCTGTGTTGGAGCCAGCACCCCTATTGCCATACTCGGCAAAAAAGCAAGTGTCTTGTGCAAAGGTACCCATCCAAGGTGCCCAGCCTTCTGGGTCAATCAAGTTGTCAATCTGTGATTGCATGACGATTGCCCTTGAGAAATTCTTCCAAGGTCTGCCAAGGAATGTCCTCACATTAGACTGCATCTTAGCAAATTCTGGATCAGCTGAGATTGTGCAGTTTTGGAGGACAGTGCCCGTGGGGCCTCGTGCGTCCTCCCTGCCTTGAGCTAAAATGTAGCATTCTGGCTCCTCATCGTCAAGATCTGGGGTTCTCACTAGAATTTTGCAGTTTTGGAAGATGGCAGCTGCATTGCCAAAGATGAAGTCACGGGCACCACTGATAGTGCAGTCACGATAAAATTGGCGGTGGACATGGGCATAGAGTGTGTTCATGTAGCCATCAATTTGGCAGTTGTAGAAGACAGACTTGTCGGATTGGACTCTGATTGCCACAGCTTCGCGCTTAGTTATTCCTGCAGTGTTCTCAAACCCAATGTCCTTGGCAATGAAGTTCCTTCCCAACACAGCTGTTGCCAAACATTGATTGAGTTAGCCACTTTACATATATACAACCTTAAATTTCGTGACTTCTACGAAACAATCTGGCCAATCGTTGCAAGTGACCTCAACCCTGTAGCAAGGGTGGCCGCGGGGTCAACGGGGCATGGCCCCCCTAAAAAGGAAAGTAAAGTATTTATCCCCCTAAATTTTTAACTTTTCTATTATATTATGTTAATGAAAAAGTTCTAAATTTTGGGCCTCTTGAGAAAAATTTATTGGACCATTGCTACACCCATCGCATGATATGAGATTAGGCAACTGAAAATTGATTTATGACTTACCAACGGTATCACTCCTGAATAGGGTGACGCCATCAACATAGTTCCTGTTTCCGGTAATCTTGGTCTTTGTAGGGCCATCACCAATAAGGGTAATATGGGTCATCCACTTGCCAATGGTGACGTGCTCACTGTAGACTCCAGCCTTAACGTAGATAACAAAAGGTGTGGTGCCGTTTGTAGGAACTTCCTTCAAAGCCTCGTTGATGGTCTTGTACTTCCCAGTACCATCCTGGGCAACAACCACATTAGGCTTGATGGTTGCAGGATTGGCTTGAAGGAGACGGCGTTCAGCAGGATTGATCCATGCGGGGAAACCATCAGCATCGACAGAGAGAAGTCTCCTGTTCAATCCCTGAATGTTCAAGCTTGAGAGGACAGTAGAGAACTCGGTGACAATAGCAAGTCCATTCCTCGTCAATTCTCCTGACAATTTCAAGAGCTTCTTCATCTCGTCTCCTGCAGGGCTAGTGGTGTTTTCAAAACCATCCAAACAAGTTGTTTGGTAAGTGATTGCAGCGCTGAGCCAAACCTTGATGTCTGCAACGTAATCATCAAGCTTGCTCACTTCGAATGCACCCAATCTCTCGAAGGAGGCAGTGAGATCATCAATGGCGTATTCCATGAGCTCATGGCAATTCTCAAGAGCTTGTGAGCTTCTTGGGTCCTTAGCCAACTCTTTCAAAGTTGATGAATTTTTTGCTGCTTCTTTAACCTCTTTAATGGTGACCTGGAAAGCAGCCTTGATGAGGGCATGTGGGTCGGTCTCATTTCCTGCAGCTGCCGATAGCTTTTCAATACATGTCTCCTTGAAGTCTGTGGGTTGGCAAATGGACTCAACTGCCTTGTTGGAGGTGGAGATAACGGGCCCTGAGGTCGAGTCAGATGACTTTCCGGTTCCCCTGATTCCAACCACTGTACCAACTACCATAGCCACCAAAAGCAGAGAGGAGACACCAATGATCGCAACCTTCTTCTTTTCTGCCATTTTTGCTTGCCTGGTTTGAACAAGAAAAAATGGCTTTTTTAATTCCTTTGGGGTTGGCCCCTAATCTAAGATCTTGGAGATGTCGGAGGTCTATCTATATAAGAGAAAGGGAAGAAGATGGGTTGTGATATAGGACAGCCCCTACAAAATAGAACGCAGTTGGTTTTTTTTTCCTTAAAATTGGGAAACAGATTTGTTCCAACAATTGTTAACCTCTGCTTCCTTATTTTTGGTCCTCTAATTTCGGATTCGCCGGATGATTTGAGCCAATTGTCTTGCAGATTAGTTGTCTGTACATGAATTTTGGATTAAAAATTGGGGTGTCAAAAAGAGGGGCAGTTCACAAGCAAATCTTTAGTTTGTCGAAGGTGGCTTAACCCACAAATTTGTTTAACCAATAACTTAGTGTTTATTACTCCGACATTAGATTCCTCTCCCGCGTGGGTGTACAAATGAGTTGGTATTAGAAGAAAAAGATAAAGGCTTATGCATTCCTATACGAAGCTGCCCTTTGCCATTTTTGGAACCATTATCCTACGTACCCAACTAATCCGATTAAAACAGTTACAAAATCCAATTTATAGATTCACTTTCACAATACTTATTTTTTATTTCCAAAACTCGAATTTAATATTTTAATTAAGAAAATATACTCTACCACAAAATTCAAGCTAAACGTTGGTCAGTCAAGTTTACTTCACAGCAAAGGCAATTGTCTTACATTATTTTCAGCAAATTTTCCATCTTAGGAGGTGTATTACATGAAAATAACAATTCAATGAACAAGATTTACTTTCACTAAAATTACTCCTAAAAATTATTTTTTTTTTCTGGTGTGGTTGAATTTTTTTTATCATTAAAAAAAAAAACACCTTTTAAAATTTTTCACTGATTCCCCCTCTCGTAGAATATGAGACAGACAGAGTCATCCCAGATCCATGGATTTTATATTATTTATTATTCTTTTAGCTTTTTCCTTCCCCTGTGCCCACATTTTTTTTTCCTTTTTTTAAAGGGAGGGAAGACATTGTTTGCCAGATATAGCTAAAAGCAGTGAAAATTTAGTACAACAATAATCTACCCCATCACCCTCATACACAATCGCTTGCTCGAGGACAAATCCGAACCTCTTATTCTTTCCATCCCATCAACCTTCTTGTCGCTTTATTTCTATCCTCTCTTCTCCAACTATAGCCTAGCTCTTCGTAGTTCAAGCTTGGCAATGGTACCCAAATGGACTTCATCGGGGCCATCCGCAATTCTTAATGTTCGAGCAGTAGCCCAGAGATGCGAGAGCACTGTGTCAGAAGATAAGCCAGCAGCACCGTGCACTTGCATTGCCATGTCAAGCACCTGCAGCGCCATGTTTGGAGCCGCTACCTGCACAGTACCCAGAAAACATTGGCAGGAGTTGAGGATGTTAGAAGAAATTCAACACTCTGGAAAAAGAAAAATACAATTGTACCTTGGCCATTGCAATGGTTCCACGAGCTTTTTTGTTTCCAAACCGATCAAGCTGGTCTGCTGCTTCAAGGACCAATAATCTAGTTTTCTCCAACTCCACTCGACACTACGAACAAAGGGACACTTGGAACTACTACATTCTACTTAAAACTTCCAAATAAAGACATGATCTTGAACTATAAGGTTCTGTGTTGCATTACCTTGGCAATATCTGAAAGAAATGAACCATGTTGTGCAATCACCTTCCCAAATACTTTTCTGCTAAGAGCCCTTTGAGCCATCAACTGCATACCACGCTCCGCTGCTCCTATCAGTCTCATGCAGTGATGCAATCTTCCGGGACCCAGCCTACCCTGCAACAGTGGGTAACAGACCATTTATAAGAAACTGCACAATATGGGAGATCCTTATTCTCTTTGCTCTTTCTTTGTAATTTCTTTGGATGACCCCCCCCAAAACAAAAACAATGGTGACTGGACCATATAACAAGTTCATGATAACAAATGCTAGTAGTAGGACAACAGATAAACTGTAATGAGTGGAGTTCAAGTTCTATTTGAGCACCTACAGTACTTCAGATACCATACTTCGGTTAGAGTTGCATTGAGTTCCAAAGAAATTGATTGAATGGTTGCATTTTAAACCCTGAAGGATACAAGGAACGCCTCAAAACTGGCTTCTAAACAGTTTTGCACAACTTTACCTGAGCAATCTCAAATCCACGTCCTTCACCCAACAAAATATTTGTAGCTGGCACACGAACATTATCAAATGACACTTCTGCATGCCCATGAGGTGCATCATCAAAGCCAAATACCATGAGGGGTCTCTTTATTCGTACTCCTGGAGTCTGGACATCCACCAAGATCATGGATTGCTGCTTATGCATGGGAGCATTAAAGTCTGTTTTCCCCTGCACATATTTGACAAGACTTTTTAAATAAATTGGAAATATGAGGACAAAATGGCCACATATCTATAGCTGGCCAGTGGTGCTATACCATGAGAAACTAACCATAACAATCAATATTCTGCACCTAGGATCCATCGCTCCACTTGTCCACCACTTTGTTCCATTAATGACATATGAATCTCCTTCTCTGAGCAAGAAAATGGACGAAAGATATTGAACTATAAGTTACAAATGGAATTCAATTTCCTACTTTCCTCCAACCAAAACAATCAAACAATTTGAGAAAAGGTCAGCTTGATCGTTGTCCCCAAAATCTTTTACAAACATCCCATTTTAGAACAAAGAAGTTCTGAAACACAGCATTGAATATCAAAGCATTTTTGTTAGCTCCATCAAGCAAACTAATCAGCACGAAGATAAGCTCATGCATGTTTGCAAGAAAAGAAAAAATAGAACATAAAAGAGAGAAATATGGATATAAGCCTCCTTTATACAATCCAAATACAAAAACAAGTTTACACAGTCATGGATAAACTTAGATGTACGACCTCAACAAATGCAATGACAAGGAATAATACTCACAACCAAAAAAGAAAGCCATGAAAGTATTACTTTGATAAGCTTTGGCCCCTTTATTCAAATCTAAAACTAGTGCAGCATGCTTATATGAGACAACATGACTAAAAGTTCTTATTTCAGATCTATGCTATTCATGCTACAGGAAATCACCTTTTAATAGAACATTCAATGTTGGTGGCATCAGATGATGCAACTTTCGGTTCCGTCATTGCAAATCCAGACCTAATCTTTCCCTCCAACAGGGGGATAAGCCATTCTTGCATCTGTTCTTTATTTCCATAGCGCAATAATACCTAAATAGGAAAAATCAAGAAATTGCCACATGCATTTAAGCACATCTGCAAGAAAGTCTTGTGAACCTTCCACCCATTAGTAAAAGGACGGTGATCAATAGTCCCAGATTATAATAAGCTGAGTCAATATATTTTTACGTAAAAAAGACATCTGAAAGATACTGTAAAAATCTTCACCAAACAAAGTAAATGCTGATTTCAAAAATGTATGATTCTCTCAAAAAGCTTCCTTCATACCTCCATATTTCCAGTGTCAGGTGCTCCACAATTAAACACCTGAGGAGCCCAAACTGAACGACCCATGATCTCACATAGATAGCCATATTCAAGATTTGAGAGTCCTGCACCTAATAGATTACTGCTTTCATTGGCGAAAGCATTATTTGTCTGACCAAAAAGTAGTTTTCTAGCCCGTTCAGCACTGTCCAACTGCAAGAAACATAAACCATTAGTTGAAGACTTCTAACAAAAAGGAACTATCTTCTACAAATGCAGAAAGTACTATCTGAGGTTATTAAGGAAGACACTTCAAGACTAAGTTTGATACGCAAGCACAGAAATGAGAAATGATAACCAGAAACGTCATGAAAGAAATCTACCGGAATAAATAAGTTCCATAAGCCCTCCTGCTTTGCAATCTCCTTCAATTTTTCTTCCTCTGGATGGACTGTCCAACGCATGTTAGACTGAGCAAGATTGTAAAACTCATTTTCCATAGGGTATATGTGCTCTTCCATAAATTTAATCAATTTCTCTCTCAATTTGAAAACTTTACTGTTAGGGACAAATTTTCCACTTCCTGCTGAAAGCCGTTCTTGATCTGAATAATTACATGCAACAGGACCTGGACAGCAGAAACAGAACTAATGCAATTAATTTCAGACTACGAATAGACCACTTTATTAAGCAAACAAAAATATGGGGCCATCACAACCGACATATAAACCACCTCCACAAGAATTTGGTATATGGTTTACCTCAAAGCTTGACTATAAGATATTTATAGGGGAGGGCCCAATGTAAAATGGTGTATACAAAACCTAAGCTCCTCTCTTTAACAATCTTCGGAACAAGCTGAATTATATAAGCAGCAAAATAGGAGTAGAAGCATCAAAGAAATATATGAAAAGAAAAAGAGCCAATGCAGGCATTTCAATGTACTTGGGTCTGTTATCTGTCTAGCTACATTTTTATTTCGCCAACTTTACTACTATAAAGGTTGAGTACAACATCATAGAAACCTTCATCTTTTTTGCTTTAGAAAGTCAGGGACTTTTATATATGAGGAAAACTTAAGCCAAAATAAGTAAGCCACAGAAAAAGTTGTATCATATACATTACCACTAGATGGAGGTTGCTCGGGAAGAACAGAAGTTCGTTCCAGAAATCTACATGCGGAGTCTATTAGTCCATTGGTCATTCTCCCAGCATTTTGGGCTCGCTTACCACCTGAAGCATTTCCCTTCAAACCATGGCACAGAATATATTAAAATTAGTGGCTATTAATCATAAAAAAGTCAACAATATATTTATAAATAAGAAACCATTGCTGGTAGTTACCATTAGCCATCTGCTATGTATCCCTGCATAAATTGATGCCCCACGAAACAAAGACAAGGCCACATAAAATTTCCAAGCAGCAGCAGGCCAGGGCTTTCTCTACATTAAAATACTCCAAAAGTGATCATACTGAAGGCAATCAAAAGTGAAATTGGAATCTAGGAAAGTTAAAACTAGTTATTCATGTCTCCCTAGGACTGCAGCTGATTTTAAGCAACTTACAGACCTTGATTCAGATAAATTTCAATCTCAGTTACCATGAAACTCTCCCTTCAAGACAAATAGTATCTAGCTACAAGTGCATTGTCAAGTAGATAATAATATCAACCAACAGGCACTTTACCATGTTAGATTTCATAGAATCACTGTCACCGTGGATCAGAGTTCATGCACTGGTGTAAGCAGTAAGGTATAACTAATGCCTTTTTCCAATCTTGGAGTTGGAATTTTTCTTTTCATACAAAGGTACTAGGTCATCTTGGAAAGTTATGAACTAGTCCAAAATTTTGAACAACATGCATGCATTTGAACAATCTAAGCTGAAAAATGTACAGCCCTTACAGCTACAGAGCAGTACTCTGCGAGGAATTCTGCCTGTGATGGAATCCCTTCTGGACAGCCAGTATTCTCAAGACCATCAGCAACAGTAGAGTTAATATGATCAACATCCACAGAGTAAAGCTGCAATGGGGAGAAGGAAAAAAAGGTGGGGAAGGAGACTTCAGTATTACACTGATTGTAAGAGGAATCATCCAAAAAGAGGCAGCCCAGAGTCGCAATATATCATAAATGCCAAAAGAGATGAGCAAAGATATCATTGGCACTGCATGCAATCAGAACACACACGCCACACCAAGCAAGCAGAGAGGTCCGGATAATAGGTACCTACCAAGCAGCAATAAGCAACATCAGACATTTGATTCCCAAGTGTAGACAACTCCCAGTCAAGAATACCAATCACACGATCCTGCACCAATATAAGCATCTCATTAGCTATGAAACAATGGCCAATGCAGAAGTTCACGTTGGTGCTTATTCAATGTGATCTTTCACCGATCAGTAATGATTCAGAAAGCAGGGTGTCTGTACAATTTAATTGGTGATACAATATGTTTATTTGATATATAATACCTCAACAGGGTGGAATACAAGATTATCAATCCGAAAGTCACCGTGAACAAGACCTGCCATTGCTCCTGAAGAATCTTCGCAAGGAATGTTTTGTCGTAACCAAGCAATCAGATCAAACATCTTTGGATTTCTGTCAGGCTTACCCTCACCAGTAGAAGCAGCATATTGTTTGGCCCACCTCTCTACCTAACAGGAGGTAATACACACAACAATATGCTAGAGCATCAGTTAATCCATTAGCTGCAAATGAGATTTAGCAGCATTTATGGGCATTACTAAGTTTCAAGGCAAGATAATCTAACTTAGAAAACACAAACTCACAAGGAGGAAATTCTCAGTGCTGAAGGTAGCAATATAAAATCTTTTGTAAGGGTTATATTTTACTATTGCATTTTAATCATATTATAAGGTCAGATAGAGAAGATGTGTATAATAGTCAGCTCCCATCAGATAAAGTAAAAATCCATGAGAACATTATGTAGGCAAGCATGCCAGTGGTAGATCTGGAGGGAGTTACCATGTCAGTGCATATATACAAAGTTAAACAACAATTTTTCACCTCAGAGCTTAAACTAGTAGGTGTTGGGCAAACTCTTCATATATGCACCACATTGTACAACCATATGTCTGTGCCATTTGTCCAATGTGGGACGACCACTCATACAAGGCATTCTAACATATAAGGTTCAAGCATAGATTAAATAATTCACAAGAAGGATGCGTTGGAAAAGCATCCAGTCTGGTCCATACGAGAGTATGAGAAAAATTTACGACAAATTTCTTTGCTGATCAATGTGGAACATATTTGAGATCGTTGGTCTCTAGTCGAAATGTCTCTCTTCCCACATTTTGGATGGACCCTTTCTACTTCTCTCTAGAGCAGGATAAAAAAGATATTTCTCAAGTACATTTCTCAAGCAGTCAACTGTGTGCGGGAGAACAACCAAATGACAACTTGAAAACAGTTTATCTGATATCAGCTGAATTTGAATTGAATAGTCTATTGCTTAGTAACACCTCGTTGGAAGAATTGCGCACCTGTCGCTTACAATAATTATCCCGCCGCCCGTACTTTCCTAATCCAATGGCATCCACATCAGCAGAATGTAGTTTAGCTAAAGTCCTGGCAGTCTCAAGGTATATTGCCCTCCTCCTACCAGGATTTACACCCTGACCAGACATATCAATTAGGATAATACACTGAAACCCATGAAGCATACCTTAAAAGAGTGCTACATTGTGTAAACGAAAACCATGGCCAGAACCTTGAAACAGATGAAAAATATCAATTTTAACATAAACCCATAAAGAAGCAACTAAGGGAACTCCTTACAGGTAATTTAGGATCCAAAAATATCCGTCCATCCAAGAATTCCATAATGTAGAACGATGTCCCAATCACATTTGAATCAGTACACAAACAGAAGACTTTAGGGACAGGAACCTGAGTATGAATCCCCAAAGCCTGTAGAACCTGTCATCCAAAATTGGCCAACAATTTAAAACCCTTAATACACATAACCTTTTATACAGCAGATTCCAGAACAAAACAAACCAGTATAACTGTGGAACAGAGTATATAGTCTAGATATGGACTATGCTGTTCACCCTTTTTGTTTGGGAAACGTGAGAGAAACACAAAATTTCCCAATTTGTGGGAATTGAGAAAAGGAAAGGAAAACTCTCTCCATATTCTCTTCTATCCGTTTTCCCTAGCTCCAAAACCCTAAAAAAAAAAAATGCACATCATTTTATATCTTAAACCTAACCCCCTCCCACCGCCCAACCCCCCCCCCCCCAAAAAAAAGCCTCTGAGAGATTGATGACTTATAAAAGAGTCCCAATGATTTGAAGTATTAAAGGATTCAATGGGCCTTGTCAGTTCTGAACTCAGGACCATTTTGGAGCAATAGGTTGTCTCACATTTCCCCATCCCAAACATATTGGGCAATGATAAGTGGGGTAATGTGCGTGTAAATGTACTACGAATATCAAATAAAATATGTTCTTTAGACATCAAAATCATCCTTATAATTCGTTAATTAGTTCTAGAACGATTAACAAACATAGTCATTAAAAATAATTTATTAAAAAAGTACAAGGAAAAAAAAAACCTGAAATTCACGATCAACGGCATGAGCAGATTCAAGCAACTTCCCATGAGGCTTCTTTCTAAGCACATATTTCTTCACTAAATCTCCAGAACCAACTTCGATCAGAAATGTTGGGTTTGATTGACCATGCCCAAACTAAAACCAAATAAATAAATACTCAAAAAACACATAAGTAGCAAAACCCCAGAAATAATTTCGATCAAAATCAATAATTAAAGACCTGGGAGACATCAAATCTAGAAGGATTGAGAGGAAAGCCTTCAACATTAGAACATGCGTAGCGAAACAAAGCATTCAGATCGAACACTTGACTCGGATTTACTGCGCCAACAAGATCCGATGTTTTCTTCTCCATAATTTTACAAAATTAAGAAAGCCCAGAAAAGATTTTTGAGCAATTACACTAAAAATCCAAGCTTTAAGGAACCCTAGCGGAAAAAACAAATGGACGCCGCTGTCTCTTGATCTTCTCTTCTCTTCATCTTACGGCGGAAATATCACTCGATCAAATGGTAGCTGTCAATCCTAAGCTCATCACGCGCGAGTAAAATTTAAGAGGACACTCGCCGCAGGATTAGCAAGTGAGTGACAGAGACGTGGATATGCATTCAGGCATATCCTAAATTCCCAATTAGGAAGGATGTCCCTTATGAGATAACGCACGTGGCTTTTGGTCCATGTGAAGCTGTCAAGACGCCCAAGGCAAGACGGCGGCTTATATATTATACGTTTACGGATTTATGTTTTCTTCTTTTTTTCGTCCCACGTAAGAGTTTCAAAAGGATAAAATTTCCAATGACTTTCCCGAAATGAATCCGATGATTAAACCTGTTCCTGGGCTTGAACCCACCCTAAATCGAAATGGCTAAGCTGGGCTGCTCATCTCATAGCCCAGTGAACCGTCGGGCCATTTTTTTTTACTTGGTTAAAATATATAAAAATTTGATTAATTCGAATAAAATAATTATAAAACTTAATTTTACAAATTAGCTTTTTCAGAACATAATTTTCTAATCCTAAAAATCGAGTTCGAGATCTTAATTAAGAGAGTATAATGATCTACTATTATATCCACGGGTCGTTGGTGACCTTAATTAGTTTTGGTTTCAAATTTTTTTTAATCGATAAAATTAGAGATTAAAATAAAATATTATTGAAATTATGTTCTTTTATTTCATTATTTCTTTAGTAATAGAGAAAAAAATATATATTACAATTTTTAAATTTTATAAATTCAAATATTATTTATTTCTCTAAAAACCATAATTCTGCCCTTAAAATTTTGAAATTAAAAATTAGATGTACAATTTTTGAAGTTGAAGGAACCTTATATGGGGAATAAACAAGCAAAAAATGATAAATCCAATATAATTTTGTTGCAATTAAATCCTTTTATTATTTATAAAACCAACCAAAAATAGAAAATAGCTAATTCGCTCTTATTGAAATGCATATAGCAACAAAATTTGAATTTTATTAAAAATGGTTAATTTAATAAATTAACTTTCAAATATAAATTCTTTAAATGAATGAAATAATCAATTTTTTTTAATTGAAATTTTTGATGATTGGAAAAGTTTTATTATGCTACCAACGTCCCGTGAATCTAGTGGAAGATATTAAATTTTTTTAAATAAAATCTCGATTTCAAGTTTTGAAAATAGAAAAGTAAACACAAAAAGAGTTCATCCTTAAATTGGGATTCACAATATTTGAATTAAATTAATCGGGTAAGTCGAATATCAGTGATCAAGTAAAAAAAAAAAAGAAAAGTTTTCTTGTAGTTATATATCTCAAATTCCACGTTGTTTCTATCAGAACATATGCAGCATATTTTGATAATAAATTTCTAAAACTAAATTAAAATCCTATGTTTAACGGTTACGCTTCGAAAAAATACAAAAAAATAAAAAAAATAAAAATTAATTATTCAATTTTTTATTTTAAAATTAATAAAAATGGGTAGTGCTGGTATTATCACTCCAAAAAATTTATTATTTTTTGAAGTTAATCACACAAAAATGATAGTTGAACCATCATAGTGTTTAGGCTAAGAGAGGGAAACGACCAAAGTTGCATCTTGGCCTCAAGCGATTGAACCAAGCAAAATTAGGCTAAATTGAGAGAGACAACAAGCTTGGGACAAAGTAAAAACGTGGATGGATTGTACTTTGAAGCCAACAATTGTAAAATCTATACACACATGTAATATATATATATATATATATGGGGGTTTTCTAAAATAATAACATTAAACTTATCGAATCACATGAAAAAACCTTTGAGAAACAACTCCTAAAGGTACCATATTTTGGAGAGTGTTGTCGAGGGAAGAGAGAGTGAAATTATACTTATTTAAACTTCTATCATTTTGAGCATATTTGATGAATTATTTATGAAAATGAAATATATATATCGGTTCAAAAAAATTTATAAATGATATAAAATATAAAAAAAAAAATTATGTTTTTCTCTCCTTTTTGCCAATTTTTCTCTCCTCTCTCTCTCTCTCTCTCTCTTTAAAAAATGAAAATAAATATAAATTTATTACGGAAAAAAATCTATATGAATTTTTTTTTAATTCAATCGCAAAACGGGAAAGAATAAATCTTATGAGGAAAAAAAAAAACTATCCCTAAATTGTTACTCCTCTTGTCCATCTCCTTAAAATAATCAACAATAGTTGCCTCGAGATATTCTTTGGGCTAAAGTTTAATCATTCCTTAAGCAAAGAATAATTCCTTAAGACCGGTCTTAACTATGTGAGGATAATCATAGTTTATTAGGATTTGGATTCAAGTTGGAAGGAATAAGTTGGTTAATACCCAAGTGCAACTTCATAGTTAATTGCATTTTGAAAAATGATTCAAAGTTGAGCCAAGGAATTTGATTCTTTTTAAGTGATGAATACCATATTTTTGGCCGTGGATCAACTTTATTCTCCTCCAATCATCCTATCTTCTCCGTCACAACTCTACGAAGCAAACACACAACTGGTTAAAGTGTGTTTGGATTAATAGAATGGAAATGAAATTTACGAGTAAAATCTCTGAAATTATGAAGGTTCTTAAACCTAAGTGAAGACATGGGTTTTTGAAACTCATCCTTAAGTTCTTTGATTTCAAGTTTAATTCTGATTCCTGAATGCTAATCAAACACCCCCAAACATTTTGCATCAAATTATATCTTAATTATATATCTTTTTATTATAAATTTTCGCCAAACAAACAGAGCCTTGGAGAAGATTTTTGGAAAATGTTGATGACTAACTAAAGTGTGCAAATCAAGCAACCCCACATCTAAATATCCTACATATATATATCTGATTTTGTTCTTGTCTATGTTTTCCCATTAGATGTTTTCATAAGTGGAAGCAAGAACCTCTCTTGATGCTTCCTTTCACAATGTTTATGCCTAGTGAATCTCAATTATTTGGAGTAGACTTCTTTATATTTTGGACCAGATCATAACTACCTTAACTTGGCTCCTCAACGAAGCTTTCATCTTTTATCTTTATCTGTGCGATAGATAGAGAAGAATAATATCTTTCAAAATATAATCCAAAATTATATTTCTATAGAGCTCCATTTTCTATGGAAACAACATTGTAAAGAGAAACAAGGCTTACACCGTGAAAAGCTGAAAGGAATAAAAGAAATATGCTATTTTCTAGAATCAAGAAAATATTTATTTTCATAGAATTATTTTTCTTTAATTTGTCATTATACATAAAAAAAATTGTATCATCGAATATAAAAGTATGTCACAATCAATAAGAACTGGATGAATATATTTTCTTTTTTTTTTAATGACATAGATTATGAAAGTGTTAATGGGAAATAGCAAGAAGAGAAAAAAAAATGAAATAAAAGAAGAAGAAGAAGAAGCCATTGGGTAAAACCAAATTCAGTAAAGATGATAATGGTTCATATTGAGCTCCCAAACAACAACCATATCCAAATCCAAAAGGGTTTTTGGATATCAAATCATCAAGTCTTAATGATCAAAATTAAGAGTGGATGAATCAGGTTCCTTATCAGAACAGAATTTTTAATTTTCTTTTTCTAAAACTG
Organism: Dillenia suffruticosa; assembly: GCA_033439265.1. Lineage (NCBI taxonomy): Eukaryota > Viridiplantae > Streptophyta > Magnoliopsida > Dilleniales > Dilleniaceae > Dillenia > Dillenia suffruticosa. The sequence continues at coordinate 18,959,499 of JAVTVX010000011.1, forward strand.
GCTTTGAAATTTTGATGTCATATGATGATGATAGCTAGTATGATGTAAATATAATCTAAATTATGAAGAAAAAAAAAAAGAGTTGAAGATATCAGTTCAACCCTCCCTATTTTTCCAACTTGGGCTTATCATTTATGCTTGATCCTTTGGTTTCCAGATGATAAAGACATCCTTTTTCCCCTGGTGGTCCAAAGTTTTCATGATATTTTTTCAAAATTGGAAGCATACCCACCTGGTTGATGCCAATCCTCCGTGCATAAATTAATTTAGGGTTATGTGATCAAATAAATCATAGACGATATCGATAAACTCTTATATGTTCTGTCAATCTGTTTTTATTGATTCTTGATTAAATATTTATTTGAAATTATCAAAATTTACCAACAATTTAATTAAGAATTAATCAACATATGTTGATATGAATTAATAATAAAATATAGTCTATTTGATTCATTCAATATTATTATTATTTAATATAATTCTCATAACTAAATATAATAAACAAATCTACCTAAAATTTGATCTGTATTTCATTGTCCATCTAACATAAAAAATCTGTTAGTATGTTTAACTTTTTCTCTTTACTTTGACCATCTGGTAATCGAAAATCCAATTAATCCGATTCGAACAGTTGTAGAGCCCAATTTAAAAATAATTCTTTCGATATTTGTTTCTCCATTCTAAAAAAAAAAAAAAAAAAAAAAAACCCTTGTCAATTTCGGTCTTCCAATGAAACAAAATTCTTTTACCAGTCTTACCTTTCCACTTGGAAATTTGGATGGGATTCTTGATAATGAACTTTCTTTTTACCAGAAAGACAGGGTTATCCCTAGAACACAAACTCTTAATAACATTGGACGCATGGCTATTTACGACATTTACCTTCTTCGGTAACTCCTTAACTCCTCTATATAAAGGGCCAAGGGCTTTAACACTTTCAAGCACCAAGAACCCACAAAGCACAAAAACAAAACCAATTCTTTTTGGTACTTTGTTTTGTACTCAGCTTGACAATGGGAAGATCCCCTGCAGAGCTCGAAAAAATCGGCCGCGACGCCTTTGGCTTGCTCGAGGAAAAGTTGGCAATGAGGAAGCAGTGGAATCCACTGCCTCCTCCTCAACATGTTATGGACTCCACTGCAGCTGCCAAGAAGTTTAATGGCATACTTATTGTAGACGGTCGCAGGCCTAGGAAAGTCGCATATGGTACTGAAAACGGAAACTTTGGGTTTTTTAAATAAGCTCTGTAGTAGATGATGTTTAGTTGAGTTCATGTATATGTGCAAACCTGTAGCCTTGGTGTATATTCTTGGTTACAGAGTTGATCCTACTGGACTACTATAGTAGGTTGTGTCATGTCTCCTTTTTAGCTTTTACCGTTCTCTTTAAAGAAAAATTAGCTCTATATGTATGAAGATATGTATGAAGCGCTCTCTCTCTCTCTCTCTCTCTCTCTCTCTCTCTCTCTTCCTGGTTGTGTGCGCGTGTTGGAACCATAATTCGAACTTCGCCCCAAGCTCTAACACCGCATGGGCCCATCTCTCTCTCTCTCTCTCTCTCTCTCTGTATTGGATGTATGGTTGAAAAGCAGTGCAAAATTTGTATTAAAACTAATATTTAATACAGATTTTGTACTGCTTTTCAATGTGATAATATCATATTAAACATATTAAACATATAACCTAAAATTTTATTTTTTTACAAATATCATATTAAAAAAATTCTCTCTCTCTCTCTCTCTCTCTCTCTCTATACAAATTTTGTATTAAAACTAATATCATATTAAACATTTAAAAAAAAAACAATGTGATAATATGAAAATTTAATAATCCATTATTTCAATAACCTATAACAATATGTTAAATTTATATAGAAAACTGGTTATTATAAATATAAAAATAAAAAATATCAAATATTCTTAAAATTAAATCAATTATTAATTTATTCTAATACACAATATATTTTATATTCTTACGTATTTTTTCATATTTAATGAATTATTTATTTAATTAATTATAATTTATATTTTTATATTATTTATTTTATAATTAATAATTACATATTTTATCATTTTAGATTTTTAATATAAAATATGACTATTATATTATCTTCATAAAATAAATATTTTTATAAAAAAATTTTATTTTTATATTTACATATTTACCGATAGTTCTATTTTCTATATTTTTATAAAATAACATTTTCTCATATTATTCCATATTCATTTTTATTTTTCATTTCCACTCCAAGGTAACCTATAAAACTAAGTGGCTATTTTTTTAAACAGTTCAACAACCAGTGTCTTTATTTGGTTGGTTCTCAACACTACCAACCAACGAGAATTGGCGAGTAAATAGGAAAAATCCGAAAAAAGAAAAACCAAAATATACTAAGTGGGTTTTTGTCTGTATGTGGGCTTTTTTTTTTTTTTAAACCTTCGCACGACAGATCCTTCGGTATTCATTTTTTCTACTTTCATCCCAAATTAAACCCCAAAAATAATAGAACGGTACAAACTCATGGCAGCTGCACCGACCAGTGTCGGTGTATGTGGGCTTTAAGTCCTACCGAAATGCACTTAGGTGTCCTATACCGTACGTTTGGGCATTTATGTTTTCTTCTTTTACTTTTTTTATTTATTTTTGTCGGTCCTACGTAAGAGCTTCAAAAAGAATAAAATTTCAGATGAGTTTCCCAAAATCCGATGATGGAGCTTGAACCGGCCCAAAATGAGCGGTTGACCTGGAGGAAAGAGAATAGAGATCGAGATGGTTAGGCCGGGCTGGTTCATCTCAACACCCCGTGAACCATCGGACCCACACCAGTTTTGGTTTCAAATTTCTTATAATGAAGTATCGATATCTAAAATTTTGATTAATTTAATTTAAATAATTATAAAATTTAATTTATGAGTAAACTTTTTTTATATTTATTTTTTTAATTTTTAAAATTCAAATTTAAAATTTTGATCGAAAGAATTTAATAATCTACTATCAGATTCATGAATCTCCAAACACTTTTTTTACTCAACAAAATTAGAGATTAAAATAAAATATCATTAAAAATATGTGCTTTTATTTCATTAATAATATATAGAAAATTATATTACAATTTTAAACTTTTATAAATTCAAATATTATTCATTTCTCTAAAAAATATAGTTCCCTCAAAATTTTGAAGTCGAAAGTTAGATGTACAATTTTTGAAGTCGAAGGAACCTTATATGGGGAAGAAATAAGAATTTTGCCGCAATTAAATCCTTTTATTATTCATAAAACCCAGCCAAAAATAGAAAATAGCTAATTTGCTCGTATTGAAACACATATAGCAACCGAAATTGAATTTTCTTAAAAATAGTTAATTTAATAAACTTTCAAAAATAAATTCTTTAAATGAATTGAAATAATCAAATTCTTATACAAATTGAAAATTTTGATGATCAGAAAAGTTTTCTTGTACTTTTATATTTCAAATTCTAGGGTTGTTTCTATTGGAACATATATGCCAACATATTTTGGTAATAAATTTCTAAAACTAAATTAAAATCCTAGAAAAAAAATTAATTATTCAATTTTTTATTTTAAAATTAATAAAAATGGGTAGTGCAGGTATTATCACTCAAAAAATTATTATTTTGTTAAGTTAATCACACTATGGAAGATATATATTACTATGAAAAATGATGGTTCAACCATCATCGTTTAGGCTAAAGAGAGAGAATCAACCAAAAATTGGGCTAAGAGAAAAATATTGGGACAAAGTGAAAACGTGGATGGCCTGTACTTTGAAGCCAACAATTGTAAAAATGTATACATACATATAATATATATATATATATATATATATATATATATACATATGCTTTTTAAAATAATAATATTAAACTTATCGAATCATTAACGTTTAGTTGATTCGGTGATTGGACGCTGATATCTTTTAAATAAAATTTTAAATTCGAGTTTTATGAATAAAAAAAATAAGTATCAAAAAAATTTTTACTCCTAAGAATCCCACTAAACTTGAATTATATTTAATCGGATTTAATATAATTATCAAATATGATAGTTTATATAAAAAATAAATAAATAAAGATATCGATTAAAAGACCTTTTCAAGTAACAAGCCCCGAAGGTACTGTGTTTCGAAGAGTCTTGTAGTGGTTTGTCTGCAAGGGAAAAGAGAGTGAAATTATACTTCTTTGAACTTATCTCGTTTTGGGCATATTTGATGAATAATTTATGAAAACAAAATATATATCATTTTCCAAAAAATTATAAATGATATAAATATATAAAAATTTATATTTTTCTCTCTTCTTTACAAAAATTTTCCCCCTCATCTCTCTCTATTTAAAAATGAAAATAAATATAAATTTATCACAGAAAAATATGTCAATCGTATATTTTATTTTAATCTGACCGAAGAATAATTCTAATGAGAAAAAAAAAAAGAATTATCCCTAAATTGTCACTCCTTTTATCCATCTCCTTAAAATGATCAGCAATAATTGCCTCGAGGTGTTCTTTAGTCTAAAGTTTAATCATTCCTTAAGCAAAGAATAATTCCTTAAGACCAATCTTAACTAGTTGGAAGGAATAAGTTAGTTCAAAGTTGTACCAAGGAATTTGATTCTTTTGGCGATTGATCAACTTTGTTCTCCTCCGATCATCCTATCTTCACCATCACAAACTTTAAGAAGCAAACACTCAATTAGCTAAAGCACGACTTAATTAAAATGAATCAAAATCAAAAATCAGATTTAAATTTATATAATTTATTTAAATTAATGAAACCTCCTAAATTATGGAATTTCTTAGATCCAAGTGAAGACATAAATTTCGGAAGCTCATTCTCAAATTCTTTAATTCTAAATCTAATTATAATTCTCTTCTGCGAATCAAGCATACTTTTTTTATTTTCTTTTTTACGATAAAAACTTTTTTTTCTTCATCACGATAAATTAAGTATCGAAAAATTCTATCTTAATTATATATCTTTTTATTATATATTTTCACCAAACAAACATAGCCTTGGAGAGGAATATGGAAAATGTAGCAACCCCACATCTAAACATCCCACGTGTAAATCTGATTTTGTTCTTGTCTATGTTTCACATTAGATGTTTCATAATTGGAAGCGAGAAACTCTGTTGACTCGTCTTTTCACAATCTTTGTAAGAAATGAGTTTCAATTATTTTGAATAGACTTCTTTATCAGGACCAGACAGTAACAACCTTATCTTGGCTCCCTCACCTAAGCTTTTGGCTTCTATCTTTGTTGTGCGATAGATAGAGAAGAACAATATCTTTCAAAATATTCTGAAATCATATTTTCGTGGAGCTCCATTTTCTATGGAAACAATGTCCTAAAGAGAACCAAGACTTACACAAGCCAAGATGAAAAAAGAAAAAAAAGAGAGATTTGCTATTATCCAAACTAAGAAAACACTTGTTTTCATAGAATTAATTTTTCTTTTCGTCATTGTACAAAAAAAAAAAATTGTATCATCGGATTTAAAACTATGTCACGATCAATAAGAATCGGGTAAAATTTATTTTCTATTTTTTTAATGACGTTGATTATGAAAGTGCTGATGGGAAATAATAAGAAATGAAAAAAAAAAAAAAGGAAAAAGAAATAGAAGATGAAGAAGCTATCGGGTAAAACCAAATCCAAAAGGGTTTTTGGATATCAAATCATCAAGTCCTAATAACCAAGGTTAAGAGTGGATAAACCAGGTTCCTTATCAAAACACAATTTTTCATTTTCTTTTCTAAAATGGTTTTGAAATTTTAATGTCATGTGATGATGATAGCTGGTACGATGTATAATCTAAATTATGAATAAAAAAAGAGTTGCAGAAATCAGTTCAACCCTCCCAATTTTTCCAATTTGGGCTTATCATTTATTCTTGATGCTTTGCTTTCCATAGGATAAAGACATATTCCTTTTCCCACATGGTGGTTCAAAGTTTTCATGATATTTTTTCAAAATTGGAAGCATATCCGCCTGGTTGATGCTGATCCTCCGTTTAGAGTTATGGAATCAAATAAATCAGAGACGATATTGACCAAATTTTATATATTCTGTTTAATATGTTTTCATCGATTCTTAATTAAATATTTAATTGAAATTGTGAAAATTCACTAATAATTTAATTAAGAATCGAGATATGAACTAATAATAAAATTTACTTCATTTAGTTTATTTAATATAATTTTTTTCATATTTTATGTTATTCATAACTAAAGTTCGAAATCATTTTTCTCATTCATCTATTAATTTGGTAAAGTTCGTGAATATAAATATCCCCTTTTTTTTTTCTTTTTTCTCAAGCAAAATATGAATAAGTTTGAAATCTCAATTATTTGCGTGAACTTTCTTTAAAGAGATTTGCATCCCATTTTTCTTTGGCTTGGCCAAGATATTAAATGCCTGATCTTGGCACCTTATCAATTTCGGTCTTCCAAGTCTTCGGACCTCTCCACGTGCAAATTTGGATTGGATTCTTGATAATGAACCTTTCTTTTTACCCGAAAGACATGATTATCCCTAGAACACAACCTCTTAATAACACTGCATGCATGGCTATTTACGACATTTATCTTCTTTGGTAACTCCTCTATATAAAGGACAAAGGCCTTAACACTTTCGAGCACCAAGAACCAACAAAGCACAAAAACAAAACCAATTCTTTTTGGTACTTCGTTCTGTACTCAAACGATCAGCTTAACCATGTCAAGGGCACCTGCAGAGCTTGAAAAAATCGGCCGCGACGCCTTTGGCTTGCTCGAGGAAAAGTTGGCTGTGAGGAAGCAGAAGATTCCTCAATCTCCTCTGCCTCCTCCTCAATATGTTATCGATTCCACTGCAGCTGCCAAGAGGTTTGATGGCATACTAATTGTAGACGGTCGCAGATCTAGGAAAGTCGCACATGGTACTGAAAATAGAAACTAAGCTTTTTAAATAAGCTCTCTAGTAGATGATGCTTAGTTGAGCTTGTAATATGCAGTGTATATGTATATGCGCAAACCTGTAGCCTTGGTTTATCTTCTTCGTTACGGAGTTGATCCTACTAGACTACTGTAGTAGGTTGTGTCATGTCTCGTTTTTAGCTTTTGCCGTTTTCTTTAAAGGAAACATTAGTTCTATATGTATGAAGCTATCTCTCTCTCTCTCTCTCTCTCTTTGTTTTTTTTTTTTTTGGTAAATCTCTCTCTCTCTCTTTCTATGAGCATAAAAATGCTGTATTGGATGTATGATTGAAAAACAGTACAAAATTAGTATTAAAACGGATATCATATTAAAATTAAAAAAATAATATAATAATATGAAAGTTTAATGATGTATTGTTTCGATAAACTATTATAAAATATTGAATTTACAAAGAAATGTCATTATTATAAATACAAAAAAAAATTAAAATATTTTCAAAATCAAATCAATTATTCATTTATTTTAATACACAATATCTTTTAATAATTAATTTAATTTTAATACATAATATTTTATAACGATCTTAATGTTTATCATGTTCAAAACTAGTGATGTACGGAAACTTTTCAATATTAACATCTTCTCACTTTCAAAATATTTTCCTTCTGAAATATTTCAATATGTTAAATTAATTAATATTTATAAAAAATATCTATATTTACATATTTTTCATATTTAATGAATTATTTTTTTATTTCTATATATATTTTTATATTATTAGTTTTATAATTAATAATTACATATTTGATCATTTTATATTTTTATTATAAAATATGAGTATTTTATTATTTTTATAAAATAAATATTTATGTTAAAATCATTATATTTCTTATATTTACGCATTTGTCGATGTCTCCATTTCTTATCCCGTATCATCTCATATTCGTTTCTATTTTTTCGTTTTTGTTTCCTTGCAACCCACAAAACTAAGTGACAATATTTTTTACGGACCAATAACCACTGTCTTGTTTGGTTGGTTCTCAACACTACCAACCAAAGAGAATTGGCGCAAAAATAGGAAAAATCGTCAAAAAAGTTAAAAAACCAAAATAGTTTAAGGGTAAACACACAACTTGGTTAAAATGAATCGAAATTAAGAATCATATGTTTGTGTTAACAGAATGGGAATGAAATTTATAAATGAAATCTTCCAAATTATGAAATTTCTTAAATCCAAATGAAGAATAGGTTTATGAAACTCATTTTCAAATTCTGTAATTTTAAATTCAATTTTGATTCTGGAGTGCAAATCAAGCATCCCCTAACATTCTTCGTCACAATAAAGGCCCTTTTTTTCTTTTTACAATAAAAACTCTTTTTTTCTTCGTCACAATAAATTAAATATTGAAAAATTCTATCTTAATTATATATCTTTTTATTATAAATTTTCACCAAACAAACAAACAGAGCCTTGGAGAGGAATTTGGAAAATGTTGATGACTTACTAAAGTGTACAAATCTAGCAACCCCACATCTAAACATCCTACATATATATATATATGATTTTGTTCTTGTCTATGTCTTACATTAGATGTTTTCATAATTGGATGCAAGAATCTTTGTTGATGCTTTTCACAATCTTTACATGTAGTGAACCTCAATTATTTGGAGTGGACTTTTTTATATCTTGGACCGGATACATACTACCTTATCTTGGCTCCATCACCAAAGCTTTTGGCTTTTATCTTTACCTGTGCGCGATAGATAGAGAAGAATAATAACTTTCAAAATATCTGAATCCAAATCATATTTTCGTGGAGCTCCATTTTTTATAGAAACAACATCGTAAAGAGCAACAAGAAAAATATTCTAAATCCAAATCATATTTTCATGGAGCTCCATTTTCTATGGAGAGATAGAAGAAGAAGAGGAAGAAGAAGCAAATGGCTAAAACCAAATCAAAAGGAGTATATGGTTCTTATTGAGCTTCCACACAACAACCACATCCAAATCCAAAAGGGTTTTTGATGTCAAGTCATCAAGTCTTAATAATCAAAGTTAAGAGTAGATAAATCAGGTTCCCATTCCAAACACAATTTTTCATTTTCTTTTCTAAAATGGTCTTGAAATTTTGATATCATATGATGATGAAAGCTAGTATGATGTAAATATAATCTCAATTATGAATAAGAAAGAGTTGCAGAAATCAATTCAACCCTCCCTATTTCTCCAACTTGGGCTTATCGTTTATTCTTAATGCTTTGCTTTCCATAGGATAAAGACACATCTTTTCCCCCCCAGGTGGTCTAAAGTTTTCATGATATTTTTTCAAAATCGGAAGCATACCCACCTAGTTGAGGCTAATCCTTCATACATAAATTAATTTAGAGTTTTGCGATCAAATAAATCATAAATGATATTGCCCAAATTTTATATATTCTGTCAATATTTTTTGATCGATTCTTAATTAAATATTTATTTGAAATTGTCAAAATTCACTAATAATTTAATTAGGAATTAGTCAACGGATTAATAATAAAATTTAGTCTATTTGATTCATTTAATATTGTTATTTAATATAATTCTTTCATATTTTATGTTATTCATAACAAAATTTGAAATCATTTTTCTCATTCATCTATTAATTTGGTAAAGTTGTAAAGATAAACATCCTTTTTATTATTCTTTTTTATCACGCAAAATATGAATTTGGAATCTCAATTATTTGTGTGAACTTTCTTTAAAGAGATTTGCATCCCATTTTTCTTTGGCTTGGCCTAGATAGTAAATGCCTTACATTGGCACCTTACAAGAGCTTTCTACTTCCTTAGATAAAGAAGAATAATTTCTATTTTATTCCCCAAAAAAACAAATATCTGAATCATATTTTTGCATAGCTTTGGGGTACATGCAAGTAAAGAGAGAGTAATTCTAAATGATTTAAATGATTTATAAACTATATGGATCAAATCTTACATGATAATTCATACCATTATAATTTGATTAATTTTTAATTAAGTATTTATTTAAATCGATCAAAACCTGTTAATATGCAATGCTACCTAAAATTTGATCGGTATTTCATTGTCTATCTAACATAAAAATCTGTGTTTGTTTAACTTCTTTTTTTTTTAACGTAAATGTCAGTATTCAAAAATTCTATTAATCCAATGGAAACAGTTGTAAGGTCCAATTTAGGGGTAGTTCTTCTGGCATCTATTCTTCCATTCCAAGAACAACTTTTTCAATTTTGGTCTTCCAATGAAACAAAATTCTTTTATCAGTCTTCTGACCTCTCCACTTGGAAATTTGGATTGATTCTTGATAATGAACCTTTCTTTTTACCAGAAAGACAAGGTTATCCCTAGAACACCACCTTTTAATAACATTGGATACATGGCTATTTATGTCATTTACCTTCTTCGGTAACTCCTTGACTCCTCTATATAAAGAGCTAAGGGCTTCGACACTTTCAAGCACAAGAACCCACAGAACAAAAACAAAACCAATTCTTTTTGGTACTTTGTTTTGTACTCAAATCATCAGCTTCACAATGGGAAGATCCCCTGCAGAGCTCGAAAAAATCGGCCGCGAGGGCTTTGGCTTGCTCGAGGAAAAGTTGGCAATGAGGAAGCAGTGGAATCCACTGCCTCCTCCTCAACGTGTTATTGACTCCACTGCAGCTGCCAAGATGTTTAATGGCATACTTATTGTAGACGATCACAGGTCTAGGAAAGTCGCGCATGGTATTGAAAATAAAACTATGTTTCTCTTTTTTAAATAAGCTCTCTAGTAGATGATGCTTAGTTAAGCTTATAATATGCAATATATATATATGTGTATGTGCAAACTTGTAGCCTTGGTTTATATTCTTGGTTACAGAGTTGATCCAACTAGACTACTATAGTAGGTTGTGTTATGTCTCCTTTTTAGCTTTTATCGTTCTCTTTAAAGAAAAATTAGTTCTATAAATATATATATATATATATATATATATCGATTTCTCCAAGTTCGAGGGCTTGTTGGATTCATTTTAGAGATAACTCTCTTAACATAATTATTTCTATTCTCAAATTTTCAATTCGGGATATAAACACACGCTCTCTCTCGGCATAAAAAAAACTATATTGGATGTATAGTTGAAAAGCTGTACAAAATTAGTATTAAAATTGATACCGTATTAATGATGAAACATAAAATAATAATATAAAAGTTTAATGATCTATTGTTTTAATAAATTATTACAATATATTATATTTATATATATATATATAAAAACTCATTATTATATATATAAAAACAAAAAAGTCAAATATTTTTAAAATCAAATCAATTATTGATTTATTTTAATACACAATATATTTTAATAATTGATTTGATATTGATATATAATATTTAAAATGATTTGAATATTTATCATGTTCAAAACCAATAATACACCGAAACTTTTTAACACTAATGTTAACTTGTTTATGAAATATTTTTTGTTTTTTAAACGTTTCAATACGTTAAATTAATTAATATTTATATAAAAATTTTTATATTTTTTATATTTACACATTTTTTCAGATTTAATGAAATATTCTTTTATTTAATTATAATTTTTTATATTATTGTTTTATAATTAATAATTACATATTTAACAATTTTAAATTTTTATTACAAAATATGATTATTCTATTATTTTCATAAAAACATATTTATATAAAATTTTTTATATTTTTTATATTTTTATATTTATATTTTGTCAATTCCTATATTCTTATAAAATCATATTTTCTTCGTATCCGTTTTTATATTTTTGCTTCCGTGCAACCGAATAAACCAAGTGACGGTATTTTTTTAAGACTCTAAACAGTCGAACAACCAGTGTGTTGTTTGGTTGGTTCTCAACACGACCAACCAAAGAGAATCGGCGCAAAAATAGGAAAAATCCCAGGAAAAATGAAAAACCCAAATATACTGAGATTGTTTTTGTCTATATGTGGGCTTTAAATGCTACCGAAATGCATTTAGGTATCCTATATATTCTGAGGATTCAGGGTTGAAAACATTGCTCAAGCACTAAGTTTAAGGAACAAACACAAACACACAAAGCATCACTAAATTTAGCTAAAGGGAAAACAAAAATCTCAACCACGATTCTACCTAATCTGTTTATACCATTGCAGTCATATAAAGGAGGTCATCAAAAGATGGCCTGGAACCCCCCCTTCCACCCACCCCCCAAACCAAAAAATAATAATAAATTCTTTTTGTGGTTTAAATTTTCAGAATTAACTAGTAAATAAATATATATATATATATATACATCTTTAAAAAAAAAAAAAAAAAAAAAAGTCTTTTGGGGGGTGACAACAATGGCCATCGCAAAAAGAGGGGCTGGCGGATTAATCTTTCTTCTCCTGTGTTTAGTTCTAGTTTCTTGCGATGGTCGTTTTTCTGGCTTGATGGCTGGTAGCTCTTTCAAAAGGGGCCGTATGGACCCAAATGCCAAAGTGTTTGATGTTTTGAGTTTTGGCGCAAAGGCTGGTGGACAATTTGATAATCGTCAGGTAACCAAAAGCAAAAAAGTGTGCATCTATTGCCACCATGATATAGCTTCATGGTACTTTGTCATGACAAATAGCATCATTGAAACTTAATATTTTGTGGCATAAGTTTTTGGTTTTTTTCAGGCTTTTATTGCAGCATGGCAAGCGGCATGCCAATCGCCGGTGAGTGCAAAGCTAGTCATTCCCCGAGGGATATTCCTACTTTCAGCTGTCATTTTTCAAGGGCCGTGCGTTAACCCTATCGGCGTTGAACTTAAAGGAAACATAATGGCAACCCCAGAGTTTTCATCTACTGACCCTGAGGACATGATCACCTTCAACGAAATCAAGGGCTTGATAATTACTGGTGGCGGCACCTTAGATGGCCAAGGTAAGCGTGTTTGGCCTTTGAATGAATGCAAGCGCACATCGAACTGCAAGCCTTTCCCACTTGTAAGCCTTTATATTAAAATGTTTGATTGATTTTGATAAAAAAAAAAGGGGGGTGATCATTGAAAAAGATTGACAAAAATGATCATGTTTTGCGTGATCAATGCAGAATCTCAAGTTAAGCAAGGTAGAAAATGCATTTGTTCGTGGCATCCACTCTATAAATAGCAAAGGTTTCCACATTGGTGCTAATATGTGCCGCAACATAAGGTTTTTCAGCCTTACGATAATTGCCCCAGAAGATAGTCCTAACACCGATGGCATCCACATAAGCCGGTCCGAGATTGTGAGAATTTCTAAGAATATCATTAGTAGTGGTGATGACTGTGTCTCACTTGGGCAAGGATCAAAGAATGTCACCGTCACCAAAACCATCTGTGGTCCTGGACATGGCATTAGGTACGAAATGAATTCAAAAGAAAATATATCATTGACAAATCATGAAAAAAAAATTGTGAATTCAACAACAGTCTGTCAACTGATTATAAAAGGTCGTGCATATTACTCTTTCAGCAATCCTAAACTTATTCCTTTTTTGGGGTTTTGATTTGAATGAGACAGTGTTGGAAGTCTTGGCAAGTATGCAAATGAAGAGGATGTGGTCGGACTGATAGTGAAAAACTGCACATTGACAAGGACGGACAATGGGGTTAGAATCAAGACATGGCCCGGTTCACCTCCAAGTCAAGCTATCGGCTTTCTTTTCAGTGACATCATCATGGACAATGTTCGAAACCCGATTATTATCGATCAAAACTATTGCAATAACCAAAAATGCTTTGGCAAGGTCAGTTGGTCTTCTTCACAACCTGCAAATTCCCTTCAAATGCCTCCCTGACATCGAGTGTACTAATTGTGAATCTCTCATTTTCTTTTCCTTTTTTCAGCCACCATCTAACGTTAAGATCAGCGACATTCGATTTGAGAACATTAAGGGAACAACAATCACCCCTACTGCAGTCACCTTCGCTTGCAGTGGTAACTTCCCTTGCCAGAATATTCGCCTCGATAATATCAATTTACGGTACATTCCCGATCATGCCGCCTATGGCTCACGCGCAAGTGGCCCCTTTGTGTCTGTGTGTCAGAATGTGAAAATTGGCTACACTGGCTTCCAATCCCCACCACCTTGTCCGTAGAGATGGAAATGTCGTTCAAAATCATTCCAACGAAATGAACTAGACCACCCCCATTATGTGTATCTCAAACATTTTTTGGACCTTAAAAGAAATATTTTTTTTATCTTAATCTGCTGCTTCTTGTCTTAAAGTTTCGACAATCTTATCTTCCAAACAAAAATTTTGTTTTAAGGGCACAAGTTGTTTTCAGAACAGACAATGAAAAATAAAAAGGAATGATTGGGATGATCTACCAAGTATAAGGGAAATATTTCTTCTATGTTTCTCTAGACTGCAGTTTCACTCATAATTCCTGAATTATACGATGAACAATCTCTTTCCTGTTTCCTGCCAAATATAGGAAAACAGTAGCGTTTCTCTCGATAAATTTTGTCATATGTAATACAAGACATGGAGGATGAAATTAAATCTTCTACTCTTTGCAATATTATAAAAAACATTTAAAATAAAATAGTATGGTATATGCTGTTTACAAATGATATAATTTTAATTGATAAAATTAGAAAGGGTATTCATGTTAAATTAGAGTTACAGAGGATCATACTAGAATGCAGAGGGTTTCGATTGAGTAGATCAAAAACTGAATATATGAGATATAGGTTTAACAACAATTATCGAGACGATGAAAAAATGATTAGGTTAGATGAACAAGATGTATAGAAATATGAACGGTTTAGCTATCTAGATTCTATCATTCAAAATAATGGTAATATAGATAAAAATGTGAATCATAGGATTCAAGCATGCAAGATGAAATTGAGAAAAATATCCGAAATTCTTTACGATCGCATGATACCAATGCATTTGAAGAGAAAGTTCTATAAAACTGCGGTTAAACCTGTATTATTGTATGGTACTGAGTGTTGGACTATTAAACAATAACAAGAACAAAAAATGACTGTAGCAAAAATGAGAATAATTAGGTGGATGTGTAACAAAAGTAGAAGAGATAAAATTAGAAATGAAGAGATTCGTAATAAGTTGGAAATTAATTCAATTGTGGATAAGATACGAGAGTGTCGTTTGAGATGGTTTGGGCATATACAAAAAAAACCTAAGAACGCACCAATTAGGAAAATCGAGAACTTAAATATGGAAGATTTAGTAAAATGTAGATGTAAATAGATGAAAATTTGGATGCAAATTATTAGTAAAGATATGATAATTAAGTGTTTAGACGAGAAGATAATCTTGGATAGAAATGAGTAACGTAGAAAAATTCGCACAAATTAAACTAATATATTTTTGATATATATATATATATATATATATATATATATATATATATATATATACTTTTTTTATTTTATTATTATTTTTTTTTTCTTTTTTATATTTATTTCTATTTTTGTATTTATTTATTTATTTATTTTTCTTTTTAATTATAATTTGTTTCTCAAATGATTGATTCTAAATTATTAGATTTAAGATTTAGTTTGTTTATTGTTATTGTATGTAATACAAGTTATCTAGAACCATATCTCTAGACCCATCATTGATGATCAAGAATATTGTCCTCATAAGAGTTGCTCCTCACCGAAGGTAGAGAGTGTATGTATAATCTATATGTTCTCGATGCACATTTGTCTAAAGTTATTTTGGTGTGTAACAACATAGGTATTTATTTTTTTGAATATAAACCACCTGAATCGATATTTAATAATTACGTTGCATTCAATTAAATCCAGTTTGGATCATATTAGATCCTTAAGAGAACAAATCTTTTTTAATGATTGTTTTCGTCATACATAAAATTTAAAATCGAGATTTTATTTAAGAAATACTAATAACCGATCACTAAATTAACCAAGCGTCGGATATAAGGTCTAGTAACATAAGGAGCGCCTCGAATACCAAGCTTTCAGCAACATTCGTGTGCAATTCTAGCGCACCTTGTGAGAATTTTTAATTGACGTCAACTTCAACTACATTGTTGATGAAGCTAAATTTGAAGATTTTAAATCAAAACCGCATGTACCCGCTTGAGTATGGAGGGTGCTCTGAATTGCCTTCATGTTAGCAATTTCCAAGTCTAAATTTTGGGTTGAAGTTATGAAAGCATTTTTAGGATAAATTAGCATGATTTCGTGCATGTCATCGATATGCACATACTTACCACATTGGAGTGTTTGGGGCATTCGAGAATAATAAAGTTTTTAAATTAAGTGGTGTCGAAAGCGACTTTGACTTCCAACTTATTCAACACGACGTCGTATTATTTCTGAGAATGCCTTCTTAAGCCCCAGATAGGAGGGAGGGTTTTCCGGCATAAATCATCGATGGCAATCTCTACAAGCCGTCGCGCTTTGACATCCCTTTTCTCCCGAGCTCTCTCATCGTCTTCTCGCTCTGCTCGATTCTCTCTCGCAATTCTCCCATCAACCGATTTTCAACAACCCCAGATAATCCCCAACTCCTTCAATCTCCCAATCCGACCAAAAACTTCCGGGTCGGGTTATTCTCCCCTCAACGACCCATCTCCCAACTGGAGCAACCGACCCCCGAAGGAGACCATTCTTCTCGATGGATGTGACTACGAGCACTGGCTCATTGTCATGGAGTTTCCCACCAACCCTAAACCGACCGAAGACGAAATGATTGCTGCCTATGTCAAAACCCTAGCTTCCGTTGTTGGCAGGTTTGTTTCTTTGTTGGGTTCTTCTAGTGTTATTTGCAGTGGGCTTTGGATCTTTAGGTTGTTGGCAGTGTTTTTTCAAGTGGGTTTGGGTTTTTAGGGCTTTTGAAGGGTTTTTTGAGGTGGATTTTGGGCTTTTTACGGTTTTTGATTTGGTCGGTTTTTGTTGTTTTGTAGTGAAGAGGAGGCGAAGAAGAAGATCTACTCTGTTTGTACTACTACCTATACTGGATTTGGGGCTTTGATTTCCGAGGAATTATCTTATAAAGTTAAAGGTATGAAAATTTTAAATTTTGAATTCATTTTTAAAAGGGGTCTTTTTTAGTACCTCCCATCCTTCTATTTGGAGGTGTAGTTTAGGGTTTTAAGGGTTTTTCTACCGCTTTATTAATACCCACATTCTGGATTGGAAGTTTCGTATTTTGAATTTTTTTTTTTTTTTTTTTTTTTTTGAAGTTTTAGTGCTTAGCATTGTTCTACTTGGAAGTGTTGTTTCGGGCTTTAGGGGGTTTTCCCTCACCGCTTTGTTAATACCTACATTATTTACTGTTGTTAGGGTAAACATGTGGTTTGAAGCAGAGTTATAAAACAGTTAGATCAAATTGAGCTCTATTGGTCATGTTGAGCTTGCTTGTTAAAAGAGTTGAGCTCGATTAGCAGTCTTGTTGATTAATATTTAAATTGAGCAAGTTACTCAGCTCTTGCTCAACTTGAAACATAAGCGAGTCCAGCTCAAGCTCAAGTGTGAGATGAAGAACCAGATTAAACAACTAATCTAGTTTTCATCCCTAATTTGAAAATAATTTGATACGTGTTGTTTTCAAGGTCATCTTGGTTCAATATTAGCCTTTTTATTGTATTTTGGTATCTCTTAATGAATAGGATTACCGGGTGTTCTTTGGGTGCTGCCTGATTCTTATCTGGATGTGCCCAACAAAGATTATGGAGGTGGGTTCAGGTCTAAAACTCTAATTGTTATTGAAAAAATTTTGTTTGGAAAAGATGATATGCTGACATTTGTGTTGGATGATCAATAGGGGATTTGTTTGTCGATGGGAAAGTGATCCACAGACCTCAGTATTGGTTTACTGAGAGGCAACAGACCAACAGGAGGCCTCGTCCTCGATATGATAGACGACGTGAGACAATGCAGGTTGAAAGAAGAGAGCCAATGCAGAGAGGCAACTGGACCCAAGCTAACAGAGAAGCTCCACAGCACGCACCAATGGGTACTCAAAATATTCCTCAAGGTGGCCAAAATCCGCCTCAGGGTGGAACAGGCTATCCTCCTTCGGGTCCAGGGCAATTTAATGGGAGCAATGCCTGAGAAGATATGGATGTCTGCATGATGTTTGGGCTCTTCTTCTCCTGCAGTCAAGTATGTTTTTCATCTAATATGTGCAACTTGGCTATCATTTTTACAAAGATGAGAAATGTGAATATTTTGGATTGTGGAATTCTCTTCATCTATAAATGTTAGGCTGGGAAACACTTGATTTATGATTAGACATGGGTATTTTATTGACTGTGTTGTCGGCCTTCATAGTCTGTATTCTGGTTTTTGACGCATTCTATTGGCCTACGCTTTTGTAACAGACTCCTAGAACCACTCCAAGAGGAGCTGAAACATTCAAGCTATTCTTGTTTTTTATCCCCTTGAACTTTTGTATTCATTAATTCACTCTCCATTGCACTTCTAAAGGCTTCTTGGAGGCACGATAATACTTGTGCAGGCATACGATCGTCTGCTCTTTCTCACCGCCCAAGGGAAAGCTTGTGGGTCTCATGTTTGTGCCCCTGGATTCATTTTGCATTTTGTGGGTTTCTTTGACTCTGGATTTGTTGAGAAACAATTTGGATAACGAGTCCAAAACTCTCTCATGGGTTTGTTAGTCATTTAAACAAAAATTTTTTATACATTCAAGAAATCATACGAAAAGATTAATATATATTTTTATTTTGTAAGAAAAGAATTTTTAAAAAAAGTACAAGGTAAAAAAAGAAAAAAAAGAAAAAAAACCTTAGAAATTTTTGTTCTCTGGTTGAGACTTTTTCGTTATTTACTGGATCTGTATGTAAATAAAAATCAATATTTCAATATAGAGCTATTCCCCCACAATATGGTGTTCTATATAACTCTACACCAAAACATGTATTGAGTCTGCTCCTACTAGTTTGCTTTCTCTGTCTAGTAGAAAATATTAAATTGTGAATAAACATTGGTCTAAATCAGTAATTTTTTTGTCTCTAAGGGGATAGACTAATGGTATAAACCCTCGTTTTCTAACCTGGTGATTTTAGGTTCAAATTCTTATATAATAAAAAAAAAATCAGCAATTGTTTGCCACGATGATCCCCAATCCAATCTTACATTATTAGCCAATTAGTTCCGGGTTTGTTTGCAAACGTGAGAATAAAAGTGAAAAAATTCTACGAAGTCTTTATTTTTTGACAATTATAGACTTTTTTAAGTATTTAATTTATAATTAACAAGTTATTGAATCTTTTCTTATCCCAGTTTGGTCATGGTAAGCTAGGGAGGCAAATGAGCTAACTTTGCTTTTCCCGTAGAGAATGACGGTTTTTTGATCCTTTAGTTGGACATTGATATTCTTAAATAAAATTTTAAATTCAAATTTTGTATATAACATAAATAAATCTGAACGAAATTTACTCCTTAAAAGATCAACCCAGTTTGAATGATCAACGTTGAAAATGAAATAATCACTTTATAAGTTCATATTCATTTATGAAAATTTTTATAATTTTTGATTTAAATAAAAAATACTATAGAAAAAAGAAAGAGAGAAAAAAAAAAAAAAAAAAAAAAAAGCTATCTAGACACCCCAAAAAAGGGAATACGATTAATCAAATCTCACGTGGGCCGAGTTGGATTAAAATTTATTTTTAAATTATTATAATATACTTACTTAATTTGAGAGATTGAATTGTTATTTAAATTTTATCGTGGAATTCTATTTGTTGATAAATAAGATTAAAAATAATATTTAATTCATTTAATTAAATAAATAAAATAAATTACTGATTTTCCATAGGCAAATAGATTTGAGGTTTACATATACACAGAATACACAAATAAAAGGAAAATGTATGTGCCTCCTCAAATTTAAAACAATGTTAAGGAGGTGCGAGGCGTTCGGCGTCAAACAGAACTCCGTCTACCGAAACTTCACCTCCCCCCCCCCCTCTCTCTCTCTCTCTCCCTCCCTCCCTCCCCCCTCAAGACTCAAGATCTGCACAGTGATTTGCTCTGATCTCCATATTCAATCAATTAAGGTACGGTCTGTCTTCTTCTTAGATCTGATCTTTCCATACCCAATTCATTTCTATTGTTATTATAGCCCAATTCACACTCTTAGGATCATACGAATTTCATTTTATCCGAGATCTTAATTTATTTTAACAAACCCTAAAAACATGAATTCCGATTTGTTCGATTTCGGACTTGGAACCAGTAAGTCTAAACCTTGGAACCAACAAAGTTCATCATCATCAAAAACACAATCAAGACCTGTGAATCCATCTTGGCAACCAAACAAACCCTCGTGGACCCACCAGCCCGCTCCCGCCCAATCGGGCCGACCCGAGTTGTCAAACCGACAACAACCCACTTCAATGGTTGGTGACATATTTGGGAAAACTTGGAATTCAACTGCACCCTCTGGTGGTATTGGAATTGTGGAGAAAAACCCTAATTTGTTTAGTGATCTGGTTAGATTTGGCCAAAATAAGAGTACTAGTAATGTTCCTTTGAAGAATGCTACGCCAGTTTCAGCTACATCGAGTACTAAGACTCCATATTCGATGGGGAATATGGTGAATTCGCTTCCAAAAACTGATAATTCTGTGAAAAGTGGTGGGGGGAATTGGGGTGGTTCAGGGATTTCTGGTAATTATGCCTCCGCTTTTAGCAATAGTAGCAGTAATAGTAATGTGAGTAAAAGTGCGAATCTTGGGGGTCCTTCAATGCGAAGTTTAGGTGGAGGCATTGGTGGAGTTGGTGGAATGGGTTCTAATAAAGACCCATTTGGATCTTTGGTTGATTTTGGAACAAAGCAAGGGTCTAGTCTTAATGCTGCTAGTAAAAGTAGTAAGCCTCAGAGTGCCTCCACTGTGGATGATCTTGGATTTGGGGATTTTCAGAATGCTTCAAGAGGAAGTGCAAGTGGGGCTTCATTGCCGGATGATTTAGGGTTTAGGGATTTTCAGAATGCTTCAAAAGCAAGTGCAAGTGGGGTTTCATCGCCAGATGATCTTGGGTTTGGGGGTTTTCAGAATGCTTCAAAAGGAAGTGCAACTGGAGTTTCCTCTGGTGATCCATTTGGAAATAGTATGAATGGGATGGGGGGAAGTCATGCCTCGGGATCGAAAATAAATGATTTTGGGTTTCCAGCAAGTGATTTAACATCCCAAAGTCAAAGTCAGTCAGCAAGTGTTGATCCATTGGACATGTTGTTCGCTTCATCCTCCTCTGCTGCTCCTGCTGCTTCTGGGGGAACTGGAAGTGAACCATTTGGTGGACATGATGATTGGGGAGCTGATGTTGGATTTGGAGATCATGATGCTGGTGGCACGACCGAACTTGAAGGGCTTCCTCCACCACCTGCTGGGGTGACAGCTTCTGGAGCTATGAATAAGGGACTGGATAATCACAAGCAAGGGCAGTATGCTGATGCAATTAAATGGCTTTCTTGGGCAGTTATTCTCCTCGAGAAGGCTGGTGATGATGCTTTGACTGTTGAGGTTTTATCATGCCGAGCTTCCTGTTACAAGGAAGTTGGAGAGTATAAGAAGGCTGTGGCAGATTGTACGAAGGTATGACTCCATCCTCTTTATGTTCTAAGTTCCTACATGTTTGCTTAGTTCTGTTATGATTTTCTGGGTGATTTATGAAGCATGTGCTAGAATTTAATCCTTGTAGTTTCATGGTTGATTAATTGGACTGGCCTCTGCTAAATCAGATTGCCTAGAAGTTGAAAGTAGTTGCTGTAATGCTTTTTTTATTTTGTAAAAATTGTGAAATATTCCAAATTAAGAACTTCTCTGTCAACATATGCTATTGTTGTGAGGCTGCCATGCCCATCAGATGATTACACTCTGTTTCAACCACTTCTAAAATTATCCACGTCTAACGGATCTTCAAACACGGCACTCATATGTCATTTGGAAGACACCTGTTGGACTTGTCTTAGCTGTGTCCCGCATTTTTTTAATATTTTATTCTCAACTATACATTTCTTGGACGCTTCGGCAGCACTTAAAAATATCATTCGCTAGACACTATGATCCTTCTTTTGAAGAAACAAAAAACTTATTTGATGGAGTTGTTTAGATCTCAAAATAGAGTTACTGTGTCCATATAGAGAATGAGCAAATAAAGTTTTTCGAGACTCTTAAGTTAAATTTATGCTAAATCATATATGTTAATGTGTTTAAACATTTGAGTTGATTTTCTATATTTGCATAACAATATATTGTTAGAGATATACTTATTTTTGATATAGGTGCTTACACCATGTTGTATTCTATTATTTAATTTCATCATACTTTCTGATCTCCTATTACTGCGTCTGTGCTTGCTCAAGGATTCAAATTTTGGCCAAATGTCAGGAAAATATTAATTTTCTAGTTGTATTAGGAAACATTATTCTGCCAAAGTATTGGTAACAAAGCTGAGAGCCCTGCATTTTATCCAGTGACTACTGAACATGATTCTTCCCATAAAAAATGCAACATTAACTTGGTGGACTTTTATAGGGCCCTGAAATGTTGACATAAGATAGACTGCATTGTGCAGGTGCTCGAGCAAGATGGTGAGAATGTCACTGTTCTTGTGCAGCGTGCACTCCTGTATGAAAGTATGGAAAAGTACAAGCTTGGAGCTGAAGATCTCAGGACTGTTTTGAAACTTGATCCTGGTAATAGAGTGGCTAGAAGCACCATTCATAGATTGACAAAGATGGCCGGCTAAAGGAAATTTCTTATGCTTTAGCTCCTTCACATAGTCACAAGGTGACAAAATTTTCCCCTTTTTCATCGTGGGTCTGGGGAATGAGAACATTTTCTTTGTAATTTTTTTGTTATGGAAGGTGTGCACATATGATTGTGTTGTATTCATTTCTTCCAAGGCTTCTGAGAGAAAAATTTTATTCATAATTGTTGTAGATTAGCTTTGCTACATCCTTGTATTGCTCAAATCTGAATGATATGTTGTCGGGATATTTCATACTGGTCTACTTGAAATTCACGTTCTAGTTCTTGTGCTAATGTTTTCCAAGTCCTTACTGGTCATGCTATAGCTTGTGTGATCATGCCAATGGGTTTATCCTCTCTGTAAAGAAATTTAGGACTGAACTGACTGATGCTTGTTCTATGAGAAGAATGAAAAATGTTGTGTGCATGCAAAGACAAATCATTCTGATTTGGTTTAAGCAGACAAAATTAACAACACATGGCAAAGGGTTATCATAATTGATAGCGATTTGTCTTTCTTTTCTTTCTTTCCAGGTTCACTTATGCATATGCTTTGCTGAGGTTTTGCTGGTCAGATTCAGCTTAAATTTCAATGCCAAATTATCTTAAAACTTTGGACTCGTGTGTTCGTTTCAAGAAGATGAAATCAAGCTCATTACTCTCTCTCTCTCTCTCACTCTCTCTCTCTCTCTCTCTACCCAATAGGTTTCTCTCGTCTGTTTGCTGTCTTCTGTTAATAAATGGAAAAAAAAAAAAGACAACATAACGATAGGATCACAATCTCTCTTTTGCAAGATCATCGTCATCAAAGATCCTTCTACCAAGCCAAATAAATTTCCAACTTTGAAAAGATAGGAAGCACAATCCGAGGGCTAAATTCTGAACATGCTCTCGTCATGTGTCCTCCTTTTGGCTCAAAATATCTTATTAGGCTGATATGCCAAGCAGACATCTGCAATTCATTGGCCTACAGACCAAAAATTCCTTGGACAAAATTCATAAGCCAGGAAAAAAGAATTGAATGATAAAACTAAAAGAAAAGGAAACCACCTCAATTTCCTTTCTTTGTGACAATTCCTTCCCTTTTTTCTTTGTCAAGCCATTGCCTCACAAAAAAATAACAATAATAAATAAATAGTCATTTCAAAAAACACTTCTGATATTACAAAATATTTAGCTTCATAATCAAAATTAATAATTTGCCAAATAACGTTACGCAGATCAAATGATTTGAGGAGTAAATTACATATTTTGATAATTTTAAATCAAATGTTTGTCAGAACTATGATTCGATTAAATTCCCGTACCAAATGATCACAAAACCGTGGACTGATGTATTAACTAGCCTACCATCTTTTAGTAAAAGGAAATAATCTTAATAAATGCTGCTGCCCTTTCTTTTAAAAAGGGAAATTGGTGCAATGATGTGAGGCAAGCAAAAAGAGGCAAATCTTTCAACAAACCCTAGAAGAGTTAGAAGTGAGTTTTTGTTTGTTTTCTGGGAGGAAAGCCCAGTGAGAAGTTGGGACTTGGGAGACACCATCTTTCTTTTTACCTACCTTTGGAGGCCCATATCCTCTTAGGCTTATTCATTTCCTTAGCTCAACTGTTACTATGTGTGATGTCATATCAGCACACCCAATTCCTCTTTTCTCATGACCCTAGTTTCTATTTTTGCCGAAAATGGAAGCCCCTGGTTTAGCCCTTGTAATACCCACTTGAGGTTTCTCCTATCATCATGATGCATCACGTGGAATGCGTCTCCATTTCCAGCTTTTTAATTGTTTAAAATTGATATCCATATTTTGCTCCATGATGGAGGAAAAAATAATTGATAAATAGGAATTCAATATATATATTTAAAAGAGGGGAGGGGCTGTGGGCTTGAATCGGGTTTACTAATTTATGAAGGATAAGCCACTTGAACCATCGGGTCAAAACCAAAAGACCCTTAAAAAAGAAGGATATCCTACTATTTTTTTTTTAATACTTGAACATGCGTATCTGAATTATCTAACTAATTTAATTTAAATATTATGTAGCTCAATTTAAGAGCGACAATCATATCTATTTTTTCATTCCCTATATCTATTTTTTCATTCCCAATATTTGAATTTGAGATTTTGAATAAAAGAATTTAGTGTTTCAAGAGAATAATTTAATAGTCGTAATCTCTTAATCTCATGATTTGAAATTCTAATCTCATATAATTAAAAAATTAAAAAATTTAATATTTTACCGATAAATTCAAAACACGTCAGATAATATTATACTATTATTCCGTCATCCTTCTTGGACTTTTCGACTTGATTATCCATGAGGCCCCATCAAAGTTGGGAGCCATTAAGGATTGTGGAAAACTTTAGTTTGACAATAAATTTACCCTAATTAATTTTTTTTTATTTTATTTTGTTTCATCTAATTAACAAAATATTTTAACTAAATCAAAATTGAAAAAATATAGAGTTTTGGAAGTAAAAGTAAAATATGCTTATAAAATAACCAAAACCATTATTATGTAAATAGTTTTTTTCTCTCAAATCTCACGTAATCTAATATTTATTGAAATTAATTTGAATTTTTGTAAACAATCTCAATCTTTTGAGACAGGGCGATTAAGAGAGACAGCTTAAGACTTGCTAACCAAGGTCAGCTTGGAATTGGATATTCTTCCTACCGTAACACGGCAGATGATAAAGACAGATATCATTCTCGTTGTTAGTAAGTTATTTGGTGGGACGAATTCATGTGATATTCACTCACATTAAAAGCAAACAAATAATTGTGAAATACTTAAAATTACAAATTATTTCGTTATTATTGAATAAATATATATCTATATAAACAAAAAAAAAACCCACATAAACTCGTCCGAGGAGATAATCCATCCTTGTGTCGAAACTAAAATTAAGGAACCAAAAACACCCACCATTTGGCTAGGGATTATGAGGGGCGTTATCTCTCCCTATCTCTCCCTCCCTCTCTGTATTTTTTATTTTAACTTAATTATTGATATTTAAAAATCTGATTAATTTAATTAAAATAACGATGAGATTCATTTTAAAAGTACGATTCTTTGTATGCAACTTGTACTTTTAAGGAGAACACGAGTACAATTGTTTCTGATGACTTAAAAAAATCAACTCTCAAATGTATAGCTAGGCTTCACCCCCTTTTAGTCTTCACTCCACTTTTATGTAATAGGATAAATTTCAAATTCAAAACTTTTATTATAAATAAAAATTTTTTAATTATTTGAAAAAAATTAAAATACCCTTTTGACTCAAATGTATTAAAATAATTTTAATTAATTAAAATGTAATTATTTTTATATACAAACTGAACTAGTTAATACTCTCGATAAACACTTATAGGGTAAGAATTAGAAGTAACTTCACTTCTGCTTGACAACTCTCTCTCTCTCTCTCTCTCTCTCTCTCTCTCACGGTATGAGATGAGAGAGGTTGTCATGCAGAAACAAAAGAGGGGAAAAGACCATTGAAGAGAATATACAAACAACGTGATAGTGTGGCAAATTTGGAAAATGGTGGGACCCAAGGTCATTTGGAAGTAGCACCATTCCAAGAGGCAAGTGCGAGCGTCCGTTCCATTCTATCGGCAAATCTTAGCCGTTAAAAAAGTTTTTTTTTTTACGTGCGTTACTTTCATGAACAACGCTTTGCGTTAATCAAGCCCACTTATATCACGCCACGTCATCACACTTGTCATCTCAGGCATCTAATTGGATCCCACTGCTTCTTCCCAGAACCGTACTTTGTACTTAAAGCCAAGGCTGTAATACTAGGCTGAAGCTGCATACAAAAGGCGGAGCCCTAATCTTTGGTTTCACTGACCTTCTGATCACCGTCGGATCAAAACACTTGCAAACAACAAAATAATAGTACGAGCGGAACCCTGAAAAGCTTCTGCATGGTATTTGGCACTGCTTGAAGCCATTGGCTGTAACCGTCACAGTATAAAGGCACAATTAAGGGACCCTTTCTCCAAAATCATCACAAGCAAAGCAACCCTCTTTCTGTCTCTCTATCTCTCTCTCTCCAGGAAAATCAAGATGTGTGGAGGAGCAATAATTTCCGACATGGTCACCGTAAAACGAGGTCGGAATATGACGATGAAAGAGCTGTGGTCGGAGCTTGACATCTTCTCTAATCTCCTCGGCTTCGACTTCAACAACAACAACAACGTCCGAGACAACAGCTCAAACTTAAACAACAACTTCCGGTCTTTCAATGACAACCTTGTCACTCCTCCTTCCATCCCAAAGCACCTCACCAAAGGTTAGAGAAGATTCCACCATTTTTTATTTATTTATTTCTTTAGAAGGAAAAAAAAAACACACACATACGCACACACATATTTAAAATATATATATATATATATATATATCTATGAATTTAGTCCTTGACGGTTTTAAAGTAGATGGGTATTTTGGGAATTTTACAGGGACAACAGAGAAGAAGCAAAAGCTGAGCGAGACTGACAATACGAAGAAGAATCAAAGAGTTAGGAAGAGTGTGTACAGAGGAATTCGGCAGAGGCCATGGGGAAAATGGGCGGCTGAGATTCGCGACCCGCACAAGGGAGTCCGGGTCTGGCTCGGCACCTACAACACGGCCGAAGAAGCGGCTCGAGCCTATGATGAAGCCGCCAAGCGCATCCGTGGCAATAAAGCCAAGCTCAATTTCGCCCAGACCGCTCCTCAGCTCGAGCCACCGCAGAAGAAGCAGAAAATTGAGCCAGCTTCCGAAATGAGCGAGTTGGAGCTGAAGAAGCAGATCTCCAGCTTGGAGTCGTTTCTCGGGTTGGAGCCGGAGCTGGAACCAGAGCCGGTGAGTGAGTCCCCGGAAGGAAGTAGCGGGTCGGATTCGATGGATCTTTGGATTCTGGATGAGTTCCCTCTCACTCATAACCTTAACCATCTCATGTATTAATTAACATAAACAAAAAACATATGCAAGAGTTTGTGCCTTTTTTGGTACACTTAATGTAATCAAAGTTTATTAAAGTTCTAAAAACCTATTTGTTTGTGTTAATTTATGTTATCATTACCGGTAATAATTGACAAATTTAAAATTTTATAATTTTAAATATTGGGGATATTTTAAAAATTATAGCATAATTTTGTTTTAAAAAAGGTAACTAGGATCTTTCACGTGAGATCTTAAATGTACAGAATACCTTTATTAAGATTGTATTTATTTAATTTAAACCTACGAATGCATTAAACTTACTGCCCCGAGGGGTAAATACGGTCTATTCTCACGAATTAAAAGAACACACCCATAGAAAGAAAATTAACTTTCACTACAGAAAAAAGTATCAGTTGAATGATTCAATTATATAGAATGATTTCATTATGTTTTACACCCCGTGTACAAAACGAATATATAATTGGATACATTGTGAAAAAATTTACGAGTTCCCAAGTCGAACCAAATCTCATAGAAAGACATACATTAGAGTCATTGAAAAGAAACATCAAGGGATGAACAATACAGTCGCAAAATACAAAAACGGCAAGTAAAACCCGGAAAGGATAATAACATGGTAGGAGTTTGACAAAACGGTACAACTCATCATACAAGATGGGGCAGAAGGAGTTGAGGAGTGTAAGAGATGGCCAAAAAGGAAATAGTGTTAAATGTTTCGAACCCTATGCCATCTCCACCCCTCCTATTCTTCTTATCACCTGACCCGAGAGGATGCCGAGACTGCACTTCCAACAACCTCTACTACACCTAGCGGTCAAACTATAGTTCTGATCTTGAGAAAAGAACTTCCATCACAAGTAAAGAAGTCTCTCTACCCAAAAGGAGAACCTGTGTGCCCAGACAAATTCCACCGTGACGTGATGGAATCTCATATCGGAAACTCTAAACATGAAAAAATCTCACATCGATAGACGTTCTCAAAGACTCAGGATTCGGTAACACAAATCCTAGTCTTACCCTATCTCTTAAAAAGGACACTCAATTTCAGAAGATTTTGACTACACAAGGAGAGAACACACGCTACTAATAATCATTTCGTATGGCACAATGCCAGTAAACCCCTTCCAATTTATAGAGAAAGAAGACGTGATCAATGTGAATCTTGGAAATCGAAACGTTTCAGCGGAAGACGTGCGCATTTTAGCGAAAGATGCGTGCAATAAATAAAAAGTCGAGGTTTTTCTACTTTTCATGTCGCATTGGGTAAAAGCGTATTTACTTGGAATTTATTGTCAATCAATGACCTTACATATTGATGAGTGAAGTTCCTTACTCTATGAGTCGTTCGTTCGAACGATTTCAAGAATGGAGGGTAAATAATGAAACATAACCCAAAAATCCACTGCCATCAAGCCCAAAATTCTCCAAGCCCAAAATCCCATGAGGATTCCATGCCGAAGCATGACAATAATAAGAGATTTACCTCTCAGGAGGGCGAACACAGCCCATTCATCTGTAACCGGTCAGTTGACTCTCCTCAACAGTAACCTGATTGGTTCACGATCCTAATTGATATCCATTATTTGATAAATCTCGGACAATACCGCTCCTATTAGTTTGTGACCGATAGTTTTGACTGGATACAGTTTGATCTCGTGCCTATCGTTAAGACCTCCATCAGTCAAAGGCAATATTCGCCTAAAATTCTCCTTAATGTTTATTTGTCTAACTAACCATGTAATAAGTTTTCTAAATTAGAATGAAATCTTCAAAATCTAATCAATAAAAAAGTAAATCTCTTCATTCTACCGGACTTTCCCAACAAATAAAGATTTAAAGTCTTTTGAGAATATTTGAATATAACCCTAAGATGTCAGAACATTTTCAAAAAATAAATGGAATTATCACGCCCCTAAGACATGCAACTCATGAGGGCATCTAGGAACGCTCTTTTAAAACCATACATTTTACACACGACATTATACAAAACTCTTATTATCAGCCATTCTTTCTACTAAGTCTGTTTTTATCATTTTCAAAAATCACTCTTTTTGATTTGAGTATTAGAGTCTCCCCACCCATAAACACTTCGACAATCTTTTGTAGATTTCATCTCATCGGTTGGAGCAGTCCTCAAAACTCCCACTCGAGTTGAGGAAGCCAGTACTGTGGAGCCAAAATCCATCTCGAACAACACGGGTTAGGCTTTTGGAGCCAAAGATTTTCCGGGATGAATGTTTTGTTTTGATTTGTGATACCTTCCATCCATAGGTCCACACATAACCCGGAATGTAGCCTAGAATTGATAGGCACATTTTCCGGCCATAGTTCTGAGTTATAAAATGTTGGACGGTGTTTGCTGGTGAGACACTCCATCAATGAAACAAGTTGGTACCATGAAAATGAAAGGTACATGTACTGACCTAATAATTAAACCCCATTTGGGATTCACGTAGGGTAGAGGCCTTTGGCTACGAGTCATTTATCTAAAATCAAATCCATTGAATATCTTTCCTTTCCACGTCCGCAGTGAAGAGAAAATTATCCCTTTGGAAAATATCAAATTGATATGATTTTTATTTTATATATAATACTTTTAAATTAAATTAAAAATAAATAAAGTTTCATAAATAAATTTGATTTTTTT
Organism: Dillenia suffruticosa; assembly: GCA_033439265.1. Taxonomy (NCBI): domain Eukaryota; kingdom Viridiplantae; phylum Streptophyta; class Magnoliopsida; order Dilleniales; family Dilleniaceae; genus Dillenia; species Dillenia suffruticosa. The sequence continues at coordinate 18,989,786 of JAVTVX010000011.1, forward strand.
AAGAAAAAATTCTATATAATCACACAAGTGATAACATCAATTTTTCAAAAGGGTGGTATAATTTATTGAGAGAAACTTAAAATTTGTATTTTGAAGGTTAATTAGTGAAAAATTTTAAGTTTATATACTATATCTTAAAAATTAAATTAGTCGATCAGAATGATTTTGGCTTTTAAATTGACATTGATACCTAATTTGTTTTATAACCATTAAAATAAAATAAAAAATAAAATTTATACTTTATTTTTATGAAAAATAAGTTAACTAATATTGAGTTTAGCATAATTTTGGGTTTAGAATTCAGGGATACCTTCAAGCTGTCCCCTTGTCATATTGCTTTTCCTGTCTTAGTCCCAAAAATAATGTTTAAGGATTACAATTATTTTTTTAAATTTGATAATTTTAAATTCAAATTTAAAAAAGAATTATTACTTTTCCTCAGCTTGGCGGTTAAATAAATCACAAATAATTGAATCTTATAGCCCCCACTTAAAAGGAGGATGTGACAGGGAGGGGTATGCCCAATGGGGTGTGTTGATAAAATAATGGGAGAAGGGAGATGTGTTAGAGATGGATATCTTCCAATTGCCACTTGCATATTGTTCTTCCCCACTTGCATGAAAAGAGGGGACGTGTTGAAAGATATCTTTCGACTGCCACTTGGATTGCTGTTCCCAACTTGATGAAAATGCAAAATATCTTCCCTATTTTTTTTATTAATACAAGAGGTTTTAACTCAAACCTCCATAAAAAAAAATAATATCAATTAAATTATAACTCATTAATATAATATCTTCTCGATACATATACGATAAACCAAACTTGCCTCAAAATTTTTTTATAATTTCAACATATTTCTATGATTATACTCTGAATTTACATAAATAGAATCTTATTTTAAACAATTATGGATACATATAGAATTCATATGTTTTGATCTCATTGACAACTAAACAAGGTGTCTAAATTCGTTTCTTTTTTTATAAACTATTTATATTAGATAATTACGTTGAATCTGATTAAATCTGATTTGATTCGAATTGATAAAACTTTATCAATACCTATTTAAATCTAAAACATTATTTAAGAGATACGAGTATCAGGTCATTACATCAACCAAGTATTAATATACAAATTAATTTATACTCAGCCTGATCCGTTACACAATTTGAATCGGTTGGCTCTCCCTCTCTCTCTCTTTGAAAAGTAGGTCCAATGGTGTTAAAATTTTGATTTTCCGCCGCAAAAATCTTAACCCACAAATTAACTAGCTATCAGTGATTTGAGCTCATCAGCCGAAGAGGAAGTCAGGAGTCGGGTAGATGGAAGAGCAGCGTGTCTAAAAGGATTAGACCAAATCCGAATAAGATAAATAGAATATGATCCCATAGGAGATTAATGTGATAAAAATGCAGCCCTACGATGGATACATAGCAAACTATTCTTTCGTCTTTTATTAAAAAAAATTTAATATGATAAAAATTCGTACCAATTAATTTGAAATTTGAATAACGGTTGTTTGTGGATCAAGAATGGATCGAATTTTAAAGTGCTATAAATGGGGACTTGTGGTTAAGCCCAAGGATTATTCAGCACAACAACCCACTTCTTCATATGATTTTCTTTGGTTTTCTTTTCCTTAATTAGTCAATGGTATTCTTCCAAACTTTCTTGATATTCTAGGTTTTGTGCTTTCTAATTAGTTTCACGAATTATCACCCATAAAGTCCATATTTCTCGATCGTTCGATATTATCATCAAAATATGTCCATAATCCGAATATTAGGAATTCTTTGAAGTATTTGTTGGAAAATTGAATGATTTCAAAAGTGCAAAATATGAAAGGGCTTTGTATGCGAATGAATATTGTTTTTAAAGAAATTATGCCCCTATTATATTGTCGGCTGGATTGATGACAAATTTCTTGGGATATATAAGCTAAAAACAAAATATTTGGATAGTAAAATCTCAAATTTCTCCTAAGAACAAAAATAGATATTTTATGTGTCGATAATAATATGAAAATCTGAAACGATTTTTCTCATTGAGGGACGCTCTATTTAGAGACAAAATAAAGGTTACAATAGGAAAAGATTTGTTCAGGCATAACAAATGGGCTCAATCCCCTTTTTATTAGTCACAATCTTTCCAATATTGTGTTCGTTGGATTCAAATAACAGGCATGAATCCTTTCTTTTTTTTTTTCGCTTGCAACTATTCAAAAATTGTATTCATTCAATTCTAATAATAATTATATTTCAAAATTTTCTTTTTAAAAATAAAATTATTATTATTATTTGACTCTGAGATGCCTACCCAAGTGCCCATCTTTTTATCGTTTAAATATCGTTAAAATTCAAACTTTTCTCTAATCTATTTTATCCATCAAATTCAATTGATTTGCTGTTTGATAAGTTATAAACTCGTCAAAATACCTTTTTCTTTTCCCCAATGTGGGACAAATCCATCTCTTATATATATATATATTACAAACTACAACCAACATTATCGTGGAAACCCATTATCATGAATAGAATTTCTTTGCCAATACAATTGTCCAAAAAGGTGAAAATCACAATATTAGTGATGAGTTTGCTGGTTAGGGGAAAATCAGCCTAATGCTCCTTAATACAAGGATTTAGGCGAAGAATTTAAAAAAAAAAAAAAAAAAAACACATGCACACAAAAAAAAAAAAAAAAACATGATCTATTAACGCAGTCTAAGTTCTAGTTATAATTATAACTATTTTGGAATAATCTAAAGTCCTTCACAAAATTTACGCATTCCATTATCCACAATTTAGGAGCATGGGAGGAAATATCCTGCCCCCCACTTGCCTACCAAAAGCAGGTGAATCTACCTGTGATCGACAGCCCAATCATCGTCCAGAGAGAATCGCTTTACCACGCGAGAACATGTGTGGCGTGTATTGCCCTGCCTATCATTTATGCCTTTCAACTTGGACTAGACCTTACATGACAAGTGGGCTTTGCTGCTGGCTAATGATTTGTCAGTTGCCACATTTGTATATCAACGTCTGGGGTAGGGAGTTTCTAAATAAACTGAGACATTTATCCTTTCATGTGCTATTTAAAACCCAGCCACAATTATTTGGTTTGTCTTTTTATGGCCATTTCCAATGTAACGTGGGTCAACTAGTGTGTTAGTGAGAGAGAGAGAGAGAGAGAGAGAGAGAGAGGGGGGGGGGGACGGGGGGGGAGGTGGGGGGAGGGCCGGGGGGAGGGTGGACTGGTGACTTGGACTATGTTAGGGTCCCGCACATTAGACAACAAACATCGTTGGCCTGGTATGTCTCAATCCAAGTCCGTGAAGCAATTATTAATTTTTTATGGGTAATTAATCATGCAAATTTAATCCGACTGATCCGAATTTAGGGATTATTTTACTTATTTTTTCATTTTTAATATTTAAATTTTTCATTCTTAATATTTAAATTTAAAATTTTATTTTTAAAAAATCTAATACCCTATCTTTAAATACATAAATTGTTAATTATTATGACAACGGCAAACTCTTATATTTATATAATTATTATTTCAAAATTTTAAATTAAGAGAGAATTCCCTTGATATTGGGTAATATATGGAGAGATTTTTAACCAAACCTCCCATTTTAGTGTTGCATTATATTTTGGTTAATTATAATCAGATTTAAAATATAAAATATATTATACTAATTATTTTATATCTTAATAAAAATTAAAAAATATATATATCATATGCATGGAATTTTGAAGCAGTAATATCTGCCTCATATTCATATGCACCATTCCGTACATAGCCTAAACTTTACACTATAAATTGAGCACAGGTCAGAGATTCCTCTCCATAAACTTGATACACTCCTTTCTATCTCCTCTCTCCCTCACAGAACAAGGTAAAAATCAAGCCTTACATCTCTCTAACTCAAAAGTTTTGTTCCAGCTTTTTAGTTTTTTCTATCCTAATCTGTATTTTTGCTTTTATAATAACCCTTTTAAGAATTATTGTTTATTAATTAATAATCCTATAGATCATATTGCATGCTTTTTTGTTCGAACCGGCCAAACTCCACTTATTCCTGCATCAGAGATGCAGGGTTTTCTACGGCCTGTAATCCGGTGTAAATAAAAGATAGGTGTCGAAAGAGTCAATTTTTAAATTGGATCCCAAACAGATTAGTCAAGTTCTAGAAAAACGGTAATCAAGAAAACAAAAAATGGGGTTTCATTTCCTTCGCTCTTAAATAATATTTAATAAAGCTTTTGATGTAGAAAAATTTGTGCTGTTCTTTTTTGCAGTGATTAGTGAGATGGAGAACAATAACAAGGAGAAGAAGGAGACGGAGAAGCGTGAGAGAGTCAGAAAAAGTGTGTACAGAGGAGTAAGACAGCGACCATGGGGAAAATGGACGGCTGAGATTCGTGACCCATACATGGGTGTCCGACGGTGGCTCGGCACCTACAACACGGCTGAAGAAGCTGCTCGTGCCTATGATAGAGCCGCCAAGCGTATCCGAGGCCCCAAAGCCAAACTCAACTTTATCGATGGCCCCCCATTAGCTCAGCTCGAGCTGCCTCCGCAGCAGAAGAAGCAAAGAGCCGAGCCAGAGTTAGACATGGCCAGGTTGGAGCTGAAACAACAACTTGTAAGTTTGGAACGGTTCCTGGGTTTGGAGCCCATGTGTTGCATGGAAATGGAAAAGTGAAATGAAAACAGAAACAAAATGATGTATGAAATGATATTTTGTTAAAATATAAAGAGAAACGCATAAACATGAAAAATATAAGGATGTTAATGTAAATATTAATTATTTATGAAAATAATAAAATATTCATCTTTTATAATAAAAATTTTAAATGATCAAATATATATATAAATATAAATATATTTGTGTAAATATTAATTAATTTAATTTATTTAAATATCTTTAAAATAAAAAATGTTAATATCGATAAGTTTCTGTATATCAAAATGTCCCACAATCGTGATATAGTCGAAGAACCGAGAGGATACGATAATGGAACGAATGTAACCCTTACTTCTCTTTTTAGCAAATAGAATCCCTCCTTAAGGGGAAATGTGTGACATTCTCACCATTATATATTCGTAAGGTAAAATATAGAAACAAATATTGAAATCAGATTTATGAACACAATGTGTTAGTAGCATTTTTTATATTAGGGTTTTTTCACTTCTTGGATCAACATTATATTCTGTGATTTGGAAGAGAACTATCTTTTTTTTTTTTTTTTGGGTACTTGGCCACCAATATTCCGGAAAGTCGACTAATTTGTTGTGAATAGTTGTGAGGTCGAAATAAGAGGTTGACTCTTTCGATACTCATTTTTTTATTCTCAAAACTCGATTATGAGATTTTTTATAAAAAAAAATTTAGTATTCCATTACTAGATTCGTAAATTATTAATGAAAAGAACTATTTTTTTCATAAAACAATACAACTATAGATTTCACTATTGTGAAAATCTAAGAAGACTTGTCGTGAAGAAAATTACTGATAATCTTCGTTCCCCCTAGTTATGATGGTCGTAACTATAAACAGTTGCCTTTAGCCAAATCTTACCCCATTTTTGCCATTTTTAATCCTCTGCGTGGTTTTTCTTAGATCCTTGGCAAAATTAGGCTTGACCTTTAGGTGTAGGATCAAGCGCAGACCATTTTTCACATGTATTAAGCTTAATCTAGCCGAGCAATGAGAGCACTGGGATAATATATTTAAGTGGGAAGTCCGAAGGGAATGGAGGTTTAACATCCAATTCCTACACTTGATCTAAATCTAAACTCAATAGGAAACATTATATTTAGTTAGTGGAGATGAAAATAAAATTAAAAAAAAAATTATCTCAATTTCAGGAACAAAAATAAATTACTACACCTCGTATTTTAGTAGACAAAGAAACAGAAACGGATGCAAAAAGTTTAACTTCTCTCTCTCTCTTCTGAGAAATATTCATGAAATTTTAATTAATCGAATAATATTCAACAACAACAATCTAAAACTTAATCTCAAATTTTCCGGATCATAGTTGATGGGTTTGTCAAGAAAAGATAGGATTCGCATGGAAACGACCAAGTGGCTTAAACCCGAGAGCCTTCTTTTTGGTCGGGTCTCCGAATGCAAGTTGATCTTTTTACTCTGCCACCATGCGTGTTGCACACATGATCCATGGCCAAATGTCCTTTCTTTTTCTTTCTTTTTTTTTTCATGATGAACTAAATTTAAGCATGTAGTCTATCACTATCTAAAATTTCTGACATATCCATGATTCTCCATTTTAGGATCATTCTAATTAAATCGAGGATCATTTAACTTAATATTTTGAACGTAATATATAAATAGAGAAAATTTTTATCTTTAACAGATAGATTTTACAACAACAATAATTTGGATCTCGATCTTAAATTTTGAGATCGATCATTTGAGAGACAAATATCAGAGAAATGATTTAGATTTTAAGACAGAAAAACCTTTTTTTCCCCCTAAAAGAATTGAAAAACGGGGAGATGAATCTTCCATGGATGTTTCTATCATAGTTAATAGGTTTGTCAAGAAAAAGATAGGATTCGCATGGAAAGGGCAAAGTGGCTTAAACATGAAAGCCTTGTTTTTGTCGGGTCTCCGAATGCAAGTTGTTCTTTTAACCCTGCCACCATGCGTGTTGCTCACATGATCGATGGCCAATTTTTTTTTTTTTTTCATGATGAACTACTTTTAAGCAAATATTATCTTTTTTTTTTTATTACACAAAAATTTGTTAGGAGGAAATTATTACCACTAGGCTATCCCTTACGAACTTTAAGCATGTATTATATCATTGTCTAAAATTTTGACTTATCCATGATTCTCTTTTTTAGGATCATTTTTATTAAATCCCCAATTATTTAACTTAATATTTTGGCCGTAATATACAAATATAAAAATTTTCGATTTCTAACGGATAGATTTGAAGATAGAAAAGTTTTATTTTTTTCCTGATACAATATAACCATTTTCGTAATATATGCAATAACTTAAAAATTAGGTACAAAAAACTCAAAATCTTCCAAATAAAATTACTAAAATTTAAGTCTTACACCTCCTGTCAAATTTTTTAGAATTTAGGCCTAAACATATTCATAGGTTGAGATTTGGTACAATACCATTTGACAGTCACAAACATCATCAAGTCAATCCCACCTAAATGTTCTTAAATCTTTTGAATTAAATTAATAACCTATCCAAAGGGGCAAGATCAAATTTATCTAGCTCAAGGTTGAAATAATGAAACCAGCAAACACTTTCGTCTTTGCTGGGTTTCTATCTTTCATTTAGAAGCTCAAGGATTTTTCCATGTCCCCACGGTTTGTGTCTAGTTATATAAAATACACGAAGTTTAACCCCTCGAGAATATTAAATGAAATCACTCTAAGTAACCTCTCAAGATCAACGGACATTTGATCTAAGTAAGAAGGATGCCAGGTCCTTAAACCAAAATTTGGATTTAAATTTTGAGAATGGAAAGAATTACATTGAGATAACTCTCCCTTACAGAGGGTCTGACAGTAATTCGAGTCAGATTAGTCAGAATATAGTTTTAAATATCAATTGATCAAGTACCCAAAAAAATAAATAATAAATAATAAATAATAATAAATAAAAAAACCAACAACAAATTAGTTGTGGCACCAAATCCATGATCGAATTTCTGCAATTTTTTGGTCCAGAAGGGAGGGGGGCAAAGGCCCAAGAAGGGAACACAACTGCACCCAGCTAGACCTAAAAACGGCAAAGGAGCTAGCAAGGACCTCATCCGTGGTGGGGGGAGACCGCAAAAACAGTACATCTGATACTGAATTGATGAGCATTGGCCGCCAACCAGTCAGCAGCTACCCTAAAAATGAGTGATCTTTCTAGTCCGGCCACTAGAGATGATCTTCTGCACACCCTCACCCAGTAGCAAATTTCTACATTTTGCTATATGTAAGTCTTAACCCCCCCCCCCCCAAAAAAAAAAATTCCGGTCCTTGATCTCTCATCACGAAGGAATAAACTTTGAAAAAAAGGGGGGGGGGGCAGGTATCTATCTAATGTCTGAAGCATTTCCCTAAATGCAACTCTGAAATCTCCATCAAGACAAAGCCAGTAAAATAAATTAAGCTAAAAACAGAGTCTCATGAGTCTTATTATCCATGGCCTGAAATTTTTTAGAGGATCTCTACCTTCATGGGAACATTGAAGCAGAAAACTTGAGAATTGAGAAAATTACTGCCGTCTCATAGCATGGCAGAGGGAGGGCTGCATAAAAAGTAATTAGTCAATTGATAGAAAAAACACATATTGCATTACCCTACTTGTAGAGGTTGCTTACTCTTGTGGTCAATCTACCAAGAGACTCGTACAAACAAAAGGCATTACCAACAGAAGACAACACACCCCCCCCCCCGCGGGGGGGTGCACAGTGCCTGCAGAAGTAAGCGTTAGCTAAATAATGCTAAACACTTCAGCTGGTTAACTTTGAATCCAACTGGAAAGGGTGACACATCTTCTCATACCCCAATCCTTCGGGTGTGAAGAAAAACAGAAAGGAAAATTTCTGAAACTGCTCACAACTGATTTCTGAAATTGATGCTTTTGGAAAGAATGACAAAATTCATGCTCAATTGCTCCATATGCAGTAATGAGATGAATTTTCAGCAGTAAAATACACAAGTGACACATTAGAAAGCCAATCTTAATCTCATCAGAACTTTCACCATCGATGGATCCACAACTCTCTTAGCTCAGCAAAACTCTACTCTTGAAAGGAAAATATACATGCCATAAAAAGTTAAAAAAATCCAGTCAAGAAATTGCAAGCAGGATCATCAGGGACAATTGCAGTGACAATATGTATGTATCACAATCAGACTCTGGAATGTGAAATCCTTGCCATTACTATTACCACCCTAACAAACACCACCAGCGCCCCCCCCAAACAAAAAAAAAACATCTCAATTGTCCGTAAGAGTACCAAAAGAGCCCCCCGCCCCCAATATGCTTAAGGCATCCTCATGAAAAACTTGGATTCAAGTGATAGGCCAATGATATCAATGGTAACACTTAAGGTGGAGATCAAAGACTTCATCAGCAAGTGATAAATCAATAGATTGATATGTCGAAATTGCTTTTGTGAAATGCCCCAAATGTGTTTGGTTTCGAATAAATACTCATATGCGAACATGGCTCAGATGAGGCAAATTTCTGTCCCAAGTGTGATGTGCCAGATGAAATGTTAATCTGGCAGAAATGAATACAATTCTTCATAGATGCCTCCATGACAATGACTCAAGTTCATGATCTTGTCGGTGGTATAGTATCAATGTCAAAAGGGAAACAGATTGATACGGCAAAAGTTTGGGTATGCTTGTGGCTAAGCAAAAGAACTTTCTTCCAATCATATGGATAATCAGATACAAAGGAGAATTTTACAATGACTCACTTGGTTGTTTCTCAAAAATTTTCCTCATAATTAGATGTGAGAATTGCCACGAAGTTCTGTTTCCGTTTTGCAGATCAACACTATTTTGCTCTTATCATTGTCCTCCCTCATGTTATTGACTGATTTTAAGAGGCATTCTGGTTAGGGTTACTGGTCAGTTCTGGCCTTCAAACTAATGATTTGTAGTGACTAATCTTTGTAGTGGTTCTTTACCATTTTAAATAATGTTACTTGACTTCCACAACACCTTCTTCCACACCATCATACCCTCATAACAGTACCTTTATGATTTTAAGTGATTATTTTTGGTCATTAAATGCCTAATGCTACTGCTAATACCTTTCATCATCTAATATCATAGCCCAAACAAAGACAGATAACATTAGGGTAAGATGGCCGGTTATTAGAACACAACTCAGAGCAGCTAGAGTGCAGGTAAAGCTATATTTGCTTGAGTAATAGTGCTCCATAGTTTATAAAATAAATATAACATCAATGAGGTACCAGGCATTTTCCAAGTGAATGCGCTATATACAAAGTTATCCTCCACTTCCAGCCAAAAAAGAAAAAACCAACCTCAAGCTATTAGATGTTGAAACAACTCCTTATATATATGTCTCAATCATTCACTATCTATTCTAGGCGAGACTCACTACTCACACATTAACCCTTAACACAATGAAAAATATCGGCATTTGCAATTCATAATTCTTACATATGCATCTCACTTCTGCACTGTCTATCTAGCACGGATTCGCCACTCACTCATGAACTAACCGCACAATGGAATCAAATTTCTCACTTTTGCATGTCATCTTTGCACAGGATCATGCTAATATTTCTGTTTGATTCCAATCTTATCAATGACACCTAACATTAAATATATATATATCAAGGACCTGAATAATTTTTAAAAGAAATTTTCTGGGGCCAAAATGTCATATTCTTTTTTAATTATACAAGTGTTTGAATATAAAAAAATAAAAGAAAAAACATTCTCACAAATTTGCACAAGTGTTATCACACGCGGAATCACAAAAATATAACCTTTAAAAAAATAATTTGTTTCACTTCTCAACAACAAAAGGTAAATAAATCAAGAATATGACGTTGATTATATGCTTTTATTCCATATTCTTTTACGATAGGATAGAATTGTCGTGAACAGAAAACTTTCCCTCAAATTGAGAGAATGTTACATTTGTATCGACAAAGCTCAAAAGCCTAAAGCGTGTCTACCTATGAGACACTACAAAAATTGCATTGGTGCACATACAAATGTAACATTGCCTTAATTTGAAAAAAAGTTTTATGTTCACAACTATCCTACCCTACTGTAAAAGAATATGAAACAAAAGTGTAAAATAAAAGAAACCTTCTTGGTTTATTAGAAGTAAAACAAATTATTTTTTTTAAAACTAATATTTTTGTGATTCCTAACACTTGTGCAAATTTGTAGGAATACTTTTTCTTTTATTTTTTTTCCAAACACTTGCATAATTAGAAAAAAAAGGACATTTTGGTCCCCAGAAAATGTCTTTTAAAAATTGTTCAAACCCTATAGTTTCATTGTTTTTTTCTCTTTTTAAAAAAATGTTAGATGTCATTGGACCAAATATCTTCACATACCGAGACTCATTTGTTAAGTACGCAAATAAGAGCACTAATAAAAGAAATCTTTCCGATTTGTGCATTTTGAAATTCATGCATTAAATCCTAGCATAAGCAGATGTACAAATCAATCGTCAATGCATAATGTAAACAACTGACTTATTTACAACATATACAAGAGTTATTAACAGCAAGAACATTAGATAAAGCTTTTATGGTGAGAAACCCTAACCTAAATTCAATTCAATTATGCACCAATTAAAAGCAAATCGAGATCGAATGTACCGAATCGTCAGCAAACCGACGCCACCTTCCCCCTATCCTCAATCCCATCTGCGAAACCTCGAACAATCTTCTTGAACGCGAAGTGCACACAATTCGAAAGCACAATCCATGAAACCACCTCGTAAACGAAATCAAAAGCCGGATCCGAAAACGACGAGGACGACGAATCTTCCCAACTAAACCCTCCTCCTCCGAATCCATCGAAATTCCATCCTTTGCCACTGCCTCCGTTTCCGAAGACTCCATCACCGCCGCCATCACCGAAATAACCGCCGCCACCAGGCTCGTCGGTTAGAGATTTCCGCTTCGTTCGCCTCTTTTTCTGTCTAAGCATTTGAGGAACGGTTATTCGGTAGTTAGATTTGACAGGCGGCGGAGCAACAGCGTCGATGGGGAAGATGACGGCGGAGGAGATTTGGAGAATTGGAGACTGATCGGAATCGGAGAGGGAGATGTGAGAGTTGGAGGTGAAGTTTTGGCGGTGGAGAAGGGATTTTGAGATTCCTAGGGTTTGTAAAGTGTCGGTGGTGACGGAAATTTCCATCGAAGAAGAGAATTTGTTGATTGCGAAGAAGAAGAATTAGGGTTTGCTGATCTATCAAAGAAAATTAAAAAATCAGATTCTAAGTTTGTTTGCTTTCCGTTACGACCAGAATTTTTGTGACTCCTCACCTGATACGTGTTCGAATGGTCTCTCTCTCTACAAAGTACAAGCTGTCTTGCCGCGTGCGTCACGCGAAGGAGCGAAGCCAAAATTGGAAACGGCATGTGCTGGTAGAAGTGCGAGTGCAACGTTTACCGGTTCGATGAGTCAGATTTAGGCGCCCCGCTGCACACGTCCATTTCCTATGCTTTCAACTAAATAAATTTTTATAAAAATTGTAAATTTTATTTCAAGTTTCGAGTTTTTTGTCTTTTTTATAAATATTATTATTCAATAATCCTAAATAAGTTAAATTTGGATAAAACTCGATATATATTTTTTAATATATAAAATTTAAAATCAAGATTTTATTAAAAATATCAGTATTCAACATAAACAAGAATAAAAGTGTTTCGCGTTTGTTTATCATTTTATAAATAATTTAAATTTGACATTAATTAGAATAATATAAATTCTCTCTCTCTCTTTCTCTCTCTCTCTCTCTCTCCATCTCTCTCAATCTAGAATAGGAAATTTCATGTAGGTTGTTCGTACAGGAAACGGGTACAAGAAGCCAAACGCCATTTCAGCGGGCAATCAATTGCATCAATAATTTGTGTATAGTCGACAATATATTCATGTTCTGTTAAGACTAATGTCATGAGTAATTCTTCTGTGCATGTCAGTAATAGCTGGAGAAGAAGGGTATTTTCGAGTAAAATAAGATTTTCTAGACTAAATTAGAAATTAAAAATATGAGATTTGGAGAAATTCTTGATTTTGTTTCGGTGAATTATTACCATCCTGAGATACACCCCACTTTGGCTTTCTCATTATACCATGCTTTACAATGACTGAAACCGGTAATGTGTTGCAGTGTATTGGCAGCAAAGAACCTCGGTGATATGGCGCCACCCTTTCCTTGCGATTCGTGAGTGCTTGGCTACTGCTGGCTCAGGGATCATGGAAGAGGAGCTCCAGAATCCGTCAAGAGCCGTTATCAGGGATTAATTGGTTGACAGAAGACATGTATGGCCACAAAATACTACATTTTTTTTCTCATTGACCGAATGGTATTTAGAATTATATTTTAATTAATTTAACTCGATTTACAATTAGACCCTCTATAAGAAAAGCTCTCCCAACATAGTTATTTCTATTCCTAAAATTCAAACATGAATCTTGATCAAGAGACTTAACGTCCTTTTTACTAGAGCAATTGTCCATCGCTAAATTTCCGATGTCATTCCAGACATTACGTAAGCGACATGTATCATTCATCCAGTATTTTTGTTGTTAAATGTTCTAGTTTTAAGCTGGGAAATGGTTGGTGCCTCCACAGCTTCATTTTGGCCACTGATGTCCTGCGGTGGTTTGATATGCTTCGTGAGAAAACCCTATTTACCTCTCTCTGAGTGATAAGCACCTGCAAAGCAGAGTTGGCAACAAAATGTAGTCTGTTTAAAACCATTTTTTATATTTGAAATTACAACAGCTCTCTCTCTATACTTATTTCCTTAGGGTACACAACCACTGGCCTCTTCCTTTTCCAATTCTACAATCATTTGTTCCATCATCTTCATATACATGGGCATTAAATGATCCTTAATCAATGTTTTTGAAAGTCTAATCTTACCATACAATTCTCTTGGTGTTTCGTAAATACCAACATGTTCTTGTTCCTCCATGGAACCATCCGTGGCTGAATCAGTAGAATCAGGCGGAAGCATGGAAACTATATGCATGATCCTCCCGGGAGGATAGAATCGAACGGTCTCTGAAACCTCAGATGTTGAAGCGGTGGTGCCTTTTCCCCCCACTTCTTCTGCTAGAACAGCCTCTTCTTCTTCTGTGATTTCTTTTGCTGCGGCTGTTTCTTCTTCCTTGGCCTGAGCAATGGTTTCTGTACCCTGCCTCCATAGCTCCTTCTCGAGTTCAAACCACAATTCACCTTTAGTAATATCATCTGTTGCCGACATAATTATACCTTTACCATTTGGGTTTTGCTCCTCATCATCAGTTTCATCATGTCCTGATGCACAGCCTGAAGAACTATATTCCGTGTTTTCAATCACATGATCTCTGGCTACCACCTCAGTCACTACCAGGGATTCAGATCTCCTTCCCGGTATAAGAGAAGCCACTGCTGAATCCTCGCCCTCGGATAATGGGGCCACAGCACGGCGGCGAGCACCTATGCATGACCATGAGGACAATGTTGAGCGGGTTCTGACAACAGCCTCAGCAACGTTCTGTGCGCTCTTCATCATGACCTATTAAAAGAAATGTAGGAGATTTTTCGGTAATCATACAATTCAATCAAAAAGGTCTGAATGGATGCTTAATCTTGTTTCGAAGCAAGGGCTACCTGGGTGCTGCTGGAAACAGGTCTCAGAAGGGCACCTGCTCCAGCAACCTTTGCCTTTGCAGTTGCTATGGATGGGAGGCGAGATCCAAGAGCAGTTGCAGAGCGATAAACAACGTTTATAACTCGTGAACGCTCGATTTGATCTCGCAAATCATTTAACCAAGATGATGCTGTTACCTGAAGAATGATAATATGAATAAAAATCTTGATGGAAACAAAAGAAGTTGATTGTGAAAAATGTCAACCAGATGTAAATGATGTAAGTAACAAAAACAAAATACACCACCTCAGCGCGAAGGCCATCCATTGAAGCAGTAGAAAATGTTGGTACTAAATCAGAATTATTTACAATGGTAGTAATGAAGTGCTTGCCTGATTCCGCTAAATCAAATGTCATACATGCAGCTGCAAAGTTTATTAAAAAAATAATAATGATAAACTCATTAAGAAATTTGCATACAAAAATCCAGCTGGATGCTTGGTACATCAATGGAAACGGGTTCAACCACATCTTTATGTCATCTAGATTGAAATAAGAAAAGAAAATGACACGGAGGAAACAAAAAAAGAGCATTGGATTGGATTAACAAGTACCTGGACCAAAAGTTACACAAGTGGTTGAGGAGAACTCCTTGCGTTCTCGAAGAATATATGCTAACAGTGCGGCAGTACCACCACCAAGTGAATGCCCAATAATCTTCAAAGAGGAAACAATAGTTAACAGTGATAGCCGATCAGAAACAAGGTATGCCGTGTAACTGAAAGAAAAGATAATAGACCGTGTAGAGCAGTGGTCCATTTTGTGTAAAAGCTTTTTTTACACAACATGTGCTACTGGATAATGGACACTTTTAGTCTGACTCAGCAACAAACAAATAAAGATGGCTTCTGTGGTGGCGACAAAATAAACAACTAGGTGGCTGACCCATTGTGACATAAAATTTTGTTAAACTGACCTCAGTTTCGAACAGTTGAGCTAGGGAGGGTAGGACTAAGGAAATCATGGTTTTGAATGACAAAGAAAAACATTAAGAAAGCAGTGAGGTGAATTTCAGGGTACCCTAAGGAAACAACGCAAAATAGACATAGCACATGCCTCTGAGAACATTTTATGGTGCAATAAAGCCATAAACTAGGATCAAGGAAGAAACTGTCACAAGAAGAAAACCTAAACAAAAACCATCAGGAGATCAAAACGTTTAACGGGCCAAGAAGAAACAGGAAAAGAAGGGGGAGGTTAAACATTTCCTGACTTGAAAAATACCTTGATATTATAATCTGGGTGTTCCTCAAGAGCATTAAGCAGGGTAAGAGTGCTAAGGTTCGCAATCCAACGAGCTGCAGCTACCATTCCACAGTGGGCATATCCTAAGACTAAATTGCTAATTCCACCTTCATGTAAAACTGAATGATGGAAAGGAACCACTGCTCCAGTTACTGCTGTTAGCGTGTCTTTGATGCTATGGGTACCACGAACCACCAGGAGGAAGCACTTCAAAACTTTATCACAGATTATGGTAAAAGCAGGCTTCAGAAGCTGTAAACAAAATAGCAACAGTAGAAGATAGTTTTACCATCCATTTTAGCCCAAATCCAAGAGCAGAGTAATCAATACAATGGAGGGAGATCATTGAAAAATACCAACAATAACACCAACCGGCAATAATCAAGAAAACTTCATAAAATATGAATTAGGCCCCAAGAAAAGCTTTCTTCGATAACAGTGGCAATAAAACTAAAACCACATTTAAAACCCTAAAGGCAAGCCCTATATGTGGAAGCTATCATTCTCTTCCCTCCAAAATCTGAAGGCAATAAAAACTTCTGCATCACCTGATATGGATAATGAGTGCTCATGTTAATTGCTAATATACCGCACATCACCTGATATGGATAGTAACCTTTATTTATTTTATTTTTTATATCTCATGTTTTTGTCTCTCAAATGACTAGTCCCAAATTTTGAGATTAAGATCCAAATTGTTGTTGTTGTTGTTGTTGTTGTTGTTGTTGTTGTATCTATGATTTACAATATTTAATCCATAGGCTGCAAACAGAAAGCTGGTTTTTTGTCTTTTGTCACATTTCTTCTAACATCAAGAGATCTTCAATACGAGGAGTATGCATGTGTGCAGGTTAAAGAGAAAATGTAGGACCATGGTGACGGATTATGAGTTTCCACACCGAAAAATAAATTTGAAAAATTAAGGACTGACTTACCCCTGCCTTGGCCTTCTCAAGAAGTATATCTGCTTGAGAGTAGCCAGATAATTCCAGAAACACAGGAAATGGCTTTTTTGAGAACAACCTGCAGAGAGTAACCAATCTTATATAATGGCGTAACTCAGCAACAATTTCAGGCCCTTTAAGCTGTACACAATCACTTCCTGCATATGCACTTGCAGCATGAAGGTTGCCCTGTTGAGAACATAAACCAATACCTGAAGTAAGTACCGAATTAACATTTAAAACTCTGTACATCAAATGCATACACCTACAAACAGGAAATGAGCAAATCACTGTACAGCACAAAGATCCCAGAGACCCAAGTTGAGATCTATGATGCTAAAAGGGCACCATATTCTAAAATCCGTTATGTAATAGTTCATAAGCACTGAAAAGCCAATAACCAAACCGACAAAATCCAACATGATATAATTTCATTGTTGAAAAGCAAATAATGAAATCCTTTCACTTTACCACACCGGTGAAACTACTCAGTGTCATATTTTGTCATTTCTGACATTACCCTTTTTCCTCCAAATCACATTACTCCTCTAAAATAGGTTGAGGTAGATTTTCAAGTTAAAAATGCTAGAGACACCAAATCAGTCAATAACCAAAATGGACCAAATCTTACATAGCAATTCACATCAATTAGTTTTAAAAATTTTTCTACACAATTTGAAAAGTGCTTTGATCAATCAGCAGAAAAATTTTTAAAACATGTTGGTTAATATGGCCATCTAGAATTTGGTCCATTTTGTTTTTGACTCATTTGGTCTCTCTACCATGAGTTTGTTCTAAGAGCAATATAAGGGTTGCAGAACCATATCAATTAAACCCTACTGAGAATTTCAATATTCCCAAGAATTCAATAACTTAATATGGTGCTTAAGACTCAACATATGGAACAAATCCACTGATCATTTCCATAACTTTCAATCATAAATCTTCCTAATCTCAAAACCTCCACAATTTTGCAGAATAAGTCTACACTTCAAATTCAACAGTCAGAAAGATGATCTGATACTGAATAAAGAAAATCACATATCACAGAGAGAGAGAGAGAGAGAGAGAGAGAGAGGCATACTTGTCTATGCATAAGATAATTGATTCCAAAAGTTAAATCACCAATAGGCCATTTTCCTAGGGTCTCGGAATACGCGAATCTGAGAGTCTCGGACAAAGTCGTTATCGCTTCAAACCACGTCGCCGGAGCCTGAGCCGGTCTCCTAGCAATCCTCCGCCGTCCAGATCTAGTCGCTGATTTCGAATTCTCATTTTCAACCGTTTTATCAACACCACCATTCGTTTCTCTCTTCGTCAACAGCAATCTCCGACTGAACATATAGTACAGTATCACTACCGCTCCCACCGCCGTCGCCATTGTCGCCGCGTCAGCCATCAGAATCAAATCAAACCAATCAACAAAAAAAAAATCAAAGATCGTGTCTTTCAAAATCAATTCTCCCCCTCGGAACAAAATTGAAGGACTACCGCTCGACTTAAACGCTTTAGAGAGATAGAGAGAGAGAGAGAGAGAGAGAGTCAAGTTGTCTGAACGTTGCAACAACGGAACTCGAGTGAAAAATTACCTAACATGTCCCTCCTAAATGTCGCAAGGACCGATTTTTTGGAACAACAAGAGAAATGGATAGAGGTAATTTCGTCTTTAGAGAGAGAGAGAGAGAGGACTTTGTCTGAAAAAGCGCGAAGCAAAGGAGTTGAGTGGGGTAAAATTACATAAAATGTCCTCCGGAAAGGGCCGAAAAGACGGGTTTCTACGCTTTGAAAGGGTAGGAATACGAGAAATGGGGAAGGGCCGTTTTGGTCTTTAGGAGGCGAAGACGTTGACTGGTGAATAGAAAATGTCCGGAAACCGTTGAACGACTCGTTTGGTAGAGAGAGAGAGAGAGAGAGAGAGAGAGAGAGAGAGAGAAGTGCAGAGGTATGTTAAGACGTAGACGCAATGAATGGGTGCGTTCGTCATCTGGTGGAGGTGAAACTTATAGGACCATACCATAAAAATGTGGTCACCAAGTCTCCCTCGGCCCTCCTTTACGAAACAAAAAGGCCGTCACATTTGCCCAATTTTTTTTTAAATAATTGATATTTAATAATTATTTTAATTTAATTAAATTTAATTCGAACCGAATTAGATTTTTGATTAACAAAATTTTCTTCATATATATTTCTTTATAATAAAAATTAAATCTAAAATTTTAATTAAAAAATATCAATATTTCCTCACGCACATGTATGATCATCCACTTGCCTTGCACGAGATATATAATTAATTGCTAGTAAAATTAAATAATATTAAAAAAATTAATAATTAAATAAGCTTATGTTCCAATGATTATACATATGACTCTATTCGGGCAAACGTTGTCCCGTGGCTCCTCGGTCTCAAATTAATAAACAACATTGATTAGATGTGTGTACAGTTTGAAAAAGAGATGCAAACCTCGTGGTTTTCTTTGTGACCCCGTCATGGATTTTTATTTTAATAGGGAAATATAATCAATGAGATCGAATAAAAAATAATTAAAGTGAGGAACCTTTATCGTTCAAACTATACCCAAGAGATGGGATTTTTATTTACATAATAAACCAATTAAATAAGAGGCATTACTTGCACCTTTCTCTCTCTCTCTCTCTCTCTCTCTCTCTCTCTCTCTCTCTCTCTCTCTCTCTCTCTCTCTCTCCGGTGGTGGTGTGGAAAATTAAATGAGATCAAATTTACATATTTTATATATTTAATAAAAAATTTTAAAATTTAAATCGGGTCATTTGACCTCACTCAATATACTATATTTCGGTTCTTGTGTAAAAATCTATTTTAAACATAGTTTACTATCTCTGGACGAGTCTATCATGATAACATCGTCCTATTCAATATATTTAAGAGATTAAATTATTGATATTTGAAAATTATTTTGAATCTGATTAAATTCGATTTTCGTTATATTAAACTTTTAAAGGAAGCAAAATTATTTTTCTTTATATACTATTAGGAAAATTATTATCGAACCCTTTGGTTTTGATGATAACAAAACTTTTCATATCATTCTAATATTTTTATTAAGTGTACAAATTAAATTTCGTATGAAAATTCTCATAAAAGTTGCATATAAGTGATATAGAGATTACAATAGAAATATGATAGAAATTGACGGTTTTCTATGTGAAGTTAAAAGTAAAGTGACTCAGAGATGTTATAGAAATTGTCATAGAGATAGTCAAAAATATATTGTAGAGGCACATAGTCTATTACAAGGCAAAAAGAAAATAGAAGATCCATATAAGTCTGCTATAGTGACATAAATTCTTTTTCTTAATTGAAAACTCATAGCAAATAAAAGGAGTGTTTGGTTTGTACTCAGGAATTGAAATCAGAATCGGAATCGAAATCGAAATCCGATACCTTTTATTTCGTTCAAATTTTGTACCCAAACAACTTATATAGATTTCAAATTCATTACTGATTTCTATACCTATTAACCTAATACCGTCTAAGTGTAGATTGGACACTATATTTAGTCTAAAAATATGATCAGATACACAATTTAATGATTCAACAATTAAAAATCAAATTTACTAAGGTAGAAATTTAAATTCTAGGAAATTAAGCAATTTTTCAGAAAGAGTGATATGATCATTTGTGTATATTCAAACTGTTATATTTCTTTATGTGTGATTAAATATTTTCTAACTTCAAAAATTATGTATCAAAAAAGTATGAAAAATTACAAATTCAAATATTTACAATATTAAAAGTTCGAGAATTAGATGGAGAAAATATAGGTAAAGTTAGCTAGTCACTTGATTTTCACAACAGAAATATTATCTAGTAGCTGAATTTTTGGAGGGATTCTGACTTTTCTATAAATTTCAACAATTACATAAACTCAAATCAGAATTTTCAGATATTAAGAGAAAAGCTCAAAATTCAAATTTAAATTATAATAACTGAAATATCTCAAGAAATCATAAGAAATTTAAGCAACTAAAAATCAAGACATTTCTTCGGAAAGTTATTACTCTTTGATCGGTAATTTTGTACTGTTATAATAGATTTTGAAGACCGAAAATTCAAGTTAAAATGGGCATATACACCAAAATTGAGAAGACATATACAAGAGCAATTTACACAAAAAAAAAAAAAAAAAAAAAAAAAGTGAAAAAATCTCCGAAAAGGAAGGGTGCTGCTCGACCATGATATGCTCTTATCAACAAAATCCTTTCTCTGTATTTGTGTTCTTTCAGATTGTGTTGTGTATTGATTTATATAGGATAGCTCGGTGAATGTTGTAAGCCTTTTTCTTTGTTAGACGAAACCATCTTCAAATTAAAGAAAATTACAAATCAACGGTCTTAAATTATATCTCGAAACTTCTCGTTATAGTAAAAAGTTAGTAAATTGTTAGATCTTGATTTGCCAGCTGAAAGATGGACGTAAATATAAGACCGAATCATTATAAAATTAGGTTTGTTTCTCTACCCTTTACTTTTATTTCCTATTATATAAATTTAGATAGACCATAGGATTAATTAAAATCTAATTAGACTTCGATTAAGAAATTGAAACCAATCAAATACAATCAATTCAACTCCCTGTCGTGGTTATCACAAGTACTAACATATACAAAATTTAAATTTAAAATATTATTTAAAAAATATCAATATTTAATTATTAAATCAACTAAATAAATATCAGTATATAATCAAATTAAAATTTTGTTAGTCACATTGCAAGATAATTGAAATATAAAAAATAAGTTTGTGATTTATGTATATATTTTTTATATTAGTTTCCACATGTCTCATATTTGCTTTTGTCATATGGTTGGACTTAGCCAACGCCCTCATCGATGATGAACAAAGACCCTCTAGGCCTACCTTACTCTTTCCTCCCAAATTTTTTTATTCTAAATTCAAAACTTCTTTCCTTTGCTTAGGGAAAAAAATATTATTTTCACTACAAAGGAAAAACACAATCAAAGCGATAAAAATAGATTCATCCCTATTTTACAATAAAATTAAAGATAAAAATGAGTGTCGTCACTATTTTATAATGAAATTAGTGACGAAATCAAATTCAATATAAAATTGATTTGAATAATTATTTTTAATTCTTAATTTTTAATTCAATTCAAAAATAAGTAGAAAATATGATAGTGACCTTGCAATTGTGTGAATGTGAGAAAATATACAATATATATATATATATATATATATATATATATATATATATTATTTCACAAATAATTTGGAATATGGATAGTTTTTGGTATTTTAACTCATTTAAGGATGGTATATTTTTTTGTTTGGTGAAAAAGTAGTTATAATAATAAATTAATAATCAAAAGTAAGATGCTTCTGAATTATTTTAAATTATTTGGTTTACTTATAATTCAAAATAAATATTTCTTACTTTTTACTTTTAAGTTAAAAGTAAATTTAGACAACATATAATTCAGATCAAACATGCTCTATATTAATTTTTTGTACTTATCATTCATGAAAAAGATAATTTTTTTTTAAGAAAAAAAAAACTCTTTTGACAATTAGCTGAGATGGGTAAAAGATTCATTAATATATATATATATATATATATATATATATATATGATATTTTCCTTTTAATCATAAACCTTTGAATCCTATTTTTAAGAGTTGACTCTTTTAAATTCTTTTTCGCTATTTTCAGGTCTCGAAATCTATATTTTTTATTAAGGGGTAAAATATCTTTGACCACTCAACTCCAAAGAGTTTAATGAATAGAATAAATAGTATAACTCAACATTAACTTCGCTTACATGATATTTAAATAAAATAGTGAAAATGTTTCGATTAAAAAAATAAAGGTTCGAGAAATTTTTATCCAATTTAAAAAAAAAATCAATAAGCTTTTATGTATAGTATTAAAACAGCAATAGTATATGAAATATTAACTCGAATTTAATGGAGTAACATATATTAGGAAAAAATTAAAATGTAATTAACTCGCGATTATTCTATGAAGGACTTTCCTAGTGAAAAATATTGTTGACCTGGCAAGACACAATTGGACTGGAAAAAAAAAATGGAAAGGTGTGGGAGGAGAAGCCAAAACCAAGAAGTGATTTAAATTTCAAAACTCATACTTCCCAAAATCATTCTCAAAAATCGCCACGTGTCAAATCCAACGGTAGTGTTTTCCTGTCTCTTCACTTCTTTCTAAGCATCGTATACACTCCCGACTGAACCACTTTCAAATTTCCCTAAAACGTAGCCTTTATTTCAGTACACATTTAACCGTTCGATAAACACATGAGAGAGAGAGAGAACCAAAGCAAAATCAAATGAAACCCCATTTCCCATTTGTTTGACCCACATATTTCTCCACGGATTTCTCCTTGATCTTATCAAATTTTTTGTTGGGTATACTTTGTTTTGTAATTTTCAATTGTAATTCAAATCCATTCTTCAATGGGAAGAGATAATCAGAAAAATGAATCAGATGCCGCCAAGTCCAACTTAGTCAATGAAGTTTGCTCCATTGCTTGCTCTTTATCATCTTCTTCTTTCATTGATTGGTACCTTCTTCTTCAAGTATGTTCTTCTCTTACTCTCTTTTTTCCTTTGCATGCCCATTTTCTCTTCCTTTTTTGCTGGTGAGATGGGGTTATAATGTGACGCAGGTTAAGGAAATTGCAGACACAGATACTATAAGAAGGCAATATTTAAAACTTGGTATGTGTTTTGATTGGGGGGGTTAATCTTAATCTTTTTATTTTTTTTTCCTTGTTTTCTCATATGCTTTGTTTTTGTGAATGTGTTTTGGTCCTGCAGCTTTACAGCTTCATCCAGATAAGAACAAGCATCCTAAAGCTGATGTTGCATTCAAGCTTGTCTCTGAGGTATGTTTGGATATATATGATTCTCTCTCTCTCTCTCTCTCTCTCTCGTCTGGTTTGGATTTCAACTTTGATTGGCAATTGCCCATTTGAAATGTTCTGTTGGGTGAAGAAATCTGCAGACCTTTGTGTGGTGAATTTGAATCATCCTTGGAAAACATTTTTTTTTCTAGATTTCTCCAGAAAAGATATTTTCTTTTGTTTCGAAAATGAGACAAGTAGACCCTTTTTCCAAACTTTGAAAATATATCCGGAAAACTTATATTTTCATATCCATACAAGCCTTGCCCTTCCTTTAACTCTTGTGATCCTTCCTTTTAACTCTTGTGATGGTTTGCGAAGTTTTAAGAGGATAAATCTTCAACTATACTAACCATTGATGCAATAACTCGTGTTTCTTAAGGGATATAGCTGCTTAAGTGATGATAACAAAAGAAGGGAATTTGACTTGGAAAGATGGAAAAGTCTGAGCATCAAATGCAATGAACTTCCAGTTCCATATTCAACCTGCAATTTTGAAAGAAATCTCACTGCTGCTTCAAATCTAAATGGTTTACATCCCAATGATCCTCTGAGGTCTGACAAGGCCCGCAGAGGATTGAAAGACTTCAGAGACAGACTAAAAGAGGAAATAAAAGTAATAGAAAATTGCTTGAAAGCCAACATGGCTTCAAGAAAAGAGTTCCCACTCTTCAACCCTGAGAGCATGTTTGAAGGATACCCTCATCGCAGAACAAGGATATACAAGAAGGCTCAGAATGTTAGATATCTGCAGGAGAGAAGCATGCAGGGATATCGAAGAGAAAGAGGGAAATGTGAAACCCCAATATTTGACCTTGTGTCCGAAAGGGAAACATTTCGGAGCCAAGGTGCCTGTTTCAG
This sequence comes from Dillenia suffruticosa, assembly GCA_033439265.1. Classification (NCBI taxonomy): domain Eukaryota; kingdom Viridiplantae; phylum Streptophyta; class Magnoliopsida; order Dilleniales; family Dilleniaceae; genus Dillenia; species Dillenia suffruticosa. The sequence continues at coordinate 19,014,178 of JAVTVX010000011.1, forward strand.
TTCATGAAGCATGCTGGGTAACTAGAATGCAAGACGTGCATTGATTTCGATCTCACTCAAGTTCATTTCTCACTCAAATTTATAATTTTTATTCCGGTAATTTTTAAATAGTAGAGTTTGCATTGCAATGTTTCTTTTCCATATCTCTCAAAAATACAAACTGTGTTTCAGTCAAAAACATTTGGTGTACAAAACTCAACTTGGCTTTCCCAATTCCCTGCTCTTCTGCCTATCCATTACAAACGCCTCAACTTTCTTTCTCATCGTCCTTTGTCTTGGGCATTTTGAGAATTCCCTGATCGACTAAGGGTTGAAGTTCTCCTTTTGCCAATGTGCGTGTTCTGGAATCTGAAGATTCCAGGAATGCATTGACAACTTTACAACTGCAATCAGGAAAAGGAATGTCCAAGTATAATGCCATGACCAGGCTCTACATAATGTGTAATTGCACTGAAGTGGAAAGTAATAGGCCAAACATATCTAACCTGTGATCATGTGCCCACTTTTCACACCTCCCCTCCAAAGCTGATTTCCAGAGGGTGGAAGCAAAGGCTGGGCAGTCCAACACCAACCTTCTGATTGTCCTGCTCGAATGGAAATTTTCAAGGACATGCTCCTTTGATGCCTCATCTGACTTGGGGAGCGCAGCAAGAGATGCAATAGCACCATGTAATTCCTCTATCTTGTCATTTAAAGTCGGGTTCAGAATGCCACCTTCACCTCCAGTTGCCACCTGCTTGTACAATTTGGAAAAAGATAACAGTTAAGCTATAAAGTTCAAACAAAAGCATGATAATGCTTTAAGCAAAATGTACAACTAAAGAAAACAAAAACCGAGAAAAAGAAGATAGCCCCCTACATAAGAAAGATTTTACACTAAATGATGAGAAACAAGCAATTTCGAGCAGGTGTCAGGCGGTAGCAATTGACAGCTTTGTTGTGTCAAAGACAAGATAGTAACGATAAGAATTACCTCGTATAAGACTTCTCCGCCAAACTTTGACTCGAGCAATTCTGCGGCACTTTTGATACAAGTAGTAACAAGACTCTGGATAATTACACAAGCTACTCAGACACAAAATCAAGATTTAAAAAAAAAAAAAAAAAAGAACTCATCTTTCATTCCTTTTTTTTTAACACTGTTACTCCATATCAACAATCATCGAAATTTGTTATATACACAATAGTAGTCTGATATAAAGACAGCTTGCCGAGAGAGGATATTAGAAGAAACAACACAAAATGCAACACTAGTGTATATCGACTAAATTTCAAGTGAAGAGCCCACCAGACGGAGGAACTCACCTCAGCAAGACCACTTTGGAGCAACAACTCTCGTCTTCGCAAAGAAGGATCTTTCTTTCCGCCAACAACTGCAAGATTCTCATCTTGGCTTACATTTCCTCTGGTCTCATCTTCAGTATCCTCTTCATCATTACTGGGCTCTTTGTCACCTGGTTTATCAACCTCAGAAGTTGCATTTTGCTTATCTATGTCAGAGTCAACTTCTGAACCAGCCTGACAATGGAGAGGACATGTTAATGTTGTTCACCAATAGCTTTTTTCTACATGAAGCCAAGAAGATGAAATTACCTTAAAAGAAGGAATACATAAATTAAGTGATGCCTGATCATCTGGGGTGAAATAACGAGGGTGATTTGGATGAAGTAATTGCAACAACACACGCCTCCCACTCTGGAATAAACAGAATCAGTAATAATTCAATAAAGAGCAAGGCAAAATGAGAGAAGATTTTGATTAGGAGCTGCCAATCCAAAAGTGATTTTAAGTAGATACACACTACACGTGCACCCGTGCACTCTCATGCGCACACAAGTACTATACATACATGATGTTGTCCAACCAAACATACAAGAGATACAGAAACAGATAAATTGAGCATTGTATGTAACAAAGGCCGATTTGGTCAATTATGTCTTGTCCAGGAAGATTTTCTGCACTCCTCACCACACATTGATATGAGACTACAATGCAATAACCATGGGAAAAAGAAAATGGATGATATTAAGACCTTATCCAAAACTAGCTTCTTCATATCTGTTATGAGCCCACGTATGATTTCCTGCAGATTTTGACCGGGGTAAGGCACATTAAAATGCATATTTCACAAGTAATGATGAGCAAATTCCACAACCACCAGAGAAGCAACCAACCTTGGTTACAAGCTTTGTGTCATCAACAGTTGACAGAATACAAACAAGCACCTGAAAAGTAATGAGAACAAATTTGTGCTTAGAAATTTTAAGCAACTGATAACACTTGATGCCATTTGATTACTTAATCAACTAAATCAGAAATATGGATGGAATGGAGAGCTTCAGAAAAAAGTGTGCAGCCTTCGGCTTTTCTTGTTCACAGTTTACACAGTTAATTCATGAAATTAATTCTCACCAAGCTTCCGTATTGATCATGAACAATGTTCCCTACAAGGCCTTTCATTCCTTTGATGATTTTCTTTCTCTCCTGAACATGAGAAAAAATGTTCGTGAAACCACATGCCAATGACAAGTGGAGTGTGACACAAATGTCAATACTAGATTAATCTCCAACCTTTGCACTTCCATGCTTGACACAGAGGATCCCAACCTTAGAACCATCTTTTGTGCCAATCACTCTAACAAGGAGTGGACCTGACAGTTTTTCAATTACTTCTGCAGCTGAAGTCTGCCAACAAATTGAAATTGAGGCAAAATTAGTCGACCAAGTTCCACAAATCTTTTCAAAAATTATTTCTGAAATAACGAACAGAAGAACCACAAGAATACCTGATCGGCAATGCTAAAGAACTCCAACAATGCCCTGTGTAATATGGAATGGTCGACTATATCTTTCTCCAAAATGGGTTGAATGACAGAAGACATATACCGGACAACAGAAGCCCGCTGCAGCCCAAGTTTGGGAATTATATCAACTAATCTACATAAACAGGACAGTGAAAATCAACTAATCTACATAATCAGGACAGTGAAAAATTGCAATCAGACAAACTAACAGAGAACCTAATTCAGAATGGCAACTAAACCCTCTAAGGAAGCTATATCAGATAACATGCCTTTTTTACAGCAACTGGCTCAACAAACATTTCAGAAGCAAAAGGACTTGAAAGGCAAACAGAGATTTCATTTTTACTTAGTATAAATACCAGTCCTAAAATTTTCAAAGAGACATGATGGCTGCAAATTGTGGTGGCAAGGCCAAAGATTACTTAAGATGCTCAAAAGAAAAGGCTAACCAATCAAAATGTTGTGACTAGGTGTAATTACAGAAACTTAGTGCTCCAGGGAAATTTATAATAGACAGACAGTATAAAGACAAAAAAAAAAGGACTACAGCAATTTTAATAATAAAAGTAATGGAGAATGTAAAATTTCTCAAGAATACAGAGTTAATGTAATCAATCCTTCATAAGCCTGAGCAGTAGCATTGGTTCTCTCAGCTTGCAGTCAAAGCTCCAATATTTTCGTAACTCTGACTAAAAGTTGAGAATGTGTCATTAAGTGTCAAGCAACAAAGAAAGACATGGGCATTCCTAGCAAGAAAGAATGAATTGCTGACTTCATACCTGCTTTCTTTAATTGAGACCAGGTCCTTAAATAACTGAAGCTCGGTTGAATATAATTCAATCAACAACTTCCCCTTCTGACTAGCATTTCCCAGCTGGTATACATGTTCAATGACTGCCAAATGGTAAATGATACAAAGGATATGAACTAATAGTTGCAACAACTTGTGACCTAAAGAAGAGATAATTAAACTTTATTTTATCAATTGCCTATTGCTTACCAAAAATATTATATATGTATTTACACACATGCTCATGAGCGTGCTGACTATCAAATATAATAAGATCCTTTAATTGATAATAATTCAAAAATCATATATACAGCTCAAGGGTCTTGCCATAACATAAATTTCGTAATGTTCATGATGACCAATCTTGCAATCATCTTACTCCAAATAAATCCACATCAATCAAACATGGCCTCAGAATTTCCATGATAACCACTAGAACACGCATGCATTTTGCTTATTCAAATAGACTGCATTAATCAAAGAGGTATCAAGCATCTCTCAACCAGGTGACTCAACCTAGTCATGCTAGGTTAGGATTCACTGTCAAGTCCCAGGAAAGACTTTCCCCCCCTTAAAACAGCTACTCAGATAGGCTTCCATAGAATGATCCATCTAAATTGATAGAAATAACCTAAATAATAATTCACACCAGGTTAATGACCACCATTCAATATCCAAAGAGTTCTCACCCTACTCATATCCTAAAGATAAAAGTACAATTGAGTTATAGCATCCATCAAGGCCAGTTCCGAAATCCAAAATGAACAAATGCTCCAAATCATGTTCACCTGTCCTCCCATCTCCTGACCAACAGACCAATTTGGACTTATGCTAGCCTCTTACAGGAGAATGAAAATTTGCTCAAGTACTTGTAAAGAAGACAAAGTGCCATAATATTGATGACATACCCATGGAGCCAACTTTACTCCGAAGAAGGCGAGCAACATGCCCATGGAGAGAGGAGATAAAATCCGCCAATTGGGTTTTGGAGGCTGCAGAGGCAATGAAAATAGGCACAAGATTTATAAAAAGGACAACATCTGTAAACCAATAAGAACATCGAAAACATTTCTGTTTGAGACATTCATCCAGGTTGGAACTCACCAGTATCTAACATTTTCTTCACCAAATGAACAGCATAGGTGTTGTTTGCAAGCATAAGGAAATGTGGATGAAGCTCTTCATACACAGCATCCCTTTCAACTTGTGAAGCGTGCTTAACACAAGTCTGTAACAAAGAAGTCATTAGTGTTGCAAAGAATAAAGTAGTCACTCGTTAAGAAAACATAACCACCTAAACAATGAGCATCGCAAATGTTACCTGCAGAACACGAGAAGAAACATGGGAGCCGGCAATTTCCGGAATCTTCCCTTTCATCTTCTGCAGAGCTTCACTTACCAACCTAGTACATATATTCAAAAATTAAAGGCCCCAAAAAAGAAAAAACCACACACACACACACACACACAGAAGCCACACATTGTAAAACTTAGAATTGAGTTACATGGCACATTGTAAAACTTAGAATTGAGTTACATACTTGGATCTCTCTTCATTGGCAATATTATGGCGCCTCATCTTTTCCCACATCTTTCCCAGCTCCTATTTGAAGAAAGACAATTTCATTAAAGAAAAAAAGTGATCAATGGCGTATAAAAGCATGTCACATGTGTTGGGGTGAAGAAAGTGTGGACAGGGGCAGCTGGCCTCCCAGTTCTTAGGAAAAAAAATTATGTATATAATTTCAAAAATTATAATCTCAAATATAGTCTGTCCCTACACAAGTTATAGACATTCAAAGGGACACCAACCAAAAAAATGAGCATTTTTTTCCCATATTTCTAAGTGAAAAAGCTTAAAATTCCAACATTAAAAACCAAAATTTTTTTCATACTTGTTCGAGAGTGTAATGTCTCTTCCTCTTCTTCTTCCTATCCTCAGCCAATTCCTGAAATGAAAATAACAATTCAATAATAACCTTTAATCAAAAACAAATTTTGGGGCAAAAGTGAAATCTGGAGTTGGAGATAAAGCGTTTACCTTGGCCTGAAGTCGACCTTCGCGCTTAGTTTTCGGTTTCTTCAATGTTTTAGCAGCTTCGGATTTCTTCCAATTCGAAGTTTTGAAGGGCTTAGGTTTACTTGAGTCGAATGGTTTCTTCGGATCTTTCGTTGTTGGTGGCGTCTTCGGCTTCTTCGAAATCTTGCTGTCCGCTTCATTGTTGTTGGGAACAAAAGGTTGCTTTCGTTTCTTCGATTCCTTGCTCTCTTTGTTCTTCGCCGCCATTAGAACACCAAGTTTGAGCGCTTTCTCTCTATTACGGAGTTTGATTTCGTTTCGAGGGGTTTTCGAGGGTTTTATTGTGATTGGGTTCCTTCAATCGCGCCTGCTTTCCGAACCGCGCTCCGCGTGGCATTGAACCATCGGATTAACTCAATCCGGTCGAACCCGAACTGAACCAGGCCCAGATCCCGAGTTTAGCTGGGCCTCCTGCTCTATATGCATACTGGGCCGGGCCCAAAGTGGGCTTTACTCACAAATGACATCCCTGTTCAAGTTTTTTTTTTTTTTTTCTTCTTCCTAACCACTTTGGATCTTATTATATCATATTCGAATTAGATTAGATATCTTAAAAAGCAAAGCTCTCCTACACTTATTTTTATCATATATAAGATTTCAACATAAGACCTTATTAGAAGTATCACCGTTTAACTATTAGACCAACTAAGCAATGATGTTGTTCGAGATTAAAAATAGTGTAGATTTGCAGACCTACTTGCACAATGCGTGTAACAATTTTTTTTAGAGAGAGTAAATTTAAATTTTGATGATGACTCTAATTCACAATAATTCACAAGTCTCTTATCAAATAAAATATATATAAACTAATTTACCAATTTTAACCCTTATAACCACAATTTCACCTCGATTGAGTTTTCTCGGGTGAAAACCCATCACTATGTTAATTCTTATCTTTCTCAACCACTTTTTATTAAGTATAGAAAGAGGATAACTTTACTTGAATCGAATCAAGTACTAGCTGATTATTTAGATAGTACCTTATTATTTTTTTAATTTTCATCGTTGATATCTGAAAATTATAATCCGACTGATACGATTCGAGTGTCTACGAAAACTTTTTTAGTGATGACTTTTTCAATATAATTTTTTCAATTTTTAAATTTCGAAATTGAGACTTAATTAAGATTCTAACATTCAATTTTTACTAAACTGATTATCTGTTGATGATAGTACCATATTATTATTATTCAAACGTCTCTCCTTCCCGGGTCTATTATGACACTCGGGTAATGTTATGGGTACCCGTGACACTATCCCGTCAAAGCTCAACTAGAGTTCATGGCTTAGTATCGAGCTCAAGCTTGAAAGATTAATGAACTATTCGAAATTCATTAATTATATTTTTAAAAAATAATTTTTATATATAATTATATTTTTTTAAATAAATTTTATTTATAAAATTATATTTATAGATATATTCTTTTAAATATATTATCTACACTATCCAACAATACTATTCGATAATACCACATGAAGACACTTGAAGCTCTAACAAATTCGAGTTCGAGCTCGCGCTCATCTAAATAACACTCGAGTTGAGATTGAGTATCAACACTATCCAACTCAACCAAGTGTCGTGACACCCTCGCTGTTTCTTTCAATCACCGCAAAGCTCCACAACCAATGAACCTCGTCCTCTACCTTAAATTTGTTGCAATTATGACAGCTTAGGATTTTTTTTGGGGATATGATTACGAATATATTATTATTGAGTTATAAAGATATTCTCAATTTATAGAATGCAGGTCTTCCTCTGAAGAAAAATAATTATGATTCAAATCTAGATTCTCATGACCAAATAAGGAAGGAGCAGTATTGACATAAGTTCTATTATTTTATTATAAACTATTTAATTTAGTTTATAATTATAATTTTATTAAACAAACTTACCCTTCTGTTCTCATTTCACGAAATGTCTGTTTCCTGGACTAATTCTTTGCGAGTACTTACCTCCACGATCGAGCATAGGCCTATTACTCGTGATACTATCCGATCAAAGCTAACGAGTTTGAATTCGAACCCGAATACTATCATCTCCTCGGACCAATTAAATATAGTTCAACTTATATTGAATTTTTTAAAAATAAAATTTTTTTTATGTCTATTTTTTTTTATTCATAGAATTCAAATCCGAAATTTTATTTAACTAATATTAATGGATCAACTAAGCGTTAGTAAATAATTATCAGTATTATTATTTAAAAGGGTATTATTATAATTTTATCAAAATATTTTATAATAATATATTTTTATATAAATAATATTTATTTAATTTTTTATACTTTTTGCCAGGACCATCACTTGTATTCATTTGACTGGTGAGCCATGAGATCACTGGATAGCTGTCCACAAGACCAGGGCCACACGTTGTGTGGCTTTTTGTTGCCACCACGCTTAAAAGTCAAACCATGTTCGGAATTTCTTAGGATGGAGGTGACATGAATTGTTTGTCTTTTTGTTTCTTGTTCAAATATTTCAATTTCATGAACTTGGAGAAATGATATTTTCTCAAAAAATAAAAATAAAAAAGGAAGTCGTATATTCCCCCATAAACTATAACACTAATATTTTCTCAGATCTAATAAACTCTGATACACAAAAATTTCTTAATACCGACGACCCATTTCTGAAATATTTCATATTTTCAAAATATTTCAACACGTTAAATTAATTAATATTCATAAAAAAATTTTTATATTTATATATTTTGTATATTTAATGAATTATTTACTTATTCAATTATAATTTTTATTTTTATATTATTTATTTTGATTATTTTACATTTTATATAAAAGATAGATATTCTATTAATTTTATAAAATAATTAATATTTATATAATAATTCTTATATTTTTATATTTATGTGTTTAATTATACTTTCGCATCTCATATTCTGTATTCTTATAAAATGCGACCTTTTCATATCATTTCGTATTCATTTCTGTCACCTCTTTCTATTTCCGTGTAAACTATCTAACAAGTTTTCTACAAATAATAATAATAATATTAATATTAATTGAGTTGCGACATTTTTCTTATTTGTGTTCCATTTTTGGGAGGGAATTTCTATTTTTGCCTTGGGGTCCATAATAAATGATAAATTGTACAAGTCAATGTAATGTAATAAATACATTAATATTTCTTTTCCTTTTGGTTGGGCTGTTCTTGGATAAGTTGGTAGAACCTCTTTATTGGGAGATACCCTCTTGAAGGGTTTGGCAATAGACCTATAATATTCCAAATTGCAATTGTTAATTTTCAAAAAATGTTAATTATTAAATAATAATTACAAATGCAATTTTAATCAGCAAAAAGCACTAAAATTTTTCCACAAATTAAGTCAAATAATTATTATATTGAAATAATTTTCAAGTTTACAAAATATTTATGTTTGAATAATATTACATGAACCAAATCGATTAATTTTTACATAATAGCCCGAATCAATAAAAATTAATAATATTAATGATACATGAATCAAATAAAATAAGATAATCGACACTGATCTAAAATCATAAACTTTCAAATTGAAAAAATTTTCAATCAATCAAAATCTTTTTCAAATTAAGCAGGTTAACTATGATACAAAATCTCATTATCGTTGACTCAATATGGTCCCTTTTAATAGCATTTTAATAAAAGCTTAAAAATCTAAAAAATTCAATAATTTTGAATCAATCAAAATATATTTTAATCATATATATATATATTGATATAAATCACATATATATAAATCAGAGATATTCAACTCTTAAAATCTTTTAAAACTATATAATTATTTTCTAAAATATTCTTAAAAAAACGTATAACTAAAAGTTATAAATATGTTTGTATATGATTAGTTTAAACTGGTTTAAGGCCATTAACCAGAAAATACTAAACACCTCATTCCTAGTAACTCTTAAAGATGCTAGGCATAAAAATTTCTCAGATCCCTTATTAGGAACCATCGAATGTAGTCTATACAAAGAACAAGTTTCTTTTGACGCTAATAATATCTTTAAATAATAAAATATATTAAATATTTGATTTTATAAGTCAAAAGATATAATTATGATATGATAGAGAGATCAATTTCGGTTTTAAAATACAATTCTCTTTTTTATTTGTTTTCTTCTGAATTAAAATTTTCATCCAAATATTCTTTGTTTATTTTAAATTTCTCATATATTTTGTAAATATTTAATTAATATTCTTTTTCTATTACATATAATTATTTTTCATGCCAATATTCTTCGATAATTTAAAAAATTTTTAAAATTCAATAATTTTGATTAATATTTATGATGAATTTTAAATATAAAATCAATTATCTTTTTTAAATGGCTAACCCAATTACCACAAGAAGAAAAGTGCCATTATGGGAAACTCCAGACGATCAAAACATAGAGTCAAAACATCCATCCCTTAGAACTGTCAAAATTCCTGTAGAATTAGAAACAATAGAAGTTAATTCTTATAAAAAATCTAAGGATAATGAATCAACAAATTTAAAAAATATAATTATTCAAAATAATTATACAAATACACATTTAAATTCGATAAGAAAACAATTATCTAAAATAAAAAATCACAAAAAATTGGAGAACCCTCTGAAATAAATAAAATATAAACAATTAAAAAACTTAAAATTTCTATTTTTAAATTTTATCAAATTTCTAATTAAACACACCAAAAAATTAAATCAAATGAATAAGAATTCATAGATAAGATAAATTTGATTAAATTTGATATAAATCACACATACACACACATATATATATATGATAATTATATTAAATTTGATTAAATTAAATTTGAATCGAATCAGATATTTAAAGTATAAATCTTTTTTATATTTATGTTTTTATAAGTAATTATCAATCGAAAATCTTATTTATGAAACAATCGGGAACGATGGAAAATCACAATGACATCACTCGCCAAAAAGAACATGAAAAATAAAAATTGCAAAGGAAGGGAGGGGAAAAGAAAAGAAAAAAAAAAAAAGCAAATTTATAAATTGCGGGAAAAAGACGGCAAGTACGCGGAGTGACGTGTGACAGCAAAACGTGTGCGGTCCCATTTACATAAATTTATCGCGATATATTGAAATGGAAAAATGGAAGAAAGCGACACGTTATCCGGCGACGATGTGGTGGACGTAAGACCCGTATATTTAATCGGTTTGAATTTGGCTGCTTCGATTCCGCTGATGACTGGGCATTTTCTGGACTTCTTTCACCTACACTCGATCTCATTCCACCTATCCTCCAGCCACCAATAACCTTTCTTGGCCCCACCATCCTCAATTTATTTTAATTTACTTTTCAATTAAATTTTAATTAAAAATAAAATAATTTTTAACAACAGAGTAATACGATACAAATTAAATAAGTCAACAATCTAATAAATTAAATTATACATATAACAATTTATATTAATTATAAATAAAAAATTTTAAATTTAAATAATTTTAATTTGATCAAAATATATTTAAATAAAGTAAAAACTTAGATGGACATACATAATTTATTTAGTTTTTCTAATATTATTCTATTAAAAATCACGTTGTCTCAACTTTGGTTATCAGAATTTATCCCAATCTCCTAAGTAGTTCTAAGAGACTAATAATATAAACAATAATAATAACAAATTGAAACTTAATCTTAACAATTTGGATTCGATTATTTGATAAACAAATTTGAAAATGATTAAAAAAGAAAAATAAATAAATAAATACATTCAAAAGTATATATATCTAAAATATATTAGTTTAATTTATGCGGATTCTTTTACGTTACTCATTCTTATCCAAAATTATTTTCTCGTCTAAATTTTTAACTATCATCTTCTTATAAATAACTTAAATTCAAGTTTTCAGCGGTATATCTCTATATTTTACTAAACTCCTATATTTAGTTTTCACATCTCATAAACAATACATTTTTTGGTCTTTTTGTACATATACAAACTATCTCAAACAATACTATCAAATTTTATTCACAATTGAATTAACTCTCAATTTATTACAAATTTTTTCATTGATAATTCTATTTTTTCTAATTTTGTTACATATCCACCTAAACTTTTTTATTTCTGTTACGGTAATTTTTCTTGTTTAATAGTCTAACATTTAGTACCATACAATAGTGCAGATCTAATCGTAGTTTTATAGAACTTTCCCTTTAATTGCATTGGTATTGTGCGATCGTAAATAATTTCGGATATCTTTATTCATTTCATTTAATCCGTTTGAATTTTATGATTCATATCGTCCATAACTCTAGTTTAGTACTGACACTCTCTCTAATTTCATCAACTAATATTATATTATTTGTAAAAAACATATACCATAATATTTTATCAACTAACACAATATCATATACAAAAAATATATAATTAGAGTAATTTTGTATGTTTCTTTTATTCTTATATAGCATTATAATTATATTTTTCCTCTATATTTGAGATATTTTCTTGATTTGTCAAATTTTATTGAAAATATCCGTTAACATTTATCTTCAATCTCAATTTATATTTTATCACCATCTTCTATAATTTTATGGTATAACTTATTAGTTTAATCTTTTTATAATTGGAGCAATCTAAATTTCAAAGTATTTGAAAATTTTATTGCCGATAATAATTATGATGAAATGAAAATATTTTAATGTAATATGTTGATGTTGTTTGGTTATTTAATTAATAATATAATTAAGTCTCTCCGTCAAAAAAAAAATATATATATATATATATATATATATATAATTGAGTCTTCTAAACGAGTTTAAGAATAACTTATTATAATGAATTTTAGAATATTCTTTATATGGGAAAATACAATGGTGGGATGGTGTATCACAATCCCTCCGTAATTATTACAAGTTTCTATTAATCACAAAATATTTGGTTTAGATTATAACGTCTCATGTAAAAAAAAGGTAACTATCATCCCCTTCTTCTTAATAGATCTCAAATTCAAATATTTTTTATGTTAAAAAAAAATGTTTCCTAAATTAGTAAGATCGTGAAAAATGCTTCTGATTAAGGTAAGCATTAATGTGGGATCACCCACAAACACCGATACTTATTTGTCTCAAAATTACATCAATAGCCTTGGTTCCTCATTTCTATCCTCCGCAACAAATTTGTTTAAATACAACCGGACACACTCAATAATTCCTCCATCTAGCACTTTCGTTCCTGGACACTCAAGTTATAACTTACGTACTTTATCACTTTACTTCAATAACTGCTGTGACTTATCATTCATTTTGATAAGTACGTCACTTATACCTGATAAGTCGGTGGAAAATGGAAGACCCTGCAAAATGCATCAAAGAAGGCGAGAACCAGTCACCCCCTCTCCCTCTCTCTCTCTCTCTCTCTTCTTTATCTTTAGCTTCTCTCTTTTTTTTTGCCTCTCTATCTCTCTCTCTCCCTCTCCCCCTCTCTCTATCCCCTCTTCTGAGCAGCTTTTTCTTCAAATTCTTTCATGTCTTTGAATTCCCTGGAACACAGCCAAACAACTACGACCGATTCCTCGCCGTGAAGAAAAAGCTGCAGATTTCTACCATAACTTTGTCTTGTCTCGCGGTTTTCGGGTACTTTTTGGTCATTTCCCACATCTACTTCCTGCTTGTGGTTCCAATTTTAAGAAAAAAAAAAAACCCAAATCCTCAAAGCTTCTGTTTTTGGCTTTCAGGTTGCTTTCGTGATTCCTGGAATAGTTGCTGGTGGGATTCGAAAGTTCCGAAGAGAGAGAAAATGACGTCTCTGAGTAGAGAATTGGTTTTCTTGATTCTTCAATTCCTCGAAGAGGAGAAGTTTAAGGAATCCGTACACAAGTAATACTTTAAAATCTCAAAATCTCCCGGTTTTGTTTTTTGTTTCGATCTTCTTGAGGTTTTTGTTTCGATTGTCGTGTTGTTTCCTGATGACTAGATTAAGGAATCTCTTAGACTAAATTTGGAGGTTTTAGTTTTAGTTTTTGTTGTGATTTAGTTTTCCGAAATACCCAAATGCTCCAAAAGCTTATCCTGAGGTAGAATGGTATATTCTATTCATATTATGGCATCTAGTTACATTGTTGGCGTGTGATGACTTTAAAACTTATAAAGGGGTTCTAAATTTGTGGAATTTTTGTTGGGGGGTGGGGAGGGTGAAACTGGATCCGACAAGTTCTGTAGTCACGACTTACTGCTTTTTTTTTTACCATAACTTAAAAACTTGTTAAAGGGTTCGAAATTTGTGAAATTGAATATGGAGTGGTCGAAGCAAGAAATTTTTATCAAGGGACGAATTCCAATACGATGAAATGAAAACAATGTATCTGTGGTTATCTTTTTATTTTTAAAAAAATTTTTAATTTTTTTTTATTTTTTTTGGGGTGGGAGTAATAATTTTTAAGGGGGACAAATAACATTTGGGACTATAATTTTTGAAATTATATATGTATATATATACATATTTTAAAATTTCAGGGGAGTTGCTGCTCTGCACCCACACTCCCTTCACCCCTGAATCTGACAAGTTTTGAACTATGGACCTGTTGCTTTGGTACCATATGAAATGATCGGTTTCTATAAAAGTTTTAACTTGATGGAAAATTGTGTATTTGGATTAGTAACTCTTAACGGGCTTTGATTTGGGGGTGGATATAGGTTAGAGCAGGAGTCTGGTTTTTTCTTCAACATGAAGTATTTTGAGGAGAAAGCTCAAGCTGGAGAGTGGGATGAAGTTGAAAGATATCTTTCTGGGTTCACTAAAGTTGATGATAATCGATATACGATGAAGATTTATTTTGAGATCAGAAAGCAGAAGTATTTAGAAGCACTTGACAGGTAATTTTTTTTTTCCTTTTTTTTTTTTAACTCATTTGATAGACTCCAGTTTTGTTTCTAATTTTGTTTGCTTTTGTTTTATAGGCATGACAGGGCTAAGGCTGTTGAGATATTGGTGAAGGATTTGAAAGTGTTTTCTACATTTAATGAGGATCTGTATAAAGAAATTACACAGCTTCTAGCTCTTGAGAACTTTAGGTAAGTTTTAAATTTCTAGCACGTGGGTGTTGTACAACTTTGATTTATCCGATAACAATGGCATATGAGATGACATTTGGTAATATTTTGGGGATATTGATTTGTTCATGGTTTGGATTTAATTGTGTTAAAAGGGATTAGTGACTTTGTAGAGGTGGTTTTTACCTTAAAAGTCAAGTTTGACTTCCGGTGTAAATTGAGAATGTTTTTCGATTCTCTTTTGTTTGAACGCAGAGAAAATGAGCAGTTGTCCAAGTATGGTGATACCAAATCTGCTCGAAGCATAATGCTGGTAGAGCTTAAAAAGTTGATTGAAGCAAATCCACTATTCAGAGATAAACTTGTTTTTCCTACTTTGAAGACATCGCGCCTACGAACTCTAATTAACCAAAGGTGCAGGAAATATTTATTTTTCTTTACATTTATATTCTGTCTGATTGGTTGTGTTTATTTTGTGCCTGTGTCTTCTTATAGTTGAGGTGGTTGGGTATAGTTGAAACTTTCTGGTGTTTTATATGATCACTGAAGTGATGCATGTTACATGGTCTGTTCAGTTTGAACTGGCAGCACCAGCTGTGTAAGAATCCAAGGCCAAATCCAGACATCAAAACCTTATTTACAGACCATTCATGTTCCCCTCCAAATGGGACACGTGCTTCTACACCAGTTCCTCTTCCAGTTGCAGCAGTAGCAAAGCCATCTGCTTACCCTCCTCCCGGGCCACATGGAGTATGGAAATATCCATCTCTGTACTTATGTTTCTTATTTTAGGATTTAGGAAGCATATCACTTGTTAATTGGGATGTCTTTGTGTTTTTTTTTTCCCTTAATAATTGACAGCCTTTTCCACCTGCGGCAGCAGCAGCTGCAAATGCTAATGCTTTGGCTGGCTGGTTGGCAAATGCCAATGCTCCCTCTTCTGTACAATCTGCTGTTGTTGCAGCATCATCGATACCTGTTCCACCAAATCAAGGTGAGTGTTTTTCCATTTGATGTTTATATCGTGACGTAGTTGATAAATTCTCACCATTGTCTAGTAGCAGTTTCTGATTTATTTAAGTCAAATTTGCCCATGACTGTTCTTAACAAGAGAGATTTTTATTTGGAAGGAGGGTCTTCTCTATTATCAATGAAAGATCAAAATTTCTACCAGCTTGCATCTTTGTTTCTTTGTTTATTTATTTATTTTTCTTTGCAAAGTTTTTTTTTTCTTCTTTTTTTTGGGGGGGGGGCATAATAGCCATTCAATTTTGAAGTTGTGATTGAAGAAGAATGATTTCAATTTGCCGAGTTGCTTACTTTGGTGTACTTTTCATCTTCTTCTAGTTTCTGTTTCAAAACATCCAAGACCTTCAGGTGCTCTTGGGATGATGGATTATCAAAGTGCTGATCATGAACAACTGATGAAACGTCTGCGGTCTGCGCAATCTGTAGAAGAGGTGCTTTTCAGATATTTTTTTAAAGCTAAATTTACTGCATATGGTGTGTTACTAATCAAGTGATAGTCGTCAAAGCTATTTTATAATTTATTTTCTTCAGGTGACTTATCCAGCACCTTCTCAACAAGCATCGTGGTCTCTTGATGACCTGCCCAGGACAGTTGCTTGTACCTTGCATCAGGGATCATCTGTGTCAAGCATGGACTTCCATCCTTCCCATCACACTTTACTTCTTGGTAGGTCATCATAGTAGAGTGACTTCTTAAGTGATTATTCAACTGATAAGTCCATATTCATCTAATTTGGGAAATCATGTCTGAGCAGTTGGATACAACAGCGGTGAAATTACACTTTGGGAGGTTGGTCTCCGAGAAAGACTTGTGTCAAAGCCATTTAAGATATGGGATATGGCGATTTGTTCTGGGCAATGTCAGGTATCTACAATCTTCATGCTTAAGCTTCATGAGATTTCCTTCACTTTTTGTTCATCTTTCATACAAAGTGAGTTCTAGAAGCACCATTTTGTTAATGGAAAGTAAAGGTATTCATACGTAGTTAATTTTTCCCTCTCTCTGACTTCATGTTGGCATCAAAATAATGGAGACAGGAGATTATATAATAATCTGTGTTGTAGTGATTAATAAATTCTAACAATTTTCCCCTTTTTACTGGTTTCTGAAGTCAATGTACTGATCTGATTCTGGTTTTGGCTTTCTGATGATTAGATGTTCCTTTATTTTGCTGAGAATATATATTCTTGAAAAATCAAGGCCTCCTGAATTTTCTTCTGAATTTTCAATACCTGATGAAACTTTGTGAATTTGACCTGATGGGTGCTGAACTTGTATAGTTGTCTACATGTGACAATTTAAGGGTTTGTTGTTATGCAACCATGTCCTTTTTGCAGGCTGCTTTTGTTAAAGATCCATCCATATCTGTCACTCGTGTGGCATGGAGCCCTGAAGGAAATTTGATGGGTATGTATGTATAGTTACCTACCATCAATTTGATGTGTTACTTGGTGTTTCATTTTCATTTTTCATATGTTCAGGAGTTGCATTTACAAAACATTTGATTCACTTATATGCTTATCAAGCACCTAATGATCTACGCCACCATTTGGAGGTATGTCTTTTTTTTTTCCTTTTTTTCCTTTTTTTCCCCATAGTCGCCTGCAAAGCAAACCACAAAGTTAGTGTGGCCTGATCTCTGGATCCTGTTTCCTGGCAGATTGATGCCCATGCTGGTGGCGTAAATGACTTAGCATTCTCTCATCCAAACAAGCAATTATGTGTTGTCACTTGTGGGGATGATAAGTTAATAAAAGTGAGATTTTGATATTATAGCCTTGAGGTCTACTTTACTGTTGCTTTGTAGATGCAGCTGACATGATGTGCAATAATAGGTCTGGGATCTGTGTGGAAGAAAACTTTATAATTTTGAAGGGCACGAGGCTCCTGTCTATTCTGTTTGTCCCCACCACAAGGAGAATATTCAGGTACAATTTTTTTGGCAGTTTGCTTTTGCTGCTGCCTCGATGTGGCAATATGTTTCATTCTTATCTTTCTGTGCGTTATGAGTGCGAGCATCAAATCGAAAGTGTCTGCTTAAGCTTTTAAGGTTGATGATGGTGTCAAATAGCACTTCTGTTGGCTATTCTTCTGTACTTGTGGTGGTTGTAATCTTGCTAGCTCCATCCAATTTTAGGCATTGAGTGCGCTCCAAATCTTTATGTAGTAATGAGGTGATCAAATTTTTTCCTGTGGGGGTATTGGCATTTTTTGGTACCATTTTGACATATTGGCGCTGCATATGAGGTTTTAGATTCCAAGGCCTTGCCCCTAAATTATTGTCCTAACCATGTGGTTCCTTGGTTATGGTCAATACTGGGATTTCACAAAGAGATACAACTTGGGATAAAGTGGGATGAAATTGTTTCCTAAATGATTTGAGACAAAATTATGACCAGTCATTTGCCATTTTCTTGGTGGAGTGCGTCCTGAATTTTGTTGTTCTTTCACATCTTTGCAGTTCATATTTTCAACTGCTATTGATGGAAAAATTAAGGCGTGGCTGTATGACAATATGGGCTCAAGGGTTGACTATGATGCCCCCGGGCAGTGGTGTACAACAATGCTTTATAGTGCCGATGGAAGTCGGTAAGATTATTCATTAAGAGAACAAAATAACAAAAAGATGGACATCTTTGGAAGACTTGATTTATATGAAAAATGATATATAAAGGTTGCAACTGAAATTCTTTTTTTCTTTTTTGGGGCGACTTTTAGATTATTCTCCGGTGGGACAAGTAAGGAGGGAGACTCTTACCTAGTTGAGTGGAATGAAAGTGAGGGAGCGATAAAAAGGACTTATTCTGGGTTTAGAAAGAAATCAGCTGGCATTGTTCAGTTTGACACAACAAGAAATCGCTTTTTGGCTGTTGGTGAAGATAGCCAAATTAAATTTTGGGATATGGACAATACTAACGTCCTCACAACTTTTGATGCTGATGGTGGACTTCCGGTCAGTATTGTGCGACTTACTGGTATTAAATGCCTTTATTTTGCAAATTTTCTTTTCATTACTTTGTTACCAAGAGAATTGTCATGGTTGCTTCAGAGTTTTCCTCGCTTGAGATTCAATAAGGAAGGAAATCTTCTTGCTGTCACTACTGCTGACAACGGAATCAAGATCCTTGCAAATACCGTCGGTTTGAGATCTTTGAGAGCTATTGAAACTCGATCTTATGAGGCATCTAGGGCAACCACTGAACCTTTAGTGATGAAGGTATTGTCTGCATCATGTTGCTATGGTTTGTTAAATTTTATGTTACTGATTTAAGAACTTAATTTTTTCCATTTTTTGTGAATTAGGTTTCAGGCACTGTAGTTGCAAATATCAGTCCACTCATTAATAGAGTGGAACATGCGGACAGAAGCTCCCCTGCAAAGCCTACTCCTATTCTTGTACTGAATTGAGATATAAAACAGCCTAAACAAATTTTCTTATTTATTTTAATGGTTGGCTTCACACATGAAGCAGCTGAAATCTTATCTAATTTCCTCAAAATTATCTTCCTGTAGAATGGAGTTGATCCTATTGCAAAAAACCTTGAGAACCCAAGGGTAATGGATGATGCATCTGATAAAAGTAAACATTGGGAACTGACTGAAATTGTAGAACCCGTTCAATGTCGAGTTGTGACCATGCCAGATAACACAGATCCTAACAGCAAGGTTTTTATGGGGGAACCTCATCTCTTTCTACCTTTCAGGTACATCACACTTAAATTAGCTCACCCTGAGAATTCTATTGGCCTCGGTCATATGTAGGTTGCTCGGCTTCTTTACACAAATTCTGGGGCTGGTATTTTAGCTCTTGGAACAAATGGGGTTCAAAAACTGTGGAAGTGGAGCCGCAGTGATCAAAATCCAAGTGGAAAGGTATTCTGGTTACACCATACACGTGCAAACACAAACGTGTATCTATTCACACCGGTGATATTTTATATAGTTAATTATCTTGGAGATATTCTGAATCTTGTGAGGATTTGAAGGCCACTGCTTCTGTTGTTCCACAACATTGGCAACCAAACAGTGGTCTTGTCATGACTAATGATGTCTCAGATTCAAATTTGGAAGAAGCAGTTCCGTGCATAGCACTCTCCAAGAATGATTCCTATGCGGTGTCTGCTTGTGGAGGAAAAGTTTCATTGTTCAATATGATGACTTTCAAGGTAATTTGGTGTGACACAAGTTGGCTGTGGAATATATTTCTAAAAGATAGGTTACTTGTAATTAGTCTAATCCAATTCTTCTGTGCTGCTGCTGTAACTTATATTATTAGATCTATTATTAGAATCAATTTTGGTTGTTCTGTTGTAGATTATGACAACATTCATGCCGCCGCCACCTGCTTCAACGTACCTTGCATTTCATCCTCAAGATAACAACATTATTGCAATTGGATTGGAAGATTCAACTATCAACATTTACAATGTCAGGGTAGATGAGGTAATTATGGAAGAAATATGCTTGTTTTCTGCATGAATGATTCTCAGCAATTGTATTGAAGGAGGCTCTATGACAATTTCAGGTTAAAATAAAACTAAAAGGTCACCAGAAGCGCATTACTGGTTTAGCATTTTCTACTAATCTGAACATCATGGTTTCATCTGGTGCTGATGCTCAGGTAAGTCGAGATATCATTATTATAGACTTGTTGTTTCAGAACTTTGTTGGATTTCTTTGGCGCCTGGGGATTTGTCTTGGAGCAGAACTGGATTATTTTGAACTAGTACTAAATGAGAAGAAAGTACTGATTCCTACCATTGAAGGTGGTGACAAGTTATGAGGCCATAAAACATATTCTATCATGCCTCAAGAAAGAAGAAACTGTAAATTGAGTAGAACCCTAAGATATGAAAGTGGAATCGAATATATTTGGTGAAATATGTTGATTACTTGCACCTTTTAAAGCTTGTGAATTGATGTGTCTTACTTTGGTGATTTCTTCTCTTTGGATTGTTAGATCATTTCAGAACATCTTGCCATTGAGATTGTAGTTTTCTTGTATTGCTTGTGCCTGTGTGGTCTGTGTTTTTTGATACTACTTCTTTCTGTACTTATGGTCCTCTATGAGTTCCTAGCACCTTAAGGCTTTGCACTGTAAGTGACATCTTGCATGTTTTGTGCTTAACCTAGTGGTTTGTCATGGTATAAATTCTTTGATGGTTTTCATGTTTTTCATCTGGTTGAATTACCTTGTTTGCTTGTCTATTCGCATACTATGTTTACCCTGGAGTTGACATTATTTGAAGTTTTGGTAGGCTGCCTTCAGAAAGAATTTTAACATTCGGAAGTCCCGAGTATGTCCCAAATGCGATTACCTTTGGGTGGTTTATCTTGTCTACACCTATTTTCCCAATTTTTTGACTTACTACTAGAATTATGCATGAGAGATGTTTAGCATGTGTGACATTTTCCGGTGATTTTTTATCCTTCTCTTTCCTGGTTACCATGCACAGAGTTTGTCCAGGAGAGCATGCAACTCTGGGCTTCCCTCTCCTGTCTGGACATTAACCTTGTAGATGTTTGGAACTCATGTAATGGTTCCATTTTGTAGATTTGCTTCTGGAACACTGATTCATGGGATAAGAAAAAATCAATAACAATCCAATTGCCTGCTGGTAAGGCTTCTTCTGGTGATACCCATGTACAATTTCACTCTGATCAAGTCCGCTTGTTGGTATGCCATGAGACACAGCTAGCAGTCTATGATGCTTCCAAGATGGACCGTATTCGACAGGTAATAATTGATGAAAATTGTTGTTGTATTAGTTTTCGTTGGAGTGAAGTTACTAAATGTGGCTTGTTATTCCAGTGGATGCCGCAGGACGCACTGTCTGCACCAATATCTTATGCAACATACTCCTGCAACAGCCAAATAGTGTATGCTACTTCTGCTGATGGTAATATAGGTGTGTTTGATTCTGATACCCTCAGACTCAGATGTCATATCGCACCATCAGCCTACCTATCTCATGCATTGTCAAACAGGTAACAGCAAAGCCCTTCGAGGATAATTTATAACTTTTGTTGTATTCGCATGAAAATCATGCAACACAAATTTACATTGCTTCTGTATCGTTAAACATCCCATGGCTCCAATTTGTGTTAAACTTTCTCCATCTGTCTTCTAGCAGCCAAGCAGTGAGCCCACTTGTTGTCACAGCCCATCCCCAGGAGCCAAATCAGTTAGCTGTTGGATTATCAGATGGTTCCGTCAAAGTACTCGAGCCCTTAGATTCCGAGGGAAAGTGGGGAGTTACAGTACCTGTTGATAATGGAATGCAAAGCGGCAGAACAGCAGCGTCATCCACCACTAGCAATTCTGCCACTGATCAGATTCAGAGATAGAGATTAGTGTCCCTTAATGTTATGATAAAATTTTATCATGGCGTTGTATGTATCATAGTAGGATGATAGTTCTGCATCGCTTTGTGTGAGCATAGGGAATGTTAGAGTACGATATCTTCTTGTATATCATGCCTTAGTTACCGAGGAATGTGACATTAATTTTTTACTGACAATAATCATTTCTGTTGAGTTACTCGATTTTTTGCCCGAATTGTATGCTCAGGCATTTTGAGAGCTCATTTCTTTTATCCTGATTATCAGAACTCACTTCTAGCTGTTTTTGACAGGCTCGCTTCTAATGTCACTGATTGTAAGATTGGATACTCACTTCTAATGGTTCTGTCAAAGGCTGTTTTTCCCATGAAAAAATATTTAGTAGCATATCTCCTTGCAAGTAGTTGTGTTTTGTTCCTTTTTGTTGTTATAGACCGGTTTTGCAGACCTATTGGTGATCGGATAAAGGAGAGATCTAGCATTATCCAACTTTAGACATAGATTGGTTTGAAAAATACAAATGGAATCTATTAAAGAAATCAGGGTAGGCAAAGTCGGAACTTAAAAGGCCTTTCACCTTTTGACATTCTGTTGGCAATTGAACAGATGGGCAGAATGTTTTTGTTATTCTTTGCTTTAGCTTATTCAATTTTGTTCTCTTTTCCGGTCAAAACGTGTGGGGAGGGACAATCAATATAGTTCTCTCTCTCTCTCTCTCTCTCTAGATGTCATCACAAGGGCTCTCACTCGTAAAATATGTAGTTTGAGCTATAGTTATCATCCATTGACAAGCTTGTCACTGGTTTCGTAAGGGTTTTTATAACTATCCATCTGATACCAACTTTGTGAACTACTACTGCGAGCAGGTTCAAGCTTGTGACTATGTTCACGAGTAAGTCACTAGACTGCCATGTTGATGGTTTAACTTAATTCAAATTGAATAGGTAGTTTGGGAGGCCTATCGGATATTATTGGCTCCTTTTCCGGCTGAGGCTGAAAAGGTCAGGTCCTTCTGTCTTATTGTGTGTCAAAATCTGTCTGGAATTCGAGTCAAAGTTCTCCTCCTCTTGTAATTATTATTATTTCTTTTTTTTTGTTTACTTTACTATTAACATCGAAAATCTGATTAATTTGATTCAAATAATTATAAATCTAATTAAAAAATAAATTCTCCTTTAACTGTTCCATTCAAAGCCCTACTTATTTCTCTCCTGCCCCGGATATTTTGCCATAGAACAAGAGACAACCACATGTTTGGATCGGAGGGGTCTTTGCATTTTGTTTGAAGATGCCCTTATTGCTTCGTTTAATCATTTATTTATTATTATCGTCTGTGTTCCGGGTTGCCTTCCTAAAAATTCAGATTTAATCTCGTAAAGTTATAATTTTAATACAAATATATCTTGGTTGAGTTTTTTCTCGGACTATTTTACTGTTTTCGTTCTCAATTTTAACATGTTTACTTATTTGACTTTGTAATGACAGCAATTAGGGGTGAGAATGAGATGATGTTAGCTTGTGTCAAGCAAGCTTTGCCTATGTACAGTTACCAATTGAGGGCAAGGCCAATTTGTGATCTTGGAGGTCCTAAATCTAGCATATGGAGTAAGAGATGACAAGAGTAGATTAGGCAATCAACAGAGACTATGAACAAAAATGTTGGTAATGCCAAGGGTTTACAGACTGACACAGGATAGAACCAGAAGGGGGGGTCTGAAAGACCATCATTGCAGGTGGGACCAAAAGAGGTAGGCAATGAGTGAATGTGAGGGAACCCAAAGCTTCTGTTCATTAAGAGAGATAGAGAGAGAGAGAGAGAGAGAGAGAGAGAGAGAGAGAGAGAGAGAGAGAGAGAGGGTGTCTATTGATGAGAGAGGAGATTGAGTGTGGGTGTGAGTGAGGCCAGGTTAGCATTTGAGAGCATGATGGATGTGGGGTCCTAACCCCTCTTCTTCCCCCTGTTATCCCACATGCCTGGCTCGACCCCCCATGCAACTCAACTTCGTCTTTTTGTTAGCCTCACGGTTTTATTAGCTCGGGCTTTGATAAGATTAATATTCTATTTTGGTCTAAGATTATATTTCTACGTATTTTTATAAATTATTAAATCGATAATAATTCCATTAAATCTTATTTAAATTAAATTGAATTTTTAAAAAGTCATTTCTATTCTTTTATACACAATATTTAAACTTAAAATTTTATTTAAAAAATATCAATATCTAATAATTAAATCAATTAAATATAAAATGTTTGATTTAAGTTGAATTAAATTTAATTATATTTAATATAATTATTAAATATTGATAATTTATAAAAAGAAAAATCTGAATTACCACTTATGCCGTAATTTTTTTACAATCTCAATCAAGGGGAAAGTTATGGGACATCCTCGTACTAATTTTTTACAGTTTATTCCCCTTTCTCTTACTTTGAGGTAGATTAAATAAGAATGACCCTGAAGAGAACTATCAGTGAGTTAAGAAAGTTAGCCTCCACCACCAGCACCAGCCTCATCAATAATTGAGGAATAGAAGTGACAAATGGTGCTGGTATTAGACTTCAGTTTGAAAACTTGACTACTTCCATAGTGTAGAACATATCATGAACCAATCCTGGTTTAATGCAATTCAACATGAGAGTTATTAAGATCTTGATTGGTGGCACCAAGTTTTTCAACCATGTCTTGAGTTGCTCCATTGAGCCACTTATGGGATTTGGGCATTGCTTGGTTATTACAAGGTGGGACAAAGAAAATGACTGCATGAGAAGGATTGATCCTTGCTACTTCATTGACTGTAAATGCATGAGACCCTTTTCCTACGAATAAGGAAAAAATGAAAAGAAAAACAAGATTTGGAACTTCGAAGTTCGAAGAGAATTAGATTCACAAAATCTTGTTTGTACCATGACCAAAGATCATCAGCCTTTGGACTCTTGAGGGCACAAGAATTGTTGACCCAAAAGCCAAAAACTCCTTGTCGTCTGCTCATCGATAGAATGAACAGATTTGTGGTTTTCAAAAATTTTTCTTTTAATTTAAAAATATATTAAAAAAATAATTGATTTAATAAAAAGAACGTTATATTTTTTTAATTAAAATTTTGATTCAAATTTTAAAAAAAAAAAAAAAAATTACGTTGAGAGAATTCTTCATATAAAGAGTTTGATCGTATCTCGGATATCGATTGATCAAGCACAAAAAAGGGTCCCCAAGTGTCATGTGATCTTCTGGATTAAAAAGAAGCTCTATCCATTTGTGATATATATAGGGTTTTTAAGATCAAACGACTACTTATTTCTTTTGTCTTGCAATAAGAGTTGAAGATAAGATTTTTGATAAGAGTTCCCATCTCTTACCTCTGATGAAGCTGTCATGTTGATTAGAGTCATAATTGCTTTTGTTTATATCATAAAACTAAATAATATTTCCTTCATGATGAATGAATTTTTCAAAAAGACATTCTATTTTTGGAACGACAAAAAAGGGTTTTGTTTTCATATCTTATACTCTCATCTTAGGAGGGCTATGCCAATTTTGCTCATTGCAAACAAGTCGTGTGTCACATCCTTGATGAAACTGTCTTTGAATATGTTCTATACAAATTTGCTTGAGGATATATAATAATTTTGAAAAAATAAGAAGTGAAAATTTATAATTTATATAAATTTATCGAACATATATAGTAATTTATCGCCGATAATAATTTATTACTACAAAGCCAAGATTGTAGATATGAAGTTCGACTTTCTTTCTCTGCGACTTTCTTCCGTTGCAATATTTTTATTATCATTATTTTTTATTTTTCTAAAAGGATGAAATTAGGAAAACAAACATCAAATTACTCATGATCAAACTAGTAATGATCTCCTACTAATAAAAAATAAAAAACAAAAACCAAAATCTCCTACTAATGATCAACCTAAAGGGACCCTAATCTACATATTTGATACACTTTGGAGCATTTCGATCTATTGCCAAATATGTTAATTTTTTTTTTTAATGGCGATCTCTAATATTAGATATTTCTTTAGTGTTATTAAAGAAGAAAATATTTCTCTAAACATGCATTTATGAGCAATTTTTTTTCTTTTTCTTAGAAAAAATTTTAAATAAAGAAAACATCAGTTTTTAATGATTTGCTCGATTAGTAATCTCCACATTATATTAATAAAAAATCACATAAAAATTTTATAATTTAACTTTTTATTGTTTAAAAATATATTTAAATGCTCATCTTTTTAAAAAAAAAAAAAAAAGAAAAATGACCCATTTATTAGATTGGGCCTATCTTGGCTAACATGGTCAAGCTTATTTGTTCTTTGAGCTGCTTGACTGAGCATTACACATATTTCCTATTCTAAGATTCCTTGTTTGAATCTGATTAAAAGAAATAATTTCGAAAATACAGGCAAATTGTAAAGTTTTGAGGCTTCTTGGCGAGAAAAGAAAAGAAAAGAAAAAGAAAAAAAAAAAACTTATGTTGTTCTCTCCCACCACCCCATGACAATGGGTCCTTAGATTAGCTTTGTTTATGTAACAATCCACTATAGAGAGTGAAAAAAATGTATAGAGAGATAGAAAGAGGAAAGAGAGAAAGAGCTAGAAAGAGAAAGAGAGAGAATTGAGAGGCAGAGAGGGAGAGAATACAAAAAGGGAGAAAGAGAAATTCTAACACTATTCTATTCAATTCCATTCCATTCACTATCATTACGTATCTTAAAAACTATTATTTATACTAATTTTATTAACTAATTTTACTAACTATTTAATTATTTTAACTAACTACTAATTAATCAATCAATTAATAACTAATTTTATTAATTATTAACTAATATTTCTAACTATTTTTTTTTTGTGAAATAATATTTCTAACTATAATTTACTATTAATTATAATTGTTACAATACTTTCACCTTGAGGGTATCCTTGTCTTCAAAGATGAAAAATTAAGAATTAAGATTTTGAATCTATGAATTTTGAACCAAAATCTGCATTTGTGTTGAAAAATAAAGTAATTGAGATGGATAATTGATATGATTTGAGTTATATGAAGAGTAGTGTGAGAAAAATAAAGACGAGAGAATTTGAGAGAAATATTTATTGAATTTCTTTTTAGTGAAAAGTTTTGCTCAATGATCAATAGAAGTTCAATTTTTAGAAAGTTTGGTAAGAATTCACCATTAACAATTTCTTTTTTTTTACAATTGAAATCTTATTTTCAGTGAAAAACTCCTATCAATGAACTCCAAAATTTCAACTTTTGAAAAGTTGAATAAGAAATTACCACGAATATGTTCTTTCTTGATCATTTGTGACCCTTCTTCCATATTCGATATTTTTTCACTAGAAGTAGATATCAACATTTTTTCATTAGAAATAGATCTCAATATTTTTTCACTATGAGTAGATAAAATTATAGATTTAGAAAATATTTCAATACGTTATTTTTCCATGAGTTTTGACACTGTTCCTTTTGTCACTTGATTTATTTTACTACTTTCCGATTTCTTTTCATTTTCTTATCCATTTTCTATCAAAATTTAGATATTCTCATCGATATCAAATATTTTTAATAAAATATTCAATTCGTCATTAATATTTGCCGTAAGAACATTCATCCCTTTGTTATGTTTTTCATAATTTTGCATGTGAATCTTTGTATTTTTTTATATTCTTCAAATCAATTATCATTCGTCATTGGTTATGTCAAGAATCATAAATTCTATTATCAATTTATAATAATT
The DNA here is from genome assembly GCA_033439265.1 of Dillenia suffruticosa. Taxonomy (NCBI): domain Eukaryota; kingdom Viridiplantae; phylum Streptophyta; class Magnoliopsida; order Dilleniales; family Dilleniaceae; genus Dillenia; species Dillenia suffruticosa. Next base: position 19,041,977 of record JAVTVX010000011.1, read on the forward strand.
TACTCTAAAGAGAGGAAAAAATATATAGAGAGATATAGAAAGAGAAGATAGAGAAAGAGCTAGAGAGAAAGAGAGAGAGAAAATAAAGAGGGAGAGTGATAAATTTTAATACTATTTATTTAATTCTATTTCTTTCAATGTCGTTACATATCTCAATAACTATTATTTATATTATTTTTATTAACTATTAAATCATTTGATCTAATTACTAATCAATCTATTAATTATTAATTAATTTTATTAATTATGAATTAATATTTCTAAATATAAATAACTATTAATCATAGTTCTTACATATTCATGGGCTTTCCACCGCACTATGGGCAACAATAGCAGTGAAGATACCTCGTCAGTCATCGGGGATTAGACAATAACACTGCATGCTATTTGCCTAATTTTTAATTATATAAATATTTAAATATGAAATTATTAGTTTAAGAAAGAAAATTTATACTATTTGAATATCTTCGCTATTTATATCATTAGAATATCCCCACATAAAAAGCATTTAACTAATTTTACGGTTTCATGTTTCTCTCCCTCCCCCCTCTCCCCTCCCCCCCTCCCCCCTTCTCTTGCGAAGGGTCCACCCACTCTGCTGGGCTTAGCTTAACACGGGGAGAGAGAGAGAGAGAGAGAGAGAGAGAGAGAGAGAGAGAGAGGGTTTGGAGAAACTTTTGTTCAGGTGGGGCTCAATTGGTACCGAACGAAACATATTTTACTGGTTATAGATTTAATGTTGATTTTTGATTTGTTTAAGTGCATGGAAAAGCTGGCCTCTATTATACTAATTTGTTTGTTTTTTAATAAAAAAAAACCCCATTATTAATTATTTTGTTTTCTAGTCCTTAACCCTCTCAAATTATATACATAAGAACCTCTCAACCTTTTCACGTATATATTATGTTTTTGCTTCAGTTGTTGTTGTCTTGTTGATGTTGTTCTGCTGCAGTGCAGTGGGGTTGTTGTTGCTGCCACGGTAGTTTGAGGCATCATCATCAGCACCTGTTCTTTGTCTTCTTTTTTTTTTTCTTCATCTTCTTGTTGAACTCAACTGCGATGAAGATGCTAGTAAGTACGTTTTGTTTAATTACTTAATTTTTTTTTTTTTTTGGTTTCTGACTTGTTTTCTGTTCTCTCTCTGCGTTTCAAACCCAAATCAGGAAATTTGTTCAGGAAATTTGTGTACATGTTTGATTGATTGGATTTTGCTCTCATTTTTTCGTGGGCTTTCAGGTTTTCACTTCAATTCCTGCACTAGGTTCTTTTTTTTGGGGGGGGGGGGATTCGATTTTCAAGATTGGATCCAAATGGGTTTTCTGGGGTTTGTTCAACTTTGATTGCTGGGGTAGTAATTGGAACTCCAAAGCAAACACGGGTTCGATTTCTTGATGAATCTCTGTAGTAATTGGGTTTCTAGGATTCCATGATCCACTTTCTTTCGTCTGATTTAATGATCCTGCTAATAGAAACATATGATTTGTTGATTTGGTTCTTTACAAACTTGAATACATGACAGCTTCTCCTAAAACCCGGTGTCTGATCCTTTACCAGGTGGCATTGCTCATCCTGATACCATTGAGCAATGCGCTTGAAATATATACTGGGGAGAATGATAGATGGTGCGATTACAAGCCCAAGTTGGAACCAAGACCACATAGTGTGTCAATATTGGATTTTGGAGCTGTTGGGGATGGAAAAACGTTAAACACGGTTGCCCTTCAGAATGCAATTTTCTACCTTAAGTCCTTCGCTGACAAGGGCGGTGCTCAGCTGTATGTGCCACCCGGAAGGTGGCTTACGGGAAGCTTCAATCTTACTAGTCATCTCACACTTTTCTTAGAACGAGGTGCCGTTATTCTTGGTACTCAGGTGTCTTCTCATTTCTTTCCCTCTGCTCCTGTATTGCTATGAAAAAGGAAAAACATGCTCTAAAAACTTATCCAAATACATTGGCGTCTTTGATCAGGACTTGTCACATTGGGAAATTGTTGAGCCCTTGCCTTCTTATGGTCGAGGGATTGAACTTCCTGGTGGAAGATATAGAAGCTTGATCAATGGATATATGTTACAAGATGTAGTCATTACAGGTACACGTGCCTTTAATTATCTTCGCTATGACAGAATTCAAGTCTTAGTTGGTACTTACTCTTTGTACATGTACTCAATCTACTACTAGGTGATAATGGAACTGTTGATGGTCAAGGGTCTATTTGGTGGGATTGGTTCAATTCGGGATCCCTAAATTACAGTCGACCCAGTCTTGTGGAATTTGTATCTTCCAGTGATATTGTGGTTTCAAACTTAACTTTCTTGAATGCCCCTTTTTACAATATCCATCCAGTGTACTGCAGGTATGTGAGTTCAACTGATTATGATAGTTCCAATAAAATCTTTTGATGAATCTCTGTGAGCATTGTGATTTGTAATTTTGTGTGAGTGGAATATTTGCAGCAACGTGCAAGTTCTGAATATTTCGGTCTTTGCCCCAACTGAATCTCCTTGCACAAGTGGTGTAGTTCCAGGTTTGTCGTAATCTTCTTTAGGACTTTGCTTTCGCTCTTGCTGGATATTTGTGGTCTCAATGACAGACAGTTTATGGTAAAAATGATTTCTTCCCAACCAATGTCAATGTTTGCAAAACTGTGGTTTCAGATTCCTCAGTTGAGGTATGCATACAGGGCTGCAGCATTAGCATGGGTTACGATGCCATTGTACTCAAGAGTGGATGGGATGAGTATGGCATTGCTTACGGTTATCCAACGACTGATGTGCACATTAGAGAAGTTACCCTTCAATCCTTTTCTGGTTCTGCCATTGCATTTGGCAGCGAAATGTCAGGTGGAATTTCGAATGTGCTTGTGGAGCATCTCCACATATACAACTCGCTCAATGGTATCGAGTTCAAGACAACAAGAGGCAGAGGTGGTTATATCAAAGAAATTTGTATCTTGGATGTGGAGATGGAAAACATCCATACAGCATTCAATGCCTCTGGTTTCTGTGGGTCTCATCCTGATGACAATTTTGATCCCAATGCCCTTCCGGTTTTGGATCTCATTACCATACGAGATGTGATTGGCACAGGCATAACTAGTGCTGGAAGCTTCATTGGCATTCAAGAATCTCCTTTCACATCTATCTGTCTATCAAATATCTACCTGTCACTTACCTATGGCTCTTCCACTTGTTGGGTCTGTTCCAATGCTTTCGGATTCTCCCGGTCTGTCTTCCCTGAACCTTGTCCTGACCTTAAGAGCTCATATGGAAACTCTTCCTCAGCATGCTTCACTCTCTTGAACTCAGATGGAAAATCCGAGGTATTATGATACCATAAGTATCATACTATGATCACATCATAAAGTTTTCGACCCTTTAAAACTGCAGGGTGGGAGTTGAATCCTTCGTTGATAATCCACCAGTCCAATTTTTTTCACTCCAAATAATTCCGTCATGGTGTCTAGATTTGCTCATTCACATCTTTTTAGGGGTGCATATTATTTGTACAGGTTCATTTCTTCATTCATGTGTATGAATATATATATATATATATATATATATATTTCCTTGGTTAGGCTATTATTTCACAGGAGTCTCTCTTTGGATGTCGTAAGTGTTGCTAGTTTCTATCTGTAATTCACTTTGTCATTTCCAGAAGCTGGTTTCAATTGTAATGTTGTAAAAAAAATTTACAATTAAATGATGTTCAGATTATTGGGTAGATAAAGGTATATTCAAAGTGTGATTGGGGAATAAAATGGTTTTCCATCAAACATCTCAATTTTTGTTGATACAGATACATGTAAATAGGTCTGAAGCGGGGCTAGTACTGCAAACACAGAACATAAGACAAACACCAACAAGGTTCAAACTGGGCACTCACAGAACAAAACTACCAAGCCCCATATAGAGCACCTATGTGAGTGTCTTATGCTGTATTTCCTGTTGCTATTAACATTCAGTCCTTGGAAGAAGATTCTAATGTTTGTGTTTGGTCACAAAAGAAGAGAAAATGTGAAAAGGGGATTGGAAAGCTGATACGGCCAGAACCTGTTGAAAGCAATGCAAGTAGCATTTCAGTTGTGACTTTTGTTGGGAATGGGAGAAGGATTCCAAGTGCAGATGAGAGAGAATCCAAAGAACCTTGGTAAAATGCTAAAAGGTAACTTGTGTCATCAACCTAAACATAAAATTTTCATTAATTGCATATTTGGCTGATCAGGTAACGGTATATTTTCAATTTGTTTAGTGATGTGTTGAAGACAAAAATTACATTGAACCCATATATCATTCTATTTCAAATGACAATCTCGTGTTGGTACTTTAGTTTAGTTTAGACCAACCCAAAAAAATTATTTTAAAAATAAGGTATTTATATCGTTCACTCAAAAACTTACCAACAGAAAGTCAGTTTAGTGAATAAAAGTATTAGATCTCTTAACCAAATTTTGAGTTCGAAACTTGATAATAAAAAAAATTACATTGGGAGAGTTTCTCGATAATAGTTAAATCAAATTAATCGAAATATAAGTCAGGATATCAGTTATTAAAAAAAAAACCAATAATGTTAGCGAATAAAAACTATTAACCGGGCCAGTCTCGGTCCAGCTTTACTGGGCCGGCCCATCACAGTAACGAGGTCAACTGCGCAAGACTAACCCTTCGGCGTTTCGGCCCATAAATAGCAACTTTCTCCCAAGTGCCGCGTTCAGTAACAATCTTCGGAACTTCGAAACACCGAGAGAGAGGGAACAGACAGCCGCCGCGTAGACCGCCACACCTAGCGCTGCGTAACTTCGTCCTCGCTGTAACTGTCGCCGTCTCTGGCTAAGCTCCCAATAAAAAATACCAGTCCCCTCGTTCTCTCTATATACATTTATATATAGATATATATACTGACGGCGCTTTCCCGGTAGCCATCGCCATCTTCGCCGCCTCCGCTGTCTGCGTACTCGTTTTGTTACTGGACGATGAGTTCGTCAAATATAAAAGACATATTGACGGCGTTTAGTCCTTCTTTGGACCTTTTCGCTATCTGTGCCGGTGATGGGCGCATTAAGGTTCTCTCTCTCTCTCTCTCTCTCTCTCAAGTCGCTTGTAGCTTTGACTGGAGGCATATTACTTGGGATTTGAAATTCTAATTTGCTGATGTTCTGTCACTCCTCTCGTTCCCTCTATCTATCGATCTATCTATCTCTCGCCTTCCTACTAGGTTCAGCTGATGGTTTATGATTTGCTTGGAACCTAATTAGGAATTGTATTTGCGTTAATTAACTTCATTTAGTATGAATATGTTGAGTGAGCAAGGTAATTTTCAGTGGTATTTTCTTTGCCTAGATTCAAATATTAGGAATTTGGAGTTCAATTGCTTGTAAAAGACTGAGAAGGGAATGACATGGGAACCAAGAAACCTAGGTGAATTGACTTTGGCGTGAAGCAAAAGGATTCAATCAAATTTCAGCATCGGTTGTCAAATATAGAATCGTTAACTTGGGCATTTTTTTTCCTACAAAGGTTTTGAATTGAATCAATATATAATTGTATAATCGTAGAGGTAGAATTGGGTTATTTTTTTTTTCCTACAAACATTTTTAGTTGAATCAATATAAAATCATAAAATCATAGAGGTAGAATCAGGGTTTTAACTACTTTGGTTTCACATTTTTAGCCTTCCGACTCCAAGCATAAGTTTCATTTGGAAATGAAGCCAATTGAAAAGTTCAATCGGATGAAGCTGACTTCTTTTTTCATTTGATCTCAAGCATAGCCTTAGAAAAGTAGATTAGGAATTTAATTCCATAAATTTTAAAGAATTCATTTGCTTCCGAGCAGAGTGCTGTTAAACCTGGTTCAATTCTGGACTCCATCTACTTGTCTATTATTCAGCATTCTCTCCACTGAATCAGAAATAAACATTGTAGTGGGTTTAATTTAATTGAGAACTTAATGTTGCTTAGATTTTACTACGGATTTTACTTTGATTAGTTTTTAAAATCTGTTTTTTCCTGTTGTCTGTTAAGAATTAACATTACTGTAGCAGAAACAAGTACCTAGAGTAGATCCAATACAGGATCTAAGAATTGTTTATGTTCTGCACCATGTGCTTGTTGTTTATGAAGGCGCCATTGATACAATTCCAGTCATAATTAGGAATTATGTTTGAGATGTATCTTTGCATTTAAAATTTGAAATCATTATCTCTATGTGAAAATTTTTCTCTGTATTTTTTTCTTGTCAGATTTGGGACACCTTGAAGGGTCAGGTGCAGGCTGAGTTTGCAGACATCGAATCTGATGATGCTTTGAGTTTATATCCAAAACGAGAGAAAGGGCATCTTTCAATTGATTACACATGCATGAAATGGTTGTCTCTTGATGGGAAGGTAGTTAAATGTTCCTGATTATTATATAATGAGTTGCTTCATTGGTTGTTTATATATGTTTAATGCAATTAATGGGTGCTGAAATTTAATAATGGGCAGAAAAAAAGGAGACTGGGTTCCTCTTTTTTGGTTTTAGGAACAGGAAGTGGGGACCTAGTGGCACTAGATGTGTCTGCCGGTCAGTTTAAGTGGACGGTTAGTGATTGTCATCCTGGGTGAGTTTATGGCCTGAAGCTTAATTTAGGTGCACAAATGCTATGACTGCATATGGAATTCTTTTTGCTTAATGTATCCTTTTCAAACTTTACCAGGGGTGTACGTGCCATTTCATTTCCTGCCCGTGGTTCATGCATTTACACTGCAGGTGCTGATGGGATGATCTGCAAAATTGATCCCATGACTGGAAATCAGTTGGGAAAGTTCAAAGCATCTACCAAAGCAATATCATCCATATGTGTCTCTTCGGGTACATATCTTGCATGGATTTTCAGTTTATTACTGCTGTTTAAACCAAGCTTTTATATCTAGATAGGTAGGACATTTTGTGCATTCACCATTGATTGACCTTTGCATCATTTAAGCTTTGCCATTCTAATGGTTGGATAGTGCAGTTTGAAGTTCGATAGAAATTAATGGTGGTTGGTACTATTAGTTATAAGACATGATATATCTCTATCACAACAGTCACTAAATATGTGTGTGCGCACATGTTTTTGTAGAGAGAGGGGAAGGATGTTTTAGGTTGGAGATGCTGAGTGGGATTGAAGTCTGCATGAGAGAGTGACTGGAAGAGAAAATGAGTGGTTGGAAGGTTTTAAGTTGGAGAAACAGTGGGAAAAGGTGAAAGATTGATGAGCAAGGGAGATGGAAAGCCTCATAGAAGATGCAAATTTATTTGCAAAAATTTAATTCAAAATCAAGCTTGTTGCATTTTATAGTTTTAATCCTTTAATGATACACATAAACCCACTTGCGTTTTGCTTTGGTCTGCCCCTGATGTGGGTTAAGGGCTTCAGGAAGGTAGCATGTGAGGCTGTTGCCCTAGTGGCAGTTCATATGATTGTCCAAATTAATACTCAGTTGAATCCCCTAGGTAAGATAGTTGAAAACATTTGAAGCCTGTCAGATCAAGATTAAATACACAAACATATGCATTTTACAGAGAGGGCAATAGGTGTGTTAACGTTTTGGCTAATTTGGAAGCTAATGGAGGAGCAGATCAAAAAGTTGAGTTTCATGAGGATTCCCTTCCCAGCCTTGACAATTTCTGCTTGTTTATCAGGCTGGAATCTCCTTCAAAGGGGTCATCAAGATCCATTGTTTTCTGTATTTTTAGTTTCTTAGTTTTTATTTCCCTTACCACCCAAAAAAAGAAAGAAAGAAAGAAAGAAAGGAAAAAAAAAAAGAACAACCCAGTTGCATTAATGGAAGATGTTAAAAAAAAAAAATTAAAATAACTACAGATGGTAAGTAATTCTCTACCGTTATTACATGGATGCTTTACTTTTTTCCAGCCAACCTGGGTGTGTGTATAGGTGTTTGGACAATTCATGTTGGTGAAATTTTATTAAACTGAGGCATGCACCTATGTTTGACACACTTTTACTCGACACCTGAACCAGAGTCCATGTTACACATATACTTGAAATAGAGCTGACTACACAAGAAGAAGAAGAAGCCATCAAAAGTTTGGTGATGCTAAAGGAAGCTCTCGCTTTTGGTGAATCCAAAATTTGAAGCCAAGTTATATTTTGGATGTGACAAAGTTACCCTATAAAAATGATGATGGTAGATTTTTAGATAAGGGTTAGAATTAGTATCTCTCTCTCTCTTGTTCTTATTATTTTCTTTTTTTTTTTGCTTGACATCATTGGAATTTTTATCATTTTCATCTTTAGAAATATAAAAAAAAATTGGAATAGGATGCATTCACATCAAATCTGCCCCACAATTAAGTCTAGTCTTAAATAAAGGGAAAATTAGACTACATAAATCCTTAAGGTTTGTCTAAATTATCAAACAAGCCCAAAACATCTATCCAAGTCCTAACATTTTTATGCAATCCTTGTCCTTTATCACTCATACTTTAATTATGCCAATTAGTTAAGAGTTTATATGAGAAGATGACCATGGATAGGAATGAGGGGCGTTGAAGAATCTGCATAAATTAAACTAGCAAATTGTTATATTTTTTGTATATATTTATTTATTTATTTATTTATTTATTTATTTTTCTTCTTTAATCATTTCCAAATTTGTCTCTCAAATGGTTGACCCCAAATTATTGGGATTAAGGCTCAGTTTATTTTTGTTGTTGTTGTTGGGGAAGAATTAGCAGCTGACATATCCTGAAAAAACGAAGTTAGGGGGAGAAGGGGCCTTGCATTTTAGATATTGTACAAGTAATCTTGAGCTACTATGATTCACGAGGACGCAAGAGTTATTGGACTATGGCTGCCTTGCATAATCTCTTGAAATGTGGAGTATGGATATGGATATAGGACATGACAGGATGCAGAAACACAGCAAACATTTTAAGTTTAAAACAAGTATGTGACAGGACATGGCTATGACTTTCAGAGAAGATGACGATATAAGAATATGTAGCGTTGTAAAAGACCACTAATGGTTTAAACTAAGTTGATACCAAATGATTACTGCGAGATACAAAATTAGCATTGCATTGAACTGTCAATTAAGTATATGCTTATATCATTTTTTTTTATTTACTATTTTCTTCGATGTCCATCCTTTTTCAGTCAACGTTAGCTTATGTTTCATTGTAGCTTTTCCTTTTCTTTTGCTGCTGATACTAATGTTCTTCTAATTGCCATGCACTCCACATGACAGATGGGAAGACAATAGCCACTGCTGCTGCTCAATTGAAGATCTTTAATTCTTCGGATTACAAAAAGATAAAGAAGTTCTCTGGACATGCTGTGTGTAATATGTTTGTTTAATTATGATATGACTTCCGTTCAATGTCCCTTAAAAATATTTCTATGTGTCTTCTGTGTACGAATTTCCTGTCACTTACAGTCTTGAGAGCAACCTTAATGTGTTAAACAGGGGGATGTTCACCGTATGATGTTTACTGAAGATGGGAACTACATTTTGTCTTCTGCTGTTGGTGAAAGATACGTGGCAGTGTGGAGAGTCAATGCTGATAAAAAGCAATCATCCAGTTGTGTGCTTACAATGGAGCACCCTCCAGTTTTATTGGATAGTCTGAGCATTTCAGGTGGTTTGGTAGATGGAGGAGGTTTACATGTTTTGGCAATTTCTGAAATTGGTGTTTGTTATCTGTGGTACGGAAAGAATGTGGAGGAATTACAACATGCCAAGCCTACAAAGGTCTCCATAAAAGTTGAAGGCCTCTCCACAAGTCTTAAGAGTGCATTGCCTACAATATTGGCAGCAAAATTGCAAGGAACTGCCAAACCTGCCTCCGTGAATGTATTTGCTGCTCACGGTTTGTTAATTAAGCCGGCATTTGAGAAAATTTTGGTGTCTCAAGGTGTGGACATTTACTTGAGCAGCTCTACTGATGGTATCCTGTTACCACTGAATCAGTCCCGGAAAGTGAAGAGAGAGAAGCACTCACAGCATGGAGGTATATTAGGCTTAAGCTTACTTTTAGTACTATGCCTGAAAGTTTTTAAAATGTGTTATAGTGCTCCTGGGCAGTGATTCCCATGTTTTAATAATCGATACTCATTACTGTTTTTTTCTTTTAAATTATTCAGCAGTTACCGCGTTAGACCGATCAAATGCAGAAGATTCTGTAGTCCCAATTCCAAAGATATTAGATTTTGACGATAAAAGCCAAAGACTTGAAGACTCTATTATTGCCTCTGATGAGGCAACTGTTGATGATTCTTTCAGCCGCTGGAGCCGAGCCAAGCCTCTTGAAACCAATGGTATGATAAAAAACTCCTTTGTTTTTTCTAGGAAATATATATATATCTTGTGGCTTTAGTTTTTCTGTGGTGGAAAGAAAAAAGAGCTTCTCTCTGAGTTTCTGATAATTGTTTAATATTAATAGTTGAGAGTCACTCTGTATATTTTTCATGAGCATGCTTATATGCATAAGTTGCTTGTTGACATATTGCATTCATATTTTTGGAAGCACGACTCTTCTTTATAAAATAAGTAACCTTGTCTACACATGTAAGATGCTTTGAGCACATCCATATATGCATAAGCAGTTTTATTATGTATGGCAACCATTGGTCAGTCATATCTATGGGAAGCCAGAGCTTTGCTGAAGGTAACTAAGACGGCCTTCAAAATAGTGTAGTTTTCGGGGCAAGTATTTGTTTTACCTACATGGAAACTAGTGCCCAAAGCTAGCCATGGTAAATAGGTGTGTCTTGTGCAAAAATGAGCTTTAAGTCAGTGGCCCACTTGTTTCTTCATTGTGCCTGGACTCTTCATATATGGGAAAAGGTTTTCTCTTTCTTTGTCTTTGTACAGAGCGAGTTATGGGCTTGGAGTAATGCGAGAGTTACCATAGCAAGGAGCGGTGTCTTTAGGATGATATCTCTAGCCGTGTTATGGTTGGTTGATTTGGAGGGAGCATAATCAGAGGATTTTTGAGGGGGTGGAAAATTCTTGATGAGTTTTACTAGACAACTGTTTAATATGCATGTTTTTCTGGTCATATTCCAAGATATTTGAATCCTTTTAAATAAGGTTGATTTTGTGGATTCCTTCTCATTTTAGCCTTGTGGAAGTTACCTTCTTGGTGGTTTTACCCTTTTTTGGTTCTTTCAATAAAGTTTCCTATTTCTGATTAAATGGAAAAGGAAAAAAATTTAAGGCTCTCTGTTTTATTTTGTGCAATGAAACATCATTGATTTGTGTTAAATGAAATTCTTATGGTACTCCAGCAACTCCAGTCACTATGTTTATCCTTCTCTATTTTCTGTTAAAGAACACTTTGAAAGGGTTTCACGTTAATGTCCTATTGTTATTATGCCTCCTGGCAGAAGACATTGATGTAGAAGCAGTAGACAATGTTTCTGTATCTATGGAGGATCAGCTGAGACACCTTGGGATACTTAGCAACAAAGAAGTCTCTACAGCCATTGAAACACTAACAATATTAAAGGATATAAGTGTTGATGTTAATATGCCACCAAAGAAGGTTTGTTTTTGACAGAGTGCACAATCTTCCCTTGTAGTGGTTATTTTTGTGATGGAGTTGTGATTCTAACTGTTGTTTCTTTTTCTGTTTATTCTGTTTTCTTATTTCATATTTATAATCTCCATCAGATAAGGGAAGCTGTTTTATGCATGGGTTCTAGTGAAGCTTACAAGCTGTTGAAAACCTTGGTGGCCCAGTGGAAGTCAAGGTCTGTTGCACTCTGACCTGGTTAGACATGCACAGGCATTTACAAAATTGATGGATGCTCATGATAGCTCATATGTATATGAAATTTAACATTGTTTTGTTTCATTTAACAGAACAGGAAGCGGAAAATATATTCTTCCCTGGATTTCTAGTATATTGGTGAATCACAGTCAATATGTCAAATCTCAGGAACCAGTTAATCATATGCTTGAATCCTTGGGCAAGGTATGCTAATCCTAGTGATCCACTTCTATAATTTCTGTGCTTAACTGGAAAGGTGTTCTGCTTAGTAATTGAAAGCTGCTTCTTAATGGCTTTAACTCTTCATTATATGTTTGAAAATGCTTATTTTAGCCAATGAACTCGGAGGTCATGCCTTCTGTGAGTTTCTTACATCCTCATTCAACCCCCTGATTGAAAAACAGAAGGAAAAAATGGGGGAAAAAACACATTCAGCCATGTGCATGCACGATGAATATTTGGTTTAGAAGTATTGCAGATGATCAACATGTGAGATAAATTCTCACTTTAAGTCTACCTTTATGTTTATTGTTGGAGTGCACTGGTATGAAATTAGTAAAGCAAAATGCTTGGCCTTCGCAAACAGAGTCAGATCTAGTTAAATTCTTGGTGTCAAACTTCAGTTTCTTCTGTTTGCATTAGGCCTGTTCAATAGTTATTGTTCCATGTTCTTGCACCTTTTATTGTTCAATTGTCTCATTATTGGGATATGCTTCATGATATTTTCTGTATCTAGTTCCTGGTGCAACAATCCTTCTCATGCAAATCTTTCATTAATATAATGCAAAACTTTCATTTATATAATGCAAAACTTTCATTTATATATTTCTTTCAGCTGACAGAGTCCAAAAAGGTGGCTGTCCAATCTTTGCTACGGTTGTCAGGTCGACTGCAGCTTTTAACAGCACAGGTTTCACCATTCTCCCCAACTCAATATTTCTTGTGGTTTTGTAGATTCTTTGTTTCTCCTGTAAGATGTTAAGGTTGCACCCTCTTGGTGTTTCTTTAATGCAATTCTTCTCTCATCTGAGGAAATATCTGACGTCTCTGTCTATCTTCACCGACAGTTTGACAAGGCTTCTGTATATAGAACAGAGATGTTAGTAGAGGATCACCATATGGATGATAATGAAGATGAGGATTCAGAAATCGATGAATACTATTATAAAGAAGATGACAATGAATCACAAAATAGCAGTGAGGATGATGACTAGAACTGGCTAACGCATACCAAAGAAGGTGATTATTCTTTGCCAAATATATGTTCCTTTTGCATCTTGTATTAAAACATCTTTTGTGTGAGGGATGCCTGTGATTTGGGTGGATGTCAGTGAGCAACTTGATGGAAATTGGGGACCTAGAACCCTGTTTTCTACTTCAATTATTAATGATTGTGCAACAACTTCCATCTCCTTGGGTTTTCTGTTCACAAATTTTTTATCAGCTCTATACTATAAAGTTCTTTCTTTGGGACAAAAAGTAGTTGCTAATTCTTGGAGGTATCTCTGCTAAATGGTCAAACAGTTTGGTGAATGGTGTTCGAATCATAGATCTTAGAAATTGTTCAATGATGAAATATAATTGTTGTATAAATAATTATGTTGTTGAAGGGTGTGACAACTGAAGTATAAAATTATATCAAACTGAGATACTTTCTAGATGGGCCTTGCCATCATTCAGAAAAATGGAAATGTTGAGGAGGAGAAAATGTTGCATATAGAGTAAAGGGGCAAAGTGGATGACGTGGCACAGTATTTCTGCAATTTTGTGAGTGAAGAAAAATTTTCTAAAACCAACACTGTGTAATATTTAGAGTTGCAATTGCAATGACGAGCATGTGAAGGTGGAACACGAGCCTAAGAAGAAAAGGCGCTTCAATTGTAGTTAAAATGAGTAAAAATACATTATTTATGTGCATAGATGATATCTTTATGGAATTAATAAAGACCAAGCAAGCATCATCCTCTTTGCAAGGCGATACATGCATCGACCCTCCACTAACCTCAAAATGAAGGGAGTTTTGTTTAGTGGCTGCCTCACGTTCATTATTCTCATAATAAGAAAAAACGTCTTTAATAAATTTGATCAAGGGAGAGAATCAAGAGAAATTGCATGTGAAGAGCTATGTTTCAGTGGCCTTTGTACAAGAATGGCATTGATAGTAAATTTTCTAATATTGTGTTCTGTTTGTCCTGTCATAGCACTACCAAAAGAGTTTAATAAAATGAGGAAAGAAATGAGTAGACTTCAAATTTTGTTAGGCATGCAAATTTTGAAATATCTCGCATTAAGGCAGTTTATATGTCTCTCCCAAAAGTAGGATGCAGAATCAATTCTTCCTGCACTGACAAACTACGAATCTCATTCTTCTTCAACATTTCCACATGCTTATGAGAAAGGATAATGGGCACCAAACAATATTGTTTTACTGCTTATTGTCAAAGATGAACTCCGTTCCATGCTGACCTCTGCAATTCCTCTAAACTATTCTACATGCATTTGGATTTTCATCACTAAACATAGAGGTAATATTTCCATTGCTTCTATTGTCGTCATAGTCCTCACTGTAGTGGTTCATTGAGTTGTAGTGCATGTTCTGCGGCGGTGCCCGGATATGTTCATACTCGGTGATATAAGGTGATGGCCTATATGTGTTATAGCTGTGAGTTACATAAACAGGTTGGGGTGACGGTTGGGGCGGTTCTTGTCGGAATCCTTGACCACTTGGGTGATAGTTGTCCCAGTGCATACCATAGTGATGCCCATATCCATATCTGTATCTGTAATCAGGAGGGTGGTGGTATATTACATGAACCTCTTCCACATCTTTAGGTTTAGGTGGGTTTGATGGCTGGCCTCCTGTTTGTTCTGTAGCTGGTGGTGGTGGTGCTGCCTCTGGTGCTGGAGGGTTCTCAGGTGGTGGTAGGTCTTCAGGAGGTTCTGTTGGAGGGGCTTCTGGCGCTGTATTTTCAGCTGGTGGAGGGCTTGCAGCGTCTGGTTTTGGTTCACCTCCTTCAGGGGTTGGTTCTGTTGGCTTAGCGGCTGGGTATGTTGGCTGTTCTGTGTGGGCGCAGACGGTAGCAGCCTTTCTCGTTTTCTTGATGGCTTTGACAATTTTCTCAGGATCAGTCCAACCAATGATTGTTATTTTCTGTTGGGGAAAATCAATTTTGAGATCATATATACCTGCAAGAGGACCAGCATAGGTAAGGAAAAGTGAGCATAGGAAATCTTGAGATATTGATTTACTAGGAACAGGAAAGAAAAATCAGAAGAAACAAAGTGTGAGCTGTGAGAGAGTGAGAGAGAGCAAGATAGAGAGAGAGAGAGAGCATGTTACTTACCATTAATGCCATTTAGTGCTTTTTTGATCTTCTGTACACAGCCATTACAGTCCATCCGAACCTGTATTTCAATCACTCGAGGTTTCTGTATTAGGAAGAGATTTTAGATTTCTTTAGAATAGCCTTTAGTAATGTATACAGTTAATGCTTGGTCGCTAGATCATATGTTACCATGTTCAGAAATGAAGTTGTTAAAAATTCTGAGGCTTACCTCCAATTCTGGAACCATGAGTGATAGAGGGAATGGAGACCCAGAGGATGTGCTCTGAATGAGCAGGAGAAATTGGAGAGTGAATGGAGAATCACTAGGTGGCACTCATTTGTACATGAGGGAATATTTCAAAGGAACAAGGGTTTGGAGTATGTAAGGAATCTCTTTTCAGAGAGAGAGAGAGAGGTTTTGCTGCCTGTCTATTTTTTCTATTTTTCAGAAGCCAGTGTCCAATCTTAAGAGGAAGAAAAGAGGGATTATGGGGTTTAAGAAAGGGGGTCGGTGTTTTGTGTGGACCTTGCAATGTTGAGCCAAAGGGAATTTGCGTTTTTTGATGGATGGCCAGCTATAATTGAGTGATATGTGTTCTGCAGTTTAGGATATCCAAAACCATCCAAAAAAAAAAAAAAAAAAAGAAATTAAAGTGATTGCAGATGATATGAGACAACCCATCCATAGACCCATCGGTCAAAAAATGTAAAGCGACTTTTGAAATGGAAGGATATCTATCCTCAAGGAATCCTTCCGTTATACGAAAGACCAATTCTTTAATCTTCAATTTGGAAAAAACTTGCTTTGTGTTTCTTTCGGATTGCTTTATTTTGCTTGCATGGAATAATCCTGCTTTCATTTTTCTCATAAAGAGTGATAGAGACCTGGTTCCTTACATGCTTTATTTTTTTTCTTTTCCAGGGAGATTATGCAATAATTACGTGTTTGCACCAAGATTGTTCATATGATCGACATGTTTTTGAATTTTAGTGATATCTGCTTGATTAGTAAATGGCTTGAATTGATGTATTACCACCTCCCTGCAGCATCTTTTCCAGTCATTTTTACTGTGGAAACTGTCTTATGCTGGTTTTAGAAGCTCTTTTTCAAAGCAGTAACTCTTTGTTCTCTTGATTCTTCAATACAATCAACAAAACCGTGTATCAGTGAGTTGCTCTTCCAAATGTACTCAACATGATAGTATCCTCTGCGGTGTACGAATTTTGATAACCATCCCTTGTATAATTTGAGAACCTGTTTTGCACTTAATGTCTTTTACTTGGTAAATCGAACCGATATTTATTATCTTTCGCCAACACTTGGATTCAACTCTTGCCTGTGGAGAAACATCTTGTTGGTTGTGTTTGCGTGTCGTGTTTGAAGTCGTCCCCATCTGAGGATATTCCATTTCATTTCGAGTACGTGCGAGGAAAAATAGGTTTGTAAGGGTCAGTGAGTCCTTGTCTCAGTTAATTGAGAAGAACTTTAAAAAGGTTATCAATGCAAATGGAGGTTACTTATGATCTCTGCATGGTATCTATTCCATTCCAAGTTAAAAGGATTTTGGCAGGTTCTTTATGTGAACTCTCAGGTCTCGACATTCAACATTGACCCAGTTTAGGGTAAAACGTCTGGCCAGATGGACATTTTCTGTTAAGTGAACCAAGTTTTGGTTCGAGAAGTGCCATGTGCACGCCTTTGATCACCTTTGCAAAAATGTTGAAATCATGAATTGCTCCCATCAAATGGTTAGGGAATATTCTTGCTTGGATACTAGTGTTCTTGCTCTCTTTCCCCTGCGGATCATTCTAGAGATTGCTGAATTAGGTTAAAACGAGGAACTTGTGGTATAGGTGGGGGATGTTAGGTTTCTCCAACTCTTGGAATAGATTGTGGCGGAGCTTCATGGGTTCTCCTCTCTCTTGCGCATGTTAAGTCCAGAACTTGGGTAAAATTTGATTCCAGGTCTTTAAGCCACGCAATTTAAAAGTTAAGAACTGAGTTGCTAAGAAGATTCAAGCACATTTCTTGGGTATCTCATTTAATCGTCTAGGGTTTTACTTGTCCACCAACCTATATCGTCCGGCAAAATGATTGGGTCTACCACCAAAGAAGAAATGAATTGCGATGCCCCTCTTTTGGAAGAAATTTTGAATTAAGTTATTGAGCGAGCGTATAGATTTTGGATTATTCTATGATTTGCAATTTTTGTATATATTCGATAGATATACTCTGTTTATATGTTTTACTATTACTTCAAAAAAATAAAGAAATATTTGTAAAAAGGAACACGTTCAAATTTGAAGGTTCATGGGGGGGGGGGGAGAACTTTTTCTTGAAGTTTTTGGGAGGGGGAACTCTATATATTGGATTTCCACCAAAAAAAAAAAAAAACTCTATATATTGGATAAAAAGATGCCTCGCGTGCTCTAATTTTAGACATAAGGCATGAGGATTGTCTAAGGGATAAACTTCCATAAATTTCCATTGCTTTGTCCTGGCCGGCCTTTGATTTCCTCTTCTTTGATCTCATACTTACCTTTGCTGTGGCATTTTCTTACATATTGAACCTCCAGAAATTTCACTAGCTGCATCAAATTTGACCTCATAAGCAATGCATTCAAGCTTGTAGCCCAATGCATCACCCCTTCAATCATCGACCATGTGCGCACAAAGTTCTCTTTGTCAATCTCACCATTCCGATGCTTCACATGCTTAAATTGGACATCTGAGAAAAACCCAAATAAGCTTATGTTTTTTATTTTAAGAACCATATATTAAAATCAATATTTTTCCACGGATGAGTCTCACCTTGGGTGATATTGACTTGCTTCATAGTACCGGATGATCCTCCTTGAATTCCATCAACACTTTCAATGACTTGGGGTATGAGTTTTGGTAACAAGTTAAGATCAAAAGCCTTGAAAATCCTTGCAGGAGAAATTGGGCATGCAAACCATTGGCTAAAAGTGGTGACATCCATTTTTTCATTTCTCTCTCTAGTAAGAGAAAAATGGGGCTATGAAAAGATGAACAACTTAGTCATGGCCCATGGGTGTGCTTTGATTTGGAGGAGTTTGATCTATATATTGATTTGAGGAGGGTGGTATTTGGTCTTGCGAAATAGGGAAGGAAAATTAAAAATTGTTGTTGGTGTATGAAGGAAGACAAATTCATTTTCGTTTACTTTCAAGTCAAATGTTCAACCTTTTGTGGCTGTGTCAGACTCTTTTGGCTCTCCGCCCATAGGACACTGGTGGCTGTGTCAAATCAGACTGCTACATGGGATTAGTGGCGGTGGTTGTTCCTTTTTTTTAACCGTCCATATCCGGATTTTTATATAATTAATTTAATTTAAATACTATAAATCTATTTTAAATATTTATTTTCTTAAATCTTTTTTTACCATTTCAAAAGTATTAAATCTTTGATTAAAATATAAAATATCCGTTCACTTAATTTAAATTTAATTGGGAGGCGGTTGTTATCTATTCTTTTTACGTGAGCGGCTAGACTACAGACTTGAATGGGCTCACTGACAGGCCCATATATACCCGCTCAAAGCACCCTAGCCCATTATGGGCCCAAGTTCTCTCTCCTCTTGTTGCATTTTTTTTGTTGGATAATCGTCTATCACAAGGAGAGGAGGATTCATACTACTTGAGTTAAAGTTAATACTTCTCAAGATTGCCATGCAATTATAAAAACTATATATAATAAACAAAATTCATATAATAGAATGAGATTCCAACACTCAAAAAATATTAAAAAAATTGTATCTTTTTCCATGTTTTTTTTTAGTTCTTGGTATCATATTGAGCATTACAAATACAGAGGGGAAAATAATAAATATAAAGTTTAGTAAGAATATATAGCATTACCTATTAAGGATTGCCCATTTTATTTTTGCTCAATTTTAAAGGTATTTTTACCTCATTAAGTTGAAAGTTTTTGAATCTTTCATGGATATTGACTAGGGTGTAAAATGTAATATATATAACATGACTCATTTATCGGTCATAAAATTATATCATAGGTTAAAACTTTGGAATAAAAGATTTACTGGCGTTTTGTTGGTCTAATAGTCGAGTATTGATACATTTTAAATAAGGTTTCGAGTTTTAGTTTTGTGTATAGTGAAAATAGACGTAAAGAGAGTTTTATTTTATAAAAATTCAATTCAGTTTGAAATGAATTTAGTCAGGTTTAAGATGATTAACAAATATCGATGATTTATAAACATAATAATAATAATAAAAGGTTTGATTCTTCAACCCAATATGCATGCAATGACACTAATAGTCATGTTTCAGCTTTCAACCATTGAAGGACTGTTCTGAATTTAGACAAATTATTTAGTAGCTTGGGTGCAATAATTTTAATTCACACTAAATACAAATAAACACCCCTGATTTAACACTAAATACAAATAAATAACCCATAAAAAGGTATCATTGGGAAACTCCTATTAGGCAGAGGAAAAATAGGAGGAAGAAATGGAAGGAGAGCAAGGGAGAGAGAGCAATCGAGAGAATGAGTATGATGAAATGGAAACTTCCAACCAAGTGATCTCCATTGAAGAGGAGGATCATCTCCAAAGAAGCAAAAAGAAAGTGAAGCCACAAACCACAATCCAGATGATCAGGGGTCCAAAAGAATTTCCTTTAAGGAGATTCTATTAGGAGAAACACAAGGGAGTAAATGGATGGAAGAGGAGAGTGGAGCTAACATGGAGTCAGAGGAGGAAGCGTGGCTTGAGGGGGAGATGGAATCGGAGGATTTGAACTATCTGTTGCCAACAGTGTTGAGGTGAAAGAACTGATGATGCTTTTTCAGCAGCCTCTGTGTACGGGATTATCCTCACCTTAAGAGGAACAGAGAACTAAGAAAGTGAAAATTGGTCATGGGTTTGGAAAGAGAATGGTCTTGAAAGAGTTAAGTTCTTCTTGTGGTTGGTTGCCAGGGATCGGATCATGACAAATGTAAAGAGGACTAAGAGGCATTTCTCGAAAGAAGCTAGCTTTCCCAGGGGCAGACGGGTGGAGGAATCCACAATTCATTGCCTTAGAGACTATTATTTAGCCAGGGAAGTCTGGAGTTTGGTGCTTCATGGAGTGGAGTTTGACCATAACTTCTGATCAGATGATTTAGTCACCTGGTTGAAGGGATTAAACTCTGGCCCTTTCCATTGGAATAAGGATAAATTCATGGCTGCAATTTGGGTCATTTGGAAGAGCAGGTGCAGGTGGGTCTTTCAAAAAGCTAGAATGCAGACCCTGTAGTTGGCCAGGTGGGCCATCAACTTTACCGGAGAAATTAAGAGTGCTGGCAAGAAGGAAAGGGATAAGGGAGGTCTAAGTGAGGTGTGGATCGGGTGGGAATCACCAAGGAGGGGAAACGTTAAGCTCAACACAGATGGTTCCGTCACCCAAGCTTCTCGTCATGCTGCTGCCGGAGGCATTATGAGAAATGATAGAGGCGATTGGAAGTGGATTCTGCATCTGTTGTTGATTTACTTGGGGGCGAGCCAGCTGCTGATCACCTACTGAGTCCCATTCTGAAGGAGTGCAAGTGTCTCATGAGGGTGGTGGCAGTGGTGAATGTTTGACATATTTTTAGTGAAGGGAACAGATGTGCCGACTTTCTTGTTTCTTTAGGTCATAGCTTCAGTCCTGGGTTAAGAGAATCCTCTCATCCGCTCCCGTCCTTGTGCAGCCTATTGATTGAGGATGAAGGGGGTGTCAAAGTCCTGAGATCCCAGAGGAAGGATTTTCGAAGAAAGCCCAGCTGGATGGGCTTGAGTTTCAAGTGCCACTTTCTTTCCTTTGTTTCATCAAAAAAAAAATAAATAAATAAATAAATAGCCCGTAAAATTATGGGCCCCAAGCCCAAGCTTAAGAGTTTGTGTAACATCAAAAATTGCCTCGCTTCATATTGTTTCTTTGGAAGCCCATTCTAAGCAATGTCATGCTCCCACTAGTCTTGGGCTGGGCCTTAGAGGACCCGACCCAAGGTCGTGCTGGGCTGTGTTATCGGACCACTAGGTTCCGAATGCGTCATTTGAAGACCTTCTAGAGGCCCTCCATTTCGTAAACTTGGGAGTCCCCTTTAACTCCTCTCAAGTCTGGTGGCTGCAAAAACTGAATTCCCAAATATACCCTCGCCATCACACGACATGTTCTTAATTACAAAGGGTAAAAAATTATATATATATATATTTTAACAATTCAAAAAAAAAAGGAAAAATGTTAAGTCGCGGTTGATGTCCAGTTAATGCCATTTGAGCACATCATTTTTGTTAAATTGGATTGCATTGGCACAGAGAGAGAGAAAGAGAGGAGAGAGAGAGCAGAGAGAGAGAGAGAGAGAGAGAGAGAGAGAGAGAGAGAGAGCATGGGGCTTACAAAATCTGGGAAACCCAAAGAAACACAAAATATTTTCTGTTGGAATTAGTAAAATATTTGTTTTTTTTCCAACCCACTTTAAGACTTTCTATTTTCTAGATGGAGGGTGTGATGGCTCAGTTTCCCGCCTCTCCCTTTTTCTTTTTTAATGGTTTGAAAGATGAACGGTGGAAAGTGAGCAAGAAAGAAAGAAACCCACACGGTATTAGCACTAGGGGACCATATCTGTCTGTGTTTTTTTTTATATTTTATCGATCAATGTCATGAGCATATTCTCATTTATACCATTCAAGATTTATAGTGACATATTTAAGAGAGTTACTCTCTCAACATAATTTTTTTCATACTCAAATCGTGAGTCAAACTAGAAACTTGATTAAGCGATCTTGTATCACATTCCATTAGACAAATTATCCATTAATCTTCCTCTCTCTCTCTATCTCTCTCTGTATCACATCCCGTTAGACCAATTATCCATTAATCTCTCTCTCTCTCTCTCTCTCTCTCTCTCTCTCTCTCTCTCTCTCTCTCTCTCTCTCTCTCTCTCTCTCTCTCTCTCTCTCTCTCTCTCTCTCTCTCTCTCTCTCTCTCTCTCTCCATATCTAGAAAAAATGGGTTCTCATGAGCCTTCCCTTTCCATCTCTGTGTGGTCTTTCTCTGTTTAATTAAAACTATTGTTTTTTCTTGCGCTAATGAGGTGCTCATGATGATAAACACTTTATGTTTGGGTGTGGGGTTTTGGTTTTGGTTCAGGCAGTTGTGTTATTCTACCATATATCAGGGAAGTACCCAATTGTGGCCTTGAAGCGACATCCCCCGGTGGCTAGCTACACCAGTATACCACATTAATCATACTTTAACAAATGGATTATTAATAACGATAATTAAATTTTTATCCTATTTAATAAAATTAATTATATCATTATATTTTATTTTATATTATATATTTAATTATATAGATGAATTATCAATTAATCGAAAATCAATATCGGTGGTGATTGATTTTAGGGAGTTTCAAAAATGTTGGTGGGAGGGAATGACTTTGTGCATCACGGCACCCTCAAAAAATAAATAAATAAATAAATAAAAAAGAAAAACTATTAATGTGCAAAAAACAAAAAAAAAAAAAGGAAAAAGCAATGGCTCCATTTTCATTTTGGTGAGAGACATTTTGGCGGGCAGGGGACGTTTAGATGGAAAAAGATTGTACTTGGGAGGGCATTTCGGGTACAAAGAAAATCCGAGGGCTAGGGTTTCGCGTTTTATTGCTATAAGCCCCTACCTTATCCCCCGATGCCCCTTCCTTTTTATTGACATTCGGCTGCGTCTGATTGTGTCTGACTTGTGTCGGTTACACTCTCTCCCTCTATCTGTCCTCACTCTCTCTCCTCTCTGTTTCTCTCTCTCTCTCTAACCAAATTCTTATACAATCCCCCATTTTCACAGCTCTCTCTCCCCCTCTCATCTCTCTTACTTCGTTTCGATCGGTTTTACTCTGGTGATCTTCAAATTTGATTATTCGATCTCATTTTTCTCTCTGATCTTTTGATTTCCTGAAATCATCTCGGTGATCTGTTTCGTTCTATATCTATATCTTTACCAGTCACTGAATCGCTGCCATTAGAGTGTCTTATCTTCGAAATCGCTAGTTCAGATGCCGGATCTAACTGAGAAAGTAAGTGATCATGATCATGAACATGCTCGGGATCCTCTCTCTCTCTCTCTTCTGATTCATGATCTTCAGATTCGATTGAACAGTCACTGAAACTAAAACATAATCGATTTGTGTTTGATTGATTCAGATATCAGGGATATCAGAGCTAGAAGATATGAATCAAACTTTATCAGAAGAAAGCCAAGTTACTACAGAACTCAAGAAAACTTGTGCGGATTGCGGAACTTCCAAAACACCCCTTTGGAGAAGCGGCCCTGCTGGTCCTAAGGTAACTTTCATTCTCTTCATTTCTAATCGAGTTTTGCGAGTTCTGATTCTCAGATCGATGTTGATTTTGATTTTTTGAATCTGCGATCTCAGTCACTGTGCAATGCGTGTGGAATTAGAAGCCGAAAGAAGAGAAGAGCTCTTGTAGGGTTGAACAAGGAGGACAGAAAATCGTCGGCGAAACCAACGGCGGGGACGAATAAGGCGATGGTTGGTGGTGGTGGTAGTGGTGGTTCGGATGAAGAGAACATGATAATGAAGAGGAATTTGATAGGATTTGGAATGGGAGGTGGTTCAGTGTTGAAGATGCAGAGATCTAAATTGAAGACGAAGAGAAAATTGGGGGAAGAAGAACAAGCTGCGGTGTTGCTTATGTGTCTTTCTTGTGGATCTGTTTATGCTTGAAGCAGCTGCAGATTCCACCCATTTTGTCTTTATCCCCAAAACAACAAAATCATCAGTGCCCCTCAATCTTTATCTCTCCCCCTCTCTCTGTCTCTCTCTCTATAGGACACCCATTTAGTCTTTTTGCCTGTTAACCCCTTTTTGAAATGGGATTTAGGGGATTGGAAGAGTTTTTTTTGCTTTTTTAATGTAGAAGATGATGGAATATAAGTGAAGAAAATCAATGATCAATTCTCTTTATTTAATTATTTATTTATTTGGGGTTAATTTTGTTGTGGGCGTAGCTATAGCCCCTCACATTTTGTAGGGTTTTGGTGGTTGGGAAGGATGATTTGAGAAATGATGGAAGTGTAAAGTGTGGGCAATTTACCATCACTGCCCTCATGCCTCATTGGCATGTTTATTTTTGAGCTGCCCTTTTCGTCACAAATTTCAACTTAATTTTTAATTTTTCTATTCACATGAAATTTATGTAATTACATTTTACTAAATTTTGAATTATTCCAAGTAAAAAGAGTGGGAAGGGGCGGAATTATTAGCAAACTTGTTATTAAATTAACATGCTTGTAAATCATTTGTAATTGTTTACCACATCAATCTCTTTGGATTATGGGTTCGGTATAGAATATTAAATTCATTTAATCAAATCTCGATTTTAAATTTTAAAAATTAAAAATAATTATAAAATGAATTTCACGATAGTTTGAGCTTAATTAATTAGATTTTCAGGTATAAACACAAAAAATAACTGTAGTAGATAAACATATTAGAAAAGTTGTGGAGAGTTTAATTATCTATTTAATTCTTTTAGCTTAATTATACTTCTTATTCGATCGTATTTGTTTGTGACGGTATTGATTGAGATTATTAATATAATAATAATATTAGTCTTTTTTATCAAAAGGTTCAATTTTTTATTTAACCGAGAAATATTATATTAGTCAATAATCTTAGTCTCTAGAGCTTTATATTTTGTATTTAATTTTTTTATTATAATTTTAAAATGCTATAAGCGAATTAAAATGAAATAAAAATTAATAAAATTGAGAAAAGAAGAGAAGAGATTTGGAATTTGGCTTTGCGAGGCGGGTACTTGGTGGGAAGACTAAAGTAGGAGAAAATCAAAAGGACAAACCTTTTCCCTCCTAACAAAGTGTGGTTACTTGCGCTACTACTAAGTAAGAATTTTCTCTCCCCAAAAGTTCCTTTCCTTTTTAACCTCGAATACATTTTTGCCATAAAAAGGTTAATAAATTTTGCTATTAAAAAATGTTGTTAATTTTTTCATTGGCAAAAAATAGAAAAAAAAAATTATCAACCGAGTCGTAAAGGTGATTATGATCACTAGGCTGGGGATCAAGTGTAATTAATTTAATATTTTTTTGTTCATAGTGAAATTCGAACATAAGTCTATTATAAGGG
Source organism: Dillenia suffruticosa (assembly GCA_033439265.1). NCBI lineage: Eukaryota > Viridiplantae > Streptophyta > Magnoliopsida > Dilleniales > Dilleniaceae > Dillenia > Dillenia suffruticosa. The sequence continues at coordinate 19,067,236 of JAVTVX010000011.1, forward strand.
GGACGAGAATTGGTGCCACTTGAACTGAATATCATTGGAGCAATTAATTTAACATCAACAATAAGGCCAAGAATTAATTGATGGAGAAGGATTTTACAAATCATATATTATCATCGTTAATGTAATATATCGATACTTAATTGGTTTAGTAATTAAATATTTATATTTATTATGTAAAATTTTGGATTTGAATTTTGTGTATAAAAAAAATAAACGAACATGAGATTTTGAAATTTTATGAATTTTATACTTGTACGTTACAAGAATTCTGTATCATTGTGAGTTCATTTATTTGTGTGGAAGTGGAAGTGGAAGTGTACGTGCAACTCAGTACTCAAATATGAAGGTAAGTGCAATAGTTATTTGTTTCCTGCAACCAAACCTACCACACTAACACTATCATTTTCAATGAAGTGCTGGCAATGGTCCTACCTCTTTCTTTAGAACACCCGCAGAAAGAACTTGTTTTGTGCTTACCAAAATGGAATTCGGCTTCTGGTTTGCAATTAAGAAGTGCAATAAAGATATCAAGTATCTTGGGAACTCAACTGGGGTCACTTTCACATTCCTTAGATTTGATATAATGATGTCTTCTTTGCTCAAAATGGTCAGGAGGTTGAACTTCAAGCCCCCATCCCACCAAGTAGTCAAAAACCCTTTTCCTTGTCCAAATATGTGATAAGCTCTACGCCTTCAACAACATTCCTTTGGTAAACCACTTGATTTAAGCTATACACCTAACAAGATAATTTTTTTTTTCTTAGTAGATGAACTTTCCGATCACAGTTTTTAAAATTTGTAGTTACAAACCTATTGTGAATGTGCGAAGAACTCATAGGCCATCCATAACCTATGTTGGTTCAAAACTTCCCTAATACTAATACAACTATTAAGAATAAATGTTTAACCTTGTTAGAGATCATTTGCCTGATCAACGTTTAATTAGTTTAGTGATCGGATACTTATATCTCTTAAGATCTCAATTTTGAATTTTATATAAAATAAAAATAGTTATCATAAGAGTTTTATCTCTTAAAAATTTAATCTAATATAAACTGAATTTTATTAAATTTAATATTTTTATTCGATACAGAAAAATTTATGAAAATTTCGATCATTGTTTTGTCTTGTAAACCCAATTTTGAAAAATTAGCCAAGATTATCTTATTTTATTTTAAATAATTAAAAAGAAAAATTTTAGTAAAAAATGTATAGTTTGCAAGTAGTTCTATCATATTAACTTTTCAACACAGCGCATCGGTCAAATGGTCTAGTGAAATATGATATTAAGTCTTTTAATTAAAATTACGAGTTTGACTCGTAATTTGAGTATGAAACAAACTATGTTGAAAAGATAATCTCTTAAATGAATCACTGTAAGTTTCAGATCAGATTAATTAAAATATAATTTTAGATATCGATTAGTATAATATAAAAAAAATATTAACTTTTTAATAGAGTACATAAACACATTTGTTTTAAGTCATGATATAAATGTTACATAACCCACCAATGTCTAATGGCTTAATTAGTTTGGGATTGACGCTCTTTAATTATGGTCGGAGTTTTGATCCCCATAGAAACAAAAAAAATTAACGTTGGGAGACCTACCTCCTAAATTGGACCCCATAAATGATCAATCCAGATTAATCAGGACAAAAATTAAAATACTGAGTGAGTGATCAAGCCATCATTAAAAAAAAAAAAATGCTACGTAACTCATATTGAAAAACCGCTTGAAAGGGCGGCAGCCTTTCTTATATCTGGACCTGGGAAATGAAAATCATTTCTTGGTACGGAAGAGATGTGCCAGGGTGGCTAGGGGGTGCTCTCTTCGGGGACTAAAGAGCTAGGCCTTGGCGCTAACCCAATCTCCAGGTAGCTATTCTCGGCCCATGCGCTGGAACACAAATCATTAACGTGGTCAACCCAACATATCCTTCATCTTTTCTTTTCTTTTCTCTTTTTTTTCCCCCTCATAATACTGGTCTTAAGCTTTGAATCTTGAATCTTTCTAGCCTAAAGAGAGGAACATTTCCGACGCCTGCAATTTCAGGGCCAGCATTCACAAAGATCACATTATCTAATTCTATTAACTTCCCAACTTAGAAAAATATCAACCCAATGCTCATCAGATTGGATTGTGAGGCACTGGGGTCGGAGAACTGATCTTTCAGTCATGGAAGAAGTCATCTCTTGAATCTTGATGCTGGAAAGGTATTGGTATCAGTCCATAGACATAGGACCTATCTACTAACTGGGGTTTCTCATGCAAGTTCAATTTTTCTTTCAAAGGCGTAAATTGGCCTACATTTCTGCAGTAACATTAGTACTTCTTTTCACACTTTGTTTTTCTGTTAGGCAATGGAGGAGAATGTTGGACTTGAAAGTCCTTTCGGTAACCATATGAGCCAAAGGAAGCCTTTGGTCCTCATCTGCAGAACTTAAGAAAATGATTTTAGTTTCACAGGCTATGAGGAAATTTTGCTCTCATTTATTGGTATCCCCCCGGGGGGGGGGGGTTAGGAGGACCCAGAACACAGAACCTAGGACAAACACTAACAGGCCAAACAGGGCACTAGCCCCCAAAAAATAAGGCACCCTGCTCCCTGCTAACCTCCCATCTCTCAACTGCTTAATATGAAGCTGACCCTGTCTGAAGAACTCAGCAAATCTATGAAGATCAGACAGCATCGCTTATTACATCCCTACTGCTTAGAAACCAATGGTATCACTGCACTTCAAGTTTTAACTGTATCCCATTTGCCACCTTCTTTGGAACTGTTCCAATACCTGTACTACATTTCTCCTCATTTACTTAGAATATTTTCAGGTACCTTCTAAACTTAGCTCGACCCCTAAACTCTAAAGCACCACTTCCCACCTCTAAACTTAGCTCGACCCCTAAACTCCAAGTTCATTTTTTCTTTTTCTTCTTTTTCATTTTGTGTTATGTCTGCTTTTGCTAAATCCCCACGTTATCAGTTTCCTTCTTATCATCACATTCAAGTTCAGCAGAATTTATTTCTCCAGCATCAGCTGTGTCAATCCTATTTCGCAGCTGCACCAGAAATTACTGGTAAGAGAACAGAATTGCTCTCACCCCATCAAGCAGAGAAAAAGTTACTCTAATAGTTCAAAGAAACTTTATACCGGAATAAAATTGTAGATAGATGGCTGCATAACGAGACGATAATCATGCTTAGCAATTGGGACAAGCAACTGCACCAGCTCCTGAATAATTGCTAAGCCTCTCAGGATCATGGTATTATTTTTGTAATGCTGCAAAGACAGATGGTAAGATCGGAAGAAGTTTGAAAAGCACTTAATCTAAACAACTTTTGGGACTAAAAGATTCCCATGTACTTAACATTTCACGAGAAACCTTTTTAACAAGAGAGCACAAGATATTTTGCATAGAGATCAATAATCTTCTGAAAATAATCATCTGAAAATCTTTTAAAAAAGAGAGAATTAGATATTTTGTATGGAGATGAACATTGGAAATGAGCATATAACCTCATTTATTCAAAGATACGATATAAAATTAATTAAATTGTTTTATAAAAATACTTGAAAAAGAGGCAATTGTACTTCTTGAAGTTGAAACATTGCCTCGAGTGGGCACCGCCCTCTTGACTTGGGAAATGTAAAGCATGTCTTGGGACGGAAGAGATCTGTGCAAGGGTTGGGCTGCTCTCTTCGCGGACAAAAGAGCTGGGATTAGGGCTGCCCTAATCTCCAGGTGTAGCAATCCTGACCACAATCATTAACATGCCCCAGACGTTTAAATAGAACCTTTTTAATAAAAAAAAATGCCCAGCCATTATATTTATTGATAATTTCAACTAAGATCGGTTAAATAGAACGTAGATGTTTGAATCGGATTAATCAGAATATAAATTCAAATATTAGTGGTAGGTAAAAAAAAAAATCTTCTCAAATAAGGCCCATAAGCACATTGATTTTAGGTTGGTTTAAAATCAATTAAATGATTATATAAAACGACGTGGAAAAAAAGGGCCCTTTAACATATCTTACTGAAACACAACCTCAACTCAAAAGGGGCAGCAGCCTTTCTTGGATCATGACTTGGGAAATAAAATGCATTTCTTTGGTGCGGAGGGGACTTGTGCTAGGGTGGGGCTGCTCTCTTCCGGGACTAAAGAGCTCGGCCTAGGGCTGACCCAATCTCCAGGTTAGCTATTCTTGGCCCATGAACTTCCACTGAATCCTTACATCTATTGTGACGTTGGAGCTGCAGCTGGAGATTGGAGACTGCATTCTCTGCGTCCCCAAACACTCGTGACTTAACCCTAACAAAGGCTCGATTTCGAGTGAACAGGAAAAAAAAAATTGAAAATGACACGTACGACATCAAGTCAGAAAAAATATCCCAACTTATCGATAAATTCTAAAATTTTTAACTGTATTTGTTGAAATATCGTTCCGGAGTTCAGGAGGATAGTTTCCCTCTCCCTGACCCAACTAAAGGAAAATTTGAGGCAAACTAATGTGCTATGTATTTATTTTTACCCATCAAAATTGAGTAACCAAGTGGTCAGTATATTCTTATCCATGGTGGGGTGAGCTTGAGAGGATTTGAACCATAATGGAAAGATGGGCCATGATTTTATGAAAACTCATATACAAAAATGGTGGAAATCAAAGTTGCTTGGCTACCATGTGTATAAATATAAATATAGGTTGAGGGAAGGGTGGAGGAGCAAGGTCTCACCAATATACAGCTGAAAAATTAGAAGCTTCCAAAATTCCCCATGTATTCTGGCCTACAGGTAGAGCTATACCGCAACCATGCATACACAATTTCCACATTTATAATGTGGACAATCTCATCTGGTACAGTAATTAGCCATCCACGAGATCATGTCCTCATTATACAATCTTCCAAAAGGAGGAGATGGAAAGAAAAGAATGTATGCGTGCATGTGAGTGAGTGAGAGAGAGAGAGAGAACCTGTAACGGCGAAAAATGATTTGGAAGAATCAACCTCTAAAATAGGTCTTACAGTGTTCAAATTTGATTTGTCAGACAAATCCCGATAGTGAAAATAAAAAAAAAGAGATAGAGAACCCTATCATCATATACATTTTTTGTATATTATATAATATATTACATAAATTATTGTAATGAATTAATATTTCTTGATATAATAAAAAGAGAGGATTCATCGATCAATATTGTTACGTCTTCAGGATATAACTATGAGAGTTTCTGACTTATATTTTTAAATACACAGAAATTCCACTAAAATACTAAAACCTTACTTTATAACCTTTGTAGTGAGTTTATATTTATAAATGATCATTAATTCAAATCAGTTTATGTGATTGGCGCACCCTGATAATATATGTGAGTTGCAACCGCTGCTACAGCTTGGGGTGATGCGCGCCAACTTGATTTTTGACCCCACAAAGATGACTAGAGAATAGCGCCCAACCACCGCCCCACCCCACCAATTGTCTACACAAAAACCATGACCCTAGTCATCTCTCCTTCTTTTTGTTTTTGTTTCCTCTGGATCAATAAGTATGATTCGAATTATATAAAACCCATTTAGGATATTTGCATCTTCACCTTTTCAGACAAATACCCTGCAATTGTGCGAGAGAGCAATTCATTCATGCGCGTTCTCCTCTCTACCCCCATAATTCATTCGCACACCATCTAATCATTTCTTCGTCTTCTACTGCAAAATCCTTCCATCTCGTGCCTCGATAACCAGCTGTTGGTGGATCGAATGCCCCACATTTGCATTTGATGTTCTGACACTACCATAGAGTCACATTAGAAACATTTAGCACAACTAGACAAACCAGCCCACATGTATCAAACGTAGCTATTAAGGGCGGTGGACTGTATGATTGGAGTTGAAAATGCCTCTCTGTTTTCTTCCTTAGCTACTTCACGTAAGCATTACACCGTTAGTAACACAGATAAGAAAAAGGACATGTCTGCCTCACTTTTCTTCACATGGAATTGTGAGAAAAGGTTGACCCCACCACCATAGACCCATCTTCCATAATTCCTTGAAAGTAAGATGAGAAGTTGCCCACACAAATATACTCACAAATTCTTCTCATTTTTCACCCAAAAAGAAAAATAAAACAAAATTCGTGTGGTTATCTTTGATCCTCACATATTCTTCATCATAAAACCTTTTCACAATGAATAACAATTGAAACTTAAGACTAGAATGGATGATTTAATTGATATTTATTAATACAATGTGCTAAATTATTATTTAATTATCGGTGATATGGACAGATTTTAGTGACATATTATAAGTAATCAAACAACCTAATGTTTCTAACATATTCCCTTTTGTGTATAAGGGGGCAAAATGCATTTATCATTATAAATTATTAAATTATTTATAATTTTTTTCTCAAAAATTTTACTATATAGGTGCCTCTCTCTTAGCCCGTCTACGCAAAGATCACACATTTCTTTTTGTTTTTTTGCAATAATTGAAATCCCTTGGAAAATGAAATGACTTTTTTTGATCCAATTATTTTTTAAAGCAGTTCAGGTGAACCACAAAATTCTTTAAAGGATGACACCTGCAATTTGGTGCATTATTTTCCCAACAAAGATTTAAGGATACGATGATTTTGATAGAGTATGACTACCAGAGTAATCTTTTGCCTCTACCTGTGATCCCCTCTGGCCAAAAGTGCACACGGATAGAGAGAGAGAGAGAGAGAGAGAGAGAACTATAAAGGTTGAGAAAAAACTCGACTAGAATTCAATAATTAACACTGTAATCTACCAGAAAAAACTGAATGACTGGATTAAAAATACAAATTATATTTCTTAAATTATCATTCTAATCATAGACAGAAAAATTGATGCTTGAATTTGTCAAGAGAAACAAACAGCATGTGAAAGAAGAAGAGAGTGAGAGAGAAATTCACTTCGCTATGCAGCTTGGTCATTGCCACCTCGTTCAATTCCTCGTCAAGATAGAAAATTTTGGAACACTGTCAATTTCCCACTTTCCAAATTCTCTGGATCTGATAATCTGACACTTATTTTCGATGATCTTTCACATTCTTTTTCACTTCAGAAAAAGCAGAGGAGCAGAAAAAACAGAGGAAATACAGAGCATCCACTTTTGACTCTAGTAGATGAAGATGTAGATGGAGGGTTGCGAAAGTAAAATGGGAAATAGGGAAGGAATGTGTTTGGCGGAGGTGGCGTAGGATAGTTCATATACGGCGGCGGATACACTCCTCCTCCACCTCCTCCCCCGATGTAGCCACTCGGTGGTGGTGGTATGTAGTAATAAGTGGGATGTGATGGTGGTGGTGGGTAATAGTAGTAAGTGTGTGCAGGCGGCGGAGGACAGTTCCCGGTGGTGGTTGGTGGCGGCTGAGACGGAGGATGTGGTGAAGGTGGTGGTGGTGATGGATTTGTGTTGCAACAAGTTGAGCACATTGCGCACATGATCTGTGCTTTTTTGGAGATCGCAAATTTTGGGAAAGGTGAGCAGGAAATTGATTGAACGATGGAGAAAAGGGAGAAAATAAAGAGAGAGATTTTGTGGGTTTTTGCCATTTTTGGTAAAGAAGAAGTGGGGAGAGAGATATTTTGTAGAATGAACACGATTAAGAAAAATGGTCAAGTGCTATGAAGAAGTGTCATGTTTTCAGAGATGAGAGAGAGAGAGAGAGATGTGTGTGTGTAGTGCCCTGACTAGAACAGAAGATGAGAGAAAGAACAGCAAAGCAACGTAGCTATAAGTGCCAATGAGGGTGTGCAGGCAGGAGGGTGCGTCTCTTATCTTTGCCTACAGCCAGAGCACCATATCCTTTTTTGATAACATTAAAGTAAAAGAAATTATTCTTTTTCCAGAAAATTTTAACAATATAAAGTACAAAGGTGAACAGCGTATGTCACCAACACGTTTTGCTTTTGACACTTAGCTCAAAAAATGAAAAATATTTTTGGTATCTTTTGAATGTACAATTACTCTATCTTATGTCCAATAGTATATAAACATATAATATGAAATTTAAATTATTAATATATAAAAAAGTAAAATTTCAAACAAATATTTAGAGCCTTCAAAGTTTTCAATAATTTAAAACAAGTGATTAAAATTTTATATGCAAATGATTAAAATTTCACTTTCTATTATTATTGCAGTTCAATGTGATAATCCATTAAAATCTTTGATCAAAAATAAAAAAAAAATTCAAATGATTAAAGTTCCTAGTATAAGTGTGTATATCAAAATTTCGAGAAAATCGTAAAAACGGAGAAAGAAAGAAAGAAATTTTAGAAGATCGGCTAAATAATTAATTATGGTGGATTCTATTAACAAATGACAATAATTCAGTAGTTTATGATACGAAAAACATAATATGTTGAAGACACTAAATGTTTTTTAAATATCAAGAAAAAGCCTAAGGGCATCATATGAATATAAAAAAAAAAATCTTGATTATTATCAATAATTGCATGCTCTTGATGCATTAGGAAAAGTAGATGTTTATCAAGTTAACATTGGCCGATTAATACAGTAATTGAACACTAATATCTCTTAAATAAAATTTTAAATATGAATTTTATATACAAAAAAATAATACACTTGGAGACCATTTATGAACTATCCAATACACATAAAATTTACTCTCGTCCTCCTTATAAACTTTGTCATTTATTTGAAATGCTACTCTCTTTTTTTTTAATTAAAAAAAAGGAAAGAATATAAAATTTTCTTTTGCAAGTTCACAAGTGGAATTTGTTCAGAAGAAGAAGAAGATCCCAAGTAAAAATTCTTCTTTTTCGTTACAAAGCTGGAGTGAGTAGCTTTTGCAAGTTCACAAGTGGGTTTTGTTCGGAAGAAGAATGTAAGGTTGCCGTGAAAAGGCTGGAGTGAGTAGCTTTTGGTGTCATTTTTTCATGATTGGAAAGCTTGACAATGCAGTGTAGACACACACACACACACACACACACAGGTGGATGAGAGTTATTTGGAGGTTAGAGAACACAGGCGTATACAAGACGCAACGCAACTCTCTCATAATTTTTTGGGGGGGCTTTTGTTTTAGGGTTTGAATCGAATGGTGATGGCCTTTTAACTCATTTCCTTGTATTAGTTGAAGAAAATATATTAAATACTTCTGCGATATATATATTTAAATTGTAGCATAGTTGAACATTACCCATTCTGATAATATTTGTATCATTTTTAGTAAAACTAACTAAATAAAATTTATTTTTAATATTATACCAATACATAAAAAGAACAAACAAATGTAAACTATCAGTGTATTTTTAATATTATTAGGTTAAACTCTTAAAAAATAAAACTCTTCTGCGTCTGTTTTTTCTATACATAAGATTCAGATCTGAAATATTATTTAAAAGGTATCAGTGTCCAATCATTAGATCAACTAAATATTGATAAATCAAATTTATCTATTAAGATATGGAAAAGAATAATTGGTCTTTGCATTTTTCATTTAGAAGATGTGTACTTTTTTCTTTAAAACTTCAATTTTTTTTTTTTTTTAACTTAAAACTGTCCTCTATGGTATGCCAATGCCAAGTACAATTGTCAAAAAAGATTTTTTTTATTATTATTATTATCATCTGTGAAAGGCCTTTAGATCACCATTTTCTAGGGTTAAAAGGTAATCCATCAACGGCCAATTTCCGCTCCCACGTAACCTTTCCAGGCTGTCGATACTTCTCCTCCTGTCACCGGAGGTTAGCAATGGGGTCCACCCAACTTTAAAAAAAAAAAAAAAAGCATTTTATTTTTAATTGTAAATTAATTAATGAAATGTGGAATAATGTCAAATTGGTGATATATCCATCAATTTGATAAGCCATGAACTCCTCAGATGCTTAAACATGGAATTCGAGGGGTGCTAGAAAGATTGCTGCCAATGATCTAAAACTAAATTTTAAATCTTAGGATTTCATTAACCGGCGGTTTTATTTTTTATTTTTTTTGTTATATGAGATTTGAATACTGTATTATAAAATTGGGAGAGAGCAGTTGTGATCATTAGATAGTCTGGGATATTATATTTTTTTTTTTATTCAATAGAAGGTTAATAAATTTAGTATTATATAATGGAGAATAATATTCTTTTTATATAATTATTAAATAAATTAGAGTTATTATTAAAATGTGAACTAATTTTCTCAGAAAAAACTCTCACGACTGTTATCAAAGCCATGAGCTCCTCACATTCACATGATTGGATTGGCATATGGAAAGATTGACACCAATGAGCTAACACTAAATTTGGGGTCTTTCCAAAGACTTCATTAACTAGCAAAAGTGTCCTACTTCTTGGTGTGTGCACTAATTATTAGTGTTACCAAATTGAAAGTCTGTCCCAGCACTCAATCACCAAAAGGAGATTTTGAGCTTTCAAAATCTTTTCTTGCTTCCTTCCGTTTACAGAGTTTTCTTTTCTCAAATCAATCCATACATCAATAGACAGTTGGTCTAATAGAATATGATATTAAATTTCTTAATCAAGTTTTTAAATTCGACTTGTAGTTTGAATATAAAAAAACTATATTTGAAGAGTAACCCCCCTTAATGGGTCACTGTAAATGTCGAATCAAATTAGTCGAAATATGATTCTGAATATCGATCGGTACAGTAAAAAAAAATCAACCTCTATGGGTACTTAACTCTGGATTGCTTGTTATTTATGAGGCATGATCGAATGGCTCCTTTGTTGGATTTGAAAATATATACAAAGTGGAAAAGGGTTTTTGCTTTGGTGGAGTGGCTGCCCCTCCAATCTCATCTACTCACTTTTGAGGTAATCAAGAGTTTGACATATTTCAATTAACCAAACAAAGACTTTTTTATTGAGCGGCTTATCAAGCCTAGAGGACTCGCTTATGCTACTAAAAACCTGTCGCAATCCAAATACGATAGAGAAAGAATAGAAGAGGAATAGAAGAGAAAGAGAAGAAAGAAAAATAGAGAGAATTAAGAGAGAGAGAGAGATCTAGAGAGGGAGAGAGAGAAAGAGAATACAAGAGAGATAAAGAGAGATTTCATTATCATTCAATTTTATCTTATATTACATGTATTAGATTACTATTTATACTAATATTTGTAACTATTTTCACTAATTATTTAACCATTACAACTAACTATTAATAACTCAACAATTAATTACTAACTTTTTTTACTAATCATGATTAACTATTAACCGATGGTTAATAGTTGTTACAATATTTCTCTTCTTTAAGAACATTCTTGTCCTCAATGATGGAAAACTAAGAATTGATATTTGAATCTATAGATCTTTGCATTTGTGTTGAAAGTTAAAGTGATGAAAAGGAACAATAGATATAATTTAAGTTGCAATGAGAATATCGGAAGAAAAATATAAATGGGGAAGTTTGAAGGAGATTTTTTTTAACTTCTTTTCTGTGAAGGATTTTATTTAATGATTATCGAAAATTCAATTTTTGAAGGAATTGACAAAAATTCTCCGTCAATAACTTTTTTTTTGAATATGTAAGACCATTTTTTCTTGGACATGCAAAACGCTTCTTTCTTAAAAATATAAGGCACAGTTAAAATGGGTCAAACAACTTTTTTCATTTCAAGTTTCTTTTCAAACAAGTTTGGGTCATCCCAGTTAAAATGGGCCAAGCCCACATGACCAACGAGCACAGGATCGATGCGCCAAACTCCATAGTTAGGCCCAGACCTCATTAGATTACAAACCCAAAAGATTTCTAAGCTTACAAAAGGAGTTTTGTGCGAACAAACGTCCCAAATCAAACTTTTTTTAATTGAGTGGTCAGATAATTTTTTTTTAATCAAAGAATGATACAATAGAATTTGAAAGAGTTAATCTCTAAAATAGACCCTATATTACTCGAATCGGATTAGTCATATAAAACCTAAATATCGGTAGAGAAAAAAAAAAATCAACTAGCATCCTATACTTTTAGTTATATAATACTAATTTTTTTAATCAATATATTAACTTTAAGTTTTAAAGATAAAATATAAATTTCATAATTTTTCAAACCGAATTAATCATTACTGTATTTTTGTTTAATATTGCATCCTTAAGAACTATACTAAAGAAATGGAGGTGGTTTATTAAAAAAAATAAAAAAAGGAAAGCAATGTATTGGAAAGGGGAATCAAATTTCTATGGGTGTAATGATAGGACGTTTCATTTCTTTAATCATAAATTTCGAGTTTGAGTAATGAGAATAGAGAAATAAAATTTAAAAATATTGACTCTTTAATACATCCCACAATACTCGAATTGAATTAATTAAGTAAAATTCAGATATTGATTGATGTTAAGTAATCCACTTACAAAAAATGGGGGTTTTGGTCCATTGGATTGAACGATTAATTTCTCCATATGCAACCATTAAAATTTGGGCATTATTTTTCTTTCTAGATTCCATAAATTAAAAAGTCCCCCATAAGAACCATGCAATTTACACCGACACCAGCAAATCAATATAGCGACATTTTATTCTTTGAAGAGGATGATACAAAGGGTAACACATAAGATGATAACAAGACTTTTTATTTATATCAAAATAAAATTATATGTTACCCTTTGTATCATATAACATGATTTTTTGGTAGTTTGTGATACGATCTCGTGAATAATATGATATGATACTCTTATATGGTTTTTATTTATATCAAAATAAAACAAATAATTCATAATATTTATAAAATTATAAAATATATTAAAGAAAAATAAATAAATAAGTCTTTCTCACCAGATAATTTCTCGTCATTTCATTGTTGGAGGAAGAGGAGACATCGTAGGACGCCTATCATAGAAAGGCCAAACTGTGTCCATGAATTCTAACTCAATTGGTATTATTCTTATTGAGATTTCAAGTTTGAATCTCTATGATATACCAAAAAATAAAAAAGGCCAAGTTCATTAATTAATACTAATAAGATACGGTCAATTTTGTTTACATAGAAAGATGCCACCTGTGGTGGGGGTGGGGGTGGGGGTGGGGTGACTCTATGTTCATACATAGAAGGCAATATTTATGAATTTTTTATACTTATCTTTCTATTTTCAAAACTCATCGGTGATCGATTCACAAACACGTGAATATTCAAAATCTCCCCCCTACCGATCATAAAGAGATTACTTGGTTGGAGATACTTGTTTGTGGTGGTCGAAATGAATTAGCTCTCAGGGTATTGAATAGCATAGGAATTTAAAGAGGCTATTGAAGTAATGTAAGATTAATGTGCATGCACCACTTTGCAGGTCAATCAACTTTTTCACAATTCCATTTAATATATATATATATATATATATATATATATATATATATTAATTTTCTTCTCACTTTTTGAGAAAAATAAGAACAAAGTCATTAGTTACCATCAATGGTATGACATCTATATAGAATTACAGGTGGATTGAAATTGCTTAATGATTAAGACATTATGAAATTGGTTAATTTTAATCTCCACCCCCTTCACGTAACGTTCTCAAATTTTTTTTATTCAATAAGGGTACAAAATTGCCTTTAACAATTTCTCTTTCTTTTTTTTACCAATAAAAAAAGAGTAAATATATACTTTCATTTTTTTCTTAGAAAAAAAATTTGGAGGAGACCCCTCTGAAAATTGAAATTCCTAATAAGTATCACCAAAATATATTCTATTTTTTAATAAATTATTGATATTTAATAATTATGTTAAATTTTTAAAAATAATATTTTTTTAATATCTATTTTTACTATACATAAAATTTAAATATAAAATTTTATAACGCCCACGTTAGATCAACCGGGTTGTTGGTGTATGGCCTTGACGTTGGACGTATTCGTATCATTTTTTGAAACAAAGAAGATGTGAACTTGAAGAAATTCTCAAACCCCATCTGCCAAATCTCATCTTTCTCATTTGAAAAATCAATGAACTTTAAGATCACTTAAAAGAGGTGCATCTCTATAATCAGAATGGATATGTAATCAAAAAAGGCTGAACCTGTCAGGAATAGATTATATTAATTTTGTAAATTACATTTTTACTTTGAATAATATTATTTAATATTTTTCATTACCATATTTATATTATATTTTTTTTAGAAAAGGAAAAGGACCAAAATGACATCAGAAATTCAACAGTCATTTACCTCTTCCCTTTCCTTGTTGAACGCAAAAAATGATTTAAGCCGAGTGGTACAGCTTTCACTAGGCGGTATATTCCCATTCTCTCTCTCTCTCTCTCGCTCTACGCATTTCCCCATCGCTCCCCCCTTCTCTCTCTTTGAAAACTAAAAGGACTCGCTCCCTCCTAGTTTTATCTCTCTCTCTACTTCCGAGTTCAAACTTCAAATTCTCTCTTTCATTAAAGTTGACAATTTGAAAGAAAGAAAAAAGGAGAGAAAAAAGAACCCATCAATGGCCATCATCAATGGCCGATTGATCTTCGACTTCATCTTCCTAATCTGCACTCTTATACCCATCTCTTACTCCCAAGTAGCCGAATCTCCATCTTCACAAGACTGTAATGGAATCTTCATATCCTACACCTACAAATCGGGTTCCGAAATCAAGCCAACTGAATCCGACCCGACCAAACAACCCTACCGCTTTGAATCAACCCTCACCGTACTCAACAACGACAATGTAGAGCTCAAGTCTTGGAAAGTCTATGTGGGTTTCCAGCACAATGAAATTTTAGTCTCCGCTTCGAATGCTGTTCTTTATGATAGTTCTAGCTTTCCTGCTCGTGTTGGAAACGGCACCGTTTTTGCTGGGTACCCACAAACGAATCTCAAACCGGCGATTGAGACTGCTGGGGATCTGACCCAGATGGGAGTTGAAGTGAATCTGGTTGGGACCCAATTTGGGGTTGCTTCCTCTGTTCCTATGCCTCAGAATATTTCGCTTGCTAATGATGGTTATTTGTGCCCCAAATCCACTATGCGAGGTACCATGTTGTTTTGATTTAATTTAATTTGTCTTCTGTTATGTGTTTGATTGTCCTATAATTCGATGGGGTTAATAGATAGATGTTTCGAAGCGTTTTTGGTCTTTTATAACGCCTTTCATCTTGTTTTTGTTTGTGGGTTGTCTTTGTAACTTGGCTTTTTGCTTTGTCATGTGTTTGATTTGATTCCATTTTCTCTTAAGTTTAATGGGGTCTACAAAAATAATGTTTTGGAAGGGTTTCTGGCGCTTGAATATACCTTTGGTTTGGATTTGGTGTTTATGGAATTGACTTGGGTTTGGTACTGCTGCCTGGTATTGAAATCTATCTGTCAGTATCAGTTTCTCCGTGAAAGTTGAATGGTCAATTCTCATCGGTATATCCTCATTGTTTCTGTGAAAATTAGGTTGTTAATTAGATGCAATCTGTGCCAAACTTAAGTTTTGGGCACTTTATAATGCAACTTGACTCTTTTGACATGCTTTGGTGATCAATATAAATAAAAAATAGGTACTCTTTGAATAGAGATAAGTGCAGGACTGCATCATTCAACTTGAATGCTTATCAACTGAAATAGTGACAAAACATGACTTCCAGGTGATGGGGAGCCTGGACGATTTTATATTTCTTTTCTCATACAAAAAAAAATTGAATCTTATGTGAATTTTACCATCTTGTTCTCTATAGTGTAAACAAGATAAGGGCAAAGCACAATCATCCTTTTTAAGTATTACAAGTAACAGGTCTGTGACATTTGCACCATATAAATAAACCTCTTCTTTCATCCTGTCTGCTGAAATTTGTTTCTTCATTTACCTTTCCTCTCTGTGTGTGTTTCTAACCTTTACACCATACATTTAGCTGGTAAATTGAGTGTTTTTTTTTTTTTTTTTAAATCTTTCTCTCTCTTCAGCACCAATTCTGCAGTGCCCCTTACCAAGACATGCCTAAACTATTCTCATAACTATCGCAATGTGTAGTTAGTAACAGATTGTCAAACCTTGATAGTTTTCCATCTCTAGCCCAGAAGTTTTGCTTATTATTAATCTATACATTTTTGTTCTAAATTATATATAAAGTATCAAATAACCAGAAGTTTTGAGTCAAACTTTACAATTTTATTTGTAATTACTAATTGTGGCTGCTAGTTTGACATGTGGAAATGAGATCATCTTTGCCTCTTGATGACATTGTGATTTCTGTGTTCAAATTGAAGAAGTGGTCACATTTGTTTTCCATCGATTGATATCCGTGTTTCTGTGGTTACTTCCAAATTGTTTTCAATATTATTGGGGGAACTTTTGAGGTCAACTTAATACTGTTCTAAAAGACAGGGAACCTGGTGTGCTGATTCCCCCGATCTTCACTTATTTTTGCCTCGTTCATGCATGTCTATTTTATCATTTTATCCTTTGTGCAATGAAAACAGAACATCTAGTTGGATTTTCTCTCCCTCTCTCATGTTGTGTCCTAATATCCATCCTTGACAATCCCAGTAGTAATGGAATAGCTTGAGCATGTAAATATTTTTCTTGCTTTCCCCACATCCTGCCAACAATTCAATGCGCAGTTGGCTTCATTTCCTTTAGGGAATACAGATGCTGTACTTCAGAAGAATGAGATAATCAGACTATAATGAGGACAAAGCTGGAGTACATAAGATGGGTCCGTGTGAATATACTTAAGTGCTGCTGCTTTGTTATGAGCTTGTGGGGTTCTATTTTTTTTTTACTCTTTCTTGATTATGTATGTTTTTGGCATTTGTCCATTTTTAATTATTTTTAGATGGCTTGCCCGGAGCATCTATTATCTGATGTAGGATAACTAATAGCCTCACTTGTGGATTGTGCAGGGACAAATGAGATGCAGGTTTGTTGCTCGAGGAACCCCGACTCAACTACAAATAACACCAATACAGATAAATTCCTACCCCGCCAAAGTGGAGATTTGACAATAATGTATGATGTCATCAGAGCATATACCGACAATTATTGGGCGCTGGTTACAATTTCTAATCACCACCCTTTTGGCCGTCTTGATAACTGGAAATTAAGCTGGGATTGGATGAATGATGAATTCATATACACCATGAAGGGAGCTTATCCTGATGTAGTGGATTCATCCGACTGTATATTTGGTTTGCAAGGTCAACATTATGCTGATATGGACTTCGCTAATGTACTGAACTGTCAACAAAGGCCAACCATAATAGACTTGCCTCCAACCAAGGCCGGTGACACAACTTTTGGGTTGATTCCACATTGTTGCCGAAATGGTACGATCTTGCCACCAACAATGGACCCGAGCAAGTCAACTTCAGCATTTCAGATGCAAGTTTACAAGATGCCTCCAAATTTAAACCGGTCCGAGCTTAGTCCACCCCAGAACTGGCAAATCAGTGGTACCTTAAACCCAGATTATCAGTGTGGTTCTCCGGTTCGTGTCAGCCCTAGTCAGTTCCCTGACCCTAGTGGATTACCTTCAAATTCGACAGCATTTGCTAGTTGGCAAGTAGTTTGCAATATTACAGAGACCAAGAAAAGAGCCCCCAAATGTTGTGTATCATTTTCTGCATATTACAACGAATCTGTTGTCCCATGCAGAACCTGTGCTTGCGGGTGTGCTAGCAATCCAAGTAATACCTGTAGTACTACAGAACCAGCCCTTCTACTTCCTCCAGAAGCCCTCCTTGTTCCTTTCGAAAACCGAACTGCCTATGCCCTTGCTTATTACAACCTTAAGCATCGAACACTTCCTAACCCATTACCTTGTGGAGATTACTGTGGGGTCAGCATCAACTGGCATGTTTATACAGACTACAGGGGTGGTTGGACTGCAAGAATCACTCTGTTCAACTGGGAAGACACGTCTTTTGCTGATTGGTTTGTTGCAGTGGAATTGGATAAGGCAGCTGCTGGATTCCAAAAGACATACTCATTCAATGGAAGCCTCTTGGATGGTGTCAATAATACGATTTTCATGCAGGGTCTCCCAGGCTTGAATTATCTTATCGCAGAAACAGATGGTGCCAATCCTGAAAAAGATTATAGAGTGCCTGGGAAACAACAATCTGTTATTTCATTTACAAAGACAAAAACTCCAGGAATTGATGTTCCTGGTGGAGCTGGTTTCCCTACTAAAGTGTACTTCAATGGTGAGGTGTGCTCGCTCCCTACAATCTATCCAAGAAATGGCGGTCATCAGAATAGGGCTACCTCGTTCATTTCAATTTTCCTTGCAGTTTTTGTTCTCATGTTGTTGAAGCAATAACTGTGACTATGGCTTGTGGTTTGGGGTTCAACTGCTCGTTTTTGTAGCTGCTGCTGATTTTTTCATTCTTTAGAGTCGGATGACTGATAGAATACTTTGGCTATCTTTTACATTGCCCTAATACTTGATCCGATGCTGTTCTGTAAAGGAAGATATAGCGAATCAGTTTTGCTCTCCGTTGTTAACTGTAAATTACATGGAACTAGATACTCTGTTTGTGTTGTTTCATTCTATGATACTTCTGTGGTAGGAAGTTTGTTCAGATGTTGTCCACATTTTAAGGTTTTTTTTTCCGGGGGGGGGGGGGGAGGTGAGGTTCTTTTCATCTCCCACCTCATAACAACAATCACAAAAACATCAAGGCATTATCAAGATCATTTCTGCTCAATTCCATATCATTAACATTCTGCTCAGCTTAGTTTTTGGTCTTGGTCTTTACAACTTTCATTCGCTACCTGGTCAATCCTATCTTCTATCCTACTCTATTAAAATTTCCTGTCAACCTAGCTTAGCTTAGCTCAGACCATCATCCCATTGTACTTGTTTAATAAGCTTTTCTATAATAAGAATTGCATATTTAAATTGTTCATCTTCAATTCAATCCTCAGCCAACCTATTTACTAGGACCTTTCTTTAGTTAGGGAACTTATTTTTCTAAGAGATTGAATCATCTTAGTTAATCCCCTGAATAAAGAGAATCTCGATGGCAATTCAGTCGATTACTCGACTAGATTAGCTGATCAGCTCAGCTATTTGTTATTAGTTGAATGAAGATGGCAAATGTGAATATGAAGGTGTTTTTGGACACAGACTTCCTTAGAAATGGCAAAAGGAACCTTCAATCTTGTGAGTTCCCTTTATCAAACACTGTAGATTTACTCCATTTTGTGATGCCATTCAGAATTCCTTTTGGATTGGAAATGGGGAGAAAGTAGTCTAAGCCTCCATAGAAGGGAAATAATCCTTCTCAGATGTCAAAAACACATATCTTAGTTAGCTTCATCCAAGGTCCTTAGTTGTGATTGTTTGTCGAAAATTTTCATATTTTTGGAATTCTTAAATCCGGGAATATTCAAAATTTTTGAAAAATATATATACATATATTTTAAGAAACATATTTAGGAAAAGTGATCAGAACAAATTTTCTACAAATAAACACACAAAAGGACAAAATTCTCAATAAAAATGAAACATACCCTTTATTTTTAAATAAAGGTAGTAATTCAACCACTCACTTTCTTTCAAGCGTGTACAGGGGATTTGAATGCGGTAAACAAACATTATTCAGCTGAATGTCCATCATTTCTTCAATCAAACTATCGCAGCAGGTAAACATGGATCTCTAGCATACCCCATGGTAACACAATTCAAACTCCCATCTGGCTTTCGGCTTCCCAATTATATGAGCCACGAACATACAGACAAAATGAAGATAAAAATGATTTACAAATAAAGGAACAAATAAGTCATAAACATTAACTACAATGAAATGAATAACCAAATTCAAAAATCCTGAAAAATAAATCACATCTGTACATCATTTTGACTACCTAGAGGAGATAAAGAGAGGTGCTATTAGAGTCGGAGTCCTAACAAATATTTCAGGAAATGTCTTTAGAAAACTAAGTTCCGCAACTCCAAACTCGCAACCTCATTGAAATTATCCCATTATGTCAGTTGCTACTTACTAAAATTCAGCTACCAACAGCAGTCAAAATTTTGCACGTATACCTTTGCATACTACTATGTCCCTTGGAAGTTTCAGCTCCATCTCCCAACATCGATTGAGGAAAATGCAGCTGTTTATCTGCAGGAAGAAATGAGCTTTAACATAATCAAGTCAGCAGCTATTTACACGAGCTGCATGAGTAAAATGGAGCCACACATCTTCTAGGCTCGAAGATTGTCCATAGGAAACCCATCGAAGTCAAACTCGGGTTCAACTGCTCCAAGCCCAAACTGCTGCTGCGGATTAGAACAGAAGAGATAAGACAAGTCAACAAGGAATTCTCATCCAACATCAGATTATGCAAGGGCAAGCAAAGTTAACCAAACTGACCTGCTTGAGAATTGCAGTCATGAGATCGTCCTGTCCAAACTGTTCAGAATATAATGTATGCTGAGAGTTCAAGTTCTGATATCTGTCAACTTTGGGCACCGGTAGACTTTCAATATGTAGGCTGGTAAGGTGCTGATTAATGGTTTGTCCATTTGCTTGTACAGGCAATAACGTCACACTGCCTGCGGGCGAGGCATTCCTGTTTGCATTGCTCTTTTGACCTGAGGAAATGCCTTCGTTGACTAAAACTGAGGGGGAAACATTGAAATTTCCCTGCACTGGATGAGTGTTCTGAGACCCATCAAAGTTTAAGCCTACACTTGGCAGTGGCCAATCTTGTGATTTATGCTGCTGGAGCTCACTGAAGATATCATAACTAGGAACAAATCCTCCTGCACCTTTTAGCTGCGAGTTGATGTCATCTTGGGCAGGCACTTTAGACATGATGCTTGGCATCCCTGGAGTACTGGCAAGAGGGAAACCGCTGCAGGAAAATTCTGCAGGATGCTTCACTGCGATTGACGGGCCTTGAGTTACTACTGGATTGTATACTTGTCCCCTGCCATTTTCAGAAACTACACTCCTCACAAAAACACCAGCATTTCCATTTGATGGATTGAGCTGTGATGCCATTTGACAGACATTTCCTGCAGCAACTTCATTCAGTATTGCCCCTCTCGGCTGTTGTTGAGCCATTGACATCATCATAGAAGTACAGCTGGTTCCATGGGTATTGACTTGCATATTCAAGTTCCCAAATGATTGTGAAGATTGTTGGAAA
This sequence comes from Dillenia suffruticosa, assembly GCA_033439265.1. Taxonomy (NCBI): domain Eukaryota; kingdom Viridiplantae; phylum Streptophyta; class Magnoliopsida; order Dilleniales; family Dilleniaceae; genus Dillenia; species Dillenia suffruticosa. The sequence continues at coordinate 19,088,308 of JAVTVX010000011.1, forward strand.
TGAGCAAGTTGCCTTGGCTCCATTGTGGTTGGGATTCCGTGAAGCAAGTTTGGTTGATTACCTGCATTTGCAATTTGTTGCAGATGCTGCCCATCTCCGTACCTTTTTGGATTTTCAAAACTAAAAAGGTTCTTTTGGTCAACATTGGTTATGCCAATACCAGATTTTGAACCCGATCTACCTAGTCCTGCCATTTGAAGTGTAGCAAGACTTTGTGGCTGGAGTTGCCCAGAAGCTGCAACAGCTTGATAATCAAAACCATTTAATGAAGACAATGGCACATAGGGTGCATCTTGGGGGGCCAAGTTGAGGCCATTCTGTTGCTGCTGTGCACAACATATTCTTTTCAAATACAAGCGATATTTCTGCACACAATGATTAGGGCAAAGCAAGTCAGCATAGATGGTACTTTAAAGGTACTGAATCTTGGTGTTAATGGAAGACAATGAAAAAGCTTCTCAGTTCAGTACCTGTAGATGGCTTGCCACATTTTCACGAGTCAGCCCAGGAACACTCATCAATTCCAGAATTTTCTTGGGAACAGCCTCTGCATTCCATCATCAATTTGAAAACATAAGAACAACAAGACCGTGGTAATGAAATAAGGATAGAACCAGAAAAACAATCGGACATGACACACACATTTCTTGCACATATTCCAGCAAGAATGATACATTGAATTTAGGGCTAAGAATGAGACGGACAATGATTAATCTCTTAATTCAATTTGACTCCCAGCTATACTTCTTTCATCCCATTTATTGGCTGGCAGAAATAAAAAAACTGCATAATTAAATCCAACTGGCATCACATGGCATGTTTGATCCTAATGTGTAAATAAATATGAACTAAAAATCAATGAAATATCACAATGGGAGGCAAAGAATACATACTGTCAACGCCTAGCTGATTTACAGCTGCAACAAATTGTTGATGAAGCTCAACAGACCAAACTACACGTGGTTTCTTCAATGTAGACGTTTCATCCCTCTCCTCCACTTCCTCTTCTCCATCCTTCCTCTTCTTGGCGCCTTTCCAATTATCTTCATTGGCTGAGGATGTGTAATCCGCGTCATCTGATACTTTTTGTGGCCGATCCCCATCTTCGACACCACTCCCCAATGGATCCAAATCCTTCCATTCATTTTTTTTCTTCCGAACAACATGCTGCCATATGTTCTTCAATGCTTCAATCCGAACAGGTTTGATCAAATAGTCACATGCACCATGAGTTATGCCCTTCATCACTACTTGTTTGTCATCATCAGCCGACATCACTGAATGACAAATCATCAATCAAGAAAAATTAAACCAAAAACAAAACGATAAATGAATAAATAAATATTGGTTTTGTTATTATTTGAATCGACTCAAATAGTATGCTTACTGATAACGGGCAGATCCATCTCTAGACCAATGTGTTCAAGAAGCTTAAATCCATCCACATCCGGCATATGGACATCGCTTATCACAACATCAAAGCCATTCTTGTTCTGCCTAAGCAGATTAAGGGCAGTTTCTGCCCTATTGCACTTGGTCACTGAAAAAAAAATAACTAAACAAGATATATATATATATATATATAAATCCAACGGTAGAAGAAAAACCCAAATCTAAAAAAGCAAGTTTGAATAAAATCCAGAAAATGTATTTTTTTCCTTAAAAACCAAATAATATTCATCTGATCTACAGTATCCATCAAATTATTGATAAACTACGATAAATTTTGAGTCATACGAAGCCAATTTTCGACACTGTACCTTAAAATAATCAAACACAATACAACTAACAAAAAGTCTCAAACACTAAAAATACCAGTTTCAATTGTGGAAAGAGGTACAAAGAACCAAAAAAAAAAAAAATCAAAACTAATTCAGAGTTAATTGTAGCAGCTGGGAATTTTCAGAAAGTAGTCTTGCACTCTAAATCGGAAGTCACAAATTTGAAGGAAAGGGCATAAATACCTTCATAGCGACAAGCTTTAAGCATTCTTTCAAGAATCATAAGACAAGTAGGATCATCATCCACCACAAGCACTCGGAGACCCGCCGGAAACTGGTCGGAAACACAGCCGGAAACAGCCGCCGACATGGATCCAGCACCAATCCCTTTTCCTCCTCTTCCAAAATTCATCAATCCAAAATTCCAAGAAACAAAAACAATCCAAATCACAAAAATAAAAAATACCCAACAAGCTATGTTTCCTATACTTCAAATAGTCTCAACAAAAGCTCAACTTCAAGAAATACCCATAACAAAATTCGAAGAACCCATCAAAGATACTATGATTCTTCACCACATGCAACTCAACTCAGGCCTGTTTCTTCCTGCCGAGGTTTGAACTTTCATTTCTTTGAATCGAAGGACTAACCTCGCGCTTGCTTAGTTGGTGTTTTCTGTGCTTTTGTTTTCAATTATTTTTGCGTTGCAGACTAGTTTAGTTTAGTGACTATAGTTTAATGTTATATAAAAAGGTGGGTCTCTCCCAATAGGGTGGATCCAGCTCGACTTATGTTTAACAAACCCCACGCCAGCAAACCAAACAAAATTTACCAAAGACATTGCTCCTCCCCTTCCTAAATCTACTCCCATTTTCAACGGGTTTACCATATCCAGTTCTTCCTACTTCAACAGATTTACAAATCCAATGATTAATTTGTTTTGACTATGTACTATTTACAATGACTACGAGAGTTTTTACATTTCCTTTTTACCATTTCCAAATATAAAATTTTTGTAATATAATTTGAGAATTGATCGCCCTTCATATTAGCCTCGAATTTAGAATACCTTTTGTATAATATTTAATTTTTATTATTGTATAAAAATTGATAAAAAAATTATTATAATTTACTGAAGCCAAATTTCGAATACAACATGGTCACAAAAACATAGTCATCTGTGTTGCACGAAAACAAAAACAGAAAAATAAAAATAAATACGAAACGACACAATGAAACAACATTTTATATAAATACAAAAAGGGAAAATGTGAACAAATAAGTACATGTAAAAAATATAAATATTTTTATATAGATATTAATTATTTTATAAAAATAATAGAATGACTATATTTTATAATAAAAATAAAAAATAATCAAATATATAATTATTAATAATAAGATAAATAATATAAAAAATAAAAATTATGATTAAATAAATAAATAATTTATTAAATATGAAAATATATAAATATAAAAAATATAACGATTTTTGTGTAAATATCAATTAATTTAACGTATTGAAATATTCAAAAAAAGAAAAAGGTTTCTGAAACGTCAGTGTTAAAAAGTTTCCGTGCATTGTATATGGTCATTGTAGCTTTTTGATTTATTGATACATAACGGATAAAGTAGGAGTACTTAAATTAATTTTTGTCGAGGAAAAATATGTTTTATATGTATTTCCTTAAATCTTCTAAATATATGAAAATAATTTTAAAATAGTGGAAAATTAATGAAAACAATAGTCAGGATTTTTAATTTTTTTAAAAAAATGAGAAATTAAAATTTGAGGAGTCAAAATTTACAACAAAGAGGGAATTGAATGACAAAAAGTTCCAAAATATTAGAGAAAAAGGATATATTATATAAGATTTTCAAACTAATCAAAATCAATGGAGAATCTGAAAATATCTCTAAAAAAAAAAATGTGCTCCAGAAAAATATCATTCGTTTGATCATCAAATTCCTCTCCTCATCAAATGGTACGGTGAAAGGAAAATCAAATAATACATTAAATAGATCGTCCCAAAATAAATAGAGATGTTATATGAGTCATGTTAGAGTTAGAATGCCTAAACATGACTTTGAGTTATTTTTGTCTTGACCGATCAATATCTGATAATCAATTTATTGATTCTCACTGATCCGACTCGAGTTAACTGTCAAATTTATTAAGGAAAAACTTTCAATCTGAGAACTTAGCTAAGGGAATCCAGTGGACTTACTTTGGATCAATAAGATATTGATTTTTTCCTAATTAAATAATAAAATCGGTTTAACCCGACTTATATCAGATTTAATTGAAATCAATATAGTCATAGGATATTGATAGTTTATTAAAAAAAAAAAACTAGTTTTAAATTGTTACCCACAATCCTTATTCTCTTTTTTATTATTTTATTATTTTATTTTTTTGTTGATAAAGAAGAACTAACCCTAATTTTATAAGAAGACAATGCCCATAAGCTAGTGCTAAACCTATACCTCTAGTTTTAAACCTATACCTCTAGGAATAAAACTCAAGTCTCATTTAAAAAAAATGATTATTTCCTTTTTAAAAGTCAGTTCAAAGCTATTTTGAGTTTATTTTAATCAACAAAAAATATTCAAATGCAATAATTTATAAAAAAAATATGCAGATTAAATAGCAATACTATTCACATCATATGAATGGTAAAAAAAATAAATTTTAAATTCACCCAGAATTTTCTTTTTTATTTTCCATTTTTTTAAAAAAAATATTTGGTAAAATAGCAAGTTGAACTGGTCAATTTTATAATTTTTTTTTTTGCACACTGTAATTTGTATTTAATGTATGTAAAAAAAATATTTATTTTCTGAAAAAGCATTTGCTGCTGTCTTTGGCTTTTTGCTTGGTGAGTCACAAAAGGGCGCATAGAAATGCAGGGGACGTCTTGGGGCTTGCTGATTCTTTCTTTCTTGTGAGGGCCAACAAAGCAAACGGCACTGACGGAATCCGTTAGCTATTTATTTAATATTTTAGTATTTATTTATTATCTCTTCTTTTAATGCAGCGGAAGCTAACATTTCATAAATCTCACACTTCCGTCATGTTTTCTCTGACGCGAACCTAACTTTACACCCCCCGTTTTATCTTCCCCACAATCCCCATATTGACACGTGTCCTTGTCCCACGTTTAGGCCCTTGGGCATCACAAAATTTTTCCATACCAAGTGAAGCAATATTCCCCTCTATCCCCATGGAAGATTTCATTCAACATTTGATCTTGTCTCTCTCATATTTCATGCCCATTGAGAAAATTGGGCCTTTGCTTTAGTTATTCTTAGGTAAAAATTAGGCAAATACAATAAAAAAATTTGAAGATAAAACTTAAAGATAGTTTTATTCGTATTCAAAAATTGAAATTGAATTTACAATTAAAATTTTGAAGATGAATTTTATAAATTCACGTATTCACTTGAGTTCAAGAAACTTCATGATTTGTAGGTTTAATTTCTAAATCTCATCTCGATTTTAAAAATTCAAACAAATTATATGAGTTTTAATCTGATTTTTAATTTCAATTCACTTTAACCAGATATCTCCTTAGAATTACTGTTCAAGAAAGAGATAAATCGATAGTCAAGTCGACAGAATATATAAGTTAAAGCTTAAATAGTCTGAATTTGAATTTTTTTTTTATTTAATTTTGAATATATTATGATCAATTCAAAATTAATTTTATTTCGAAGATTCTGGTTTCCCATTCGTATAGTCTATTATGTATGATTAATTTTTAACATATTTAATTTAAGTGGCATCAACCAAATGAAAGTGAAACAAGTAATATAATAAGATTGGGGGGATTAGTGATGTTTTTTTTTTTTTTTTTTCCTTTTTGAGTTACTTTAGCTATTACAAAACGTAAATCTTAAATCAGATAATAATGCCATGTGCATTGCATAGAGACATCCATAAAGATTGCGAAAATATAAAGCTACTATATCTATTTTGAGTAAATATTTATTCTTTTCCCTTTACCAATCACAAAACAAAAGAAAAGATGCTTTAAAAGGCACTCTTAGGTATTTATCCCCAAAAAAAAAAAATTCTAATAGCGTATTCGATCGATCTTTTACGAAGCATATAAAAAATTCAGATGCCCGATGCACGAACCTTACACTCTTAGGTATTTACCTAATAGTGTATTTGATCGATCTTTTACGAAACACAAAAAAATTCAGATGCCCGGTGTGCGATCTTCTTTATATTAAAAAAACTATGCACGAAAATTATTCAACTATATTATTTGTTTCGGAACCAATTTGATTTAATTCAAATTATATAACAAAAATTTGGAAATTTGAGAGAATATTTTATGTGCCACTAGCAAATTAGTACTAAAAGAATATAAGGGTTACATATTCATCCCAAAAATAACAGGCAAGGACAGAATAGATAGTGACTGGTGGGTGGGTGGTGACCCCCCTTTTTATAAATTAAAAAAATAATAATAAAAAAAAAAAAAAAAAACTTTCTGCATCAACCAAGTAAAGTAGCGGCCTAAGCTGAGTTGCTTTTGCTAAGGAACATACTGGCAAAGTTGTAACCTAAGTATATTCTCTGTTACTCCCTCTCTCTCATAGCTTATAAAGGAATAAATCACCCCAAGCATATAGTCCCCAAGTGATTCGGTCTCCACCTTTGTTTCCAAAGACCAAGAAATGAAAAATAAAGGGCTTGTTTTGTAGATACAGACCTCATTTTTCATGTTTTTATAAGACAGAAGTGGTAATATGGTAATCGAAATACATATTAATTATTTATAATTATTCATATAAATATTGATATATAAAAAACAGTAATTAGGAGGAATTCTAGTCATTTAAAATAATTCCATAGAGATAAGAGGTTAATAATTTATCGTATATAGTTTAATTTTTTAATATTTTTATGAAATAAAACAGTGATTATTAGATAATAATCAATCAACAGTCAGTTGGTTTAGTATGATGAAGTGTTAGATTCTTTAATCAAAATCCTACATTCAACTCGTAATTTAGGTATAGAGTAAATTATGTTGGGAGGGTAACTTTCTTAATAGGTCACTGTAAATCTCGAACCAAATTAGTCAGAATATGATTTTGAATATCGATTGGTATAATATAAAAAAAATAGTAATAAGAATAAATACTGATTATTTAAAATTATTTTTGTATACCTAGTAATTATAATAAATTCTAATCATCTAAAATTGTCTGGCGAGGTAACAGTTTAATAATTTATTTAAAATAATGACGTCAATAATTGTTTATTAACTTTGGTTTTAGCTTCATTTCTTATGATGCTTTTAGGGAGAGAAAAACGAATGTATGGGGGAATGAGCATCGGCTCACGCGGGGATTAAAATAATGAGGGCATTGAGGGTGATTGGATGGCGTGCCACGTGGCATTTCATGGGAGTTGGAAAAAGTTCATTGAACCCTTTTTTGATTTACCTTTTGCTTATTTTTAAGTTTATGCACATTGCCCCTTAAATGATTAAACCCTGCTTTTGGGAATTGTAGTACTCTCTCTCTCTCTCTCTCTCTCTCTCTCTCTCTCTCTCTCTCTCTCTCTCTCTTCCCCCCTTTTTTTTCAAATTTGAATTGCATAGATAGATATAGGCTATGGTTATCTATAGCCTCTTTTTGTTTCTATTCCTTGAGTCAATTGTTTTGTGAAAAAAAAAAAGATATGATTTTAAGAATTATAGAACGTGTGACAAGTAATTAGGGTTGAAATACATAGTTCTCTTGTTAAAAGAGTTGTATTTCGATGGTTCAATCCACGTTAGTAAAATAAATATTTGTTTGAAATAAATATTTTGGAATAAAATATTTGCATTTTTTTTGAAAATATTATCTTTTTTTTTCAAAATTTCATGGATTAAAAAAAAGGATCAACGAGGTATGTGGCATTAGGTAATTGGGAATCGGTTCGATTGGAAAATTGAGATTATCTGTAGTTTAGTTTTAAATAAAGTTTTTTAATGTAACATTAAATTTTAATATTGAAGATAATAATTTTTATGAATTTTTTATATAACAATATTTTTAAATTTTTAAATACAAAAATATAAAATTAATACAAATTAAGATAAATCCACTTGGAGCTAAAAAAAAGATGCTAACTCTTAAATTAAATTTTATAATTATTCGAATCGAATTAATTAAAATTTTAAATATTAGTAAAAAAAAAAGGAAAGTTAATTGAAGTTAGACTAATGTAGCAAGAATGTAAATGTTTCACTTCGGTTCGGTGAAATCATTCCCAATTATTCTTTGCCACGCGTCCGTTGACTCCGTATTTTTTATTATTTACCTTCCTCCTATTATTATTATTATTATTATTTTATTATTTTATAGCAACGTACTTTTGGGCACAACTTGCATTAATGTTGAAAAATTAATTTTCAAATCAATGATTTTGTTTTAACACCCGAGATCCAGCTAACATACACAATACACTCCATGAACAAAGGTCGGCCCGGTGAAAAGTATTACTAATACAAGAAATATTTATATTAAAATGGATAGTTTAATGGTCATAATTCTCTTTCTTAATTCATGAATCAGAATTTAAATATTGTTTGATAGGGGTAAGGGTAAGCCTGCTTTTCTTTACCGTGCATAAATTAAAAATTAATTTTTTTTTTTGGCTCAGCACCGATTATAAATTAATTAAAATAAGTTTGTTTGGAGAAAGAAGAATAAGAATTTGGAATTTTCTATTTATTTTTTTTAAAAGATGGGCCCGACACACCCACTTCCCACCGGTCCACATCAGCAATTGACGTGTCGAGTTGGACCCTAGAAATTTATAATCCTCCTGACACGTGGTGGCGTCCTTAAGTGCATGTGGGGGACCCACTCCAAGGACAGGTGGGCCCACGCGCTTGTGTTCCTGGACTGGGCCCCAACCTTCCAACATCAAGTGACTCGGGCTGTGGGCCCAAAACTATCGTCCGTGCGGCCTCTCTTTTACATTTCATTGTCCCAACAACTTAAGGAAAGTAGATGAAAGGTGCATGCCTGGTTCTTTTTCTTGCCGTAGAAAGATTGCACACTTTGCAAACAACGAGAATGAGATACCAAGTTAGGATTTTTTTTTTTTTTAAATGTTATTCAAAGTGCTCTTTTATGTCAAAAATGGGAAAGAATTTAAACATAAAAATGAGTGTTTTTTATATTTGATTAGTCGATATCCAGATCTATATTTCAACTAATCCGATTTGAATCACTATCGAACTTTTTATAAAAGGAGTTTAGTTCTTTCCATTTTTAAAATTTGAATCAAAATCTTGTTTAAAAGACATGATGTCTTTCCTACTATGCCAATTATGAGTTATATAAATATGATAAATTTTGAATTCGATTGAAATTCAACAACTTCTTAAAAATTCAAATGAATTCTCAAATGAGTTATAGTTTGATTTAAAAGAAAGTTTATGAGTTTTTACCCTCCCCGTGGATCAATGAGTATAGAATCTCATCAACAATTGGTATTATGAAATCAATCATCTATTTAGTAGATTAAATTTGTGCATATTAAATAATAAATTATGGTCCCCTTTGTGAAAGGGGTCTAATAGTGTTAGACTTCCCCTTTAAGTATCACAATCTTCTTAACACCGAAGAAAAAGAAAGGCTGTGTCAAGAAGCCCCATTCCACTTGTCTCTATTTCCCTGATGCCTTTGGCCCTTTCGGACAAAAGAAAAGGATATTGAGATTGCAAGTTGGGAAAAATTTTAGCTATTATCCGAAGTGCTCTTTTTTATGCCAAAGGGGGAAAAGATTAACAACAAAAACATGGCAAACTATTTTTTCTATTTTTTTTTATACAAGAATTTGAATCTGAAAATTTTAATTCGGATAAAGGGCTTATAATTATTAAACTTTCCCCGAGACTTTTATTTTGTGACTAAAGACAACCCATTATCCAACCCTATGAAACTAATGACAAAATGTGAATAGTTTTGCCTTTTTTTTAGGTGTCACGAAATACTTTCTAATCAATTGATATTTAAAAATATATTATGATTAATTCTATTTAAATTACGATCAAACATTTTTTGGAAAAACTCTTCTGAAATAATTTTTTTTATTATTTTTAATATTCAAAACCGACACTTAATTAAAAAATCCAATATCATTCCCACTCCTCAACTATCGATTGGTAATGGCATTACTTCTTTTTGTACATAAAAAATGGTATTACTTCATGCATATATAGTCCGATACCGTTGGCTAGTTCTAGGGAGCAAGTTTGCGCTCAAATTTGAGTCCAATGGAAGAACAAAAAGAAAAAAAAAAAAACTATTTAAAGTTGATTCTATTTTTGTAATTAATATTACGATTATTAATCGAGACAGATCCAATAGTTTCTAATTACTTTAGATCTTTTGGATTGCTTAAATTAATATTCTTTTTATTACTATGGACACAGCATTTTCTAAAATGACCCGAAAAGCCACATTGTTTATGAGTATTAATATTTTGGATCAATTGTATGCTTGGATACGATTTCGACTATAGAATATATTTTATCAAATATGTGTCGGTAAAGTTAGTTCTCTTTTTATAATTAATATATGAATATTTCGTGAGACAGTTTCGGTGACTTTTATAGTTTGTAGCCCTTTTGGACTCCTAAATTAATGTTCATTTTGTTACAATGTGCATGAATTTTGACATAGCTTAGGATGTTAAGAGGACTAGGAAAGACTCATGGTGATCAAAGGATTTGATGGAAGAGTCTGTGTCTTTCTTGCAAATCTTTCACCATAACCTTGTGTTGGTTTAGACGAACTGGGTATGGAAGGGGCTATGACCCAGAAGACAAAACCCAAATGGAGGCCCAGGAAACAATCGGAGAGAGACTCGGCCATTTTGCTTTCAAAAGCTTGCAATTGTATGTGCAGATAAAATATGATCACAATTCTCAGATGGTCCACCGAAAAGGATGTTTGATTATTTAAACAAAACTCGTATCCGAATATTAAAAATGAAAAAAAATACATTAAAAGAATTCTCCTTATAGAAGGTCTGACGGTAACTCCCCTTATAGAGAGACCCCTTAGCTTTGAAATTCGAAACAAATATTAGTATTTTCGGTTATGCTACATAGTATTATTATAAGGTCTAGAGTTTAGTTTTGTTTGCACACCTCATTCGATTAATAACTATCTTAATTAGGGACAAACAATGGTAACATACCAACATTAATTAGTTTACCAAAACAACGATAGAACCATAGGCAAAGGGAGGAGGTGACAACCAGAAATTATAAATTAACTCAAAAATTTTAATTTTAAAATTTTTTAAGATTTTTTATTTTAATTCAAAGAAACGTACTTTTAGAAATTATAACATGCATTTTTCAAAAACAGGATTTCAAATATATGTATTTTTTACATTTATTTCTAAATTCGTCTTGGAAGTGCTTTTGGCTTAATAGATGATACTTCAACTGTTGAATTAAGGTCTGCCCCCTCATGAGTTCCCTCTCCTCTAGCCATGGTCTAGTGTGGATATTGGGAAAGGACACAATGGTTGTTTGGGTGAACCATTCCAGAGCCCTTCTTGTTATGGCCTATGGGTTATTTGTGATCATCTTCTTCAGCAAGCAAAGAGGGAAAATACCAAAGAGATCATAAAAGAAGAATAAAAGGCAAAGCTCAAGTGACTGATTAACAACATAATCAGATAATTTTAATTCAAAATATGCACATAAGAAGTCCAGAAATTTTAATTTAAAACATGTACACAAGAAGTCTAGAAAAAAGATGATGATATGCCGTTTATCAAACGGGTGCTCTAACTATCTGAGATATAAGAGTTTGCTGAAGAGAGGTAAACACGATTCTCATGATGGATGATGGATAAGTCATGAACATATTAAAATTCCTGATTAACATGAAAAGTGTCGAGAAATCAAAATTTATTATACAAAATTAGTCAATATAACAACTATCACATAATTATAATACTTATTTAAAAAAATACAGATATCAATAAATTTTAATTTTTGGCCGGCGAAAGCCACACAAAAACTCAAGCAACCGAAGGTTTTGAGAATTGTATTACTCACAATTTCACAACACATGGGTTTTACTCCTCCGGTCAACGTTAACACGTTGACGCCCGTCGTTTGGTTAGCTGGAATGGCATTTCCGTAAATAATGCCCAACTCCACATTTTCTAGACGCACACCGACTATCCGTATTGCAAACCTCACTGCACCCCACACCATAGCAAGAAAGTTCGTCGGGGGGCTCTCTCTCTTCGCCTCTTCTCTCTCCACTGGGCAGTTTTCTTCGATCTTGCGAAATCCATCTTTCTTTAGGGTCTTCAATATCTCCAAAAGAAGGAAGAAAAGCCCTCTAATCCCCAATTACGAAACAATTTTTTTTAGAAAAAATAAATCTTCTGGAAATTAAATTGAATCTAATTGATTTTTTTGAGATCCGGCGGTAATGGATTTCTGGTCAGGTCGTCTCTCTTCTATGACTTCTTGTCGTTTTCATTCTCGATCGGGTTAGTCAGTTATCTCAACATCTAGGGTTCTCTCTCTATATGTATCTTGATCATGATTTTGATGAATTTGATGCAGATGATGTGTATTTGGGAGATGAGATTATCATGGACGGCGGGGTGGAGGATGATACTATGGGGAAATCGGAGTATATGTGTCCGTTTTGCGGTGAGGAGTTTGATGTGGTCGGGTTTTGGTGTCACATCGATGATGAACATCCTGTTGAAGCCAAGACTGGGGTAAATTTTCCGCGATTTGATTATTGGATTTCAGCTTTTTCGCATTTTTCATGCTTCTTTCTCTCTCTCTCTCTTGATTTGGTTTTGTGTTGTAAATCGATTTGGAATGTTGGCAGTTTTTTGAGTGTTTGTCTGTTCAGGGTTTTGGTTATTTATCTTTTCATGATTTAACCCTAATTTGGAGTTATGAAACAAGATCATGAATTCTGATTTTGAAAGGAGGGAGTGAGGGAGGGGAAGAGAGAGAGAGAGAGAGAGAGAGAGAGAGAGAGTCGCAGTATTTGAGTCTTGATAATATCTTTAGGATTTGATTCAGAATGCTGGCATTGTATGAGTGTGTGTCGTGTTTAGCATTCGGTTAAGTCTTGATAATATCTTTAGGATTTGATTCAGAATGTTGGCAGTGTATGAGTGTGTGTCGTGTTTAGCATTCGGTTATGTAATCCCTGATGTCTAGTTTGAAACAAAATTGTTTTGGAATTGGGAAGCAGTTCTGAAATTTGGGTGATGGTTTGTCTCAATCGAACGTGCATGAGGGGGAGAGAGAGATTCTGGTTACTTCTATATTGTTCTTATGCAATTTGGAATTTTGCAGTAATCGAATGCTGTTATCTTTTTTGCTTTGTTTTTTGTGAACAGATTTTTCAGATATTACCCATAACCCTAATGTCTACTTTGAAACAGAATCATTGGTTGTTTGGGTGGGTAGCTGGACGTGCATGTTGGGAAAAGGGTGTGGGGGAGAATATTTTATGGTTTTAGGAATTCTCTAAATCTCCATGTTGAGAACACTATTACATTGAGCTACTTGTTTATAGAATGTCACATCTGTTTTTATGTTCTCTGCTTGGTGAAATCTAATGTGAAGCTTGCTAGAGAGAGAGGAGCTTATGTGAAATTTACTCAAAATTTTTTGATAGCCATAACTTCACCTTTTTGTTTAATTGCCAAATAATAAGGGTTAAGAGGGGGTACTAACATTTGCTATACCTCTGGGCAGTACACATGGAAGTACATAACATATGCATTTATCTGTTAGTATTATACTCATTGTAATCGGATGCTGCATAAATATAAAATTTGGTTTGGTAGTTTCCTATAACTTGAGAGATTATGTTTGTTGGACCTTTCTCTGGCTTAAACATGGACACAGATGCACACTCCGACATGCTAGGGCAGCACAAAGAGGTTTGGATTCCAATAGGTTGTCACATCAAAGTTTAGTAAAATTTATTGTGTTTATTTGGCAACAGGCATAGTCTATTTGGGGATACTTTTTCAATTGAGGGAGGGAGAGAGAGAGAGAGTCGCAGTATTTGAGTCTTGATAATATCTTTAGGATTTGATTCAGAATGTTGGCAGTGTATGAGTGTGTGTCGTGTTTAGCATTTGGTTATGTAATCCCTGATGTCTAGTTTGAAACAAAATTGTTTTGGAATTGGAAAGCAGTACTGAAACTTGGGTGATGGTTTGTCTAATCGTACATGCATGAGGGGGAGATAGAGATTCTGGTTACTTCTATATTGTTCTTATGCAATTTGGAATTTCACAGTAATTGAATGCTGTTATCTTTTTTGCTTTGTTTTTTGTGAACAGATTTTGCAGATATTACCCATAACCCTAATGTCTACTTTGAAATGGAATCAGTGGTTGTTTGGGTAGTTGGAAGTGCATGTTGGGAAAAGGGTGTGGGGGGAAAATATTTTATGGTTTTAGGAATTCTTCGGTGTCTAAGCATTGTTTATCGAGGGAATTTATTTATTTTTGGTTAAATAGCCTAGGAAAATTTGTTCAGCTTGCATCTTAAGGTAAAATTAAATTTTCATATTGTAGTTTGAAGCCGTAAGTGTTTTCTCTAAATTAAATCTCCATGTTGAGAACACTATTACACTGAGCTACCTGTATGTAGAATGTTACATCTGTTTTTATGTTCTCTGCTTGGTGAAATTCTAATGTGAAGCTTGCTGGAGAGAGAGAGGAGCTTATGTGAAATTTTTGCTCAAATTTTTTGATAGTCATAACATCACCTTTTTTTTAATTGCCAAATAATAAAGGTTCAGAGCGGGTACTAACATTTGCTATACCTCTGGGCATTACACATGGAAGTACATAACATATGCATTTATCTGTTAGTATTATACTCATTGTAATCGGATGCTGTGTAAATATAGAATTTGGTTTGGTAGTTTCCTGTAACTTGAGAGATTATGTTTGTTGGACCTTTCTCTGGTTTAAACATGGACACAAATGCACACATGCATGTGGAAACGCAGACATGCTAGGACAGCCCAAAGAGGTTTGGATTCCAATAGGTTATCGCATCAAAGTTTAGTAAAATTTATCGTGTTTATTTGGCAACAGGCATGCTCTATTTGGGGATACTTTTTCAATCGAGTCTGACTCGCTCATTTTTTTTCCTGCAGATTTGTCCTGTGTGTGCCAAAAGGGTGGGGATGGATATGGTAGGCCATCTTACCATGCAGCATGGGAATCTTTTCAAGATATCCTTTTTCTGCATTTGCATTATCTGTAGAAACACTGAGGTTTTTTATACTCTTTCTGTTTATTTATTCATGGTCAATTTTGGTAAATGCTTGTTTTACATAGAAAGGGGAGTTTGAGGGAATCTGTCCATTCTTAGATGTTGAATATCTTGTCACGTATATAGAAATAGGGGAAATGAGCCACTTTGTTTCCTCTCTGACGTGTTGATTATATGTGCACCTTTTTGACCTGTGTTGACTATATGTGCATTAAACATTTACAGGATTTAATCATATTGTCAACTTGATGGACCAAATTTATCTTTCTTCAAGTGCATTACAATTTTCTCTGCATGGAAGGACAACTTGCTTTAGTACAACTCCGTCATGTGCACTTTCCATTTATTCATCTTATACTCTTTATGCTTGCAATGCTATCCATAATAGCCTTTTCGCCAGATTCCAGATGCCTTTTTAACTTGTAGACATATAGAAAATTTGCTTTAGTACAGCACTGTCAGTTGTGCTTTCCATGTGTTCACAACATGGTGTTCATGCTTACGGTATTATCCATAATGAATCATCACCTGATTCCAGATACCTTTTTGACTTGGTATCCTTTTGCAGTCTTCCCATGGTAAATTTGTTTCTTGTGAAGGTATCTCATTTAAAAATTTTCCTATAGACATGTCCTGTGGATAGTGACTTTGTTTTGCCGTTTTCTTTTTTTTTTTTATTTTTTTTTTGCTTCTGCCTTCATGGTTTTATTTTATTTTATCTTTTCCCCTTGCTAATTCATTCCTTTTGGTAGCTGTGTTCATTGTGTCTGATCCATCCCTCATGTCGTTATAACTTTTGTCCTTTGTGTTTCTGATGAATAAAAGTTGCTAGTCCTTGACTTGATGGTACATGCAGCGCAAGAGGAGATTGCGTAAAGGTGGATCTAGTTCAACTTTTGCTTTGTTGAGGAAGGAGCTTCGGGAAGGAAACCTTCAATCCCTAATTGGGGGTTCTTCCGTAGCTTCTTCCTCCAATGCAGAAGCAGATCCATTGTTGTCATCTTTCATGTCTAAGGTTTCAGTGGCGGATGAACATCTGAATGTAATTATACATTCATCTGCTGATACAAGCTCTGTAAAGAAAAGCCTGGATGAGGATCTTTCTAAAAGGTTTGTGAAACTGCTGCACTTTGATATTTCTTAAGTGCATGCACACATCTACTACATGCTTTTATTATCTTTTACTGGTGAGTGGTTGTCATTTTTTGCCAATTCTAGTTGGGCTAGCAAGTTCAAGCTGTTGTCTTACTATCTGATCTGTTCATCATCTTGAAAATTTGTGGCTGTTATTAACTTTTGAGTCTTTACATTGATGTCTTTCTGACAGAGGCAATCCTCTTAATCCTTGGATTTGACAAGTCAAATGCATTTATGCTTGTAGTTCTTTTGTCAAAAACATGTCAATGTAGTTCTTAGAATGCATATTTCGACAGCATCATCTTTAGATAAGATGCTTAAGGATAGTCTCTTGCATCGGATTGGGTTCAACTTTAAACAACTAACTAATGTTAATGATGGTATTGATATGAGGCAAATATAATTTGTAGAATATAGCATTTATGGATGAACCAGTTGAACCAAATCAGGAAAGGTAAGATGTAAGTGGAGGTGCAAGTAGAAATAGAGCAAATCTAAACTGAGTTAGTCACACCAACACTTGCTTTATTATTCCTTTTTGCCTCTGTATTTTTGTTGGACATCGAGGATCCCAGAGTTTGATCAAGATTGTTGGCTTCAGTAAATTTTTTAGTGACTAATGGGAACTTTTGTCTGCGTATGCAATTCAATGTTTTCTGAGTTAGCTTAATGAATTATTAGTATATGGTATTCTTGTTGATGAATAAAAATGTTTTAGCTGCGTAAGCATGGACATGGGCATCAACATGACACAACTTGTCAAATATGCACAAGTAAGAGAGATAACATGGTTTTTTACATGATATTATAGTATTATTATGTGTATGTTTGTTTAATTTATAGTACAAATATTTCAAAATTAGTAGATAAACAAGTTATGTGGTTAAATTGAGTGTTATTATAATTGACTTTGAACAAAAGATGATTATGAAATATTTTAAACCATGTAACTATAAAATTTACAGTTCTATTAATTTAGGTTGGTTAAAATTATCTTTGGAGTGTTGTGTCATTTTTAAGTGTTTGGGATTAGAAAGAAGAATGATAAGAAATCGATCCATGTCACGTGGCACAACCAACATGTTTGGTGATGGGGTGGGAGTCTGCTGGTTTGGCCTATTTTTATTTGTATCTTCCAGCCAAACTGGACCTATCTGTTTTCTTACGAATGAAATTTGCATAGATGGTCATAATTCTTAAAAACAACTAGGCTGGGTGCATGGTCTTCGGTGTAGTTATTGGTTTTAGCCAGTGGTGAGAAATCTGAGTTTCGGCCTCATGTTTTTACCAAAATTTGGGCTTCTTGTAGGCCTTTACAGGTATAAGTTTTGGCTAATTTTATGTCATCTCCCAATTCTATGGGCCTTATTGTCGCTGTTTCTTTTGGAATTTGGTGATTTTGATGGCATTTGTAATTCTTCCTAACTTGTTCAAGCAAATCCTAGATCCAGCATGGTGAAAATGAAAAAGGATGTTCAATTGGAATAAGCAACAATCACGTAAGAAACTAGATACGTATTAAAATCCTTTCATAAAGGGATATTTTATAAAAATATAAATAAATAAGGTGAATCAGTGATTAGAGATAAGAGTAAGGAGGGGAAGATGGAGACGGAGATGGAGAGAAATTTGTGTTGTGTGTCTATAAAGTATATCTATTTTACCAAAAAAAAAAAAAACAAAACCAGCTATTTGTATGTTGTATATAATATATATGAGGGTTTGGTGTTTCGTGGTTTTTATAGGAAACTAGGAGCTGAGCCGTAAATCCGGTTTTCCATATTGGGAACTGCTGGCCTGCTGATTTATACAAGTAACTCATGGTTTGGTCTGGTTGCCAGTGCCCCCCACCCCCAAAAAAGAAAAGAAAAAAAATAGTGTTGCATGAGCTGCAATTTGTTTTGCACTAACACTTATGCATAAAGCAAGGTTTATGGCTCTTTTGGATATTTGGAGATGATAATTAGAGGTGTTAATAAATTGCAATAAGAAAGTTATGCCTGTAATTCATGCTTGGATGATAGCATAGATCAAATTTGGTTTTGTATAGAAACCCAGTTAACTTTACTATCGTTAACTTAATGTTCAAAATGGTCAAGTCTCCCTTGCCAATGTGGCATTTTGCAGGGCCAATATCAGGAAAGATGATGTACAGTAAAATGCTAAGTGGTTCCTACTTTTAATATATCTGTACAACATGGGGTTATGGAGTTTTATTTGCCTTTTTGGTGATGAAGACTCTTAATCTGTAGCCTGAAATTTCTTGTTGTAGTCAGCCCGAATATTTGAAGTTATTTGTACATATGGAGCCCGTGATTTAGTTTAGTTGGTTGCCATACGGCAAATAATCAACCATATAGATATGGATTTATGCAGTCATGAATAGTACTGGGAGGTGTGATCAGTGTATATTGCTCTATTAAATTATTGATAATATGTGGAAGTTGATGGCATTTGTAGACAGTGTCGGGTTATAATTGTAGACTTGTTAAACCCCCCATGTTAATTTGGTGCTCTTTTGGATGTAAGATTTTTGAGATAGTTTTGAATTATTTCCATTTTCACGTCCTAGAGAGAGAGAGAGAGAGAGAGAGAGAGAGAGAGGGAAATTTTATATTTTATCTTCTAGCATAAGATCTCATGGTAATATGAGCTTATTGTAAGGAAAAGAGGTTTATGGAAGTAGAACGTACTTGGTAATTGTAACAAGGATAAGGGGAAAGTAGGGGAGCATATGAGTGCATTGCTTTCCGTGAAAATCTGAACATGGTGCATGATGGTTTTAACTGACATTTGTTGTGCATGACACCACCACTGTAAACCACTACTTTGTTATGATCCAATAGCTAAAATACGGAATTCGTTTGAGTTTCCTTTTTTCTTTTTTGGAAAGAACTTGGTAGTTCAGTTTTAAAGTTTCTTGTTTACTACTAGTTGGAGGACATTCGACTTGTAATTTAAACCACTACTTTGTCTGTGGAGTAAGAATTATTGAAGTCCGGTAGCTAACTATTAGTGGAGTATTTTGTGCAGGAACCTCCAGCAATCCCAGCTATCAATCAAGGAGCAAGAGGAGCAGGCACAAAGATGTGAATTTGTGCAGGGCCTGTTGATGTCCACTATTCTTGATGATCCTTTATGAGTTTTGAGAGAATAATTTAGGACTATGAGCAGCAAGGACTGGAGAGAGAATGAGAGAAATTTCTGTTGGTTAGTCTTACATATTTAGGTCTAATGCATTGTATCACCTGTTGTATTTAGATTATATATATATGCATAATGGAACCTGGAAGAAAACTCTTTTTTTTTTAAGAGAATAAATGAAAGGTCTATGTGCTTCAGCTAAAGCTTAGCCGTAGCGGTTCTCTTTCATCCTGTAGAATCATAGTAACTGATGAGGGATTGACGAGAACTACTATAGGCTAAGGTTAGCAAGTTGGGTTTTTGGGTTGTCTGATCTAAACATAAATCTAGGTTTACACGCGTGGGCCTTGGGCGTTTTCTGACAGAGATTGAGTTGGGCATCGGTCCGTGGTCCCTGCTTATGCAGGCTACTCCTGAATCATTCTGCATGGCTTAACTTCCATAATTTGGGCCAACAAATTATTGCCATGTCCAAATTGTCTGCCTATGTTTGGGCTTCAGGTCAGGCCCAATCCGTACAAGATTTGCCCACAAATTATTACCATGTCCAAAATCTAAAGTTTCATATGGTCACTATTTGAGGCCCAGTGGGTGCCAATGTTTGGAGGCCCAACTGGTACAAAATTGGGCCTTAAGGCCCGGTAAACACTAAGAATTGGGCCTTAAGGCCCGGTACATACTAAGAATTGGGCCTTCCACCCTTTCGTGCCAAAAAAGGTCTCGTTTGAGCCCATCAACTGCAGCCTCTGTTTGGGTCCATGAGCTGCCCATGTTGCCCATAAATGAGCCTTAGAACAAATAATGATCAGGCCCAAGTGGCTACGGGATTTCAGGCCCAAATAATGAAAATGGTAACCAATTCGGGCCTTCAGGCCCAGTACACTACAGCCGGACCAAAAGGACTCGTCAGGCTTACTGGTCTTACCAGGTCCAATAGCGGCCCCCGTTGGCAACAAATAAGCCTTCGAACAAATTATGATTGGGCCCAATTGGCATAAGAAATGGGCCTCCAGACTAAATTAATAAAAATCAGTTCAAATTTGGGCATGAGGCCCAAGAATAGTTCACATCAGCCCAAAAGATAGTTCAAGACCATTAATGCAATAGCAAATCCCCTAGGTTCAAACCACCATCACGACTTCAAGCGCAACATTGACTTAAAACCCAAGTATGAGGCAGTTCACTTGAACCAAAATCCTCGTATAGAAATAGAATACATGTAAACCAACAATGCCATGGTCTATCATGCCGACCACAACAGGGATAACCCCAGGGATCATAGTTTCATCTAAAACCATCATTGGAAATATAAAAACCTGAAACGGGGCAGCCTAATAGTAATGAAGATCCAGGCAACAGCAGAATATGCTGTATACATCAGACGAGAAACCTAAATACAATCAAAGAAACATCTATCACATGTACATATAACTTGTCCAGCTTCACTATTCGTCATCCTGATCTTCAGGGCAGAGTCCCAGCATTCCCAGTAATAGTCAGAAGCTAAGTTACTCAAAATATTAAACACAGGCATGGTACCCGAGACGAGGCACATGTTCTGGACAGAAACAGCCTGCTAAAATCACAGCATTTCCTAGGCATTTTGTATAAGTTAAGATGAGAACGAAGCCACCAACCCATTTTCAAGATCATTAACTCTGAAAATGGCAGAGGTTGGTCCGGTCTCAAAGAATAGGTTTCTTTGGGACATCGAGTCTCACCCAGATAACATTTTTCTACAATTTTGATAAGGTTCATATAAATTCTACTTATTGGCAGATTGAATTACGAGAGACAAAGAAGCTGTAATCAGGGAGATGAACGTGCAAAAGGCGTAACCAATTGTCTGCAGCCTGCAATAAAGAAGTCGCCTTCTGGCATTCCTGTGTTCCATCAGGATTCCACACAGAAACTTTAAACTTATAGGATGCAAGCCCAAAGATGGGAAGTGTGAGCTTTAAAGACGTGTCATGAATGTTTGGAAACCCCTTATGACTGAAACAATGGTGTTCAAACATGCTCGAACCTGTTTAAAATGACAGCATTGTCAACCAACCACAAGCAACCAGACATAGAACTAGTGGAAACCCATATTGCAACACATGCATGAGAGAGAGAGAGAGAGAGAGAGAGCACCTTTCAAGGGTGTAGACAGGGAATGGAATGTCAAAAAGCAGGCATCCAAATTCTGTAAAGTTGGTCCTGTGGGTATCCTATAGATGGGATACCTTCATTTCCAAGAAATACAGAAAATAAGGTATGTAAGTACAAAATAAACGCACACCACAAATATACCTAATCAAGCATATAGCAGAAAATAGGAGAAAGGAACACATACCAAGCAACCGCAATCCAACTCGCAGGTGTTAGATCACAACTCTTGCACGTCTTAAGCTCTGGAAATTGAGATGAAAGAACTGTAATCTGTGTGGGATGCAAGACAAACCACATAAGTTTGCAAATAAATCTTTAATCAAGGAGCCTGCTCAGCCAGTCTCTCTGGCAAATAGTATACTTGCCTTATCAGCAAGAGGTTCCCGACTGAATGGGTTATCCCTTTCCAAGTACTCAAACATAAGCTGCCCCTGAGTGCTGCAAAACTCACCTTCATCACTGGAGGAACCCATTGAGAGTTTATCTCCCAAAGGGACCCAATTCAGACTTAGGTTATTCAAACCTGAGAGATTCTGCTGGCACCAAGCTCCTGGAACCAAGCAGTTGACTCCTCGCTCAGCATCAAATTCACTACTGCCATCACTACTAGTTTCTCTGAATGAGTCCGAGTCACTATCCTCGCCAAGTCTCCTGAAACAAAAACAAAGTATGATTTTCAAACGAAGGATAAGCTTGCTGATTGAAAGAGTACTCAATAACCAATGTGGAAGACATTAAGACACAAGTCACAAAATATTTAACACAAAAGGCCTCAAATATTAGTTCGAGGACAAAATATTTAACACAAAAGCCTCAGATATTAGTTCAGATATTAGTTCAAGGTTTCCATTTTATATTTTCTCACAAAACAATTTTAAGCTCGAAAAAAAGCATGTTTGGATACAGCACTTACATGGTGAGGCAATGATGCAGCAATTGTCCAAAAGAGAGGAAAATGTGGGTTTATAAACTCTTGCACAAGAAAGGTCAAAATATGTGCGGTTCACAGCCAAAAGATAAACAAAAATAGAACATCTCAACCACAATTACAGATTCTCACCAAAAAATAAAGCTTTTCATATGTCATCAAAGAACGAGAGAGATGGCAAAACCAAACCTTGACACAGAACTTGACAGATGCACATGGTACAGTGAGGGACAACAAAAACCAAAGATTGCTAACTGGTTTAATAGTGGAAGTCACACACCAAAACACAGGAGTAGATATATATATATATTTAAAAAAAAAAATTCTAATTTTTTTTTTGGATAATCTCATTTCCCCGTAAATGATATGGCATCCATTAAATCAATGTTATAAACCTTTCTTCCCTTTAATCTTCCCCCCCCTTTGGTGTCAAGGGTGCTCTATGACATTGCCCAGCAGAGCAACAAAGGATCTCCTGGAGGTAGAAATGAAGAGCCTTCTTAGTTGATAACTACAGAGGCTCACCCCCCTCCCCCACAAAAAAAAAGCTCTTGTTGTTTTCTTAAAGTCAACCAACAAAATTTTAACACTACATGGCTTGAAAATGGTTAATCCTCCAAGTCAAGAGGTGAAAAATGGAAATTTTACCTAAGTTAAGAAAAAGAAATCAAACAGAAGAAAGAACAGAAGAAGTTGATCAAAGATCAACTATGACTAAGAAGCACAGGAGGGGACTCAACCAAGAATTCTTAAAAGGATTTGTAGTTAGAGAATTCAAAAAGTTCTTGCAGTAGAATAATGGCAGTACCATGCTAGATGTGGTCCATAATCAAAGCCCATTTTAGGAATGGCAGATAATCTCACTATTAGCAGAAAGACAAGTCATGATCCCATCATGTTTCATACCTTAGACAGCATTCTTATCATTCAGGACAGTAGAGATATCCTGAATGGAGTGCTGGATCAGGTGGGCAGAGTTATTTACATATTCGACCATCTCCTATATCTCTGTATTTGGAGAGCCTAAGTCCTAGTAAAAGCCTCTGGAGGTTCACTTTATGTTGAAAACTTTTCCCCATGACTAATCAAAAGTACTCCAACTAAAGGCATACATGACTCAACAATAAGTTTGGCAAATCATATGCAATAAGAAACAAGAAAAAGAACGGATAATGTTAATATATTAAAGCTGGCACAATGCATTGACAGCTCTTTCAAAGATAAGAGCTGCTAGGATTAACTACCTTACAGACTATTGCATCCCTCTCCAATCATAGACACCGACATGCAAAATTGCTGTTCCACGCGGTTTCTATATCTTTAGTCATATATAAACTTCAATTATTCATGAAAAAAAAAGAAGAAAAATATATACAAAGTTGTAATATTGAATTCCAAATAGATGAAAAGAAACCAAAAATTTTGCACCAAAACAACTAAGCGGCCACAAAAGAAAAAAAAAAGAATTGCATTCAAGTTTCATTTAAGCATCTCAACAAACAAAAAGGTTGCACTCAAATAACTCCAAGAAACACCAACTTGAAATACCCATTGATCACGGTGCAGTTATGAATCTAAGCCATAACCGGAAGTTCAACAGAAGATTCCCCAAATCTATGAAACTTCCTATAAGTCCCAAAGTCAAAAACAAAATCTAATCTCACAATAGTGGTCAAGAGAAATAGAGGAAGAGAAGAGAAAGAAGAGCCTATATGAGGCCATTAGTGAGGGAGAAAAATCTACTGAAGATTTGAGAGAAAAATTGAGTGTCTCAAACATATTGTATAGATAGAAGGCAGGGAGAAAAGTAGAAGAAAGCACCATAGAGAGAGAAAAAAGAGGAAAGGGGGTTGGTTTTGGGTGTTGATTGTTTTGGTTTGCTTGGAAACGGCTTGTGTGTGGGTGCACTAGATGTTTTTTTTTTACCTGTTTCTGCTCTACCCCCAATTGGGATTACATTTACCTGCAAAATGGTGGGGGGGGGGGGTATTCCCCATAGAAAATTTATGAGGGAGTAAAAGTTGATTTGCCAAACAAAGCAAAAGGGAATTAAAAATTCTAAGAGTAAATTTTAAGGCCCTTTACCTCTTACTACACATGTCCTATGCTTTCTCAAATTCTAATTCCGAAACTCTGTCCTTGCAATTGCTCAAGATATTATTCATAACTCTGTTATTGGTTAGAGTAATGTTGAAGATTTTCCTAAACTCTTATGCAGCAATCAGGCAATCAGCCTGGATTTATCCTAAATCTGATAGACATGAGTGGTAAAAATCTACAAAGAAACTCTATAAAAGTAATCAAGCACCAATATCTTGTAGACAAAAGCTTGTTTCCTCACTTTTGAAAAAGTGCAACCTCTCTCTCTCTCTCAATCACACACGGAGACACACTCATAGACACAAATTTGCTCCCTTTTTTTCCTTTCAAATTTGTTTTTTAAATAATTGCATACATGGAAACACACTCGTTGGCACAAACAAAATGCACTCAATTTTTTATTTGCTCACTTTTCTTTTTATTCCTTTCATTTTTTTTCAATAATCTCCTTTTTCCATCTTTTTCACCCAAGTTCAAAAATAAATGTTGCAGTAAATGGTGGTCTATGGGTGCTCGAATGATGGTCCTCTTGTGGTCCAATTGTGGCAAACATTTCTACCAACAGGTGTAATAATTTATGGCTCGGGACTATGGTCAACTTTAGCATTAATATATGCACCCATAATTAATTTGTTTACATGTTAGTTTGAGAAATTCCATCTATTATAAATTAGCAATAGCATTAAAAATGAAATAAAAAAATGGACTCCACTGCCATAAGATACTCAATTTCAGCCAGAATAATAATAAAAAGACATTAAGTGTAATTATGTGAGCAAAAAAGGGTACTTAAGAACTTGATAAAGCATTTTTACTTTTTAAGTTCCATGACTCAATCAAACATGCGCATTCACATCTCTCAATTTCACTAGTTCATTAACCCCATCATTGTCTTAAAACATTCATTCAAATGTGATTGTCTTCAAGTGTTAAAGTAGTCGTTCCTAGATGCTTATGAAATGTGATATCTTTGCACATACTAGTTTCCGCAAGAGAGAGAAAGAGAGAAATAAACAAATAAGAAGTTCATGTTCTTAATTGCTACTGCCTTATTACAACACCTAAATTTCAAAATAGTGGAAATTGCCAATTGATTGAAGCCTCCTATAAAAAAGCCAAGCCTGTCCTAACCATATCCTAAAGGTATTCACTATGCACGAGCTTTAACCCGATAGAAATTGCAAAGGGCTCAAGCTTAATGTGAGTAGGGTAAGTCTGATTTTTTTTTTTTTTTTAGTTTTTTAGTTGATTAAAAGTATCTAATTTTTTGCCTGTTATTTCCATGATACACATATTGAATCTTTTCAAAAAGAAATATTATGGAAGAAGCATAAATTTACTAATAACTACAAATATTTCTTATTGCTTATCATAGGCCCCTTTTTATGCCATTTTTTGTATTTTTTGGTGGTGTGTTTTTAATATTTCATAATCTCAAATTAAGCATCAAGTTCATTTTTTTATGCCATTTTTTGTATTTTTTTTAAAATCTTTTATGCCATTATTGCTTATAATAGGCTCTTTTTTTTTTTTAATGCTTATTAAGCAGCTAGAATAATGCTGCTTGGCCAAGCTAAAAAAGTACGGAGTATGATAGGCATTTTGGTCACATGAATATCAATCACATGGGTGGGCAAGTACATGTGATTCTCCATTCATGTAACCAGAGCTTCAGCAGTTTGGCCACGCAGCCAAGTTCAAGCTGCCTAATATGAGATTATGATTAAAAAAATACATTATAAAAAATGAGCTAATAATAGGCACCAGCAAAGAATTAGACATTTTTAACTTTTAATCAAAGAAAAAAAAAAAACCTTACCCTACTCACTCAATTTCTATCGGACCAAATCCTATGAAAGATGAACATCTTTAGGATAAAGATAGAACAAGGTTGGCCCTTGCACAATGCTGACCCTCATTCAATTGTCAATTTTCACAGTTTCAAAGATTAAGCCATGGTAACAAGGCAATACTGATTAGAAGCATAAACAAATCCGTTCATTTGTTTGCATCTCTCTCTCTCTCTAAAAATATAATATACAAACGGAGAAGTTCTACAAGCATCTACAAACAACATCCTTAACATGTGTGAAGACAATCACACGTGGTAAATGTAACGATGAAATTGAGAAATGTTTAATTAAGGCATCAAACTTAAAAGCAAAAATGCATTATTTCCTAGCTACTATAAAGGGAGAGAGAATAGATTTCTTCGTATTGCTCATGGAGCAAAAACTGCTTTCATTTATCCACCCCAAAAAAATGGAAGAAGAAGAAGAAGAAGAAGAAGAAGAAGTAGTCCTGCAAAAGCAAATTGCTTTTCTGTAATTTTAATTGCAATTTAGGTAGCAAAATCTTCAATAATAGAAAAATGAAGAAAAAAATTGCAAAGGATCAGTTTCTCCTTAATGTGGTCTATATTTTTTCTTTCTTTGTCACCTTAAAATCAGTTGCACGTCAACATCAAGTGATTCCATCTGCAGATATATAAAATTGTAGTTGGCAATATCTTAGCTTTAAATAATGTTTTTCCAAATGAATTTGATCAAGTCCAAAAGTCAAAAGTTTAATCTCACAATACGAGGAAAGAAAATTTAGAGGAAGAAGAGCTTAGATGAGGCCATTAGTGGGGCAGAAAAATCTACTTAAGATTTGAGAGAAAAACTGAGTTTCTCTCAAACATATTGTGTAAAGAGAAGATGGGAAGAAAGGTAGAAGAAAGGGAAGAGCATCATAGATACAGAGAAGAGACGAGGAAGAACAACATGAGACAGAAGAAAGATAGGAGATTGGGGCAGAGGGGGGGATTTTTGGCATTGGTAGCTTTGGTTTGCTTGAAAGGACTTGGTGTGGGGGAAATGTTCCCTAGTAGAAATTCCATAAAGGGGAAAGTTGATTTCCCAAACAAAGTTAAAGGATGTTAAAATTCTAGGAGTAAAATTTAAAGCCCTTTACCCCTCACTGCACATACCAGGCCTTCTCAAATTCTAATTCCAAAATTTTGTCCTTACAATTCCTCTGGATATCATACATAACTTTATTATTGGTTAGAGTAGCGTTGAAGGTTTTCCTACTACCAACAAACTTTTGTGCAGCCACGAGGCGATCAACAATGACTTCCTTCAAAATCTGGTAGACACAAATGGCAAGACTTTTAGGCTAAAATCATTAACCTTGTAACAACACTATTTCTTGGAAGTAGCGCAATAGAATTTCATAAAAAAAATTGTATAATCTTCAAAGAAACTCTATACATGTAATCGAGCACCAATATTTTGAAATTCCCCAAAGAAACCCATAATTTAGATAACAACCGGGGATTTGATCCTATTTGACTGGAAAACTGCTCCTCGAGCATTCACTCAAAAAGATCTTCCAATAAGAAGCCCATAGAGTTTTAATGGGTGCTAATCCAACCTCACAATAGTACATCCAAACGTATCCTCATAAAAACAAGGACTAAGTGCTATTTTTGGAAGAAAATGGCTTTTAAAGAATAAAATCAAAGTAATGACTGCTTTTTCCGTAATACGTGCTTGAGTAACTTTGCCACTTAAAATGGGAGAGAGGGAATATAAAATAGTGATCTCACAAAAAATCGAAGCAGATTATCCTACAATATCAGCTTTACCGCTAGTTGATAGAAAGCTTACAAAAATATTTAAAATTATAATATTCTACATGCACCATCCTTTGAAACTCATTTTCTACCCTAACTAATTCAGGTAGCTTGTGCTTTAAAAGGAAAAACCTAATGGACTTAAACATGGAAAACCCAATTTACTACTGAGAAGTATGTCTTTCGGGGAGAATGACAGATGGTGCTTGTTACTAGTTCTCATGACTGTGATCTTTCGAAATTATAAGAATAGAGGAAAATATTTAACAACCGTGTCAATATTTGAGTTCAGCTTCACTAGAGCACTTTCGTTACAAGATAAAAGACATGTCAATCTTGTCAACACAATAGGGCTGAAATGACAAGTGACACTCAAATATCAAATCTAGACAATATTTATCAGGAAATAAATACTGTGGCTACTTTTAGGCAATTACTGTCATATAATGTCATATACTCATCAAATCCTCATTGAAATTCTGAAGTCTTAAAATTCGATGACCTGAACCAATTCAAAATTCTAATAGAATCTCAATCTGATACTAGTGTTATAATTCCGAAAGTCATTAATGAAAATTGAGATCTTCAACAACCTTTCTATAGACCAAGGGATCCAGAAGACTTGAGAATGTATATATTCTTTGAAAAAGAAAACATGCTGTTGCAAATGTCTTGTGCAAGTAAGAAAAGTCACCAACGCTCTTGTTGTTGTGTTTCTTAGAAGACAAATGTGAAGCTTCAGCATTCTAAGAACTTATAGGTTGCATGTAGAGATGTGTTTATTCTTGGAGTACCAGTTGTTGAGAAACAAGTCTACAAGATTGTAGTTTCTGATACTGGGAGTCATAGATTTTCATTGTGCCTTTGTTTTTTGCAAGAGAGATTCATTTTGGAAGTAGATCCTATCCAGGATTTCTTCTCTACTCAAGGTAATGTAGTCCTTAGGCATTTCTCACAACATCTTGAAATCTTTTGTTCACATTTACGTTCGCAGTTTCACCTAATACTATAGGCAGAAAAGGAAAGGATTCCCACATATACAAGATCTCCCTCAAAAAAGGGTGAGACATAACCAAGAACATCCAAACCATTCAAGCATTTTCCCTTCACCAATGAGCATTTGCATTCACATATCAAACAACGAACAAACATTCCATGCAGACCTTCTTGAAGACGGTTTAGCAGTCTTCAATATAACAACATTAGTCAACAAGCCTCCCTGTGACTCATAATAAAGCAACTAAAATATATATATCATGAGAAAAAAAATGAACGAAATGAAACATATTAATATCATAGAAAAAGAATGAAGATGAATATAGTCATTTGATCAAAACTAAACCCAGCATGTACTGATTTTGCAAAGAATTCATCATTAACAAATCATGTGAATCAACTTAATGAAAGAACACGAACAATTTGAGACTCACCTTGGTCTCAACGAAGGCATTGAGGGATCTCGATATAGCTGAATGCCAGACAAATATGGCACGTAGTACTGAATAACAGATTCACTTCCATTTAACACAATAGGCACTCCAGCCCCATACACACTCCACTCCTTAAATGACTCCCATAGATCGCCAAGCACAAAATATGGATTAATCTCTCCGTCGCCACTTCTCAATTCTCTCATCCTTGTCTACAAATCCCAAAGTCATATATCACAGGAACACAGAATTCTTGAGAAATAAGAAAATCAATAATGAACAAGAAACCCTAATTTTATTAGATTCCAAATAACGGAGTCTTGCTCAAAATAACATATCATAAACATGGATGATTAATTCTTGAAACAAAATTAAACGCGATCATAATAAGAAACCCCTAATAATGAACAAGAAACACCAACCCTAATATTTTGAATTTGAATTGCAGAATCTTGCCCAAAATCACATACAAAAGACCTTTCATGAACCCAAGTAACATCAGAGAAACCCTAACTTCTTGATTCCACTTATGATGTTTACGAATATAAAAAATGGCATGACACGAACACAGACAATTCTATTAAAAAAAGGAAAGAACATGAAACTCTAATTTCAAGATTCGAACTACTTAAACGATCAAATCACAAAATCTTGCTCAAAATAACATATCATAAACACGGATAATTAACTCTTGAAACAAAAGTAAAGGCAATAAGAACAAGAAGCCCCTAATAACAAGGAAGAAATCCTAACCCTAATTCCTTCAATGTGACTTGCAGAATCTTGCTCAAAATCACATATCATAGACGCAGATCATTCGTGAAACCCACTAACTTCTTGATTTCACTTCTGATGTTTACAAATATCAAAATGAGAATCTAACACTAAGGAGCAAATAAAAAAGGCGAAAGACTAATTTCAATATTCGAACTACAGAATCGCGGAGGAATACCTTAGAGAAGAATTGCGCCGAAACAAATGGAGTAGTGTGCTCCAAAAACCGATCCAAGTTCGAAGAACTCGTCGTCGTCGTCAGTTCACTCGGCGAAGACGAACACGTTGACGAAGACGACTCAATTCGATTCGATTCGAGACTACTACTGGTACTACTCCTCTTCTGCTTCGGAACATTCCGATTGTGCCACATTTCTCGTTGCTTCTGTTGTTCTAGTTGCTGTTGCTGTTGCCGTCGCCGTACCGGCGGCGGATTGTAAAACCGATCGACGCCGACCCCGGCGCGACTCCGAGAAATCGACGAGGTTTTGCTGGCAACCGACATTGTTAAAAACTGTACAAGTTATCAACAAATTGGAATCCCGAAGAATGTTAGGGTTAGGGTTTCTGCTTGAAGACTTGCAATGGAGAAAAATAATAACCGCAAGATTTTGATTCGCAGATAGAGAGAGAGAGAGAGAGAGAGAGAGATTCTAGGGTTTTAGGGGTAATACGTGGAATAGAGAAAAGATGAAAAGTGTTTTCGGTGATTTTGTTTTTACTTTTTTTGAATTTCGTTTGGTTTTTTTTGGCAGCAGAGGAATGACGAGTCGCCCACAGAGGTTTGGTTGCGGGTGAAGCCGAAGAGTCCAGAATTGTAGGTGAGGAAGTACTCTAATATTCTAGAATAATCTGGAATTACTTCTTTTTTTTTTCCTCCTCATTTGATTTTTGTACGGGACTAGTGTAATTAATTTTGAGATTTATATAAAATATTTTATTAAAATAATTTTCTAATTTTTATGATAAAGTATTTAAATAATATCCGATCTTTTTTTTATTGATTTTTTGAGATATACGCTTATAAAACACGTGACTTTTTAGTCTAAGCTTTATGCTTGGTTTGATTGCGGAATAAGCAGAGATATTATTATTTTTTTTGGTATCATGTTTAGAATATCATCCGTTATATGAGATTTCGTCTTAATTAATCCGTATCGACCGTTACAGTGGCTTCTTTTCAGAGGCGGGTCTTCCAACAGGAACGCTCCATACACATAAAGGTCCGATACTCTTAACCAGAGTCGAATCTCGATCATGTTTAAAAGAACTCAATCCCACATTCAATTGAGTCAATCACGTCGGTAAAAACAACGATATTATTGCAACACACTTAATTATTTCTAAGGCTTAATTGGACTTCGATTCGAACCCTTCGTGATCAGGCTGGGCTTTGCCCAGAAGAACAACAATTTACTTTTTTATTTATATTTATATTTTTTTAGTTGTACAACGATTTGAAACTGAAATCATCATGTTATGGAATGAGAGTTTGTACCACTAAATTACTCTCTTTGAGACTTTTTATTTTTATTTTTTTGGTACATATTGAAACTTGATTCCGAATCTATTTTTTTTATACTATACCAATCGATATCCAGATTCATGCTCCAACTAGGTATACTGGTATCCGGATTCACGCTCTAATTAATCTGGTTCGAGACTTATAATGACTCATTTAAGGAGACTACTCTCCCAACGTAGTTTTATTTATGTTCAAACTGTAAGTCAAATTCAGGAACTTAGTTAATGGACTTAGTATTATATCTCATTAGACTAACTGTACGTCGATAAGAATAACAGTTTACGTGATCACAAATTATTGAATATTAATGCTTTTTAAATAAAATTTTGAATTTAAATTTTTTGTACGATAAAAATAAGTGTCAAGAGTGTATTACTCTTTAAAATTCAATCGAAACCAGATTTAGTTAAAATTAATATAATCATAATTAACAATGATTTACAAAAGAAAAAAAATTATAATGAAAAAAAGCTAAATAAAGTACTATTTTTGGTATGGATCATCATA
This sequence comes from Dillenia suffruticosa, assembly GCA_033439265.1. Lineage (NCBI taxonomy): Eukaryota > Viridiplantae > Streptophyta > Magnoliopsida > Dilleniales > Dilleniaceae > Dillenia > Dillenia suffruticosa. Next base: position 19,120,669 of record JAVTVX010000011.1, read on the forward strand.
TCCATTTCTCATTATGATATTTCTTCTCACACTCAAAATAAGAATCATCCATGTACCCAACTTTTAAAAAACCTATATAGTTCTTGAAATCAATCTCAAGATTCTCTCTCAAGAGTCTCACCCTCTCTTTTTTTTTTTTGGTTACAAGTCTCACCCTCTCTTACATCTCGTCATGGTGCATGGTATTTTCAATTGAATCATTCGATATTCTTTTCTTGAAATCAATCTCAAAATTCTGTCTTCTATACCTTTTCCTGGTGTTGTTAGTGATGTTTTCGGTAAATCATTCTTTTCTCAAACTTATGTTTTTTTAACTCTTGAAAAATTGAATTGTCATATTCTCACATTTCTTAAAACCCATTTTAGGTTTTGAATTCTTTGTGTGTGGTGCATATATAAATAGTTGTAATTAATTCGATAAAAACTTGACTAATTTGATTTGAATAACTATAGAATAAAATTTAATGTCCGAGTGCTTTGATATTCATTTTTTTTACTTTTAAGGTTTAAATCAAGATTTACTTAAAAAAGTAATATTCTACCATTAAATCCACTTAAATAGATTTATCCTTTGCAGCATGCATGGAACTACTTTCGAATAGGCCGAAGGGGTGATATTTCATGCAAATAACTTTTTTTTTAGGTCCCTAAACTAGATCTATCGTTAAGTATTCGAAATTTTGTTTCAACTAATCTAATCTTGGCCGAACTATAATCGGGAGGGAGTTCTTCTAGAGTCATTTTTGTCACTACTAAAACTCGAATCTCGGTTTTTGATATAGGGTGACAGTATCTTTCTCACTAGACCAATAAAACTTTGGCGGAAAAACTTGAATACGAATCCCGAATTCTTAAATGTCAGTGGAGTCGGAATAGGATAGGCTACTAATGTATCATCCATGTATGCGTATAATTGTTGGTTCTAAATTAATAAATATATGTTTAAGGCAGTAGAAAAAGGGGTCACTGTTTAATGGTTTCTATCGATCTTATTGAATTTGTTAGAATTGTCAATCTATTCTGCTTCTCTCTCTCTACTGTAGGCTCGATTGGACCAGAACCAGTCTAGGGCTGGAACCAAAATCCTAATTGATAGTTTTGTTATCTCGCCATGACTTCTCCCCGAGCCCCGGGCGCCTGTCTCTTTTTCTGTCTCCGTCTCTCTGCAAATGCTTGTTTCCATTTTATTTTATTTTATTTTTTTGTATTTGTTTAGTGGTTGAATTTGATTTAACAGAGTTAAATCTAGTCTTCCGTATAAGCTTACTATGGTAAATCTTTGAGTTGATTTAGGCAAAAGATCATACAAAGAACATAACTGAGTAAGCCTAAGATGGGTTTTGATGGGCTTATTACCCACATTTGCGCCTTCCCATAATTTTCTTTTCATTGAATTCTCTGCTGGTGAATTCTTTGGATTCTGGAATTGTTGTTGCTGCAGCTGACATGCTCCGTCGCGGTGGTGGTGGTGGTGTTTTAGTAGGCAGAAAGAATAGTACTAGGGTTTTGAAATGGCTGTCGCTGTTTTTTATTGTCCCTTAAAATCAACCTAGTATGTAGTAAAATGAATGATACGAGGTTGATCTAAGTGGTTTTGGTTATGCGCGGGGGCTACTCTAAAGGGGTTCCTGCATTTTGCAAGAGGTTTTATTCAATGACTCAAACATATTGGTTTTCAATGTTTAAGAAACTGCTTGATCTATCCAAGTATTTCATGCTCCTTGCAGTGAATTCTTTGGGTTCCGGAATTGTTGTTGCTGCTGCTAAGATGCTCCATGCTGCTGTGAAATGGTTCTTGCTGTTTTGTATTGTACCTTAAATCAGCCTAGATTGTACTAAAATGGAGGATATGAGGTTGATTTAAGTAGCCCCGGTGCTCAAAAGGGTTCCCGCACTGTGCAAGAGGATTAATTTAATGACTTAAACATGTTGGTTTTCTATGCATAAGAATCTGCTTAATCCATCCAAACATTTATTGCATGTTCCTTGCAATGGATTTGTCTACATGATGTTGTCAGGTTTTGCCAGCCCGCATGGCTAAAATCTCTCTTATGAGACTTACTTGCAGGGAAAGATACATACTATAAAAGATAAAAGTTGTTGAACATTGCATATAACATTAAAAAAAAAAATACTTAGATGCGCAAGAAATTAGGAACATTTTCCTATATATGCTTGGAATAGGTTCATCAATGAACTCGTGATGTGGTTCTAGTTTGGAATGTGGATCTAGTTAGATGCAAGTTTGCAGAGCCCGGTGTTGTCAGGTTTTGCTTGCCCAAATGGCTAAATCTCTCATATGAGATTAATAAGCATGGAGACATACCTACGGTAAAAGATCAAATTTCTTGATTACATGCATGTAGCATTAAAAAAATCATTAGATGCCCAAGGAATTAAGCTCTAGATGCTTGGAATAGGTTCATCAATGAACTTGTGATGTGGTTCTTGTTTGGAATATGGATTAGGTTAGATGCAAGTTTACAGAACCTGACATTTTCGGGTTTTGCTTGCCCTGGTGGCTAAAATCTTCCTTATGAGATTAATATGCATGAAGAATACCTATCATAAAAGATCAAATTTCTTGATTACATGCATACAGAAATGAAAAATCATTAGATGCCCATGGAGTTAAGAAACTTATTCCTCTAGATGCTTGAAATATGTTCATCAACGAACTCGTGAGGTGGCACTAGCGATGCATCTAAAGTGAAGTCGAACATGCAGCAGCACAAGCACATGAGTAATGAAGACGGTCATGCTGAGAAAGAGGTGGAAATGGGAAGCCATCTCAACAATGATGAAGTGATGGAATCTTCTAAGATGGGAGCGAGTTCAAACTCCGGAATGGATTTAATGTTGGTAGAAGTGGGAAACTATCGATTGTGGAAGTGCCAAAGTCGGGGATGACTTTTGACTTCCTTGATGATCTTATCGAGTATTATCGAAGTTTTGGAAAGCAGGAAGGATTTGGAATTCGTAGGAGAACAGCATCTAATTCCTTTGATGGAAAATCCAAATTTGTGACCATTGCTTGCAATCGAGCAGCCAAGTCTGAATCTAAGAGATGGAATCACCTGAATCCCAGTCCCACTGCCAGAACTGAATGCAAAGCAAGAATTAATGCTACTGTTTGGGAAGCTGGAAACTGTGGAATCAATTCTGTTGTGCTTGAGCATAACCATCCCTTGTCTCCAAGCAAAGGAAGCTTTGAGTTGTCCAATCGCAGAGGTAGACGAAGAAAAATCGAGTCAGATGAGCAAGTTGGAATCAGGATAAATAAAAAATTTCAGACCTTTGGCGACTTGGAAAAAGAGCGTGAAGCTCTCCCTTGGAAGGCTGGGTGGCTATTGCTTGGGCAGGGAGATGCAGAGGCACTGAATAACTTTTTTGACAGGATGCAAAAGAGTGATCCGGGGTTCTTCTATTTGATAGGTTTTGATGAATATGCTCGGATAAGAGGTATATTTTGGGCTGACGGAAGGAGTCGGGCTGTCTATGAAGAATTTGGAGATGTTGTGATGTTTGACACCACTTATTTAACAAATGACTTTGCCATACCTCTTGCGCCTTTTGTTGGGGTGAACCATCATGGGCAGACAATACTGCTGGGATGTGGATTGATAGCCAATGAAGATGCAGAAACATTTGTGTGGTTATTTAAGGCCTGGCTTTCATCTGTGCCAGGACGAGCTTCAAATGCAATCATTACAGAGCAAAACAAAGCTATTCAAGAGGAAGTTCAAAATGTGATCCCCAACTCTCGACGTCGATGGTGTTTATGGCATATTATGAAGAGATTACCTGAAAAAGTGAAGGAATAAGATTCTGCTGAAGAAATCAAAGTAGCACTTCAGAATGTTGTTTATGATTCATTAGCGAAGGATGAATTTGTGGATGGCTGGAAAAATTTCATAAGAGAATTCAACTTTCAAAAGAATGAATGGCTTAATGGTCTTTATGAAGAGCGACATCGTTGGGTCCCTGCATTTGTCAAGGACGCGTTCTGGGCTGGACTGTCAACTATAAAGAAAGGAGACTATGAATGCGTTTTTTGATGGATATGTTAATTCCAAGACCACTTTGAAGCAGTTTGTCGAGATGACCTCTGTTATTGATCTTCCCTTCAAGTTCAGGCTGTTCTATCATTGCATGCACATGACACAAGCTAGTAAGAACGAAACTACAGAAAATGTGTTAATTTTCTGCAACTTCCAAAATACTAATGCAAAAAGGATGGGTTATTCTTAGTGTGAATGAGACTAAAGAATGTCCTTTGCAACTTCCAAAATATGTCAAAGATGAAAATGTTAGTGATTTAATTTCTTTGGAATTTGCAACTAGATGGTGACATGATCTTCCTTGCTTCCATCGCCGTACTTATGGCCAAGTGCCAAGATCTTTTGGGTTAGTACATTAAAGACAAGCACTAACTACCAACAGAAAACTGCCTTTACAACTCTAAGCAAAACAGCATATCCTCTTGTGTATGCTTAGCCTTCCTAGGCTTTAGATCCTTTTCATCAAAGTTTTTGAATCTACTGTGAGCAAGAATTGAACAAGGCATGTCTCAAAGCTGCTTCCTTGACTAGATCAAGAAAGCCAGTTCTCAGGATTGAATTGTTAGGTGGGCCATTGCACCTCCTCTTTTCAACTTTGTGGAATGTAACTTTGACGCGGTAGTAAGGTAGATTGGCAATTGTATTTCACAACTATAATGTCAGGTTATAGGAGCTGGCTATCAAGATCCCCCATTTTACTCTTTCACATTTGAATAATGCCCAATCAAACCCTCATCATAGGAACAATCGAACATATTAAACTAATGTTTCAGGTGATTGAACCGACTCAAATTCTATTTGGAAGCCATTAAGTCAATTGGTTGTGTGTTTTTTTTATAGCATTCTCTATGTTTAGAACTCTTTTTTTGGGTGCATTGTAACCACACAAAAGGCCCTTTCTTTTCTCCAGCTAAGTATTCGCAAAGGACAAGAGCAGACCTGAAATTTCGACCTATAAATACCATTCTCTTCATTACTCCTTGAACCAAAAGTACCTCAGTCAGTTCAAGCCTACCTTCTCTGATCCAATATTTTCCAAAAGTTCAAATGGGAGTTGTGACATTTGCAGATGAGTACACTTCCCCTGTTCCTCCAACAAGGCTTTTTAAGGCCTTAATGATTGACTCACACAATCTCATCCCAAAGCTCCTTCCACAGGCAGTCAAGAGCATGGAAATCATTGAAGGAGATGGCGGAGCAGGAACGATCAAGAAAATCACCTTTGCTGAAGGTTAGAAGCCATCTAACTTGTACAACTTCTATTTGAGAATATGATTTTCTCTTTCTCATTTTCAGTTTTTGTATTTTCTATCAGGAAGCCAATTTAGTTATGTGAAGCAGAGGGTGGATGCGCTTGACTTAGAGAAGCTCATATACAGCTACTCTGTGATCGAAGGCGATGCTTTGGTGAATCTGGAATCCGTTTCTTATGATGTTAAGCTTGAGCCTGCACCTGATGGCGGAAGCATTTCAAAGGTGATAAGCAAATACTTCACCAAGGGTGATGTTGTGCCATCGGAAGAGGAAATCAAATCTGGCAAGGAAAGGGTTTTGGGAATGACCAAGGTTGTGGAGGCATACCTCTTACAAAATCCAGATGCCTACAACTAGAGAGAGTCGCTTTAAAAATGTTCCAAGTGTGTTTTGCACCCTCTTTGTTCAAGTCATTTGTTTGGCAGTAATGTTTGTTTTCGACATGGGAGGGAAGTCTTGCTTTCATTTAATGCCTCTTTCAACTTTGTAATAAAGTCACCATTTAAAAATTGCATTTAACATTTTTCTTTTTTTCTTTTTGTTGGGTTTTTTAAAGGGCTATGCCCCTGTTATAACGGGGGAGAGGGGAACATGGAAATTCAAACTCTTCCCCTTGGTGACAGCAGGAAACTATGGTACCACTTGACCAAATGGCTGGTGGTGCCTTTAGCATTTTGTACAACTATTAGTCAGTGCCCACTTGAAGAACCTTCCTTTGCCTAACAAGACAGAAGTTGAAAAGAATGAGACTAGCATAATTTTGAGTAACATTTCCACACAAGACTTTGAAAGAGTAGATTCTAATATTCACACCAAAGTCTTTCCCCAATCTCTCGGTCGACACAAAGATATCAAGATCAACACACACATTGACTCTAATTTTCCAGAGATCGAAACCATCTTCCACTTCCCTCTTGCATCAAAACCATAGCTAATCTCATCAATTCAACTTTTCAAATGGGTGTGATTCAAGTCAATCAAACGTTCACAACGTTGGTTGCTCCAGAAAGACTGTTCAAGGCCTTGATATTGGATTCACACAACCTCTGCCCCAGACTCATGTTTTCATCAATAAAAAGCATTGAATTCATCAAAGGTGATGGTGATGTTGGCAGCATCAAGCAGATCAACTTTACCGAAGGTTTGTAAAACTTATATGTGTGTGTGTGTTTAGAAAAAACTTATATGTGCTAATTTGATTAAGAATTTTGCAGCTAGCCCTTTCAAGTATGCAAAGCATAGGATTGATGCACTAGACAAGGAGAAGTACTGCTGCAAGTACACATTAATTGAAGGCGACCCTCTAAACGGAAAACTTGACTCTGACATATGAGATTAAATTTGAAGGGTATGGCCTAGGAGGGTGTGTCTTTAAGGTGTCAAGGTGTCAAGGGTATGGCCTAGGATGTATGAATTTGTTGAAGCCTACCTCTTGGCATACCTTCATGCCTACACTTAGAAATTTGGATAGCTCCTGTAAATAATATTGGAATTGTTGCTTTCTTGTGGTTTTTCTCCTTTTGTACTTGTTTTCTTTCTTGTTTGATGAAGCTATATGTTACATGTAGCCTTTGGCTGTGAGAACATTAGGACTAGTAGTAAGTTGATTGAGGATTCAGTTGGAATTGAATTTTTTCTCTCTCTCTCTCTCTAGGGAAAACAGAATAATAACAAAAATAAAAATAAGCAGAGGATGCAGGCACCATCTGCCCCGAATAGACCCAAGGAAAACACGCGGCCGAAACCCAGCATTTAACAAAACAACCAAGGGGCACAGACGGCCCATTTAGCAACATCATGAGCAAGAGAGTTTCCATCCCTATTCATGCTTAGAGCTTTCCAATAATTGGAACTGGATTTTAGTTTTGGGTGGAACTGAATTTTGTATATCACACATTGGGAGAGAGAGAGAGAGAGAGAGAGAGAGAGAGAGAGAGAGAGACAGAGAATTTGGCCATTTCTCCAATGAATTATGAGTTCAATTACGTTGGTATAAAAATTTTTAATTTCTACAATTTGCTGATTTATTTATACTTGATTGTTTTGTATAGACCATATACATAAAAAATCTCTTCCTTGCTTAAGCACGGTCTAGGCTCCATTATAATTTTGGGGGAGGGGGTTACAGGGCTTGGTACCTTAGGAGTAATCGAGCATGTCCATGCTAAGAATTGCTGCTGGTTGATTCGATTGACAGTTTCTGCATTTGGTTTCCCCCCCCCCCCCCCCGGGGGCGCCCCCGCCCCCCCAAGCGGCTGCGGGAGGGACCAAATAATCAATTTTTTTTTTTTGCATTTTAATCGAGTAATAGTCCCATATTAATGATTTGGCCAGTGAAGGTCATAATCTTCAAAGTTAAGCACGGGAAGCAACAAAGTGAAAAACTTACAAGAAACCTCTCTCTTTGAAATAAAATCAAATTATGAGCAGAATCCAAGAAACAGCAAAACAAATATGCACCCGGAATGAAGCTTGTACATCATGACTCACATGGCACGAACAGAAGTTTCGTGTTGCTGCCATTAAGAAGACCAAGAACTGTAAAAACAACAGAGGAGAACAGCCCGGCTTTATGCAGCAAACATTGTGGGACATCATTTGTAAAAGTTTATAACACAGGTCTAGCGAACCAAATTGAATCCATGGGACTTCCCAAGACCCCTTCACACCATCAACCCCAGACTCCGCACCTTCATCACATTCATATCACAATAGACACTGAACCAGACTGCAACCAGAAACAGCAAGGTCTATGACTGACTTGACCTGACCTGCGACCACCATATGACTCATAAAGTTGAATCGGCTAGACCAGCCACAATGGTCTTCTGCATTCATTGTAAAATAGAGACCATTAAAGTCGATGATTTGTTCAGAGACTCAGAATCAAATAAACGGAAACTCAATTGATGAGCATACCTTCAACCAAAGTTGAATCCACCCGGTGGAACAGGGAGGTCATTTCCTCCAAAGTGGAACCCAGCTTGGGAAGCATCGCCAGGAGGCCCCTCTTCTTCCTCCTCCAACCAATAAGTCTCGAGAATCTTTACCGCCTTCTCGTAAATCTCGGCATTGTCATGACTCTGTAAGCTTTCGATCTTTTCTAATCCATCAGCATCCTCTATTAACTGAGCAAAATAGTTCACGTCTCCCGTGTTGCCCAAAGTCTTTTCGGCTTCTCCAACTTTCAGGATGTTCTCTAGCCCTTCCAAACACACAGTTACAATCCTTGGATCAGGGCATACAAGGAGATCACATAATGGCTTTATGCATCCCTGACTCACCAAATACCTATCAACCCCAAAAGAAGTACAGATAGACATCAATCCGTTTAATATAGAAGTGAATAAACAGAAATAATAACACCATACTGTAGAGTTCTGAAAAATACTTGATTTGATCGTGGGTACCGCCAGAAGTAGCATTGGATATTGCCCATGCGGCTTCTTTCTTTATATCAAACTCAGCAGTTTGTAGTAGATTGACCAGAGGACCAATCAAACCAGCCTCAATCACAGCCTGTGTCAAATCCAAGACAATTTAATCAGCGTGGCACTTTGGGAGCTAAGAAAGGTAGAGCAGGAATTAAACCAACAATGTTGCATTGAACAATAAAAGTATCATGACATATCAAATATAAATATGCGGTTTGCTGTGGAAAGCCCGAGGAATCTGACATAAATAGGAGACTGCTAATGTGTCAAATCAATGTGTTTAGACAACCTCAAGGCATCCAAGTCAAACAGCATTACTTCATTTGCAAAGAGAACAGTATGGAATTGAGTCAACAATCATCAACCAATGGATCAAGCCATATAAACATGAGAGAAATGCATTGGGTGAAGACTTGAAAGCATTGGAACCATGAAAACTAGAAAAGCTGCAAAAATGAAATTACATGAAATCTGCTTGCCTACCTGAATCTGATCCCTGTTTCCTGCAGTGATGTTTGAAATAGTCCAACAAGCTTCTTTCTTTATGCTCTTCTTATGATTGTGAGTCAACAAGCTCAGCAGGCATGGAAGAGCACCAAAGTTTATTATGTACTGCAGAGAAAGTGAGAACAAATTCAAAGAATAAAAAAGAAGTTTTCAGAAAAGCATCACGATCCATGAGAGAGCGATTATCCATGTCAAAACAATTTGCACATACAAGATGCCCCACCATTTTTCAATTTAAGAAGGCAAGAATGGCATCGCATGGAATTTCTCTTCAACTGCATCTACTGATACATAAAAGTAAGTCAATGTGACATTCTTCACCTACTCTTTCCCTAAACTACTTAGATCTTCATATCAGGTTATAAGTTGTACACCATTAGGATTACATATGTATTTTTTCTTTTTTAGTTTCTCTTAGTATGTTCCTAAGAACAATTCTAAATTCTCTAAATCAGTAGGTCCATCATGGGTTTGTGAAATATAAGAGAAGCACCAAGAAGCATATACCAAGATTATTCGTTTGAATAAGTGTCTTTAGACTGCTTTAGAAGTACATATCAGAGAAGTCATCCAACACAAACATAGCTTGCTTGCAAATGAGTTCATGCAACATGAGATTTTTCAATACCTGAATGATCTAAACTTGGCTTAGGGTATAACACGTGAATCAACAACTAAGAAACTTATTTAGGCAATAAAGAAAACATAAGCTACCACAATAAAGACTGTCCTCATCCTCATCTAGCCAGGAGTTTTTCAAGGAATTTGATGAACAATGAACTTCATGACATAAAGTAGTTTTACACCAACAGATATAAATGTAGCTGGGGATATCTTATCCTATCAATGTAAATAACTCAAATTATAAGACATCCATGCCAACAGCTGGGAAACCAGTCAGAAAATTTAAGCAACGAGAGGGCACCAAGTTGCTCCTTGAACAAAAATTCTGAAGACCACAGTAACATACAAGGAGAAAACATTTACAACAAATTAAAACGTAATTAGGTTGATGATATGTACTAGAGTTTCTCCCGCAACTTATATTTTCGCATTTTAACAATGATATAAAAAAAAAAGGACAACCTTGATAAACTGAAAACTTAGAACTCAGTTTTTTTATCAATTGGAAATGAAGTTGAACAGATCAGCTTTGGTCACTATTAGTTGCCATTATACACATCAGATGACTCTAGCATTCTTTTATAAACAAGTAGCCCCCGTTATTGACGAGGGTCGAAATTTCAATAATACATTTAGCATGTTAGTGAACAAGTTACTTACTGGAAATTCAACATCAAACCAGCCTTTTCTATTAAAGTATTGGTCAAAGAATCCTAAGAAAGTACAACTCAACCGATGAAGCACAACAAGGACATAGAGACATGCACACCATGATGGTAAGATACAAACATGCACAACAAGGAAAATATATAGGAAGAGTCAATATTACAATTAGAGCACAACATAAAACAAATATTACTCATACGAAGAATTTTCCAATTGTAATATTGACTCTTACTATATATTTTCAGAATTATTAAACAATCAGCCTATGTAATTCAAATGTGGGAAACATCATATTTGTTCATAGACCAGATTGTTGTAAATTTTTAAGACAAAAATGTTCAATCATATCAGTAGGGTCCTGTGTAAATAGCTCTCAGGTGTCTCAGTCACAAGTAAACAAGTATTTGGTTTCAATAAGATAATAAAGAGCACGTCATGTGACATGAAATGGCAGGTGCTGAGTTCGGTACTCTGTTAAACAAACAGGCACTAACTTTCCAGTTTGAAGTATCTAAACTTCATAGAAACCAACAAATTTAATTGTGCAGATCTAGAAAGAATGGAAGTGAGTAGCAGCGAAGTTTAACAATTCTGGTCTCCAAGTAGATTACATAAGTTGTCATACCTGAGTTTGGACATCATCTCCTGTCACAATATTTCCAACCGTACGAAGAGCTGGAATGAGCACTGATGGGGATGGATGACTGGAAACCGCACATGTAGACAAGGTGATTAGAAGTTCTTCAACATATTATACAGATAGTTACGAATAATATCCATGGAACATTACATTTATTGCTACAATTCACTTACAGCAGAAGATCAACAAGTCGAGGGCAGACTCCTGCCTCGATAACGGCTTGAATTTTATCATTTGTACCATCAGAGAGATAAGAGAGCGCCCAGCATGCATCTGTCAAGACTTCTTCATCATTCGAATGAACAAGGCGCTCAAGGGCTGGAAGTGCAGGTCTTGTCTGCCATGATCATGAACATCAATACCTAATTAATTTGCCTGTAGATTTTATTTTATTTTATTTTATTTAAAAAAAACCTGCTCAAACGGTGGCTGTGGTTTGCCCCTGCAGAAGTTTGAAAGAGTCCATGTGGCGTTTCTCAGCATAGAGAGCTTGGCATGCTCATTTAACTGGGCTAGCAAAGGAATTAAGGCCCCCTCGCTCAGGACAAGATCGCGACATTTTGGGGAGTCACCTGCAACATTTCCCAATGCCCACACAGCCTGAAGAGAGTCATCGTCAGAAAACACAATCACAAATTAACTATGCATCCGGAGTCTAAAAACACAGAAGTGGAAATAGCTTTTAAAGCACATCAGCTACTGCAAATTTCACATTAATAATGACAAAGAAAAGAATTTATAATACCTGCTCACGGACATCATCACTTGGAGAACTGAGGAGCTTCACAAAGATTGGAACCGCACCATGATCAATTACAACTTTGGTGTTTTCAGAAGTTCCAGAAGCAATGTTTGTGAGAGCCCAAGCAGCCTCAAACTGCACAACCTCCAATAAGTAATTTAAGAACACAATTGCATCAAGCAAAAATACATATCAATGTAATCAGCAGAAAATTGACACCTGAAGCTGAGGGTAATCGTCCCGGAGAAGAAACTCAACAAACCGAGGAACTACTCCTGACTGAATAACTTCTTCAATTGGAGGACTTCTCTCTGGTAACCAATCAAAATTCATATCACATACCGGATAAAACTCTAATCTAATCTAAATTCATCTATTAACCAAATGAAACATAAGAGCAACATCGTTGGGGCTGACAAGGCCAGTAACTGAAAGAAAAGTGGTTTGCATACTATAACAAACTTGGTGCAGCACAAGCACAAGGTAACACATGGTACAATGTTTCAACAAATGAAACTATGCCACATGTTTATTAGTTAACCCTTTTGACCTAACATTGGTTTTACTGAAATGAAAAATCCGGAGGTGGAATTTTAAAGTTCTATCATATACTTTTTAATGAAGCAACTCAACAGACGGAGGAAGTACTCCTGATTGAATAACTTCTTCGATTGGAGGACTTCTCTCTAGTAATCAATCAAAATTCATATCACATACTTGATTACACTCTTATCTAATCTAAACCCAACAATTAATCAAAAAACATAAGAGAAGTGTCATAAGGGCCGACAAGGTAAAAAATCAAAAGGAAAATGGTCTATGCACCATAACGAATTTGCTATGGCACAAGCACATGATAGTACATAGTACAATGTTTCGACCGATACCATGTCGCATGTTTATAATGACTAAGATAGAACATATCACATAGCACAATGTTTTAAGATTCTATCATATACTTTTTTAATGACTAATCAAATCAAACCCATGATGCAATTTTGTTCCGAATAAAATTACTCATTAATCTATCCTTACCAATTGAAAGTAGTTTTCGGAATTGTGTGGTCGCCTCAACCTGCAAAGAAGGATTATCCGACCAAACCCCAGCAACCATCGACGGCAAACTCTCCAACTGCAATTATTATCAAAAACCCAAAACTTAATTTTTGATTCGAACCCTAAAAATAACAGTACCAAATTCTCAAAAACCCTAATGTAAGTTCAAATATTTTCGAACTTTTTTCTCGACAGTCGTAGAGTGAAGAGTAGAAGGGAATTGCAAAGCCTGTTGTTGTAAGCCTTCACGACGCTTCTTCATCAAACTCTCTTCGCGTTTGTTCTTTCGGATCTCGACCATGTTGTCTTCTCTCCTTCTCCTTCCTTCCTCAGCATCGACGGCAACCTTGTACCGGTTCCGACGAACCTCGGTTCTCGCGTTAGGTCTTAGAGACATCTCTCCTTCTTCGATAGAATCCGATTCGAAACCTAAAATCGAACAAGAGACTACGGTTTGGAGAATTTGTTGGTGATTTTGAGCCTGGAAGAAACCCTAGAGAGAGAGAGAAGAGGCTTGGAAATTTGAAGGACTCTTTTTTGTTCGTACCGCTTTTTACAGCTACGGAGGTATTTTTAAACCAGCTCGACTCCTACCCTACGTCATCACCTCTCTCTCTCTCTCTCTCTCTCTCTCTCTCTCGCTTTATATTAAAAAAATTATTTTGCTCATATGAAAAATAAAAAATGGTTATAGTTTATTCTTAAATAAATAAATAATATATATATATATTTTTTACAAATTAAGGAACATATTGTGAATCAAGAACATCGGCAGCCACTGTTAGAAATTTTAATTTGGCTTAACTTAGTTTAAGTTACCTTTATACATTTTATTTTATTTATAATATTTATTAATTAAAAAATAAATTTTTGTAATAAAAATTTTATTTTTAATAGAAAATTAAAATTAAAATTATTATTATTATTATTATTTTAGAAATTATAGTTGTTGATGTTGCTTTAAAATATCATTAATATTATTTTACCCTACGTACTCCGGTCCACAAGAAAAAAATTAAAATAATTTAAAATTTCATAATTTGATAGAGCGCAGAAATGTCATTTGACTAGAGCTAGATGAAAAAATTTTTCACTTCAACTGATAATTATATATTAATGGAGCGGGTCGGCAAGCATGAGGCGTTTGTAATCCGACGGACGGATAGGATAATTGTCTTCCAAGTAATAAATGCGGTTCGACTCCGGCCAACGCATATTACACATAAATCTGCAACTCTTTAGCTTGGCAGCCTATGGTTCTTTTCTTTCTCTGATTTTCTTACTTCACACTAAACACAAATTCCAAAAACCAGAAGAATGATATATTAAATTTTTGGATAGGCCCTACGTACAGAATCAAAACAAGTCCTACGTATATACCTTTGCAAGGTCTTTGGCTTGGCAAAAGAATAATTCATTTTTATTTTCTGATTTCCTCCTTTATATTAAACTAGAAATCTTATCAAATTCAGATAAGTAATCTGATAAATTTCTCCGATTATGATCAACTCTAAGGGATGGATTCCCAGCACGTGTGGGGTTGATCCCATGTCTTGGAGACCTAGGTGGGGATGCATAGAGGACTGAGGCCTCAAGGACCTGGCGACGCACAAGTACCTGGGCTTGTCCTAGTTTCTGGGCACGCAGTGCTGTTAAGTACAACCCAGCAGCTAGGAAAACTGATGTCAATCCAAACACTCCAGCAGCAGAAAACAAGCCTTCTCCCGTCACTAGACAACTTTGTCTTGGTGTAGACCAATCTGTGAGATGACCCGATTCCGCGCTCAAACCAACTAGCAATAAGACCTCACCAACTGCAAAACAAATCCTGCCATCCAAGTGTGTGATCAGAACATTGTTGGCAGTGAATGAGCTCTCTCTCTCTCTCTCTCTCTCTCTCTCTCTCTCTTTGGGTTTCACATGTTCTGATGTATAAGACAGTAAATAATAATGAACACAATCATTATATTAAGCTTATGACGTACCAAGTGGTGACAAAGAAAAATGCGGCCTGCCATGAAAGGACTTTGGCAGGACCAGAGTCGAGGTCTAAAGCAACAAGAGGAGAAGGCTTAGAATTATTGAGGGCAATCAACAGGTACAAGTGCTCCACCACCACCCCAATTGCTAGCACCAAAAATGCTCCGGATGCACATAACAACGGTGTCTTTCCGTTACCACTGTATACACATTCATACTTACTTTTCTTCCCATCATTATTTGTAGTCATCCACGAATCCTGTACAATTGAAGATGGGTATGTGACTTATGGGTATGTTCCATAAGTTGGCATGAAAGTAAGTGAGAGAACATTGTTATAATGGTACCTCAGATCTTGTGGCTTCAGCAAAGAGACAGAAAATGAAGCAGAGGAGACCACAGAGGATAGTGAAGACCGTCAGAAATGCACCGGTTTTGCTACCCAATTCGGTGCATTTAGGACTCGGGGCTAGATCAGCGTGTGTGACTGCCATTGAGAGAGAATTGTGCAAGCTCAAGAAGCATGGAAAAAGAAGAAATGTAGACTTTATTTGTGTGCGTTAGAGAGAGAGAGAGAGAGAATCATAGAATTGCTTGGTGCAAAGGTTGCTTAAAGGCGAAAGATTCTGCGGTCTCATATTCAAAGTTTCAAATTTTCACACACAAGTTCTAAATTTCACTTTCTACAGAAGTTCTTCCAAGTAATGCTGCCAGTGATAAAAAATTCCCATGCTTTTTAGTCATTTTAAGGCAATTCAAGACTTTTAAATTTCCTCTCCGCAGCACCGTTTTTTTCAAGTTAAATGTTGATGAGAGAGAGAGAATCAGAGTTTACTTGTTGGATAGTTTTTGGTATACCTGAGTCCTGAGACTGAATATATTCTAATTCACTCCACTTTGATCAAAAGTGCTGCACATATAGCAGAATCTGAGCTAAAAACTTCTTATCCAGGCAAGGTTAACAGGAGGTGCTTTCATCCCATCACAAACAACCTTCACTTGAATCAAATCAACATTTACAAATCTCCATATCCTTTTGTTTTCATCTTGCTTGTGACATCTTGTGCAGCTACAATTTGCACACAAGAAATGGCATCTGATGAGGCCAAACCTAAAATTCATGTCTCTTGCAGCACAAGCAGCAACCAAGGAATGGTTGTAGCAGAAACAACGAAGAATACAAATGGCAATGCCTTTTCCAACTTGGCAAAAGCGCTTGCACAGAGAGCCCTTTTTGGGTCACAACGACGCCAAGCCACAGCTAGAAAGAGTGCACATAATGCCTCCAAGTTGCTGCCAAGCAGACTAAGCAAGGTTTCCATGGCCGAGGACCAAAAGGCTAAGTAAGAAACAGACTCGGGAACCTATATTTGTATAATATAAAAATTACCCATTTTAAATACAATTGCATATAATTAGCCACAACAAAAATGTATGCTAGATCTTGTATCCAAACATGACATATGTATGATATTCTCATTTGATTTCCTTAACATGATCACTGACAGGACAAATTTTCTAGCATAAGTCCATTTGTCATATGTTAAAGTTTCATAGAAGTAAAATAATCCTACCATCCTGCTGGGAAAAAGGCAAAAAAAAAACAAAAAAAAAGACCGTCACACATGGTGCTAATGAGATCTAACTCCAAAATGTGAAATAGCTCTGAGGAAACCCAAAATAAAAATTATTTCAATTCTGAACCAGGTTTCCCCAGAATTGATCGTGTAGTGAATTATTCAGGTTTCCTGAGAGAAAAGGTAAACCTATAATGGATATGGGATCATATGAGCTGGACATTCCCCACCCATCAGGTGCTTGGTCAATTCACATAGACATTTTGCCACAATACCATCAAACAAGCTCAAATGTACGAGCCAATGGTAACACTTTGGGGATTGGAATAGATTCAAGGCAATGCAATTACCCCCATAAGTCTTTAGGTTTGAGGTAGAACTGAACACCATTCTCAACTGTTGCAGACAAGTTGCAAAGACTAAACCAAGGGATAACAAGAAGTTGATTAACATGGTGCAAAAATGGGTTTTCATAATATCCTATAACGACGGCTTATCAGACATCTCTTTCATCATTACCTATGACATGTTGTGCCTGTGATTTCTTGGTACCAACGTTACAAATAGAAAAAATATTTGAATATCATAATTGCTCTCTAATTTTTTCCTTAAATCTTTCAATCCGCGTGGTTTGTATTTTTCATTTTCTTCTGCTCTTATGTTAAGTTTGGATCACTTTTTTAATAATCTAGTAATGCCATAATACTACATGTTGAACTGCACATCTTTAGGAGAGATAACGATCACGGTATCAACAGTGAATTGGAATAGATTTTTCACAAAGTTATGAAAGGAGAAATGATAGAGACATTATCAAGGGCCAAATATGATTCAGAAACATGGGGACAATGGCCTTGAGTGACCTTTATCCCTTTTTCCTGTTATACTATCATAAGGGTAGATTTGACATGAATTTTTGAAGTAGGGCTTTTGATAGCTGGCTGCGGTTTTAATGTGCCCACACCAAACTTTGGCCTTCCAACACTTTGGACATGATGAACAAATGTATGCATCTCTTTTGTTCACCAGCTTTCCTCCTCATCTTGGATCAGACAAAGTTGATGTTTAACTATATGCTTATCCTTTAAAACCAGTTCAAAACCAATGCCTGGAAAAATGGACAAAAAGCGACGTGTCCAACGCATGATTAGAAGTTAAGGATACTTCAAATCGGTCCCAACAAAAGCTAGTGTTATCGTAGGAAGGCGTGTTTTGTTGACCTTAACATAACATACAAATGGGGTTAGTGTTGCATTATGTCAAGTCCATAATTCAAAGTGCCGTATAAAGTTTCATTTTAGGGCGGGCCATGTTGCTGATTCTGAGATCTTTTGATGTTAAATTATGGACACCTACATCCAACATCAACTCAATCAAAAATTCTCTGAAACTATACCCACTATCGAGCCTAACAGTAATCAGCAAGCAGGTTTGGCGAGGTAGGCTGCTCACTCGATAATCATGTCTACTCTCTAGAACAATTAGTTAGGATATAAAAGAGCAAGTAACTAAACAAACTGTCTCAAATGAAACATCAAGCAATTGCTTCTTTTGGCATAATTCCACAAGGGAAGGTTAATACATCTATACGTTAATTCAAAAATAATAATTCCATCAAAGGGGTTATCTCAATCTCTATGAATATCAATATGCATATGGATATTACCACAAATTTAATATTAGTGTTTGAAAACGCAGCGTTACTACTGGAAGATGCTAATATTACCACTTGAAGGTCCAGCCTTATCACAAACTTCGACTGGTAGCATCAGGTCTGGAAGAAATAAAATTAGGATGTAGAATTTTCCTTCCATCAAATACCTCCCATAGCACCCAAAATTTGAGTTTGATGCACTGTATAACAATTACTCTGTATGCTTAGATTCAAAAGGTCAATTGAGAGTGGGTGTGGGGGTCAGCAGTAGGTTAGGAATTGGAGCAGAAAAGTGACTTTGATTTAACACAACATGCGGGAACCAATGGTCCCAATTCATCGACTGTATGAAAGTATAACCTTTCCTTCACGTTTGCCTAGCTTATCCGTAGGCAAGAAATCCAGTGTTTCGTCATCTTGAAACTAACAAAGGCGTTGTTGTCTAGACTTGCTAAACCATCCATCATGCTTTATAGGATAAGAGCTAAAGTAAAAGGGGCCAAGGCACTCGGAATCCTTGAAACAAAGCCAGGTGGGGTGGACCAACCTATTGTACTTGGTAAGGTAAAAGCTTGCCAACACAGTGAACTCGATTGCTGGCAGAGGCACTTGGATCTTAGGATTGAATGTTAATTGAAAGAAATACACCACAGCAAACAGCATAGGATCCTAAAAAAGCAGAACTCTATCCCAAGTTACACAATTTGAACGAAAGATTTCTGTCCTTACAACGCTCACTTTTCATGTGTGATGACAGGCAAAAGTGATCTGACCCCATTGTTCAAGTAATGTTCTTAGTGCAGGCATTTGCTCCGTAAATTCATGTCTTCATTAGTATAATGCCATGGTTTGATGTATTGAAAAGGAAAGATTGACAAGGTTGGTGAAAGCTAATGGCTACAAAATTTCTCTACATTTCAGTCTCATAGCTGATCAGATTTGCTGATGAGCCAGAAGTAATGATAATTTGGGCCTAAGAGGAGGATCTTGGAAGATTTCTCCTAGACACTTGAGTGGTTTCATGTTGAGGTTGAAAAGATAGAATGAAGTTCACGGAGTTTGGATGGCGTGAGACAATGATCATCCAAGGGATGTATATGGGGGTCCTTGACAATAACCACCCAATGCAGTTAAAGTGGCCGACAGACACCTTCGATCATTCAAAATCATTCGCTCGAGAGATGCCAAAATGTTATAAGCATGTGATACCAGAGAAGCCAAAATTATAGACATATTCAATAAGAAAGGATGCAAGTATATAAAATATGATTAGCACCAGAAGATTATTCTTTGCTGCCTAATTTGAGGACCACAAATTAAACCTATGATCTATGAACAGTTCACAATGTAGAAAGAAACACAATAATTTTGGTGGATAGTCGACTACCTTGTAAGTGTGACATGAACAGTTTCTTGCACAGATTTGGTTATCTCTATCACAGGGAAAAGAGAGCCATTTTTACTTGGTTGGAACTTGGAAGAAAATTGAGAGAGAGAAGTTACCTTTTTCTACCACTTTGCATGCTGTCCTTAAAGGCTAAAAGCTTGAGGGGCATAGACTGTTGAGATACCTTAGACACCCACTACGAAATCGATGCTCCAACACTCCATCTTCACGTTGATTGTCCCCTGCACAGCCAAATACACTAAACTATCATAGTTTCTTCCCTTCAATTATCTCGTCCTGTGCAAATTCACGTCCGGGCATATATAAGAGGAAAGAAGGAAATTTCATTTGTTATTAGGCTTTCAGGATAAAGGCCTAAGAGATTGCTATAATCTGAGTACTATTCTAACCATTTCTCAACAAAAAAACGTATTTTGCACGCACCGTGATGAATAGAATTTTTGCAAAAAAGCAATAATATGACAAAAGGACAAGGTTTCTAAACTTTAGACTCAGCATAGGTAACATCATGTGGATGTATGAATAATGGACACCGCAGGAGCCAGAACATGTCCCTTTATGCAAATTCTGAAAAGGGTGTTTGTGTCAATTAAAGTATTGAAATGGTTTTGGATTATAAATGTCCTCTCATTGATGATGCTTGTATATATTATACCTAAGGAGGTTGGGCAGATATTGCTCAAAGCGTCTTCCCTCTTTTCCTACTAAACAAAATGGCAGAGAGCTCGAGCAGTCAGGACAAATCAGCATCAAGAAGCAAGTCCTCATTTCTGTCCAGCCAGAAGCCAACTTCTGTAGTGAAGCTATTCGGGTTTTCGGTGACAGGCTGCAGCAGTGAAGTGCCAGTAGTAGCCAAGGAAAACAATCTCGATAGAAGGAAATTTGAGTGCCAATACTGTCACAAAGGATTCACAAATTCACAGGCATTGGGCGGCCATCAAAATGCACACAAAATAGAGCGATTAAGAGCGAAGCGCACACAGTTTCAAATCGATCATCACCATCAACAGCAAAGGCTTGCCGTGCCAATCCCAATGATTGCTCCTCATGCACTGCAGTCAGCAAGATTAGTTCCACTTCCTCCGTGTCCACCACTCACATCAGCAGCATTTCCCCGAGTTCCTTCAGGGTTTTACATTACGCATCCTCATCACTTTTATACTAAAGGTGCAGCCCCATCAGATGCCAATGCCAATGAAGGAGTTGATCTTCATCTAAGCCTTGCACCCTCCTCAGATACCCCAAAATGACTATTGAAGTATTTTGCAGCTCCAAGTAGCCGTTTGTTCATCTCTTCCTACTCATCAACTCCTATATTGTTATATAAAGGTGACCCAAATTCTTTTTTGTCCGACCACCTAATAAATCCATCTATTATATTTTTCGGTTAGAGTTTAATTTTTGATATGTATATATAAATATAAATATATACAGTGCTTATTAAGATTTGAGTGTTTGATATTCGATTATCATTTATTTGATAATTCTAAATTTTATCATTTTTTTTTTTGGTTCATGGTGAGCCAGGACCCTGGCCTTTAAAGGAAGTCAGGCCTCAAATATCTATCAATAAAGCTCTATAAATCTTACCGGGAGGGGACAATAAATCAAAAACACCATAAGGCATAATTGTCCGAGATAAACTCATATATCTGCACATCCACATCTATTAGCCCCAAAAGCAGGATAAAAAACACAATTTGGACCATTGCCTTCTTCATTAGTTGCTCACACTTTCCTATGATATGATGGGAAAGATGATACGGTTCAACTTCTGATGTAAGTAATATTACCAACTCATTTGAATCCAATTCCACAATCATCAGAGAGAGATTCGACCTGATTAAAAAAAGCAGACCTTCATGAACACCCCCACAACTCAACCATGAACGTATCTGTGGACCCAAATCTCATGAAAATCCCCTGATCTATAACCCAACCCCATTTCTAAATATATAAATATATAAAATAATACAAACAAACAAAAAAAAAACCACAAACTGCAATAATCGAAACAAAATCACAACATTTTGTATCAATGGATGATAAAACAAAGCTGGTAAGGATTTGATATTTCAAGCCAACTATATATTCCTAAAATTTAGTACATTAATTTTTGTCAAAAAAATATTTATATAATAGAATTTATAAATTTCTTTTATTATCTTTTTAAAATTTAAATTTCTTATTTATAATTACCCTTTTTTCACTCTGCACGATACCCTCTCTCTCTCTCTCTCTTACAAAAATTCGCTGGGTGCAGGTCACAGATCAACAAACTTTTCCCGGTTCATAGAAACCCAAGAAATCACGTTTTCTCTAAAATTTCAAGCCCTAGATTGCGAAAATTGAAAGAATAATAATAACAATTTAGGGGGGAGAGGGAGATGGAGGATTTCAGACCGACATGGAGTTCGTGCGGCGGAGAGAGAGAAGGGGAAGGAGGTCTTCAGGCACAGCAGCCGTTGGGATCCTCGGGGATAAATGGATTCCGACGACGTCGGCAAATAGAAGGTTTCGGAGATGAAGAGAAACAAGAGAATTTCAGCTTATAAAGCTTACGCTGTTGAGGGTAATGTCAAAACTTCGCTCATCAATGAAGACGATGACGGCGGAGGAGAAGAGGATAGAGAGACGGACTTATTTTTTTGGACGGAATTACCCTTTTAATATTTCTTCATTTTTTTTTTCTCATTTAAAATATTTTACATGCTCAATTAATTAGTGAATACTGCCTAAATTAGAAAAGATAGCTGGAGGGGTGAGGGCAGTCCCCCCCTTTTTTTAAAAAAGAAATTTAAATATATTAATTTTAAAAATTAAAATCTTAAATACTTTTTATTTATCGAAGATTATAATAAATATTTTCTAAAATTATAATCCGAAATATATATTATATTATATTTTTTACATATAAATTTTTGCCATCACCATATGATTAAAAACAATTGTTTTGGGAATGAATATTGCAAGGAGAGGAAAGCTTCAATGACGTATTCACTTATGCAATCTCTGCAAAATCAGCACTACAGGCAAACGGAAGAAAATGGCTGTGGTGACGAGGGACACTTGCAAATTGTGATTTTTTTGGTAATAAAATAAAAAAATAAAAATAAAATACACGCACCGAAAAGGCATAGACCAAGTTTGCCAAGCAGCCTACCCAGTTGTAAAAGTACCCTCCGGCTAGAGAGACCAATTCATTTGGGGCCCTCTCATATTAAGATGTCCAAAGCAGCATGTGTGTTTTTTTTTATTGACCCATTTTTAAAAATTAATTCATTCTGATTAACTCGACTTAAGTTAACTGTTAAATCTATTAAAAAATAAATTCTTTTAATATATTTTTTTATTCTCAAAATTTATTTAAAAATTTAATTAAAAAAAATTAATGGTCGGTCAACATATGCAACTAGAGGTAACATAATTATGTGGAGTATATTATTGCCATATTCGTGGGGGCAAAGGGAGTGGGACAGAGCAATTACCTGACATTTTACCAAAATATAAACAAATATACATATCTAATCTTAAAAGTAATAATCGTCCATGATGTTTGTCTCTCTAAAAATTATAATTAATGTATGTTGTATTTAATGCTTGTGTTATAAATTTTTTATTTTGGATCAACTCTTCGGATCTGATGGCAAAATTCATGTTTGCTTCTTCATCCCTGAATTTTGCCCATTTGATGTGGGTATAAAAGGGAGTAAAGTCCAATAGAAATAAGGTATCCTCACAGCTCAGAGAGAGAGAGAGACAGAGAGATGGCAACTTTGTTTGTGAAACAGGCCAAGAATTATTCTTTGGCAAGGCCCCATTATCCACAACAACTTTTTCAGTTTATTGCCTCACAGACTCCACAACATGACCTTGCGTGGGATGTTGGCACCGGCAGCGGCCAGGCCGCAGAATCCGTGAGTTTTTCCCCCTTTCTTTACAACCTTTCTTTGTAATTTAATTAATTTTTTTTTCTGGTACGTATTTGAGAACTCGAGATCACTAGGAGAAGGGAGAAGATCTCAATTGAATTATAACTCATTGGTCCAAAAAAGACTTTACTATAAACCAGTTGTCCTTTGAATTTATGAAATTATTTAATATCTATTGGACGCTAGATTTGGATATTCTTTTAAAGATAAATGTGCCCTTTTCAATTTTCTAAAGTTTGGTATGTGCCCTACAATCTTTATACCACATCAGACTGAAATGCATAACAAAGGTCGTATTTCAGCTAGCCGGGATATACAAGAATGTCATAGCGACAGACACAAGTGAGGCGCAACTAGAATTTGCACCAAAGCTCCCAAACATACAATACAAATGCACCCCTCCAAAGCTAACCATGGAAGAGCTCAAGCTTTCCGTGGCACAAGAATCAACGATCGATGTAATCACAGTTGCTCAAGCAGTGCATTGGTTTGATCTATCCACATTTTACCAAGAAGCAAAATGGGTACTTAAAAGACCTCATGGAGTGATGGCTGTGTGGTGCTATACTAATCCAAGGGTCAATAAAACCATGGACCAGATCTTCGATCGATTTTATGCTAATGATTGTGGCCCTTATTGGGATATGACGGGTATAGGACTAGTTGACGATGAATATAGGACTCTTGAGTTTCCTTTTGAGCCTGTTGAAGGATTAGATCATACAGGTCCATTCCAGTTCAAGTCTGAGAAAAAGATAGATTTGGAGGACATTTTTGCACTCATAAAGTCATGGTCTGCATACCAGACGGCAAAGGACAAAGGAATTGAGCTTTTGAGTGAGAAGGTTATGGAAGAATTTGAAAAGGCTTGGAAGAAAGATGTGGATGAACAAAAGGTTGCCAGCTTTCCTATTTATCTTAGAATTGGGAAGGTTGGGAAAATGATTTGAATGTATAGCAATACTAAAGTGTCTGTGATCTGCCATTGGAGAGGCCTACACTGGAAGGAGGCCGATTGTCCTTCCTGGGTTTTCATCAAGGGGATGATCATTTTCAGCTCAAGGGTTGTGGTTAGTTTTTCTGGATTTTGTTCTCTATATGTATTTGTATCACCCTGCTGGTGTAAACCTCTTTGTTTTTGGTTTTTGTTACTATTTTGAGGATCAAGTGCACATGGTTTGTTTGTTCTTTGTCATGGAGTCTGATCCCTTTGACCTACGCCTTCCCTTAGACCCCAAAAAAGATATGTTCTCTATGCTTGTTTTCATTTCCTTCAATTATTTCAATTATTTAACTTTTGCTTCTCAAATATGGACTTCTCCCTCTTAAATAATGATTTTAACTTATTCTTGCCATGTTTTTATCTCTTTTTACTTAATTTTATTACTTTCAATCATTGAGCTATAATTATGAAAAATATATATTTTTTTTATGATTATTAAATAATTATTTATTATTTATTAGATTAATATAATTATGCTAAATAATTAAACAGATCAAATTGATTAAACTAGTTAAACGATTGAATTAATAAACCAGTTGAAATACATACAATTTATTTACCAATTTAAAATTCGATATTAATATTTAAAATACTGATTTAAATAACTCATTTTAGCATGTAATAGAAAATTAATTTTGGGAGTAAAATTCAACCAAGATTTTGGTTTGATTTTTAATTTTGTTTGCTCAGAAATTTATTGCTATAGTGTGGCACAAACCTTTATTTAAAAAAAATAAAGAAAATGAAAAAGAAACAAAGAAAGAAAATGAAAAAAAAAAAAGATGATGTCATGTCAAAATTCAAGGCTTGGCGTGCAAGAAAGAAGGATCAATGACGTATTCCCTTATGTCATCCTTTAAAATTTTAGTCCTTGGCTACAATTTTTTTCTTCTTAATACTGAAGTTGGTGCAGATAAAGAATAATGACGGGTGGAGAAAGCAAAGAAGAAATTGGCGACGACCCACATTTTGAAGGATACCCTTTTGAATTAGGGCACTACCCCACAATAATTCATTTGTTTAATCCAAGCACTTGGGTCATTGTTACCTATCCCCAATCCCCATGCGTATATGCTTGTTGACTTGAATTTATTCATTCAAATGGGACCATAAAATGGAGTGAAGTCCAGTAGATCTCACATAACACTGTGAGAGAGAGAGAGAGAGAGAGAGAGAGAGAGATGGCAGATTTGATTCTGAAACAGTCTGAAGCATTGCTCACTGGGTAGGCCAACCTCTCAACCAGAGCTCTTTCAGTTTATAGCCTCAAAGACTCCCCAGCATGACCTTGCTTGGGATGTTGGCACCGGCTGGGTTGGAAAACGAGAATCAGAAAAAAAAAAAAAAAAAAGTGATATAAAAAAATGAAATTTTATAAAAATAAAAAAATATCAATAAATACGTAAATATAAAAGAAATATAAATATTTTCATTTCACATAACCTAAATTTTTCCCGCAAGAAATTTTCATTTTTAATCTGGTCAAGAAATGTTCAAGAAGAGTGGAACTACAGAGTAGGACCTTTTTTTTAGGGAGGCTAATTAATGTGTTGACTGGTTAGCCTCCAGAGCCCACAAGATCTACCGTTCGCTTATTTTCTCAATTTACTTGGAAGGATGCTAAAGGCTTGGGGATATCAAAGGAACTAATCTCGAAAAAAAAAAAAAAAAAATTAAAACAGTACCGTGCAAAATTTTTTTTTAAAATCTAACATCCAGATATATAATACCATATCGTAACTTGAAGTCACGATATGAGATAGTGATATACAGTATTATGTCGTGACTTCAAATTATGATATGTAAATGTTAAATTTAAAAATATTTTTTGAATAATATTATTTAATTTTTTTATAAAAATAAAATTATATCCGAACAAAACTCTAAAATCTTCTAAGTGTAACTCGAAAAATACCTTTAACATTTTAGCCATGAACTTTTGAAACCCAAAATTTGTACACCTAAGAATAATGAAGGGAGAGAAAGGTCGTCAGATTTAGGGTTTAGGGCACCATCGATGCAGAAGCCAGAGCCAATCCAAGTGCTTTTCATTTTATTTTATTTATTTCATTTTTTATTTGTGGGGCTATGCAAAGTCAAACAAGTGTTTTGTTCAAAGTTTACTACTATTTTCCTGGTTGCTGCACCACATGTGGGATTACTTTTCAAAATTAGGACCGTTCCATGGATTGGTTCTTTGAATGTTGAAAGTAAAAGTACTCTAGGAAGGCATATGATTCTTTCCAAATAGACTGGAGAAAGAGAGAGAGGGAGAGAGAGGTGGGGAAGAGATGGCAGACCTGTTCCACAAACAAGCAAAGCAGTACTCCGAAACTAGACCCGATTACCCACCAGAATTGATTGACTTCATAGCTTCCAAGACTCCAGATCATGAACTTGCTTGGGATGTTGGCACCGGAAGTGGCCAAGCTGCTGTTTCTGTAAGTCTTCAACTCTCTCTCTCTCTCTCCCCCCCCCCAATTTGTTGTATTGACCCTCTTGTCCCATCACTCCTGAACCTCATTTTATATTTTTTTAGTTAAGAACAAAAAATTTAATCAATCACCCCAACAAATTCTTTTTGGCTTAATATTAGGCTGCACTTTTCATCTATTATTTTAGAATCTGAGATGGGCATAGTCCATTTTATTCCCTTTTAGGACTACAAAGCATCAATGCAAAATTTTATTAATCATATGATAAGAAAACTATCTAGGTTCATTATCTTTGAGGAACTTGTTATTTACATGTTCATAATGCAAATAACATGAAAAATGGATTAAGCCCTACAAATGAAAGTTCTTTTTGTCATTTAAAGAGAGAGAGAGAGAGAGAGACGAAAAAAAAAATAATCCTAATTCTGTGGGAACTTATTCTACATTGGAAATTTGAGAAGTTTATAAGTTGTTTATAAGGACGGGTCACCGGAGAATTGCCAAAAAAAATATAATGCAAAGTAAATTATTTATGAGAAATCGAACATAAGAATTCATCATTGGAAATAGTATGTCTCACTAATTATATTATTTTGCAGCTAGCTGCAATATACAAGAATGTTGTGGCAACAGACACAAGCCAAAAGCAGCTAGACTTTGCACCTAAGCTTCCCAACATCAAGTACAAGTGCACTCCTCCACAGATATCAATGGAGGAGCTAGAGCGCGAAATAGCAACAGAGGCAAGCGTGGACTTAGTCACGGTGGCTCAAGCCTTGCATTGGTTTGACCTCGCCACATTCTATCAACACGTCAAATGGGTGCTCAAGAAACCTCATGGAGTAATTGCAGTGTGGTGCTATACTGTGCCTCAGGTCAATGATGTTATAGATTCAGTTTTCAATCCTTTCTATGCTAATTCCAAACCATTTTGGGATCCTGCCCGCGAGTTGGTTAACCAAAAGTATGAAAGCATTGAGTTCCCTTTTGAGCCTATTGAAGGGTTTGATCATATCGGGCCATTTGAGTTCAAGACTGAGAGGATGATGGATTTAGAAAGTTATTTTACATATATAAGGTCTTGGTCTGCATACCAGACTGCAAAAGATGAAGGCATCGAGCTTTTGAGCAAGGATGTGGTAGAGGATTTTGAAAAGGCTTGGA
Source organism: Dillenia suffruticosa (assembly GCA_033439265.1). Lineage (NCBI taxonomy): Eukaryota > Viridiplantae > Streptophyta > Magnoliopsida > Dilleniales > Dilleniaceae > Dillenia > Dillenia suffruticosa. The sequence continues at coordinate 19,148,806 of JAVTVX010000011.1, forward strand.
GTGAAGATGGTCATGATCAGAAGGTTGTTAAGTTTCCTGTTCATCTTAAAATGGGAAAAGTTGGGAATCTTATTTGATTCATTATGCAGCATTTGACATATTCAATAAATTTAAGTGATTGTCTGTAAAATTGTAGCTTAATGAATCAGCTAGTTGCTTGAAATTAGTATGAATTTTGAATCTTGTTTAATAAATCTATATGATCTTTTTCTCGGTCTAATTGTTGGAAGTCATTGCCATTCTTTTTTTGGTCCACAAGAGAGCAATACCCTTTGCTAGAGGGGAGGGGGACTGAGTACTTGAACCCTTACCTCTGGTGAGGGTTAAGGTCCCCTGTACCACTGGGCCAAGATGCTGGTGATAGTTATTTTTGTTGGTGTGTGTAGTTCTTCTCATTTTGGCCGGTCATTGAAATAGTGACCTTGCATCATTTGCTTGAAAGACTGGTTATGTTTGGTAAATGCAATACTCATACTACAAGTTGCAAATTTGTTGGTAAAAAATGTACAGCAACTGAAGTTCCCTCACTGCTTCTATTCAAAGAAGTGTCGACAAAAATGGAAGTTCCCAACAGCTTGATGCCACAGAAAATTTGATACTGCCCCGTGTCTCAGACACTATAGACTTAACTAGCCATTCCTGCGTTTCATTTGCACAGCTAACTGATTTTCTCACACTATAAATTGATGGCAAGTACAACAGACCAACAACAAGAACAGCAATAGGAGGTGGAATTGGCGGGTTTGTTCCACAAGCAAGCAAAGCATTATGCAGCGGCAAGGCCAAATGAACCATCGGAAATATTCTAGTTCATTTCTTCAAGGACACCTAATAGCAACCTCGCTTAAGACGGTGGCACAGGCAGTGACCGTGCTGCTCAATCCGTGAGTTAGCTCTCTTTTCCTCACTCAAACACGTAGATTTTGACAAATCTCAGTGTGAAGTTCTAATGCAATGGAATTTTGCTTTCTGCTAGCTGGGATCTACCAGAATGTGATAGCTGAGCTAGAATTTTACTTTCAAGCTTCCCAACCTACAATACAAGTGCACCCCACCAAAAATGTCAATGGCTGAGGTAGAACGAGTTGCGGCGGCACAATCACGTATCGATGTCGTGACTGTTGGTCAAGCCCTACATCGGTTTGACCTCCCAACCTTTTACCAACAACTGAAATGGGTACTCAAAAAACCTCATGGAGTGATTGCAGTATGGTGCTCTACTTTGCTAAAGATCAATGACTCGGTAAACCTGCTGATGCATAGACTCTACTTTGTCAATATGAATCCTTTTGGGATCCAGCTCGTGAATTAGTAGCTGTGAATCTAAGAGCCTTGAGTTCCCATTTCATCTGGTTGATTGGCTTGATCATACAGGGCCATTTCAGTTCAAGTCTGTCAAAATGATCGACTTGGAAGATATCATTGTCCTTATAAGATCAAGTTCTGCATACCAAACAGTAAAGGACAATGGCTTTGAGCTATTGAGTGAAAATGTGATAGAAAAATTTGAGAGCCTGGAAAGAAGACGGAGATGGACAGAACTGTGGAGTTTCCGGTTCGTCTTAGAATTGGGAAGGTGGGAAATTTTTAATCTCTAATTGATTTTGAGGAAATTTGTACCTAATATCTGTGAAGTACTTAGTGGTCTGCTCCAACTTTAGAGATGCGGACGAGAAAGAGAAACCTATTCTCCATGTTGAATGGTTGTTGAGGCTAGCAAAGTTCAATTTTAATACTTCTTTACTACTTCTGTGACATTGATTAGTCAGAGATGTCAAGGAGTTCCCTTCCTTTCTCCTGCTTTATAATCCAGGAAGAAATAGAAGGCGAACAAATTACATCATCAGTTTGACAGAGAAAAGAAGAGAAAGCGAGGATTGATGGCTGATTTGTTCCACAAGCAGGCGAAGCACTACAAGGTGGCAAGGCCAAGTTACCCTCAAGAACTTTTCCAATTCATTGCCTCAAAGACCCCAGCTCATACCCTTGCTTGGGATGTTGGCACCGGCAGTGGCCAGGCTGCCCAATCTGTAAGTCTCCTCCCAGTTTGTCTAGCAAGGTTATTCTCTGTTTTTCTAGTACTTGGTCTAAACCGCAACTCAAGACCATAATAGGCACCCAAATTCCAAGTGAACTAACAGAAAATATACTCTTCTCAAGACGAGGTTCAAGATTTGATTCTGCATGCGCACATAGGATTTCCCAATGTATTTACCCATTGAATGTAGTTTATGGCCTATTCCACGTGCCTGAAAGGTAAACAATGACTCAAACAATAACAGGCGCTCAAGTTCTAAATCAACTGATAGAACTCAGGAGATATACCCTTCTCTAGGCAGTCCAAGATTCGATTCTTGGAAACGCACTCGGGCAGTTTTGAGTCCACATACAGGGTTTGCCTAATATATTAACCGGTGCATGTGGTTTGTAGGCAATTATGCTCGTCCACCTCAAAGAATAGTGGTTGTGGTTTCCACAAATATCAAAAAACCTCTTACCATAATAAAAAACAATTGAATTGCAGCTAGCTGGAATTTATGAGAATGTCATAGCAACAGATGCAAGCCAAGAGCAGCTAGACTTTGCCCCCAAGCTTCCAAATATCAAGTATGCATGCACCCCACCAAATATGTCCATGAATGAGCTTAAAGGCATCATTGAATCACAAGAAAGTGTGGATGTAGTCACCATTGCTCAAGCCCTGCACTGGTTTGACCTTCCCAATTTCTACCAAGAAGTGAAGTGGTCACTCAAAAAGCCACATGGAGTGATTGCTGCATGGTGTTACAATGTCCCGAAGATCAATGCTTCCGTGGACTCCTTAGTCAACCAATTCTACTTTGTTGATATGAAGCCTTACAAGAATCTTGGAAATCAATTAGTGGCTGATGAGTACAAGAACCTGGAGTTTCCATTTGAGCCCGTTGAAGGGTATGATCATACAGGTCCATTTTCATTCAAGTCTGTGAAGATGATGTCCTTGGAAGACATGTTCTCACTCATGAGATCATGGTCTGCTTACCAGGTTGCAAAAGACAGAGGAGTTGAGCTTTTGAGTGAAAAGCTAATTGCAGAACTTCAGAGAGCCTGGAAAGAAGATGGGAATGGACTTAAGGTTGTGGAATTTCCTCTTTTTCTGAAAATCGGGAAAGTGGGTAAGTTGGCTTGAATTCATGTCAATTGGTAACTTACTTCTTTAGACTTGAGAGAGAGAAACAGAGATTTTCTCATTAGATTTGGAAACATTATACAAACTTCAATTACAGAGAAAAATCGTAAGATCTCATTATCAAATCCTCCTGAACAGGACAGGAGACACCATTGTCTGCAGAAATCAAAAGCTAAGCAAAACAAAAGAATTCATCTATTAACTCAGATAACAAGCAATACTCATATCATGTTAAATACAAATAGAAACAGAAGATAGGTCTAGATGGTGCTGCTTCAAGGTAGAGCCGACTGCAGTACATCTTCAAGGTACTTTTCAGCTGCAGCATACTGCCTTTTCTTGTCCTCAATAGCTAAAGCTGCCAATGCTTTGTCCTGCATAAACAAAGATATAATTACCCTCCATTGAAAAAGTATGAAACCATTACAACTGCAAAGAGGGTCAAAAAGTTTTGAAACTACAGGAGGCAGGTCTTGGTAGCTTCTCAACGTGTCAAGGATGGGCTTAGTTTTCTTCTCCAAGTCCTTTCGGTGCTCAGCCATTTCAACCAGTACACCGTGGCTAATCTCTGGTGTGTAGCCTACGCGCTTCAGTATCGCCTGCAGCCAGATTGTGTGATGGAAATAAAGAAATTTTATTAAACTTCTTTTTTTTTTAAAAAAAAAAGGACTGTAGGTGAACTTTCACCATCACTGCGGCACAACATTCCCTTTAATCTTCAAAGAAAATCTGAGCAAAACTGAAGTTCTTGGAGCAATGAGAGAATCAGGAAGTAGAATGTGCTTAAACACTCTGGTGCCTGGATAAGTTTATGAAACATATTCATATGCTATTACATTTTCTTACGATATTATCACAACAGTAACTCAGATAAACAGGAAATTCAAATGTTAGCAGCATCAAGATGAGAAACATTCTTCATCGAATGCATATTGATTGCCTCCACATCCTGTCATTACTCTTCAGCAACAGAAACAATTTTAAGAGAAATATTATTATTGCATCGCCGCTTTTACATTATAAACAAAATCAACTAATAGTATTGTGTATTTTTATGACATCAAATGCAAAAAATATTTCAATAACAGTTGAAAACAAAACATGAAGAACAAAAACAGCACATACCTTATAGTTAGCACATGTTTGTTGGTATTGTTTCTCTTTTGAAACCATCATTGCCAAGTTTTTCTCCCATTTTTCCATGTCTTTCTCACAGGGAGCCAGCTCGTCTTCCAGTTTCGCTAGTGTTCTGCTCAAATATAACCCAAAAAAAAGGGAAAAAAATTCCTTAAATGTGAATTGATACCCAAAGTCCAATATCCTTCTCATTCCCATGTTTAAGATTTAGCATTTCTTAACAAAGCAAGATGATGAAATTGTTTAGGAGAGTTTAAAAAATGAAGCCAGATTCTGGGTCCCAGACCCTTTTCCCTGATACTTAAATAACTAAAAGAACTTCAGAGTGCAGCAATATGAATTTGTTGTCCAAGTGAACCACAAAAGTTTAAGTGCAAAACTAACTTTTTCAGATACGTCAGCCTTGCAATCGCCTTGCGAGTATAATCAAGAAGAATCTTGGACTCCTTCTCTACTTTAGCCCTCTTCTCCTCAACGCCAGTCTTTCTTAGTGAGATATCACCCATTGCTACAAGAAAACTTAGCATGCATTCCAATAGAATAAGTTAGTACCGATTTGTCAACAAATCAGACAAAAAGAACCAGCACGCCATAGAGAAGACAACTGACCTACTTAGTTCAGTGTCTCTTATGTTGAACAAATTCGCCACATTTGCAAGAGCATGAGCAGAGGAAATCACAGAAGATGGCAAGCTTTCTTGAGCTAATCCAACATTCTCCAATATCTCTCTGATTCTTGCAGCTACAACAAATTCAAAGTTGACCTTCAGATACTCATTTTCCATCTCCATATCAAAGATCGTCGAAATATTCAAAATTTAACCCTTTCAAAACCCAATTTCAAGTGATTTTACGTGATTATCAAATAGTAATTTCAAGTGATTTCAAAATTTAGCCTATCGTTCAATTTCAACTTCTTTGTTTTCAAAGGTCCAGAGAACAACATTTATCATTTCCCTGAACTGCATTGCTTGCATGTTGGTATTATATGAATTCTGCAAAAAATATGGAACTCAAAAATAATTATAATTTTCATTGCATGGAATTAAAAATAAATTTGCAAAAAAATTTCTGTATTTTTCTACATAATTTTTAGTAAATAACAAATTTTGGAAATGAATTTCAAAGGTTTTAAAAGTTGTTTCAAGCAAGTGAATATTCTACTCTTTCTAAGAACCAAGCAGATGAAAGTGCTTAGCTCAAATCAAATGAATTCATAATTTCCAACCCTACATTTTCCGAAGATTCAAATTTTAATTCCATGAACCCTAATTTCAACAACTCCAAAGCCACATATAACTCAAAGCATAAAAGAAAAAAAAAAACACTCACCTTGGGATCGATATTCGGCGGCTTTAAGGCGGAAATCGGCGGCAACAATAGCAGCAGCTTGAGACTTGGCTTGAGAGAGAGTCATGAGATTGTGAAGATGAGAAATGCTCCGAGGCGTATACTCGAATTCCGGAACTTCTTTGCCAACTGCGTCGAATTGAGAGACTAACCATGCTTTTACTTCTGAAATCCGACTCGATTCCGACACCACAGACGGATCTGTTCCTGAAATTGGATCGCTCATTCTCCGAATCGACGTTTTATTGTTAGATTCAGTTAATGATAAAAGTTAAAACCCTAGAAATTGATTGAATCGAAGAAAATAGAGAGAGAGAGAGAGAGAGAGAGAGAGCGCGAGAGCGAGAGAGTGAGCCTGCGTTTCGCCGTCCGTCACTTCGCTCTCACCCCGTCAAACTTAGAAATTTATTAAAATTACATATACATATATATAAATAATTATTAAAATTACATATACATATATATAAATAACTCACCCATTCCAAATTTTCACTTTCAAATTTTTTATTAACTAATGTATTTTAATATTTATTTATTTATTTATTTATTTATTTTACTAGTTAAAAAAATCAAGTAATAGGTTTTGAACACTTGATCTGATTTAAAAATTCATTTTTTTATTGATAAAAAAATTATCACCTATATAAAAAGAAACAAAAAGAATTAAAAACAAATAACGTCTATATTTTCACACGACATAATTAAAATTTGAATAGAAAAATTATTTCAAAAAATATATTCTACAAAAAATAATAGATTATCTATCTGGTAAAACTCATGATCAAGAAAATTTACAGATATATTTCTCTGATAAAATTAGATGAATTTGAAATTAGTTTTGCATAACATAATATTACAGAAACAAAGATATTGATTAATCAAAGTCCGTGAAAAGTCCTTCTATAGTGAGAATATTTGTAGATCTAGGGTTCCATTTTGAGTTAAGACCAAATTTGGTGCTAAAATTATTTATTATTTATATGAAAAATAATAAATAATAATAAAGTACAATTTTTTTTAAAAAAAATTGAGCAAAGTCATTTTCCAATATATATATATATATATATATATATAAAGTTATTTATTATTTATATGATAAATAAGTAATTTTACAATTTCTTTATATTATCTTAGAGGAAACAAATACACTCACCTACTAAATATTGCTATTAGAGTTTTCACAATTATTGTTATCGGGCGATTTTGTTTATTATGACTTTATCGAAATAATTTTACTAACTTGTTATCTATTTAGAATGTTTGATTCACATACCGTTAAAATAAATAAATCTAATTATCAAGCAAAAACAATAAATTTAAAACTCATAACTCGGTGAATATATAAAAAAAATGAGGGTTATGACAATTAACAAGTAAAATTCCATCACAGTTAATAATTAATATGAATTATAAAGTATATTATTTTTTATAATGAAATATGCTGATTTACCGATATTTAGTTGATTTAATAATTTGATACCGGTCCCCTTAAATAAAGAATCGTGTTCAAGTTTTATATATGAAGAAAAATGATGCGAGAAGAGTTTTGTTTCTTAAAAATTTAATTCGATTCAAACTAAATTTAATCGGATTAAATATAATTACCAAATATTGATGATTAAAAAAAATGTCGATTTAATATTTTGTAAAGTTCTAATCTTTGTTCTTTAGATCCCTTAGAATATCAAGGACTCATTTTCCAAACAATGTCTCCATCCTTAATAGAAAAATGGAAGGCTGACTTTTGAAAAAGGACCACACATTCTCCTTATAATAGTGTATATAAAAAGGTATATAGCATATTTCTCATGTATGAAGCATGAACACAATTAATTCAAAAAATTCAAAATTTCAAACCCCATAATACGTGTTCATTATTTAATGAAGTTTGACGGTCCCCACCATGCACCGACAAGACATTTTATTATTTCTTCTGCTTTTGTCCCGTTTGGATTTCAAAATGACTCCCTCTCACCAGAAGAACGTTACACACTTTTATCCTTTTGTAATTATTTTTCCTCTCTCTAACAAACAATTCTTTTTTTTTCCCTCTTAAATAATTATTATTCTAATCTCTCTCTCTCCCCCCGCCCCCATTTAACGCTTAAACTTGGGACCCCTTTTCTCTCTTCTATTTCTCTCTCTCTCTCTCTCTCTCTCTCTCTCTCTCTCTGACTGCAAATCTCCATTATTGGACTTTCTCACGGTTACTGAATCACTGCTCACTTCTCTTCATTTGGCAAATCACTCCATACTCCATTGTTTCTTTCCTTCAAGAAAACCCCACAATTTATTTCACTTTATTTTTGTGTCTTTCAAGCTAACGAAGAAAGTCCTGCATCTTCACATCTTCGTTTGCGTTGAAATGGTGAGTTTTTGTAACTTTGCTCAGAAGCAAAATTAGGGTCTTCCTTAAAATTCATTTTTTGGGTCTGTTTCTAATGTAGATTGATCTGGGGTTGGACGAATATTAATCTGAACTGATTAAAGTTCATTTTGATCGCAGAATGTTGACTAAAAATATAATTTTCTGTTCTTTCTGTCTTCTGATTCTCCATTTTTAGGGTTTACATTTGAGTAGTATCAGATTTTATTAGTTACTTGTTTACATGATTCGAATCACAAATTGTTTTTCTCAGTTTATTGTCAAATGCTTCTTTGGAGATTTGGTTTTTTTTTATTATTGTATGATTGGTAGGCAAAATTTGATCTTCTTATATGATTTGAGTTAAGGATTTGATAAAAGTGATGTTGTCGGTGCTTACTTGTGTAATTTTGAGTTTTAGGTTTGGAGTGTTGAGAATAGTGATGTTGACCTTTTTGCCTTTTGAATTGTTTAAGTTTTAGAGTGTTGAGAACAAAAGTAATTGCTTTTTCTTTCCTTTTTGTATCTCTAATGTCAGTTGTCTAAATTTCGTTATCTGTATTTTGATAATTAATCATATAGTATAGGATATCTTACTGGAGGTGCTTAATTTTAAGATTGTTTGACAAACTCTATGATGCGTTAATGCGGGAAACTGATTTCATCAGGTATTTTGGGAAGAACAGCAGATCTTTAGTCAGGACCCTGTGTTTTGATACTTAGACCAACCGAACCTATGATGGGTATATTATTTTGGCAAGAACCAGACAAAGATGCTTTTTCCATACTCAAATTTTAGTTTATACGTTATAGAAAGATTGTTTTCATATAGCGAAACAAATTAATTTTCTAATTCTTTTTACTGATTGTGTTGATTGTAGATGGATTTTGCTAGCTGGATTAATGTTTTTGTTGTTCCTCATTCATTTTACATGTTCATGTGAGCTTGTTTTCAACATTAAAAAATGGGGGCCGAGAAAGAAAGCTCAAAGGGCGGCTATGTGGGTGGTTTTCTTCAGCTATTTGACTGGAAAGCAAAGTCCCGAAAGAAACTGTTTTCAGGCAAGTCTGATTTACCGGGTATATTTGTTTCTTTGTGCCTTAAATTGATCCGTGTGCATGTAAGAGAGCGGTGTTCGTGTGCATTCACATGCACATATCTGATATTTGGTACTCTTCTTGCAATTTTATAGAGAGAACCAAACAAGGAAAAAGGAGCAATGGGAATTTGCCAAGGACACGAATTAATGTGGTGGGGGTTTCTATGAGCTTTTCTTGATATTTGTATCCTGTCAATTCCTCCATTATGGTGGTAAGAGTCAAAGCCATTCTTATGCCAATTTTAAGTGTCTTCAGGTAGAAGATGATGAGATTGGAGCCGATTCAAGTATCAAAGAAAGTAGTGACTATAGTTGTGCTTCTTCAGTGATTAGTGATGATGCGTTTGGATCTAAAGCTCCAGGAGTAGTTGCCAGGCTCATGGGCTTGGATTCCTTGCCAACATCCAACTTTTTGGAACCCAACTCTACTCCATTTTTTGACACTCAATCACTTCGCAATACTCATTATCGGAAGAAAAGTCATGATTTCTACGATCACCATCAAATCATGCATTTCAGCGGTCAGCTTAACGAAGTTGACGCTCCTACTGGGAATGTTGTAGCATCAAGACCTCAAAAGACACAGAACAGTCCCATTGAGAAATTTCAAACAGAAATGCTGCCTCCTAGATCAGCCAAAACAATTCCAGTTACACACCACAAGCTCTTGTCTCCTATAAAGAGCCCCGGTTTCATTCCATCCAAGGATGCTACACACATAATGGAGGCAGCCGCTAAAATCATTGAACAAGGACCTCACATTACCATGAAATCCAAGTTGCCATTGGTGGGATCTTCCTCAGTTCCACTGAAAGTTCGAGATTTAAAAGAGAAAGTGGAAGCAACTCAGAGGCAATTCAGGGATTCTGAAACATCAAGAAGACCAGTTGAGTCCAATGCAGCTAAGTGTCTCAAAGGACAGGCCCTGAACAAGAGCTGGAATGGGTCTGTGACTGGGGACACATCACGATTTAGGATTTCTCCTGATAGAGATGGCAATACTGTCGGTCCTAAGAATAAAGAGAAATCCATTTCTCTTGCAATCCAAGCAAAGGTAAATGTTCAGAAAAGAGAAGGCTTGAATCCAAATAGCAGTAGAAATATTCAAGGCCAGAAAGAGAAGAACGAGATCAATTCAACTCTGCCATTCAAAAGCCAATTGAATGCACAGAAAAGCACTCAGAAGAAGACTTCTTCCAATACCTCCACTGTACTTAAGCAGAATAATCAAAAACAGAATTGTCCACTAGATAAAGAGAAGCTAGGAGCAAAGCCCTCTCAAAGTAGGAATACTGTGTCTGGAGATCCTTCCGTCATACGATATAAAAGCTCCAGTAAGCATGCAGGGAATTCCAAAATTGTGTCCAGGAAGATGGCCTTGGATGTTGTGGACCATGAGAAAAAAGCTTCAAGTTCTAGAACAAAGAATCTGCCCAGGAAGAAGAGATCCATTGACAGGAATTTCCAATTGGAGAATGGTCAGGCTGTTGAGAGTGAGAAGCCGACTCAGACCAATGCAGTGGCAGACAGGCGCTTTAAATGGGCTGATGATAGCAGAATAAAAGGCACTGAAGTTGTTTCATTCACATTTACAGCTCCACTGACAAGGTCCATGCTTGGTTCGGAGCCCCCTGCTCAAATGGTAGGCACAAAATGTGGACTCAGTGCAGATTCTCGTGGAAAAGCAGTGCTGCTTGACTCGGAAAATACCAAGTTATCTTCTTTGGGGTATAATGTGGTTGGAGGAGACACTTTAAGTGCTTTATTGGAACAAAAGCTTAAGGAATTAACATATGGAGTCCAGTCTTCTCATGTTGACCCTGCAAAGCTAGGGATTGCAAGTTCAAGCATGCATGCTTCAAGTTCTGCAACCTCCATGCCAGGGTTGGCCAATGAAAAGAGCCAAGATGTGAATAGCATATACAGATTTTCTAGCCAAAGCGACTCATATTCTTCAAGCAATCCTCTGCCGGCTAGAGCAAATCATAAATTGCTGGTATTTTTCTACTCTCTTTTCTAACTAAATTTCTTGTAATTAACATGTAATTGGGTGCTCTTCAAATGCCAATCAAATCTCCCTCTCCCTCCCTCTCTCTCCCTCTCTCTCTCTCCCTCTCTCTCTCTCTCTCTCTCTCTCTCTCTCTCTCTCTCTCTCTCTCTCTCTCTCTCTCTCTCATCTGCATGGTGCTGTGAAGTGTATGCATTTTTCCACACATTCTGCCTATTGGACCGTTTGTTGGCTATATTTATCATGACTATCATTTGTAATGCAATACTTAGTTCCTCTTCCGTAAGGCTGATGTATCCATGCAAGCATAAAATCTGATTCCAAACTTCTTCCGCAGAATATCATGCCTCCTGCAATGTTAAAAGTTGAAGATGTCCTTTGAAATCTTCAACCCGGGGGGGGGGGGGGAAGGAACCGGGTGTTTTGAGCTGGGATTGGAACCCTTAATTTTTCTGGTTGAAGCTGTAGATCAAATCTTCTGAGTAGCCATTTAGGTCCTGTATGTGGTGGCATTTTGGCAGCCTGGGAGATGAAGATGGGTAATGCTATGGTTCTGTAAAATGACTATTGAACAGTACGGAGGACTAGGGCTCCAAGAAAAGTTTATATATCAATAGCAACAATCTTCATGATCGATGTCAAAATCATTAGTCTTAAAGAATACATGAATTACTCTCTGAACAGTATTATTGACCAAAATGAATTTTGACTTTTTCAGCAAACAGAAGATATATACAAGTTTTGCAATAGCAGTATCATTGAATCATTGAAGTTCCTTGAAAGTCGACATCCTAGCCCAGTTTCAACTCTGGAACCCCCTTGCTTGACTGAAAGTTGCAACTCTTCTGATAGCACAGACAGTAACACTGCAGAAAGTAAGCACAACAAAATTCTTTCTTTCTTTTTCCTTTTTTCCCCCCATGAATACAAGTTACTTTCGGTTGAAGAGGTTATTGAGATAGTACCAACAACTTGCTTTCAGGCAGCAAGCTGTGTTCATCGGTTCAAGCCAAGGAAATGCTTGGCACAAGCTTCTCAATGTTGTCTGAATATTTGGTAGCTGATACAGAGATATCAGATTCGGCTTCTTCAGCAGCATCTACAAGTACCGTGACAATGAGTCAATCCACATTGACAATGACTAAGGTTGAGTACCCTACAATGCATGAACAAGAATATGTGAAGGAGGTACTCAGTAATGTAGAGTTGATGTTCAAGGATTTTGCCTTAGGTCGAGCTCATGAGATCATAAACCCACATCTATATGAACGTTTAGAATGCCGGAAAGGGGATTTGGAAAGTGATGAAGATGAAGGTAGGCTACAACGCAGGCTGTTATTTGACTGTGTAAGTGAATGCATGGATTTGAAATGCAGGAGATTTGTTGGAGGTGGATGTAAAGCATGGGCAAAAGGGCTGGCAATGATGAGAAGGAAGGAGCACTTAGCGCAGGAAGTGTACAAGGACATCTCAGGGTGGCAATGCATGGGGGATTGTATGGTGGATGAGCTTGTCGACAAGGACATGAGCAGCCAACATGGAAAATGGCTTGATTTTGAAGCTGAAACCTTTGTTCTCGGATTAGAGATCGAGTCAAGGATTTTCAATTCATTAGTTAGAGAAGTTGTTGCTGATGTTGTTCTACAACGGTAGTTCCTCTGGCACCAATTTTTTTCAACCCATGCGTGTTGCCCAGAATTAATTGTCCATTAACAACATTGTATTTTTGGGGCCATCAGTGGCTCCTTTTTGTATTTGTTAAGTATTTAATTCCATTCTTTCTTGTTGCTCATTAACTCCTTTCAATTTTTCCTAATTGATTCAAGGGTTCTCATGGGTAAGGGTTACAGCATGGGTAAAAAAACTAGGGTATTTGGACACAACCTTGATTAAAGACCCAAACGATAGGATATTCAAATTGGACCAAGCAAGGAGGCTCTTCTCCAGTGAGGTCTTCAAAAGTACATAACAAAAAAGAAATTGTTCTCCATTTGGACCTGTCAATTTGACCGAGTGATATAAACTTTTATCTCATGATCATTAAATTTAGGGTTCTAATAATCTCCCAAGTTTTGCCCTCTTTGTAAGACCAACACGCACACACAAAAATGCGTAAGATCCTTTTTGGGACCCAAATGGGGTATTTTTTTTACACCAAAAATGGTGTAGTCCATACCAGAGCACAACCCCAACAGCAACGAGAAGCAATTATCTCTAATTCTTGTCCAGATGGTTTGATTTTACCGTCCCCAATGGGACAGGTGGTCACAATCCCCCTCCCCCAACCTTGAGATCCGAGTTCGAATCGTTGTGTAACAAAAAAAAAATGGTTTGATTTTACCTTTCAAGATGCCAGGTTGAGAGTAATGATTTGCTTAAGTCACATGAGAGACCCAAACAAATATTCAGCAACTCAGGGGCAGCATAGATACTAGAGAAGGAAAAGAAAATTGGCTGCTGTTACAAGAGGAATGTAAGCGCTCACTTTCCATCAAAATTCTATTCCTGCAACCTGTTACAAAAATTGACAGCATACTTCTCAGCTGAATATAAATTGTGAGATAAACTATACAGTTTCCTGTTGTATAAATATTTTTTTTTCCTTTTACCACGTTATGAAGGGTCTGTGAATGAATCACAAGCCCTACCTTAGATCAACAACGTCAAATCTCAAGTTCTCGTTCATATATACATGGGAACAATGCTTGTAAATAGGGTTGCCATCTAAAGGTTCCTCATGAGGATGAAAACCACGCTGTTGACAGTTACGTATCACAGAAACTCCACCTGGATCTGATAGGTGAAATATGCCATGCGGGCTGCAGCAAAACCAGAAAAATTAATGCATGCAGCAAAACAGATCTACCATGAAGGAACCGATGCCTTATAATATGCTTTATACAAGAAGATTGCAGTTCCACAGATTCAGGAAAGCAAAGCATTTTCTAACCACTTCTAAACTGGTAAAAAGATTGTAATGCGGCAAGATTTTCCTATACAAAGAAATCATGGTATTGGTAATAATTGCAGCCATAATGGTACCAGGTGTAACGGGGCATATGTAACCACCATGAGAGCCATAATGCTCGTACAACTCAAGACCTACCATATTGGAACCATAATGCAAAATTTTAATGTATCAGTTCCCTCATGTGGGAAAATGGCCCCTAGGCAGAGACATCAGCCCCTTTCTGCCACAAAAGCTGTCTTTTACCAATACACATTGGCCACTATCTAAACCCGCATTCCCGTCATTTTTTGGATTATCCTGCAGTCTAATTAGGTTAAAGGGCAGAAGACATTCACCCAAGCACTTAAGAGGGAAGGACAGGAAGTAAAAACAAAAACGACACAGTTTGATTGTCCTTTCCAATATAGGAAACAAAAGCCCTGCATTTGCAGTTTCTCGCCCAAGGCATTGGCTTTCATTGAAGTGTAAATAAGTTATTTGGTTACCCTTCACCCCCCCCAGAAGACCCCCATGTCCTCCCATCCCTTGACTGTCATTCATTTCCTATCAACAATGGTGTCAATACAATCCAATAAAATTTACTTAAACTCATATTTAGGCAGCTAATGGTCCATAATTTACAAGAAATGTCTCCTGTAACAAGAACATGCCACAGAATACATGAATGACATGAACATTTAATTCCAATCACCTCAGTTTTTTGGCAAACCTAGAACATGAGATGTCATCTCTATCTTTAACAGAAGCTTTCAACTGTGAAATAAAGCAAGTATAATGACCTGGCAGTATCTGTGGGTGCCATTACAATTGCAATAGCTTCTGGTAGCATGATCTGAGGAGACAAGAACAATATTTTGAGCGAGTATAATAGCAAGTCAAAACAAACTCATTAAGGAAGGAAAAGGACGCAAGAAACCAACTAATAACAGAATAAGATAATTGGGCACCATCAGGAAAAAAAAGGGAGCACAAATCACCATATATTTGAGCAGATAACTGTGCTATAATTTAATTTTGTTTGATGAATGGCACAGCATATTCCATGAAAAGCACTACCAACAATTTGTGCCTCTGACGCCATGTAAATAAACCTCTACCAAGTGTTGCATATCACTTTGCCTCAAATTATAGTTTTCTTTTCACATAGTTTTCTCACCCTCTCTAAAAAAATATGATAACTAATGAAAAAAATAGTGAAAATGGTACCACTAGTCAATGCATCCCCACATGACAAGAGTGCAGAAAGAATCTTAAATTCTCTAGAACTAAATGCATCCCCACAGGACAACAATTATTTCTCTAGAACTAAATGCATCCCCACAGGACTCTGTAAGTCATTGTAAATACAGGGGCCAAAGGATCTTAAATTCTCTAGAACTAAATGCATCCCCACATGACAAGAACTAATTCACAACCATAGCAGCCATCACACAGAAAATACCCAGGACCAACAATGGAGAAACCATTCAATGACTTACAGAGTGCAGAAAGAACATTACTTCACCAAAATGCTCCCACTAAGTTACATAAACAAATGCACATAACAAGAATATTAAGTACTTTTAACCTTGACGACAACTTTGGAGGCTTGGAGAAAAGAAAAAAGGTTAGAAATCCCAGACCAAGATTGACATTTACTTGTTACCTGATACGAGTAATGAGTATGCAGATCAATTGATGACATGAAACAGGTCTGTGATGGGTGTGTCTGCAAAGTAAAATTTAGATCCACGGTTCAGGTCTTGACAACAGCACAAAAGCTTGAATCATTGTGCATGTCCGACATCGGGACTAAAGTAGCACTGTTATCATTTACTTGTCCATAACTTACATGGATCCAGCCAAGAGGAAAGAGGGACTGTTTGTCCTGCACCTCAAAGATCTCTTCTTCATTTAGAGTGACACTGGACAATATAATGGATACAGCTTATTAACTCATAAGCAAAATTGAAGAAAATAACACAAAATGGGCCAAAGTGCACCTTCCCATGGCAGCACTGGAATTAAACCAGTTAGTACTAATTTAAGATTATGAAATTTCTATTTCAGCCTAGAGAGTAAAACAATAATTGACTTAAAAAAATCTCTCCTCTGAGGTCAAAGACTCACAATGGTGTAATTCCTTTTTGTTTTCAATTTGTTAATCATTTACATTTAAAACCAAAACACAAAAATGTAGCTCTAGGATAAAGAAAAAATTAGTCCCATAAAAGAGATTAAACTGAAAGATGAGATTTTCAAAATTATCTTACTGAGTCAGAAGTGGACTCCTGCTTGGGAATAATGAGCAAATTGATGTGAAAGACCCTGTTTTTCTGGAGCCAAAGGGGAAGCAGGATGGTTACCAGGAAATATCTCAGGCTACTATTCTATTTATGAAATCTCAGAGAAACTTACAAGTGAACCAGCAAGAACGCCACATGTTTCTAAATTTTTAGCAGTGTTTTCACGTGCCAATCTCAGAAAATCTTCCATCAATCTTACTGGCTGCAACATAATTTACAAAGAAATAAACTACAAAAACCTTCAAAAGAGGAGCTAAAACCTTTATAAAAAAAAAAAAAAAATGCAAAAACAAGGACCTGATCATGTAATTTAAAAAAAAATAATAATAATAAAATCTAGAGATTAAATGTATAAGGTTCAAACTTTGCAAGAGGCTTACAATATGCAGGTGCTGGTAAGAGTCAGAATTCGGCATTCCATCCAGAGAAGGTTTTGCTGGTCCAGGCGTTGGATCTGCCACTCTTGACAGAGAAATTGGATGATAGTCCGGCTGGACTTGAGCAAGAACAGGAGGAGGAGATGGTTGTCTAATGATCGCTGGAGAAAAATCATTTTCCGCTGCTTCATAGGTTAGTATAGGGCATGCCTCCTCTGCAGGATGCAGCCCCCGACCATCATCTAAAGAAAGTACCAACTCCATTGCAGATTTGTTCCCCTGCAAATCATCCTCTTGTACTACCACAGTATCTTGTCGTCCAGCCTGACTCAGGCTATTACCATTGGAGAATGAAAAATAAAATATGTTACAAATAGCTTTATAGAAAGAAAAACTCGTACACCAATCATAATTTTCTTTAGAAAAGTAATATAATCAGAAATATGAAGAAAAAAGGATACTACATATAGAAACAAGAGTAAAAGATCAAAGATCTACTGAAAGCTAACCCAAAATCTTCTGTTGGAACTATATCAGCACTGTTTGGATAATTAACCTGCAGAAATCAGAAGGTAATACATAATTTTTTTTTTGCTTTGCAATATTCAATCAGAAGAATTAATTCATGAAACAAGAGACTAAATTTTGCAACAAGGTTTTAATTGTTTTTACCTTTATTTCCGCACCGGATCCCAGCCATTGTCCCCGTAGACCATTTGGGCCTAAAAATGAATGTCTAGATAATGTTTCTGTCTTCGGACGAGGAAGACTTATTGATCTGTACATTTCCACAAAATATTACACAACTAAATGGGCATCCACTAGTTAATGCCTCAATAATAATTCTCCACTCTCATCAATTTGTACAACACAAATATGTCATTTCATCATAGTAGAGCAGAAGCATTCAAAGCGGAATTGACTAGAAGAAAAGTGAAGCCGTGCAATGCATGTAAACATGGTAAGAGCATCCAGTGAAGAAAATCAAGCAATAAGCATCTTTTTGCTGAGCTTTATTCACAAATTATATTCCAATATAATGTCAATGTAGAGGTGAGGAAGAATGTCAAATATAAATACTGATTCCACAATGAATAGCTGAGGATATTATTCAGAACTAATAGAATGGAGTATAAATAGTGGAACAAGTACTTTATGTCAGGAAAATTCAGTCATGAAGCCTATGACATTAGTTTAGATCCTGGAAAAATTTAGCAAATGGTTAACAAGTCCTATTGTCTAATTACCTTGACCACTGTTGCTCAATTTTGATCTCCAGACTCCTAGAACTAACTACATTCTAAAACCATGGACCATGGAGCATCACATATATGGACCATAGAGTTTGAAGATTCCTTAGCTAATACAACATTGGGGTTCCCAGTCCTTTCACCCTAAGAGCAGTATGGATTTGAAAATTGGAAGGGGAGGGGAAAAAAACAACTCTATAGGGTTGCTACACTACAGTTACAAATCAGGAAAAAGAAAAAATGGGAGACCTCAGCATTTTTGATAAAAGAGAGTGCACAAGCAACCATCAGTGGTCCACCTTAACTGCTTCCTTCTCATGCAAAGAATGGTGCATAAATTACTTTAGAATAAATATCAACACAGATGCTCCAAAGGATAATAATGTTTACAGGAGAGCTTTAAAGTGGTTATCTGACATGTATTAAGTCAAGTTATAACCAAGTTGCTAAGAAAGGTTTAAAAAGGGAGATGTAGAGACATCCTAATTTTTATCATTTGCTGAACTATTATGAATCATTCAGCCTTTTTATCATACTGATTATTCAACCAATTTATCTTCTAATACCAGCTCCGCTGTATCCATCTGGTGAGCCCTATATTCTTTGTTCGGAAAGAAATTCCATCTTTTTCACAGAAAGCAAGCCTTTCACTATTTATTTTCAGCATAACAAAAGTCTTAATGAACATTAAGGGAATGTGAACGACTAAATTTATACTCACAGTTTCTGAAACTGCTTGTCCATTGATAAAGAGTTGTATGATGTAACCTGTCTGCTGTCAGGGTTATGAGACCATGAAGATTGTGGTGCCCTGATAGCTGGCTGCAACCATACAGAGAAAGGCTTAACAGAAGTAAAACAAACAAGGAAGAAAGTTCCTAATGGTGGTTATGAAATTAGAAAGATCATAATTCCTTAGTTTCTGACTAGATGCCTTCTAAATAAAGAATTGATGGTGTTAAAACCAAACTGAAAGAGAAATTGATGATGAACTTACTTAGATGGATCAAAGATTTCAAGTGATTCATCAATCAATATTGGCTTATAGTAGCATCATAGCATACAAAATCTATCAGAAAATAGAGAATTATAGATAGTCCAGTACCTGTATAGAGTCGAGGCTAGTATGTGTTTTTCTATTTAAAGGCCATTCCAATAAAGATTGCCCTGAGCCATATGAGGTCACTTCCAGGCCATTCATTGGTGGATGTTGAGCTGCAGCATGAGCTTTGTTGAGTTCATTCAGCCGGCGCTGAAATTCTGGTTTCAAAGTTTCTAGCTCATCAAGCACCGTTAGCAACTTCTAGAATGGAAACATAGCCATCAAAGAAAGATTAGTGGCATTCTCAATGAATTTGAGCTTATAGAATATATGATCACAAACAAGTAACATGCTAGTCTAACCTTCTTGTACAATGTCCTCTCTTTTAGATACAAAACTTGGTAATCTCGGTGTAAAGGTATAGTTTCAGACACCAAACTAAGCAAAAATTACAAGTCAATATAGAGGCATTTATATGGAACAAATCACCAGCATGGAAGGGCCCAAAGTATTATACTTACCTTGAAAATCTTAGAAGCATGATATAGAGGTCCACAATATTCTTCTCCTCTCGATATATACTTGCCTGAAGAAAAAGGCATTTAAATCTCAATCAGGAAAGAGCCAACAAACGGAAGATCTAAAGCATAACCTAAGCTGCTCAGGCAACAAGACATCTAATAAGCTAGTATACAGTTCAAACAATTCCACCATAACTCAATAATAATAAGTATAAAAATGGAAAGCTGCAGGGGCATAAATTTCACCATAGTTCACTACAGTGCCCATAAAAAAATTACAATAAGACCAGGATTATACCAGAGAAACCAACAGCTTTTGGGGGGGGGGAATCATACATATTAGCTGCAGTGTAAGCTTTGGCTGCAAATATATTTCCAGACCTCTTTGAAAAAGACATGGGTCCTTGAGGAAAGTTCCTCATAAGGCAACCAAAATTGAAAACTTCCTAAATAGACATGACAAAGCATATACAATGCAACGACGAGAACATGAGGTTGGAGCTTGTTTCGTAAGGGTTCATAGGGAAGTGACAACTACCATTCTAGTTGACAGCCATGACAGCATAGAATTAATGAATGTCCCTTAAAAATGCAACAATAAGCGTTTATCCTCATAAACAATAATTCCAAATTATGTCCTTTATCACCATTCTCGTAAAGACTTATTATTAATGAAAACTAGTACAAATTTAACAAGGGATTAATATAAAGAGATCATTAACAAACCTAGACTAAATTTATCATTAAATTAGGTTAGCAAACTTCACATTAACACCCACTTCATCAGTTTGATCCAGGTTCAACGCTCAGCAATGCTTAGTCTACTAAAGAATGTTAGAGAGAGAGAGAGAGAGAGAGAGAGAGAGAGAGAGAGAGTAATTCAAATCAAAACTTGGGGCAAAAATTAGTTTCGTTACATAACATTGTTGAGAAACAATACCAAAGATCTTAAATTTTAATAAATTGAAAGGAAAGAAGATTAACCAGACTACGAAACCTTAAATTGACAAGAGATCGAAAACAAAATTATGACAGCAACACCACTAACCGATCGTCTTTTCCCTGAATTGAACAGTAATTGCAGTACAGAGAGAGAGAGAGAGAGAGAGACCTGTTTGAGGAGATTATCAGCGATTCTGTAATAATTGCGGAGAGGAATCTGATTGTCGACATCGACTTTCCGAGCGATTAAACTTACATTGATCCGCCTCTCCGGCGGCTTCATCTTTTCCGACGAGTATTTGAAAACTCCGACTGCTTCTCCGACAACTGCAGTGAAAGAGAGAGGGAGAGAGGGAGAGAGAGGGTTGTCCGAATCCTGTGGATCAAGTAAATTAAGAAGAGTCGTAGTTTCTCGGAGAAAAGAGAGAGAGAGACCGCTTTCCTGCAAGATTTGTACCGAAATATACCTAAAAAAAATTAAAAAAAAAAGTAAAATAATTTCGAATCTATCACATTTATCGCGTAATATATCTGCGTCGCGCAAAAGGTGATGTTACGTGATATACCCACGACAGGTTATGTCGCGTAATATACCCATGACAGGTTATGTTGCGAGTTAAACTCAAAATATGGATTATATCGCATCTTCAAAACGCGACATAGCCTCCCATGGTAGTGCTGCAGGGAGGGAGATGGCTCCAACGGCAATAGGAGAGGGAGGGAAAGGGAGGCTCCTGCGACTGTGAGGGAGGGAGAGGGCTTCCGTGACAAGGGGAGGGAGGGAGAGGGAGGAGTGCTCGGGGGAGAGAGAGAGAGAGAAGTGCCACGGGGAGAAAGAGGAAGGGAGAGCACAGCACCACTGGCGGAGGGAGAGCGCAGCGCTGCACGGGAGAGAAAGGGAGAGCACAACACAACGGGGGAGGGAGAGAAGGAGAGCGCAAAGCCTTGGGAGAGCGCAACGCCAGTGAGGGAGGGAGAGAGAGAGAGCGCATCACCACGAGGGAGGAGCGCAGCGTCGCGGGTGGGAGAGGGCCGCCATGTCGTGTCTTGGAGAGGCGACAAGCCATCTCGCGTCTGTCACGTCTCGAAAACACAGTACAATGTGTCGCGTCTTTAAAACATGACACTATCCGCTCACTGTCACATGATCATGTCGCGAGTTTAACTTACGCATAGCTTATAGCGGGTTGAAACTCGCAACAAATATGAGTTAGATTCGAAATTATTTTATTCACAGAAGTATTTTTTTAATTTTTTTGTTTTTAGATATATTTTGGTACAAAGCTCCCTTCATTTCACGTCAATATGGTTACAAACAGAGGGATTTTGATTGGGGGGATCAATGTTCTTCCCAGACAAATTCTAATCAATAAGCTTGCCACGTCAGATCAAAAACTTTACTTTAATTTTTTTTTTCTGTTTCTAAATTATGCATCGCAATATTTAATATCTTAAAACAAACAAATAAATAAAATTTAAATCAATGTAAGAAAAAAAAAGAGAAATTTAAAAGTTAAACTAATTCAATACAAGCAAAAACTCAAAATATAATATTAAGAAATTAAGGCATTTAATATAAAACGAGCATAAATTAAAGTATAAAAAATTATTTGTATTTTTACATAAAACTCATCTTGATTATAATTTTTTTAGGAAATTTAATTTTAATTTAGTTCTTTTGTTTGAAAGAAAACACATGAATAGAATATCTTGACAGTTATCTGTTTGAGAAATTTGAAAAGATTTGAAATTTTGAACGAAATAAATTTTTATATATTTTTTTAAAATAGTATAATATAAAAACTTTCTTATTTAATAGCTATCGAAATTTTTCAAATGATAATAGATATTATATAAAAAGATAATCGTATTTTTTTTATTTTTTATCCTGAAAATTTGATACATTACTTTACGAATATATACAATAAATTTATTGGACATGTATAATATCCTCATAGATGATGTAGTCTTGTTAGTATAGTTTTTAAAATTGAATTTTGAGTTATGAGAAGAGAAATCATCTACTACCATTTTGGACCTAGGACCAGACGCATCAACCATGCTAGAGCTAGACTACTACACAGTACTTAAAATTTTCAGGCCAAAAGGACCTAAATGTTTCAACAGATAAGCACATGAAACCACCAGAAGAGAACATATACAGCTCTTACCATATGAGCACATAGGGAGGCATACGTACAATTGGTGAGACATCAGCAAAGTGGCAAAGAGAAGTTCATTCCATGAGTCTGGCACACCAGGAAGGCACCGATGGCTGCAGTCTTGGTACATTCCTGGACTTCAATGGTTTCCTGCTATCCTGTAAATTGAAGGGTGTCCATTTTTTCTGTAGTCTGTCATCTTTGTAATATTGAGATAAAGCACTGGAATCTACATCTCTGACATGACATTCTCAAGGATGCTCATCATCCATGGATATGGAGACAGATATGTCTCATTGGTTATGAGCCGAGTCTCACCATCACAGCTCCCTCCTGAACTCCATTGCCCTCCTCTAGCATGACAAGCACAAATTTAGCTAATTTGGTCATAACTTAAAAGAAGTCTGCACAAAAACACTAACAATCTTACTAGTTCTTCCAAAACACCTAAAATTATCATGATAAATGTTATGGTCTAAGTGAAATATTATTGGAACACAATGTTTGTGGATTTCTTACTTGAAATGAGAGGCTGAGTAACCACGAAAGAAGACCCTAGTGCCACTAGGATCGATATTGGCATCAACCCATTAAGCCCAAGTCCTCAAGGCTTTGGTGAAAGCTTCTGCCACTTCCAGTCTACCATAGACATGGTTACCTTCCTGGAAGAAATTGCTGAAGACATACATTGCCACCATAGTTTAAGTCACTCAAATACCAACTTTCCCACAAAAATTTCGAATCATAGTATCATAGGCTCTACCCTTTTGTGGGTTTTTGGTGAGTCCACCACTGACCAGTGTTGAAGATTATGATACCAGCATCATGGTACTTTGAAGAAGAGCCTTGAATCATGCCTAGTCTCAGTGTCTCTCTCTCCTCTTGAGTTCCACCCACGCGTGCCCCCGCTTTCCATTCTTGGACCAAGAATGGTGATTTGGAGAAGTCAATAGTACAATTATGCTCCTGGGAAATCAAACAACTGAGAATGCACAATATTAAAACAGAATATTTTTGGGAAAACCTATGAAAGATTATATGGAGAAGTCGAAGATTACTCTGAAAACGATGGAGTAAAACCCTTGAGTCTTGAACTCTGTTCTTCCAGAAACTTCAGACTCCATTTTTATTCCCCAGAGATTCTCTCAAGGCACAAACCCAAGACTCCCACATGTTCCTGTTGAGTGAATCACCAATGAAAACCACTCTCATCCCACTCAACATCTCCAACATTCTCTTCCCATCAAACCTAAAATCATCAAATAAACAAAAATTCTAAGAAAACACACAATTTCTTTCATCAAAATCAATCAGGATTTAGATTGTTGCAGAGTAATTGATAGCTCCATTCGTTAAAAAGAAAATACACACACGTTATAAATTAAAAAGAAACAGAGGATTTCTCTAGAAATAAATGGATAAAACCAAATTTTAATCAAAATCCAGAATTTATTTAACTAAAACGAATCAAAATTCAATATTTTCCATTTCACTCATTAAAACCGATCAAGGTTTAGACGGATACAAAGTAATGTGATAAGGGAAAATAAAATCAAAAACCATTATACGTAACATAAAGAAACAGAAGATTTCTCTAAAAAAATGAATAAAACCAACTTGTTATTAAAACACGTAATTTATTTTACATAAATGAATAAAAAATTCAAGATTTTTCCAACCTAGGAATTTCATAGCCATAAGGTTTCCACCGAAGTTTCAAGTAATCAGAGTCAGGCCTTCCATTCTTGAAGCAATTGAAAGCTAATCGGGTGTTTGTAGATTGGGTCTGAATCCTGTAAAACCCAATTCCCATTAAATATATCACAAGAACTTATGTCATTGACTTCACTATTGAGGGGTTTTCTTGAGTCCTGAAGATGTGGTTTTTGAACCGCAGAGAGAGCAGCTGAGCCATTGGAGACCAATTGGGTGTTTCAAGGAATCAGTTGAGGAAAAAGTGGAGAGAAAGCGAGAGGAGAGATTTGAAGGTGAGGTGGGGAAAAGAGAAGAAGAAGAAGAAGAAGAGAAAGGAGGAGGAAGAGAGAGAAAATGAGTGCATGGGAGATTTTTGATGGGGTGAGGGGGATTGAGATTGGGAGATTTCTTGGAATTTGCATGAGGGTTGAAATTGGGTTCTCGGAAAATAAAGAAGCAATAGTAGAAGAAGAAGAACAACAAGATGCTGATGCTGATGATGAGGCCATGGGAGAATAGGAATTGAGAAAGATTTTTTGGGGGGGGGGGGTGTGTGTGTGGTTCTCTGTTCTTGTTGGCGGGTTTTGCTATTTTGAAAGATCTGTTACAGAGTAGTTTGTGGTGGGGAAAAAGTTTCAGTGGCTTGCACTTCCACTTCCCTTCAGTTTTTAACTGCAGAGTCAGTGACCAGTGAGGTCTCTCAAGCAGCAAGTTAAAGGTAGAATTATTTATTTATTTATTTATTTATTTATTTATTTATTTATTACTATTATTATTATTATTATTTTGTTTGGTTTGCAGGGTCAGGTGTCTCCGGACCCTTGAGCATCCTTGATGAACAAATAGGGAGAATTAGTTAAAAATTGTGCCGCTCCGAGCCCAGAGTCAATAATTCGAAAAAGACCAAATGGTTGAAAATTGAATATACTAAGTTATACTTAACAATTTAACTTAGCACGTTTAAAAAAAGCTATTTAATTTGGAAAATATTTTAATTAATTTAAATTATTAAAGTTCACTTTTTGTCATGATATAGACCATTGAATATGATCTCTTTGATTTTTAATTCATTTGATCTATCTAGCTTTGTTGCTCCGTTGAAATCACGAGGTAAATAAAAGATTGAATGCAACATTTATATGCAATGTTGGGGTGCTTCACAATCACAACTTTCAGATAAGACAAGCGATTAGCAAACTAGCATATACCTTAGTTACTCATCACAGTTTCTTTTGTCTAATATACTGTGAAAAGGAAATTTACTCATTAAAAGGCTGCAAAGAAAGAATTCAGAAGCCTTCCTTTGATTAATAATCTGTATGTAAATGTGTAGCCTGTGCCAAAGATTCCATCACCAACATGGGAGGATTGCATTATTCATAACCAGGAATAGGATACACAACACTTTTAAGGTTCTATATTTCTTATAAAGCTTAAATCTTTTGTTATATTTAATATCTGACTTTGTAGCATCCATAATATCATATGCATGGAGGCCTCTTGGAAGTATAGGTCTCCCTTTTAAAGTAATAGGGGCAGTCCTAAAGCCATCAGCACAAGCACCATAACTTTCGCCCCCGCTGCCGCTTTCCCGTTGCTCTTTGCTGCCAATTGCATGTGCTCAGTCACATTGAAGTTACCTGCATATACAATTTCCCATAACAATGTTCCCCAATGTGTGTGTGTCTGTGTTGTGCCCTGTGAGTGTATGAGAGAGAGGGGGGGTGAGAAAGGGCTTGTTCAACAAAATTTACCTCGGTGACTCCCATGGCCACAGCCTGCATTAATTGTGTCACGAATGTCCTGAATGATGGCCTTATTGTATAACTCAAAGTTTGTTAAAATGTTCTCAATGCAGGTAAGCAAGAGGTGCGTCTCCGTCAGACATGGCCCTTGGCAGTATGCATCAGTCTCATTACGGGTCACATTCACATTCCCACTCTGTGTCAGTCTGTATGCCTCTTCGCAGTTAGCATATATCTGACACTCCATTATCGTTAAGAAAATTTCACCAAATGAATTATGAATGCAATTCAAGCTTGTTTAGGATCTCTCATACATTTTTATTGTCAAAACACAATAATGCTTTTGCAACTATTTGAGTTGCATCAGTGCCTATTTGATGCGGCTCTTCTTGTCCATTGCCTGTCATACATAGGAAATATTAACAAAGGAAGACTAAATAGAAAGCATAAAGATCAAAGGTTGCATCCCTTACCCAATGGACAGCTAAAAACAAGGACACAGATCATAGCAGCTGCTAAAAGCCTTTGCTGGAAGATGAGAGATAATGCTATCGGCAGAGTCTGTGAGAGCCAAATATCCCGCTTTTTGCCTAATATATGCAAAAGCAGTGTTCCCAAAATTCGCAAAGCTTTAGCTTGTCTGCTAATGACCCATTTATTTTCTTCCTCAAAAAACCAAGGAAATGCCCACCAGTGTACTGGTTTAATGAAAATTGAGCTGGGGACTCCTAAATGGTAGATGTGGCAATTAGTAATGAGATTTGTTTGGTAAATCCCATTTTGAATAACAAAACCCATTTGGTAATTGGCATGATGCAGTCCATTTTAGGCAAAAGAGTACAAGGGAAGAGAGAATTATAAGAGAGAGAACAGTTGGAGTGCAAGTCACCAACTTTTTCTAGGTTTTGAGACATTGGTGTTTTGAGTGTATTCAAACCAAGATTTGTAGGTAATAACAAGTTGTGAGTAATAATACAGGTATATAGATCAGCTCACAAGAAATCATGTATATTGAAGAATTATCATTAGGTAGTTTAGCTTGTAAAGTCGACTGAGATAGCATCAAAAGTTTCTGAAATCAAATAATGATTGGATTAGGGAAAAGCCACACCCATTGTATTGCTCAAACAAGTCTTGCTTAGAAAAAAATATTATATATATTATAAAAGCATTAAAATGCCCCAACGATCCTATGGAAATTCAGCTCATTAAACCAATAGGATTCACCCACAACTTCATCGGACAAAATGGAATATCCCAATGCCAACTTCATGGTTTAGATTGATTCAATTACACAATTTGAATTTTTATCATGAAAAAGCTTTTTCTTCAAGAAATCTGAAATGAAATTCTTATCTTTTTAAAAGGTTACCAAAATCTGAATCTTCTATATAAACAAGGATTTATGACCAAAACAACGGCAAGATCTTCTGTTTGTTAAGGTCTTATGTTCAGTTAGAACTCATTGGAAATAACAGCAAAACAAGAAGTAGTTCCCAGTTGAGGAGACAAATGCATTCGATGCTCAGATGCCTTGAGATCAAATACCTACAATACACATTTGCAAAGAAAAAGATTTAATTGAAAGTATCATCCAAATAACCAATAATTCTTCGAGATCCAACATCTTCCATAGGAAGAAAGAACTAAACAAGGTTCATGTAATGTACAAAATCAGCTATTAGGAAAATAAACAAGTGAAAAGTATCATGAGGTGTAAAAACGAATTTTAGTCAATTTGCTTCAGATACCATCTTCTGTCAAACCAATTCATTCCAGAAAATGCAGCATCCCCCCCAAACAACAAGCAATTTAGTCGATCAGGCTGAACAAAAAGTACTGCCTCAAACGTTTCCATGAAGAACCCCGCATAGCATAGGAAGCAACAAAAGGATGTGAATGTTTTTCAAGAAGGGAAAACACATTTAGCATCGTCTGCAGCTGAATTCCCAAAACTCGACATGTTCTTTGCCAAGAAATGGAAGACCAGGACATCACGAAGGCATACCAAAACTCAACATAGCATAGGTTCGTGTCACCATGTGAGGCAGCTCAGATAATTTTTTTGGTTTCGATATTGCTCACAGAGAACCCTCAGTTGAGCTTTTGAATTCCCATCGACGAACAAAATGTTATTTTTGGTGATGATAATCCAATTGACGGAAATTGACGTGACTGAATCAATGTTTTTAGCTTGGACGAAGGCCAAGGAGGATTATGATAATGGAAGAGAGCTAACCTATGCAGAGTTCCCAACCAAATATGTTTGGAAGAAAGATAAAAGATAATGGGACCAAAGGAAACGTGGGTTTTCCAATGGAAGAGTGTTTTATGTTCCTCTGGGTTGTGGAGAAAAATACTCCTTGGATATTGCTGAACATGCATGTGACTTTCGAGATGCATGTTATGCATGGGGTGTGTGATGACAAAAAAGAAAAGGCTGATGGTATAGCTCAAGCAAGTTATTGGGGTTTTGCGAGTTCAATATTTATTAGTGCAGCATTGCCACAGCAAAATACACCAACCACATGAATGATTTTAGTAACTCACTTTAGCTTGCAATTCAATAGACCTAGATAAAGAAAGCAAATGAATCATCTAAACCCATCCTAGAAATGAAAGATCATATAGTGCATGGATAATTGGTCGCTTCATTATGAAATGAGCAAATCGTGCTTCACTTGATTATCAACAATATTTCAATAGACATGAATAGTAATACCTGAATTCTTAGAAATCCACATGCTTAATATTTTTTCTTAAATGAGCAGGCAAGTGTTCAGAAGACAATGAAATCCTGATGTGCAGTTTGATATGAAGATGGCTGACATAAAACAAGACACGAAGCTCTTATTCAGGAAAGAGGTGTATTTGAGTCCATACCTGCAATCCTAACACTTCCAGGAAGACCAACAGAACAGCAGCCTAGTAATTGGTATTTGACTCCGCCATCAGAGTCAAAGCTCCACAAAGCAGAACATTTTCTGGAAGTTACAACAAAACAAACTTTGCCATGGCCGATCCCAAGCCCGAGTAAAGGAGGAGGGTTTTGTTAGGTAGTCTGCTAACATAACTAAAATTTATGTATGGATAGCTAACACCATTTAGTGGTCGGATAAAGGTTTGGTTGTTGTCGTTGTACAATGAAACAAAATCTAATGCTACAAAACACGGTTTGGTTCTAACAAAATTCCATGATCATTACATTTTCTAGCTATATACTGAGCCTCTTCAAAGCAGGCTGAGTGGATTAGGGCATCCATTGTTGTATTACAAGTATAAGAGTCAGGTTCCATGATCATTAGATTTTCTAGCTATATACTGAGCCTCTTCAAAGCGGGCTGAGCGGATTAGGGCATACCATTATTGTATTACAACTATAAGAGTCAGGTTGATATCCATTTGCTTCCGTTGATAGGAAAAATCTCTTTACCTTCGTCAAATCTTCGTAGTTCACATGATGCCTTAATAAAGGCACAATAGGTAAAATTGTCAGGAGTTAAATCCATCTTTAACATGGCAATAAGAAAGTTTTGGGCCTTCTCAATCCTCTTCATTCTGCAAAAACTTTGAATCACAGAATTAAAAGAGAAACCGTCAGGGCTTTTCTTTCGGATTGCATTTTCCTGAACAATTCCAGTGATTTACTAACATGCCCTGAGAGGCAAAAAGAAAGGATCAAGATATTTTATGTGAAAGCATCTGGAACAACACCCCATTCCTCTATTTCAGTAAAGCAATCAAAAGCTCCATCAACTCAATGAACCAGACAAAGACCACTAATGATAGAATTAAAAGTGAAGATATCAGGATTCGATCCAAGCTCTAAAAGCATCTCCATGAACTCCTGTGCCTTTCCCATCTCGATAGCCTTGCAGTGCCCCTTGATAATAGCATTGAAAGTGACAAGGTTTGGGACAATACCTCTTCTCCTCATCTCTTGTAAAAGTTCTGAGGCTTTATCCATCATCCCAACTTTAACAAAACTGTCAATTAACATGTTATACGAAAACACATTTGACACAAGGCCATCCTTCATCATAAGATCTAAGTATTGAATTCTCTTCTCTCCTCTCCTGGCTGCATAGAATGCTTCAACCAGAGAAAGAGAAGAATTTGATGCCGGATTCCGGCCCCATTCAACAAGGATATCCAGCAACTCACACATTTCATCAATATCCACTCCTTTAATCAGACTAACCATAGTCATGTTAAACGTTGCATAATCAGGAAGGTAACCCTTCTCAGTAGCTCTTTTCAGAAAAGAGGCTGTCTCTCTTGGCATAGACTTGCTTGATGGGCAATACAATATGGCATCACAAGCTAATTTAAGCAAGATGCGCTCAACCTCTAGATATCTAGATAACAACTCCAATGCCTTCTCAGGCTCCAGAGCACGAAATACCCTATTAACCGATGATCAAAATGTAGCATCACTTAGCTTCACATTTCTCTCCTTCATCATATTCAATATGCCAAAAGCTTCATCAACCCAATTTGTGGTACAATATTCATCAATTAGAATGGTATATGTTAAGACATTAGGGTGATATCCACTGCCTTCCATCCGTTTGATCAAATGAGGTGCCTCATCCACCACTCCGATCCTGCATACCCCATGAATAAGTATATTGTAAGTGAACCGATCAGGCTTGTAGTTATCCACTACCATATTGTGGAACTTCAAATAAGCCAAGTCAAGCCAATTCGACTTCACCAATGCATCAATAACTGCATTATACAACCTAGTGCTTGGACTAGGCCCCAAAAATGATATCTGCCCAAAAATCTCCGTGCAATACTTTGCAAGCCCTAATCTTCCCCAACTACCAAACAACACATAAAGCAATTCTTAGTTAATCCTACACCCACAACTTCTATTTTCTCTAATAACCTCAACAGACAGCAAAACAGGTCCTTTCCTATAAAAGGGTGTTTGCTAAAACAGCTTGAATCGACAGATTACTCCCGAATTTCGCATTTAAATTCAAAACCCAGACATAAAACCTCAAGAGTTTAATGCATTTTCCTGATTCTGCAAAATGCTCACTTCTAACTGAGCACTCAATTTGCTCTGTATGTCATTAAATTCGTGTTTTAGCAATATAAGCCGGTCTTTACTCGATAAAATCCGATCAAGAGACTGATGATCAACAGGTTTAGCAGCCGAAATGAGGGTATCTATCAAAAGTGAATACGAATTAGGGTTTCTGAAATGAAATTGAAGGAACGAGGCTTGCTTTTGCTTACCATGCGAAGTGGCTTCAATATGCCTACGAAGACGAAAAGATGGCTTTGATTTTTTTGAGTTCGAGTGATTTGGGTCTCGAAATTTTGTGAGTTTTTGTTGGTCTCTTGAGCGATTCCCGATTGCATGAGAAACCCTAGAAGCCAAGGACGAAAGCCCGCACATCTCCCGCTCGGTCACAAATGCGGTGAGCTTCGAGTCTCTTAAAAACTTGGACCGGCCATTGAACCGGATAGATTATGGTTTAATTAAATTAAATTTGCCGCGCATGGAGAAATCCATACAAGGGGTTAAAAGTAAAAAAAATTATATTTTGAGTCTTTTTTTTAATTATTTTTAATTTCAGGGATTTAATTAGTAATTAATTATTGCCTTTTGTTTAAAAGTAATTCTTATTAATATCACACTTTTTTATAAGAATTTTTAGTTGGCTTTTATTGAAATACAAAAAACTACGTAATAAATAAATTTTTTTCCTATTTGGTTCTCCTTAATTTAAAAAATAGTAAGATAACTTTCTAAATTCTCCTTAATTCCAATTTTATCCCCTTTTTTCCCCTCTATTCTTATTTGGCCCATAAGAAAGGTTAATGTTCAAATCCCTACTTGAATGGAGATGGCTTTTTTAGACAGTACCACATCTTATTGGTTTCATAGTTAAAAAATTATTTTCTTTAAATAAAAATTTATATTTGAATTTTATATATAAAGAAATGAGACATAAAAAAATTATCCTTTAAAAATCCAAACTGACTCCAACCGATTTAATTAGGGTCTAATGTGAATTTTAAATATCGATAATTTATTTAAAAACAAAAAAAAGAGAGATCTTCTTCTTCTTCTTCTTCTTCTTCTTCTTCTTCTTCTTCTTCTTCTTCTTCTTCTTCTTCTTCTTCTTCTTCTTCTTCTTCTTCTTCTTCTTCTTCTTCTTCTTCTTCTTCTTAAGTCGATGTCAAACCTTACCCATTTTTGGCAACTCTTAAAACTAAAAGTAAGATAAATGAGTTCTTGGAAACATGCATGAAAAATTGGCCGAGCATGCCGGATTTAAGAGCCCTAATTTAAAAAAAAAAAAAAAAAATAGTAGGAGATGTTAGAAAATTTTTTAATTTATCTAGAAAAATATGAATTTTGTAAATATAAGTCAAGCTTCTCTATTAAAAGCACTAAAATTGTTGTTATGTTAATAATTTTCAAACTGAATATCTCATCTCCAATCCAGTCTTAATCGGTCTAATCTCATTTTTCGCATACTGCGGAGATAATTCTTATACCCGTAGCATTTGGCCATGGAACTATTTCAAAATTTTCAAATGAAAAAAAAAAAAAAAAACCATAGCTTAGGCAAGGTAACTTTTGATACCAAATCGGATTAGAGATACCAAATCGAATTAATCGGAATATTACTTTGAATACCGATCGGTGTAATATCTAAAAAGATCACAATGTTAAGTCACATAAAATGTATTTCCACAAATCTAGAACTTTTCTCAACTGTTATTTAACCCTCTCATCAAAGCCACTTCCTCAGACACTCCAAGAGTCTACTCTGCCTGCATCAAAACAACCAAAATATATAATTAAGATTAGAACTTAAACTAAATTAAATTTAATCAAGTAAACAATAAGCAAGGATTGGGGAACTCACAAGGCTATCCTGACCGGAGGTGCAAGCTGGTCTTCGAGGGGGAAGCTGTTGGTGAGGCGTTCTCTGTATATTAACATATAATTTCGATTATATCGTATATTAAAATTATCATTCTTATTGTTATATATATATCTTGTTCGATAAATTATAAACATATATATATATATATATATATTTAAAATAAATCACTAATTTATATCTTTTTCATAGAGTTAATAATAAATTCACGCCACGGCTGATTCACGATACTTATAATATATATGCATATGTATACGATAAAAATTTTGATCGTGCGGATAGAGTTAGAACCTGTAATTTTGGACGCAAAGTCTCTAAAGCGACCGTCGATTTTTGATTCATTCCTTGCTATGGTATGGTAAGGTCAAAGAAATGAAGGGTAAGTAAGTGAGTTTAGACCAAAAAGAAAATAAACAAATGCAGTATGATTTTGGGACTGTGAACCTTCCACAAAGCCCAGTCTGCTGAATCAAAGAAGGCACGTTCATGATCCTAAAAAATTTTTTTAAATCAGTAAATGGTGCAAAACAAAAATAAATTCTTGTTAATATCCCACCAACACCCCCCCCCAAAAAAAAAAGAAAAAAAAAAAAAAAAAAAAAAAAACTTGCCTTGGAGATCAAAGGTTTCTTTTTAGGGGTAAGCCCTCCATACTTCTTTCCCACAGAAGTTGACTGCATTAGGTTAAAGATGATAAAGAGCAAGAGAAATAAAAAAGTTTAGCAATTCCCATATAATAAGATCTGAATATTTTTAAAACATCATACGTTAATATATTAATAACACCACAATCAAAAAGGGCATTGCTTAATCAATTTGATATAATCAAAAAAGACATTACTCTCTTGCCAAATTTAGCAAGAGAGTACATTTTTCATGCTATTAAATTAGACCCAACAATTATTCAAAACGAATTAATCAGATTTTAAATATCGATAATCATATATATATATATATATATATATATATATATATAAAACTTATTGAATTATAACATTAATCCGAATTAAATCTAATTCACGATATCAAAATTAATACAATTGATTTAAATGGTAGTAGAAATGTTTATAATATTTCAATATATATATATATATATATATAGAGAGAGAGAGAGAGAGAGAGAGAGAGAGAGAGATATTGGTTGAAGGGGGTTTAGAGCCTTTACCACAAAAGGACACAAAGGGTTAAAGCCACTCTAACGTTCGAGTATCTTTGAGAAGTACCAAGGAAAAACCAATAAGAGCGAGGAGGTAGAAGAACCAGTGGATTTTCGTGACTAATGAGTTACATTAGTTATAATGAAAATCAATTCTAAAATTTCAGAAAAGAAAAATGGAATCACATCAAGAACCCTTGGCAATGATTCTATCTTCTGCCGACAAGTTATAAACAAATATGGCGCACACAATCCACCTGTTGTGTCCTAATCAAGGCTGTTAGATGTTGTGACCATACCTCCCTACGTTTGCCAACTCTCATTCCCTGCCTGCCCCTCACTGACCCAACCTTTTTGGTTGGTCCCTTCTTAATGGGCCCCACCCAAAAAAAAAAATCTCTAAACTGAACCCAATATTTGGAGTTGGACTCTAAGTAAAAATGGGCACAAAATTAAATCATCTAAATCCAATTTCATTAACAAAATCTCCATTCCCCAAATAGGAAGACTTTTTTTTCACGATTGGTATCTGAATTTTATCTAATTAATCAAATCTGAGTATTATAGAGCTCAAGGGATTGATTTTCGCAAATTCTATTTTTTTATTTCCATGACTCACCAAGTAGAGAGATTTTTAAATATCAAATTATTATAATGTGATTTATAATTATTTCTTTTTAAAAAAGTGCTCGAAAAAAACACGAAAACACCAAACCCCTTGTTCTTGGGTTATAAGGGAAAAATAAAATACAATATAAATATTTTTAATAGGAAATTAATATATTTTGTTAACAAAATTCTTACCGATATCTAGTTGGTCCGATATATTGATTTCTTCTAAATAAATTTTTAAATTTGAATTTTGTGTATTATGAAATAAACATTTAGAGAAATTTATCTTTTAAAAAATTAATTCAACTCGAATCATATTTAATCAAAATTAACATAATTATTAGATATTAAAAATTTATTAAAGAAAAAAACCAAAATCTTTGGCCCAATGTAATGATTGACCCATACAATAAAAGGGTCATTGTTGATCATTGAAGAGATTATTGGGCCCTCAGGTAGCCTATACCACTAAAAACTCCTATGGTCACAACCAAGTCCCCCTGTTTTTTTTTTTTTTTTGTTATATAAATATTCAAATCTTGAATTTCAAGATTAAAGAAAGAGGATCGTGACATTCGGTCTGTCTCCATGGGAACGTCACAACCAAGTCTATGACTAAATTACTAAACTCCTATGAATTTAATAATCATGTATTATACTCGCTTAATTATAAGTTTTTAATTTGATTCATGGTAATAAAAAATTAAGATTGGAGAGAGTCAACATATTAATGAACTCCATAATATTCAAATTAAATTAATCGGATGAAATTCAAATATCTAAAAAAAATCCATTATCTAACTATATTAAATCTCAACAGAAGAACAAATTTTAAAAAAGAGAAGTGAAAGATGAGACGATGATTATAATCTTTACCTCTTCCTCTGGGGATTGGAAAAAGCCTTCACCTCTTTTGCACTCAGCCATTTCACCCCACCAACTGCTGTTAAATGAAAAGGATACCGATTATTAACACACACGGAGAGAGAGAGAGAGAGAGAGAGAGAGAGAGAGAGAGAGAGAGAGAGAGAGAGAGAGAGAGAGAGAGAGAGAGAGAGAGAGAGAGAGAGAGAGAGAGAGAGAGGAGAAGAAGAACAAGAAGAAAGATGATAACACGGGCTACTAACAATAAGAAGAAAAGCACAACAGTGGTATGTGTATAATCTGATAGAGATGCAAATAGAGGAGGAGAGAGAGAGAATGAAAATGAAATGAAGAATGAGACGCAAGTCATTAATTTATATGAGCGAGGGACAGGTAGAAGGAAGATGGGGTTTGGATGATTGGGAAAAAGATGTCTGTTTGAAACCAATCAAAATTTACTTTACTAAAATCACCCAGGAAAGTACATGATAAGAGAGAGCGAGAGAGAGAGGATTAGACATTACCTTGTAGTAAAGGAAAGGGTGAGGATGAGAGGGAGAAGGAAGAGACAAAAGAACAAAAGAAAGAACCCAAAGAAAAAAAAAAAGGTTTCAATTTGATAAGAAAGCTCAGAGAGAGAGAGAGAGAGAGAGAGAAATTTTGGAGGATTTTTGAGCGTTTGTTTGAGTGAGATGGTGAGAAAAGAATATATTGCAAGTTGAATACATAAATTCATAAATGTTATGTATGACCAAAGAGGTTAACCCTACTAAACCCCCACCCCCGCCCCCCAAAAGAATTCCTTTTCTTATTTAATTCCTTATTTTTGAGTACCAATTACAATTCATCCCAAAATTTATTCTATAATAAAATTTTCCTGATTTATCAATTAAAACGCCGTATAATTATTAAAATAATACTGTTTAAACTAAATTAATCAAATTTTATATATCAATTCATATTAATATATTTTATTAATTATTCATCAAATAATTAATCGATAATTCAAATAAATTTTTTATCTGATCCAATACTCTAATATTTATTTTTTTTTTATTTTTTAGCTTTTTGTGATGAATCAAGTTCTCCCTTTTGTGAGGCCAATAACCAAAGAATTAATTATTTAATTAATTATTTATTTATTTATTTAGTTGCAGTCATGGTTAGGGCTGTTCGCACATCATTATCACATGGTCCATAGAAAACTCCATAATCTAATTATTTCTCACGTGCATCTTCCCCCTTCCCCCAGCCTCACCGACGCAGCCCTTCACTCCTTTACCTTTCTAAGCTAATAATAATTAATTAAAGGCTTTAATCTTTTTTTTCTTTAAATTACAAATTCTTCCCTCTTTTACGAAATGCAAGATTCATCCTTTAATTGCAATATTTCAATTAATTATCTAATCTGATTTATTTAGTAAAATTCTTACCGAATATGATTTTTAAATATTTTTTGATAATATTATCTAACATTATATATATATATTAGGAACTATGATGCTTAGAAACTTGTTGGAATTAACGTTCCCCCAACCCAGTCTCCGATATAAGTCCTATAAAATCAAATATCTACTATTCTCTCGATCCAAAACTGTACCTGTGAAAAGAAAAGTGATGGGTGAGTATCTATGGGAAAATACTCAATAAGTGAGTACGATTGATATCATACTATCAATATCAAGTATAAATTTGGAGTGTCAAAATATATAATACAATATCAAGTGTGCGAAAAACAGCGTGTAGTTTTAATATAGTTCAAGACACACATCGAAAAATAACATATACATCCATTCATATATCAAGTCACATATGTAGAGCCGGCCGAACAAACAACTCCGACAATAGTACAACTCCGACAATAGTCTACCTCGACCAAGGACGGGCGCATCACTTTCAAAACATTTTTGAAATATTTTTTATTTTTGAAACGTCTTAACACGTCAAATTTATTAATATTTACATAAAATTTCTTATATTTTTTAATATTTAATAAATTATTTACTTATTTAATTATAATTATAATTTTTTATGTTATTTTTATTATAATTAATTATTTTATATCTTTATTATAAAATATGACTATTTTGTTATTTACATAAAATAATTAATATTTATATAGAATTCTTATAATTTTTATATTTATGCATTTTCTAAAATTTCTGTTTCCTTTATCCTTACAAAGTGTTATTTTTCTATTTCTTTTCATATTTATTTCTATTTTCTCATTTCTGTTTCCATGAAATCTAGTATGAGAATTCAATTCCTGATTTAATCAAATTTTTAAAGAAAAAATAATATGCACAAATTCTAAAAACAAAATTTTTATACGAAAGACTTTACGCTTTTTAACCCTTTTTTTTTTAATTCCTCCTCCATTTTGCAAGAAGTATATCCCTTTCAAATATAATATTTACTATAGAGCTTTTTTTATTATTAATTAATTCTTTTTTTTTTTTTTTGATTGAAGCAAAGTCTAAAGCTGCGGTTTGTGTGCCCTAAGGATGTTAATAGAATCTCAACCAGTAGGAATAGGTGAGCTTCTAAGTGAAATAAAAAGATTTTAATCTTATTATAAAATTCTCGAAATAAAATAATATCAAATTATCTATAAATATATATCAAGAAATTAATAAATTATAGTACAAAAATTTGGACCATATATTTACTTTATTATAATAATAATAATATATAATAATAAATATAAAATGATAATAATAATAATAATAATAATAATAATATTATTATTATTATTATTATTATTATTATTATTATTGTGCTGAATTTGGAGGAAAATAAGATTAATATCTCTATCAATGTCAAGTCATAATAATAGGGAAAATATTCTTGTATGGTTAAACAATTAAATTTTATAAGAGAAAAAGGACATTTTCAGTTTATTAATTTATTTATTACATGTTTCTCAAATTGTTTCCCTTTTTCTTTTTTTCCTTCAAAAAAGTAAAATCAGTTGTATCTCATCTAACCTCAACACCATTTTTTAATCCATGGTTAGCTATTAAGTTGGCATTTTATAAATAACATGAGTAATATTTTCGAACGCCATCACTTATACCCTTTTCCTTTTTGTTATAAATTATCAGTATCTGATAATTATATTAAATCAAACAAAATCTAATTCGAATTGGATTGAATTTTTAAAAGACAAAACTCTCCGACATTTTTTTTGCTATACTCAAAGACTCAAACCCGATATTTTGTTTAAAAATTTCAGTAATCAGTGACCATACCGACTAGGAATTGATATCACTTTGCCCTTCTAAAATAGTATCAAATATGGTCAATTTAAAAAAGTTAAAATTAAACTAAACGAAAATTAGGTAAAATTTTTAATAAAAAATCACTAATATAAATAATTTTTTTTAGTGTTTTGTAAAAAAAAATTAGTTAAAGAATATCATAAATAAAATATAATATAATAAAAACAAATTGATTCAGACAAGTCAAGATTTTTCAAACATTTCCTCTTCGTTTACAACATTTGTTTCATTTAGAATTATCCTTATTGTCAAAAATTTAGAAATCGGCTATTTCATGAGAAATTATCTTTGGGAATTATAGATTTTTTTTTTGTGGTGTTAAGGAGATAGTTCTTCGTCCTCCTAAATGATATAAATATTTTTTTATTTTTTATATTTTATATTTTATCATATTCAATTCAAAACTGTTGAATTAAATTGTAGCCGATATGAACTTTATTCAAATAAATGTGGACATCAATACAAATCTGATATTATTATGAAAATATAGAAGTGGATTGGAACCGAACCGATGGCTCAACCTTCTACTAAAGGAGAACCAAAATTAAAATCAGAATCGAAACCTTTCGGAAGAAATTAAATTGGCAAACAAAGAAAAAAAAATATATATATATATATATATATACACTCACGTATATATACTCATAATTGACTAAAATGCCCCTATAGATAGCTCTTTTTCATATTTTCATATCAAGAGGAGTATTTTGGTCTTTTCACTTTTATTAAAAAAAGAAAAGAAATGCATTCTGACCATAATTTTACGATTCAAAACCATGAGGAATCGTCCGTTCCTTCACGGTACATCATGGTTGGTTTGCAATTCCAGTTTCAGTCACGGTTCGACACATAGTGTTAGAGAAATTAAAATGAGTTTGAGATAAACAAAATAAAAGGACTTACACGTAAAATAATCATTGTCTTTAAGGATATTATGTCTCCACTATGTTGCTGGCTGGGTTGATGGCAAACTCTTTCAGGATATGCAAATCGAAAACAGAAATTTGAGACAGTGAAATCTCAAATTTCTCCCAAGAACAAAATAGAGCCCTTTTGCTTCGGTGCACAAAAATTACCAAATGACAGAAAAACTAAAAGAAGTTTTATAATGGTGAGAGAGAATATTTATAAAACATGAATGATTGCAATAATGAGAAATCTTTTCATTCAAAGGTCATAATGAATATGTTCTTTTAAATTAAAAAAAAACAATCGTTTATTCAATAGGCATCACTTAACATTTTAATTAAAAGATATCAATTTATTTAATTTCCAAATTGTGTCTTTTAAATAAAAATTAAATAACCGAAAAATACTTATTTTCTAATGCCCAAGCGCCAAGTGCCCTATCTTTGACCATTAAATAAATAATTATTTAATTATTTAATTACTTCATTATTGAAAATTTCATTTTCCCTCCAACATACCATTTCAACGAAATTTAAATGATTTCAAATTTGATGGGTTATATACCCATCACATTCTCTTCAACTTTTCAATGTGGGACAAATACTCATAACATATTACAAACTATATTTAACACATAGTGAACTGTACCTAACCGTACAACTCGCGGTTCAACCGGGACCAGCTTGAAACGGATCCAGTTCAGCAAGGGCGACGAGCAAGGCCGGTGTTTATACGCATTTCCCACACATCTTGATGGTTAACCTTGGTTATGAGTTGTGCAAAATCCTCATAGAAACCACAAAACAACGGAAACTTTTGCAGCAACCTTCATATATTCAAATCTCAACCCACAGGGACAAGAGGGTCAGAGCCAGATGATCCATATCCTAAGATGGTCATGCACATTTGGGTTGAATAATGAGCAATGGGTTTAATAATGAGCAATGTAGATTTATATAAAGTAGCAGTAATTTACAGAAGCTTCATCATGGCCATACATAAGTGTAGTTCCAGCAGTGTGTAACTACTTTATTTTAGGAGAATACATTGAAAGTATCTCTTTCTTAATCGATCCTCAATCCAACTTATAGCCTACTCTTCTTGACAGGTCCCATCTCTTTTGCTTTAGCTCTCAGTATATGCTTCTGTACCTTCCCAGTAGCTGTCTTTGGCAATGGTCCAAAGATCACAGATTTCGGGACCCAATAAGTGGGCATTTTTGCCCTGCAAAACTTGATTATTTCTTCAACTAAGCCCTTCTCATTTGATTTGTCCACTCCAGGCTTCAATGTCACAAAAGCACAGGGTGACTCTCCCCATTGCTCATCCGGCCTTGCCACCACCGAAACCTCTAATATTGCAGGGTGATGGTATAGGGTGTTTTCTATCTCCACGCTACTAATGTTCTCACCTCCCGAAATAATGATATCTTTTGATCTGTCTTTGACTTCGATATACCCATCTGGATGCTTCACACCAAGGTCCCCAGAATGAAACCATCCACCTGCGAAAGTTTCCTTATTGGCCTTTGGGTTCTTCAAGTATCCTTTCATCACAACATTTCCTCTCATGACAATCTCACCAACAGTTGTTCCATCAGCAGGCACAGGCTTCATGTCATTAGTGCTGACAATGTCTAAGCCCTCCAGACCAACATACCGAACACCTTGTCGTGAGTTGAGACGAGCTTGTTTCTCAGGGGTTAACAAATCCCACTCAGGTTTCCATGCACATATTACGGAAGGACCATATGTTTCTGAAAGGCCATAAGTGTGTGCCACACGAAAACCACGTTTTGACATTTCAAAGAGAAGAGAAGGAGGTGGAGCAGCACCAGCTGTCGTTACATGGACAAGACGCGGAAGAGGGAGAATGGATTCCTCTTTTGGGGCATTTACTATGGTGTTGAGCACCACAGGCGCAGCGCTGAAGTGAGTCACACCATTGTTTGCTATTGCTGAGTAGACTGCCTTAGCTGACACCTACAAAATTGCACAGAAACCAGTTAAGCCTAACAGCCAAGTCAGAAGAAATGACTGCAACAGATTACAGATCAAACTAGAAAAAATAAAAAATAAAAGAACAATTAAGTAAATTTATTCTGCATCATATTTCTTAGTTTTATTCCGTATACTGGACCACGTTAGTTGGACATCAACATAAAGCGAGTTTGCAATTGTGCGTTGGACCAAGAACCTTGTGTGCAAGTAAAAATACAACCATGAATTTCTCAGCAATTTAGTGGAGACGGAGCCTTGAGGTTTTTAACTAATTCAGACTTGAGAAATATCATATCAATCAAATCATTTACCTGTCTAAGGCAAATGCTTGTCCCACAGATGGCGGCCAATGTCCAAGTGAAGCACCAACCATTACAATGAAACATAGGCAGAGTCCAAAGGTAAATGGCCCCTTCAGGCATCCCCCACACGATAGGATTACTCAAGGCCATGAGGTAAGCGCCTCGGTGGTGCAGCACAACGCCCTTAGGACTTGATGTTGTTCCAGAAGTGTAACCCAAAGCAATGCTTTGCCACTCATCTTTTGGTGGCTTCCATGCAAATTCAGGATCTCCCGTTTCTAGGAACTTTTCATATTCAACAGCGCCTCTTCCCAGAGCATACTGGAGTCCATTGGGATCACAGCTTGCATCTGCTATAACAATGAGTAGTGGAGGCTTAAATTTCCCTTTGCTTTTGTCTTCCAAGATTTTTAATGCCTCCTCTGCTAGAGGGAAGAACTCTTGATCTACCATTACAACTGCAGATGCTGAATGCCCGAGAAGGAAAGCAACAGTTGACGCATTAAGACGAATATTGACAGTATTCACTACAGCTCCAGCCATTGGAATGCCAAAATGAGCTTCATACATGGCTGGGGTATTTGGCGCTATTATGGCCACCTGCAAATTGGAATCAGTGGATTAGGACACCAACTAATGCAAAGAAAGAACACCTCAGGAAATGACTGCAAGGAAGATTCTTCATCATGTGATGATGAACATGCATGAGAAATTGAGAACTTAGAAGTCATGTGATCAGCTTAGAAACTTCCACCACTGTTAGCAAAGCAGGAAGTTGAATCCATGTAAAGTTTTGTAGCATCCAAGTACCAAGTCAGGTGGTAGACTCATTACCCATGGCTCTAGTTTACAAAGAGTGCTGGACATGTACAAACATTGTAAAGTATGAGCTATCTTCAAAGTAAATAAAACAGCAACAGAAGAGCTGGCATCGACAATAAAACAGGTATTGACCATGAAAACATTAATTTTGCTTTTCCGGACCTAGCAAACTACATGCTTCTTGATCTTAACTGTCTAAAATGTCAATTCAAAGCTGCTGTAAACAAATTTTCTGATTATTCAGGGAAAATATAAACCTCAAACTATGTCACCTTAAAGGGTCTAGAAGAATTTTTGGCCTACTGCAACCAGAAAGAACAATATAAAACAGCTATGAAGCATCAGAACAGTGTGTCATCTCTACCAAATTCCACATCCGTTTAACTACGTAGTCACAAAGAACTTAAAATACCTGCCATACATGCAAAGAACTTGAACAGGTTTAAACAGGGGAATTACTGAGGCCTACTTTCAACTTCAATCAATACAACGTCAAGGCCTAACTGTACTTGTGGAGATGCACAATGTTGCAAATATCTTGTGTTATGCAAAATCTTATGGTGCATATGAATCAACACCCATTCCAGCCCAACTCAAGCAACTTTACAACTCTCAAGTCTCATGAGATTAACCAACTAACCACTAGAAGTGTACATAATCCTATAGAACCTAAGCATTTCCCTAAGCAACATGTCAACGTCCTAACAACCCCTCCAGTTTCTTCCAGCACCAAAGTTCTGATAGAGGTCACGTTGGAGGAAGCATTGAGATTTGGATTCTGACTAAGAATGCAATATGTTTAAAGACTACTGATACGGGAAATATACACTAATTTAAAGTCAGCTAAGCAAACAATGGGGGTAAATATTTGGGTATGATTATAGATTATCTTCATCAAGATCAACACTTCACCTGTGCTTTTATGTTTTATTAGCGGACTTCATTAAGATCTACAATTCATCTATGCTTTTTATCTTTTCCTGTAGTATCAACAAGAAAGTAAAACTTCTGTACTGCAACTACATATTGATGTGTTCTGTGCAAGTCAATCACATGTTTTTGTTTTATTAGCAGATCTCACAAAATAGTACCATTTAATTTTTTTTGTTCTCATCAATGATAACAATCAAATGACTTTTACACACCAAATCTTAATTGTCATTACATGCTCTTAAAGCCCAAAAGCAGAGAAGTCAGGTACCAATTTGCAGATATCTAGCTCATCTTAGGTTGTTCCTGCTTTATCTTAAGATATCAAATAAGCACAACCCACATACACACT
Source organism: Dillenia suffruticosa (assembly GCA_033439265.1). NCBI lineage: Eukaryota > Viridiplantae > Streptophyta > Magnoliopsida > Dilleniales > Dilleniaceae > Dillenia > Dillenia suffruticosa. The sequence goes on from JAVTVX010000011.1 coordinate 19,193,067, forward strand.
GCAAAGTGCAAATTTAACTCATCTTGAGTTCTAAAAAAATGAGCACGGGAAATTTGGGACTATGTAGTACGTTTTGGAAGGCAATGAGATGAGATCTAAATGGTATATGTAAGACACAGAATTAAGGCACAACAGCCTACAGGACAACAAAATTTATGTGCATTCTAGGAAGCCAAGTGACCGATAGGAGATGTACTGACCAACCTAATTTCCACTTACAATTTACAAGTTTGCGAACTTGAGAGAGAGAGAGAGAGAATTATGTATCCTCAACATGATAAGACTTAGTACCACATTGGAAGCAAACAAAAACAGAAACGTAACAGTCTTTCCATTTCCTATTCTAATAATCAGATAAAAATAATTCAACATGAACTAGGCCCCAAATCTCTTTCCTCATACGTGATTCCCATTACCAGAAATAAACTCGACTGCCTTTTTCCAAAAGCAAACATCAAAAAGTAGGTAGGCAACAAAATCAAACCAAAACTTTAGTCCAATCTCGTAGAGCCCACAATAATTCCTACTCTCATTAGAACAATAAAGGCCATACATATGGTTATGGGCCACCATGGCAAGTCAATAGCTTGAAATTTCAAATAGCCTCCAGAGAACTTAGCTTAAAAAAAACAACAACGATAACAAACTAAGCCTTAATCTCTATATTTAGGAATAACTTAGCTCAAAAACACTAAAATAAAATAGAAAAAAGTTAATGCATAAAAATCTGTGTGTGCACCTGCAATTTTAAAAGGCTGAAAAAAAAATACTCAGGCAGTACAGAACACTACATTGAGGGGAAAACAATAATCTTAATAAAATCATGAAAATTTTGATTACCCAAAAAAATCAACTCGAATATTACTGAACTCTAATATAATACATACATACATACATATATATATATATATATATATCACTTTAAAAATACTAACAACGAAAATGATAAATGATGGGAACTCAAACAATAGAGAACAGAGGCCACTAAAACGTGCAATTTCGTCTTAATAAAATCGTGATTCACATACCCATGTCGAAAATTAACTCAAAATTACAAAACTCGCAAAAAATTAAGTCAAATAAACAATAATTTAAATGGGGTGTGAGAGACAGAGAAAAATTACTGTGCTTCCGGGGCCAGTAGAGTGCTGGGAGAGAGCAGAAGCCAAACGGCGGCATCTCTGATAAGTCTGAAGCCAAGTGTAGTGTATGTTTCCATGAATGATCGATTTCCGATTGGGATGAACCAAGGCTGCTCTTTCCAGAAACCACAGTGGTGTTAAGGCTGTGTAGTTTGCTCCGTTCTTTGGAAGATCATCGATGTCTCCTTCCGCCATATCTCTCTCTCTCTCTCTCCTCACTCGGTTTGTCTGTCCTGTCTCTCTGAAGCTCGCAACCCCCTCATAGATAACACACTTCAACACACCTCTCTCTTTCCCTCTCTCTCTCTCTCTCTCTCTCTCTCTCTCTCTCTCTCTCTCTCTCTCTTCTTTATACTCATGCAATGGTACTGGGTGGGCCCGGTTTAGGTTGACGGAAGGGTAACTGATCCCGACCGCCATACTCCGATTCATTACCCCTCACATAAAACAAAAAAAAACAGCTGGTAATAAAATATAAATAAATTATCTGATCGAATCAATTAAATAAGTTTTGGTTTTATATACTTAAATGGAAGTATGGCGTCATTAATACATTATTTATAAAATACAATCATTTTCGTGTTATTACTTAAAATAATAAAATATTTATGAGAATCTTGTACCGCCTGCCCTCGTATATATTCGATGTACGTGAAAAGTTATTCAACAAAGGCAGCTAGGCTTAATCCCAATAATCTAGTATATATATCTATAATAATAATAAAGTAAGAGATTTTATATTAAAATTATACGGCGATATATTTAAAATATTTTAAATTTTAATAACTTTAAATTTATAATAATATATGTTATTTTAATAATACTAGTAATACTATTATTAGTAATAACACTAATTCGAATAGCAATTATAATAATAACAGGAATAATAGTAATACTAGTTAATAGTATAATTTATATTAATAATAATTAAATTACTAGTAATAATACAATTATTATTAATATAAATGATATTATTAACTAGTATTACTATTATTTCTAAACATTATTTGGATAATAATAATAATAATAATATATTAATGTTACTCATCTCTAAACATTAACATTATTTCGAAACATTAATGATAATAATAATACTAATAATATAAATTACATTAATACAATTAATATATGTGAAAAGTTACTCATTTGGTTAATTTCAGATTTAAGGATTTCCAATGAACAAAAAATATTAATAATAATTAAGAAAATTTTGATGTTCAAGAAAAAAATGAAAAAATTATTTCTAAACATTATTCTAATTTTGATTTATCTTTCATGTATAAAATCCAGATTATGCCATATCATGTTTGTGATTAATATTGTTTTTTTTTTAACTGGAACACGAGTATCCAAAATGACTAATCTTATTTGAATAATTGTGTAATTTAATTTAAAAATTGATTTTCTTAATGTCTATTTTTTTTTTTAATTTGAATTCAAAACCTAATTAAAAAAGTCTAGAAACTAACTACTACACTCACAAATCGTTGATCGATTAATATTGTTTATCATTGTATTGTCTACTAGCCCATGTGTTTTCAGATTGCATTTGTTTGTTGATTTTGATCAAATTATCCCCTAACCATTTAAATTAAGAGAACAATTTGATTAAATTGAATCCGAATTAAAAATCATATTTAAATTCATGTGATTTATTTGAATTAATAGAATGAAAATGAAATTTATGAATAAAATTTCAAAATTATAGAGTTTCTGAAATTCAAAAAAAGATATGAATTTCTGAAACTCATTTTCAAAATTTTTTAATCCAAATCCAATTTTGATTCACGAGTGCAATCCAAGCATCTCTAAATATTTGAGTTTTATTTGGTCATCTCTATATTTACGCCTTTTGTTTAGATAAATTTTGTTTATTTTAAATAAGGAATTATTAATATTATTATTTTTCATTGTTATTATTTTAAAAATAAAATAATTAAAAAAATTTGAGGCTTTTAAAAATTACGAAAGCGATCATATAATAAAAAATATCATGATTTGATATTTTTTTAGCATACAATTCAAATTATATTGTATTAGATTTGTTGTCAATATTTTTTATTATAGTATTACTTATTTCTATATTATTTTTAAATATATTTTAAAGCGAAGAAATGATGAATCCCAACAATAACATTTAGTATTATCTGGCAAAAAAAAAAGTACCGTTTCACTTGTTTCGAAAATTAATTTTTTTAGAAAATTATTAAAAAATAAATAAATAGATAAATCTAACGGTCAAATCTATCTTTATCGTATCAACAATGCCATCTGGCATTCTTCCAGAATCTTGTCGGATTCAATCAATATTCAATCATGCCATCTGACGAGATTGAATCTTGTTATGGTATTTTTCTGGACAAAAGATTTTCTTTATTTTATTTTATAAACCACAATTTTCAAAAATCATATTTTAACCTATAAAATTAAATTCAAATCAAATTAAATTTTAAAAAACAACCCTTCCTATACTTAATTTTTTATATACAAAATTCGAATATGAAATTTTATTTAAAAATATTAATATCCAATCACTCGACCAACTGAACATTAATTTTTAAACAAATGATCTATAAATGGTTAAAATATTTTTCAACCTTTTTAATGGTTAAAATATTTGATAAATTATTTTAGATAAAAAATATTATGAAATAAATCCAATTTGTCTATATAAATTTAAAATTATTACTGTGTGAATGATTTTTGTATTAAAAAATTAATCGAATCTAGTCTCAGCCTTTTAAAATAAGACAAATAAATAAGAAATTTTAGGTTTTCTAATTAAAATATATTAGAAGTGAAACATGATAAGACAGTAATAAGAGTAATCTCTCAACTTAAATAATTTTTAATTAATTAAAATATCATTCGGATCAATTATTAGACAAATTAAAATAAATTATTATATAAAATTTGATTTATTTGATCGTATACTTATTTAGTTAGTGTAATATTATCTGCGCTAACATTTTTTTTTAGTTATAAAACAAAAATCTTATTAAAATATTTATTAAACACACAAAAATCAAATACCATGATAAAAAAGAGAAGTAAAAATCATAAGATTAAAATACAGATAAATAATACAAGTAACTATAATCCCATAGTTAACATATTCGATAATTTTCTTTTTAAAAGGGGATTTTACTCTAATAATAAATTTAATTTATTTAATAATTATATAAAAAATTATTTTTATTATGTAGTTTTTGGTTGGATCTCCCACTAAAAAAAAAAAAAAAATGGGATAGGGAAACAAAGAGGTCATGGCTGGAGCTGCAAATGTGGGTGTTTGTGCGTGATCCGTACAACCTTGTTTTCCGATGTTAAAAAACCAGAAAAAGGCCGATAATAATTGTCTTATTAACTGAACCGTCGTTCGAACCCTTTTGATATTTTCTAATTGTAGTTATTCACGGCCGTAAAAAGAAAAACCCCTTCTCCACCCTTCAGCTCTGCCCTCTCTCTCTCTCAGCTTCATATGATCTAATTGACTTCTAATAGTTCCAATTGTAGTTTTCTTCCTAGCCGGAATGTAATCCGAGAAAAAAGCTTGGACCTTTGTTTTTCTGTTTCTCCGATGGAGTGCACAGGTCAAAGTCCACTGGCTCAGTCCGAGATTCATGGATTCCATACAATGAATGGTATGTTCATTAAAAGGGGGGGGGAAGGGACAGGAAAACATGTTTTTGGTGGTGGGTTTGTTTTCTGTGCTTCAAATGTTTTGCTTATGTTTTTGTAAAGTCATAGTCTTAAATAACACTCGGAGGGTTTTACCTTTTTGGGGTTTACTGTTGCACATGTTTAGTTTTAGGGCATTTATGTTTGTTCCATTTTGATTCTTAAATATGTTTTAGGTACTGTTTATGTTTTCTCTGCTTCAAATATTTTGATCGTCCTTACAAAGTCATGGTCTTGGATATTGCACTGTTAGAATTTTACATTTAGGGTTTATTGTTGTTGCATATGATATGTTTAGTCCAGGGCAGGGGGCCGGGAACTGCCCCTGATTTTTTTTGAAGTTTATGTATATAATTTCAAAAATTATCAAGTTGTCTGCTTCCTAAAAAATTATAACCCCTGCCATGCTGAAGTTGAAACCCCAAGTGCATGTTATTTTTGGCCTTGATATAATTTCTGGCTTTGCAGGGCATGAGAAATTTTTGCTCCAATGTTAGAATTTGGTCTTTTTTTTTTTAATTGTTCCTAATTGATTCTTAAAAATTTTGTTATGTATGGACAGAGTTGGATGTTGCAAACACGATGGAGGAAGCGAAAATTAGATGGTTAAGGCCTAATGAGATTCATGCAATTCTTTGTAATTATGTTTATTTCACGGTTCATGTCAAGCCAGTGAACTTGCCTCCAAGTAAGTTTTATGAATCATTTTACTTGATTTCTTAGAATCTAGTTCTTCTGGTCTACAAGGTTTTCTTTTTTCTTTTTGGAATACATTATGTTGTGTTGTTTGCCTTTGCGAATGCGTGTCCTAGTGTACTGCGAAGTATTTTGAATGATCTTAGTTTGCTTTGATTAAGGAAACAACAATTGATGTCAACTATAAAGTATGGACAGTGGACGTAGGACATGACATGGACACAGCTTTAGAGAGCTATGATGTCATAAAAGTAGATATGCCGTTTAATGCTCCTGTTATTTGTCCTACAGCTAGCAAAATTGGTCAGAGAGGTGAAAAGATTGCTTCTTGATTCGCTTGTACAAGAATGAGTAGCCTTCCATGTACTTAATTCGTCATGAACTTAGTTAGCCACCATACAAAGAAATCCGTCTTATCTAGTGGACAAGCTTCTGATATTATCCCGGTCCAATCACCGCAAAGAAGATGATCAACTGACTTGCTTCTCTGCGTATTTGTCAAATTTCATATTTTTCTCCAAGATGCTTGCATCTATTTCTTCCAGTTGCGCTTTTCCTCCCACCTTTGAACAAGCTCTTTCTAGCTGTTCCTATCCTGTACTTGCCTAAAAGCTGGTTTTTTTCTTTCTGACTTTATGTAGAGAACTCTTTTCTTTCTGAGTTTATGTAGAGAACCATCTGTTCTTTCTTATCTTCATTAATTTTTTACCATGAGCTACTAGTTTATTATCTGTCATATGCGTTTAAACTGAGTTTCTGCTCACAGTGATTTCTTTCTTTTGTTTTTTTTCCCCTTTTTTTTCGATAGCGCAATGTCTATTAACAATGATTTTTTGTGTGAGCTAATTATGCGAAGCTCAATTGAATAGATCTGTTTATATGGCTACTATTTATGAGTGTGCAACTGGTCAGTTGAACTTCTAGTTGAAAAGACATTCTGGAAAAAAGAAAACATGATGCATTGCATCTCATTTTCTGCTCATGATCTTATATTCATCATATTAGAAGCTATCATTCTTTTTTATTTGGAATAGTTGTAGCTTGTAATGAACTGAATTTTCTACTTAAATGTAAATTTAGTTAGTCTCTCTCTGTTCTGCTCCCTGCATTATTGAACCCACAAAATTGCCATTTCTTTCTGCATAATGAGAGGATTATAAGCAGAATTTCCAAGCTATTAACCCAAACTTCTAATCTTATCATGGTCTCATCTCTCCTTCTTTTATAAGCAGAATGCAGTTTTTGTTATGTGTAAAATTTGCATTTTAAAGTACTCCTCTTACATGGTAATAACTGATATTGGACAAGTAAAGGATATTCTCAATTTATGATATCTGGTTGCCTTGCCAGATGGAACAATTGTATTGTTTGACCGGAAAAAGCTAAGGAACTTCCGGAGAGATGGCTATAACTGGAAGAAGAAAAAAGATGGAAAGACGATTAGAGAAGCTCATGAACATCTAAAGGTGAGACTTCACACTTTCACATCATATTATTATAATTGAGTTGGGAAAAGGTCCCTCTTGGATGCAACTGTTTGGTATGGTTGCTTCAATCAAGTTACAAATTCACATCCACTTGTTCCTTGGTGCAGGTTGGTAATGAAGAGAGGATTCATGTATACTATGCTCATGGTCAAGACAACCCAAACTTTGTTCGCCGCTGTTATTGGCTGCTTGATAAGTATGTTGGACATATTTGCATCCCTCAGTGTCAGTCACCAAATAATGTTACAGATATTGCAATTGGTACTGACTTTATGAATTTAACATATATTAGATCTGAGTATATTTATGTATCTCTTTCAGGTCATTGGAACACATAGTGCTCGTCCATTACCGTGAAACACAAGAGGTAGGTCTTATTATGTCAACTATTATTTACTAGAACTTAATTGTTTGATGACCTTTTTTATTCTTGACTTTCTCTGTGGAGGCATTTAATCGTGCTTTTGGGTCCATTTACTTTATCATTGATGAATGTCTTAAGAGTTTTTTATTCTCTTCATGGAAGCTTTACTAATTTATTTGGTCAATTTCAATTCTCTCCTTTCTTCTGTTTCGGCCAAGGTCATGATGCTGTTTTGAGTCACTTTTATAAGATGATGTGTGCCTATGGTGATGGGCAATTGGGTAGTGAAAACTTATAATGCATGCTTATTACTTTTTCTGGGACCATAACATTGCTAAAGCCATGTGATGAATTCTCCTTTAGCAATGGACTTTGAGATAGTACCATCCATTATGACCTAAGTCTCCTTTTGTCATAACTGAACTATAGAATACTGCATAACACAGGTGTTTTCTTGGCGCATACACAATGATGTTCTATCTGTCATTTGAGCATTATCGGTGGATCTTTCAACGCACAGTGATGTGCTACTGACCTTTACTGCATGGTTGGACTTTTGCTTTTTCCATTTTCTTTTCTTTCTGAAGATATAATCATGTGCAGAAGTGGGTTTATGTGGCCAACTGTAAGTAGTTTGGGATGCAATGCTTATTTGAATCAATTTTCTATTTGGTGTTCCTTGGCATTCTGCTTTCCCTTTTATTAACTCGTGTTTGTTTCTATTTGGTAATCCTTTGCTAGATTTTGATGCATATAGTTTTTTTGATGCCATTTTGCATCACTTGGGATTCATCTGAAAGATAAGCAAATCTCATGTACTGATTTCATATGTAGCCCCTGTTACTCTATCATCTGGTGTATCACTATGTCAAATCGTGTGATTCACCCACTTCCTATGATGCTGGGCCTGTCATTGCTAATCCAACATCAAGTGATGCTAACATTTAAGTGAATTAGAACGCGCAGCTCTTTGCTCTTTATTTACACAATAGAATTTCCTGACCTTGTTTCCATGGTTGGCATGATGATGCAGTCACAGGGTTCTCCTGTCAATCCTGTGGATTCCAATTCTAGTCCAGCTCTATCCGACCCTTCTGCAGCTCGGGTCTTACCAGAAGAACAGGATTCTGTGTTGACCCATGCTTACTCTTCTGGAGGGAAAGACAATATAGGTGATATCAATAAACCCTTTCTGTAGATACTTAATTTAATTGCCTTTCGGTGTGAATACAGTTTCCTTGAACTTTTCTTATTGAAAAAATTCAGAGACTGGTGACGGTATGAGCATGAGAAATCATGAAATGAGACTTCATGAGATAAACACACTTGAATGGGAAGACCTTCTTGCAATTGATGATCCTAACCGTTCTAAAGGAGGTAATATGGTGTTATTCTTCAAGAGTAAGTGCAGCATTAAATAAATTCTTTAACAAGTGTCATATTCTGTTTTGCCTTAATAAGTTTCGTTCTTAGGCCAACAAAATCAGTGTAGCTCAAGCTGGCCCAAAAATAATGTAAGTAAAACCACCATCTCTTGGATATCTTTTCCTACTTGTCTTCCATCTTTATTTTAGTCGACAATTACATATCACGATGCTTGTTTAAGAATACATTACCATGTTGTGTACATATTTGTTCTACATAACAGTTGTTGGTAAGATGTTTCAAGCTTTTGTTTTGAATCTCAAATGTTCCCAAAGATCTTTTAATGTCAAAAAACTCCGATAGCTTTCATGGTGCTTTGAGCATTGGGAATTAGAGGGTATCGGTGGCACCTATGGTTTGTTTCCTCTTTGTTCAATTTTATCACTAATTGAATGCCTGGGTTCATTAAAAAAATCGATGTCTTTCAAATGGTGCTGAAGAAATGCAAACCTACATTTAGCATGCTTTCAAACTTTTGATAATGCATGGATGTTGATCTTTGCAGGGCGGAGTTCTTGGAACTAACGACCTAGCTGCAGCTATTTCTTCCACACTACTGACAAGGAAAGACTCTGCTTTCATTGATGATACGTTAGACATATTGGTCAAGGATGGATTGCAAAATCAGGATAGTTTTGGAAGATGGATGAATTATGTTATGACTGATTCTCCAGGATCAGTAGATGATCCATCAATTGGATCTCCTCTTTCGGCTGGTCATGAATCATGTTTGTCTACATCTACAGATCAGTCGTCCATTCAACAACAGATTTTCAACATAATAGATGTTTCGCCTGCATGGGCTTTTTCATCGGAGGAAACTAAGGTTGTCTTTCCTTTTTACCTGCCCACTTTCCTGATTGGCTCGGTCTGTGAGGGAATAAGCTTTACTCTATATGATCTTCAAATAAAAAGCTTAGAAAAGAGAAAGAAAGATATAAGGGCTTTTTTTGTTGGGGAGGGGTTCTGAGTACAACCATCGGACATATTCTTGCATTCTTCTGTTTAAAAGATGGCAGCATGGTGATGTTAACTGGATCTTAAATCATGATCTGACTATATAAAGAGCATCAACACTGACCTATCCACTCCCCTGAGGACTTAAAAATCTCCCTAAACAAAAAATACATAAAATGACATACAGCACTATGACTATTCTTTCCTTACGGATGTAATGGGTGCTACAAACTTCCCTTCATGGTCTAATAACTACTGGAATAGCCATGTCCCATCCACGACCACTGTTATAGACCATAACAGCCATTTTCCGGTCCTTTCTTTGGAGGTAACTATATTATCTGGCAGATCTGATTTTTCCACCAACATGAGTTTATATAGTAGTATTGCATATTGTGGTGACTTGAATCTCCTGGTGGAAGTTTAATTTCGTTGACTAATTTTTGTTTCTGTATGCAAGAACAAAGCTGAAAGTGATCGATGAGTGCTTCCTTTGTGTTTTTCTGTAATTTCTTTTTGGATTCAGATTTATCTTCTAATCATTTGCTATTAATTGATGAAACACTTCTCACAATAGTTTAAATCTTGTCAAATCTGTAAGCGTTAGTTGTACAATACCAATTGCCTTATGCTTGGGAGGTCCGGGTTTTCTCCACACCAGCAGATCAGGTTTAGCCTCTGTTTCTCCCTTGGTGTGCTTTGGCCCCTTGGCCTTAACTGCTGTGGTCCTTTCTGCTCTTTGGCCACTTGGCTTTTCTTTTGGCTCCTTGAAGGTCTGTTGGGCCTAATGCTCTTGGTACACAGGTTCTCTTGTCCTTCCCTTGATCCAGTCTGTAAATTCCTTCCACTTTGCAGTTTTGTGTAGGACCACTATCTTATGATTCAGTTTAATCTACTTCTTTTAATCTTTATTTATTTATTTATTTATTATTATTATTATTATTATTTAGAAACTAGAGCTAAAATGTTTTCTGGTTATGTCATACATCTTGAAGTCTAGTTCAATCTTCGGCGAAGTAGTTTTTTAGTAATTAGACACAATTGTAAGCTGTTGAGGTAAGTATTCACCTCCATGAAGGTATTGATAAAGATCTTTCCATATGTTCTTTTGTAGCACCTAATCATGTGTGATGAAAACATGGCTACTGTTAAATGTTGCTCTAACAACTGAGGGTTGAATATTTTTAATTGATCAGAGTCCGGTATTTTATACTTGCTCAAAATTTGGTTAAACCTCTGGCCTAGCTTGTTTTATTCACCCGTAGTTAACCAGAGTCTGGTGCTTTTGTTGTTGTTGTTGATACATGTATTGATTCTTATGCAGATATTGATAATTGGGTCTTTTCACGATGAATGCTTACATCTTGTGAACTCCAGAGTATTGTGTGTCTGTGCTGACGCATGTGTTCCTGCTGAAAATGTTAAAGTTGGGGTACTTCGCTGTGTGTTATCACCTCATACTCCTGGAGTTGTCAGTCTTTATTTGAGTCTTGATGGCCATAAACCTATCAGCCAAGTTATTGCTTTTGAGTATCGAAGTCCTGTATTGTATAATACAGTGGTTGCGTCAGAAGAAGAAACAAATATTGAAGAGCTTCAAGTGCAGATGAGGCTTGCTCATTTGTTGTTCTCTAGTTCGAAATGTCTCAGTATATTTTCCAAAAAAGTACCACCTAAGGCACTGAAGGAAGCAAAAAATTTTGCACTCAAAACCTCTCGTATTACAAAAAGTTGGAAGAATATTGTCGAGTCGATTGGTAGCAACAAGATGTCCTATGCAGAAGGAAAAAGCAGGTTGATTGAGCAAGTTTTGAAGAACAGACTCCTGGAGTGGTTGATGGAAAGAGTGGTTGATGGATGTAAAATAACAGATCGTGATTATAAAGGTCAAGGAGTAATTCATCTATGTGCTATTCTTGGTTATACTTGGGCAGTGCATCCCTTCTCATGGTCAGGCCTGTCATTGGATTATCGAGATAAATTTGGGTGGACAGCCCTTCACTGGGCTGCATATTATGGAAGGTATAGTTCTTTTTATATTTATATAAAATGGAGGTCATGAGCATCATTGACTGTAAATGTCAGGGTTTTTTCTTTTTTTTGGGGGGGGGGGTTAACTTCTGTGATGTCATTAGAAATTTCAAATTATTGTTAACTTTTCTTGTCTTAGTAAAGATTCACCTTTTCTTTAATCCCTGTATTTTTGGTTTATTTCGTCTGATTTTTCAATCTCGTTATGGCAGGGAAAGAATGGTTGCTGTTCTTTTATCTGCAGGAGCAAAGCCCAACTTGGTTGCAGATCCCACTTCTCAATTTCCAGGAGGATGCACAGCTGCTGACATTGCATCCAATATGGGTCACGAAGGTTTAGCTGCTTATCTTGCAGAGAAGGCTTTAGTAGAACATTTCAAGGACATGACAATGGCTGGAAATATTACTGGCTCACTTCAAACTAGCACTGATGATCCGGTGAACACTCTGACTTTAGGTGAGGAGGAGCTGAATCTCAAGGATTCATTGGCAGCTTACAGGACAGCTGCAGATGCAGCTGCACGTATCCAGGCAGCATTCAGGGAACACTCATTCAAGCTGCAGACAAAAGCAGTTGAGGATACCAGTGCGGAGCTTGAAGCACGCAATATAATAGCTGCTATGAGGATTCAACATGCCTTCCGCAACTATGAGTCCCGGAAAAGGATGGCGGCTGCTGCTCGTATTCAATATAGGTTCCGCACTTGGAAAATGCGAAGAGAGTTCCTAAATATGCGTTGCCAGGCCATCAAAATTCAAGTGAGTTATCTCATCATCACATATTTCCCTAGCTCGTCTTTAAATTGCTTTTTGTTTAATCAGAACGTTTGATCATTTGTGCTGCTTTGCCTCATATTATTTAGTTGTCGGGAAGCAAAATTTTTTCCATCTCGCTGCACAACAATATATGAGTCAAACAAGATTCTTGTCAGGAATTTGTTTAGTTTGATATTGAGCACACTTAGCTGCAAGCTCATAGGCATAAATTATTCCGATTGTCATTAGATAATTTTATTAATGATCATAACATATTAGTTAAAGAATTGGTGCCATGCCAGTGTCATCAAAGCAACTCAAGTCTATCTGTTGATTAAGTGTTCCTTAGCGTTTGGGAAAACTCTATTACTAGGTATGGATATTGGAAGGACCAACTACAGAAAGCCTACCTTTCTGTAAATTTTGTGGATTTACTTCAGCTTTAACTTTGTTGGTCCCGCTTGGTATTTAGTTTGTTTGCTCCTCTTAGATGCAGAGTTGCTTTCTTTTCATTTCTACGAAAGTGTTGATGCCTGCCTTCTCCTATCTCATTCATGTGATTGTCCCAAAAAAAAAAGAAAAGAAAAGGCTTTGTCCCCACTATGCTAATTTCTATTTGTAGGCTGCATTCCGAGCATTTCAAGTGCGGAGGCAGTACCGTAAAATTCTTTGGTCAGTTGGAGTGCTTGAGAAAGCAATCTTGCGCTGGCGTTTGAAGAGAAAAGGTTTCCGAGGTCTCCAGGTTGAACTTGTTCAACCTGTTGCAAATCAGCAGCAAGAAAGTTTCACCGAAGAAGAATTTTTCAAAGCTAGCAGGAAACAAGCAGAAGATCGAATGGAGAGGTCCGTGACAGAAGTTCAGGCCTTGTTTCGTTCAAAGAAAGCGCAAGAAGAATATCGAAGGATGAAATTGGCTCATAACCAGGCTATGGTAGGTAACTTTTAGAAGGATTGGTGAGACTATTGTGTTTTCCGTGATATCTGATGCCAAAATTTTTTCCCCTATTTCTGCAGCTAGAGTATCAAGAACTTGAAAACCCTGATGCAGACATGGTTCCTTAAAGAACCTAAACCCCAGCATTGCAAAAATTGTTACATTAGTTTTGTGACATTGGTTTTTACATATAATATGACAGTCACCACGTCAGGGGTCATATGTAGTATATTGTTGCTGTTAATATATCTGCCCTTTTCTTGTTCTTTTTCCTCTTTTGTGAGCAGGGGGGAGGAGATATAGAATGTTTAAATTACTAGGTGTATGTGTATCTATCTTTCGAAACCTTGAAGACCCTTAGCAAACTTTTTTTTTTTTTTTTTTTTTTTATTTGTAAAAGATTGGTGTGGGTCATAGTTTTAGTTTTAGTTACATAATGAAATTGTAGTGTTCTCTCTAAATAATTGGGCATCAGCTTTTTTATTTTCATGGTGTTCTCTCTCTATATAGTTGACCACGTAACAATAATATTAAATAGATTAAATAAATCATATCTTCAAATCTTATATGAAAGTCCTTAATAGCATATATGATTTATTTTTAATTAAATTATTATCGATATAGTTTATCAATTCAAAAAAATATTTGATTCATTTAAAATTTTATATTTTCTTAATTTAAAGATATTTTGATCAATTGAAAATTTACTTAAATTTGAAGATTTTTATTTTTTTTTTCTTTTATCAATATTGATTATAATATTAAATTCAATCCATTTAATCTATAAAATTATTTAATCTATATAATATTATTCATTGCCATTTGCAAGGCAATGTTCTTTTTTTTATATTATATCAATCGATATTTGAAATCATATTTCAATTAATTTGATTTAAGACTTGCAGTGATTTATTTAGAGGATTACTTTCCCAATATAATTTGTTTTATATTTAAATCACGAATCGAATTCAAAATTTTGATTAAGAGAATTAACATCATATCTTATAAGATTAACTGACCGCAAGGCAATGCTCATAACAGTACCCAAGATGAGTGTGCATCACAGTTCTTCTCAAATAAAATGGGCTTACAAAAATGTTGCAGACAAAACGAACCCCATTGCACACACTTAAAACACAAAAAGTAAGAGTCTGTCTCCCAAAATAAAGAGCCATAGTCAAAGACTGGACATTGTTGATTCTACACAAGCAAATGTGTTTAATTAAATACGCAAGGAAACTATTCTTAATCAAATGGCATATAAGAGTTGCAGGATGTTTTAGTTATGCCGCCTAAACATATCTGCTCTGTGGTTTCTTTGCCTATTTAATGTATTGAGAGACCCATTTGAAGCCCTCGCCATATCCCATCTTGCGGACTACGCTGCACATAAAGACTTCAAGTGGGCGGATATTTGTTTCACGGAGGTTAACTTTTCCCTTGCCTGTGGTGAAGTTGGTCAAACCGAGGTGATAGAGCAACTCCTCCTGAGAGGCGGCATAGGGTATGTCAATCTTGTTTCCCAGAATGAGAAATGGGACGTTAACCAATGACTCATCTGAGAGCAGAGCATCTAGCTCCCTTCTCGACTCTGCGAATCTCTCCTTGTCATTAGCATCAACCAGATACACTACAGCATCCACCTGCGCAGAGAAATGTATAACTATTTTTGAAAAATTGCAGGAAACCAATCCTCGGAATGCTGTTAAGTGGCCGTATCTCTCACACAAGACATTCAAGAAGTAATAACCCACCAGAATGAGTATGACATAGAGACAATTGAAAGTTAAAGATAAGCACCGATGGGATACAATTAAGCATGTTAAGATTTCCCTGACCGGAAAGAATCCTAATAATAAGCCATTGTGCAAGCAAAGAAGCATGAATATGCTATTAGACAGACTTGAACACACATGATCTTTTACTGAAATTACAGATAATCATTAGTGTCAGCTAGTTAGGTGGTAAAGAGTTAAGAACAGTCCTAGGTTCAATTCTGCTGGTATTAGGGTTGGAGAGTTTATGTGGGAGAGCCACTTCCCTTGTGGGGCTTAATCACCTTTGAACCAAAAAGAAAAAAAAAATAGTTGTAACTCTGGCCTTTGCTTCATCATAAAACAGAATAATCACAGCACATACAACTACTAGGTCTAAGTTTCCGAATTCCAATAGGTTTCATTTGTTTGGGGCACCCAAGCACATTTTTGTGTGATTATTCATATTCCACAAGATAAAATGCAGACATTCATATTAGTGCAGCCTAGATGGCAAGATACGCATGGAAGACACTAGATTACACAATGTTGTTAAAAATTCCCCCTTGGATCAAAAAATGCCACCACCAGAAAGAAAGTTATAGAATGGCCACAGGTAGTCAGCAAAGGAAAAGAAGTTTAAATGCATTATGCTGGAAATTGGCTTTGAAAGTGCGAAAGTCCCACACCCCCCCCCCCCAAAAAAAATTATCAGACAGTCTGCAAATCCACCATAATTTATAAGCATTCAAATGAATTAAATCGGCATTTAATGATTTCATAGTGAAGGCCAATAATGCTGCCCCTGGTGTTCAGCTGTATGTAGTGCCAGCAACGACTGGCCCACGCTCATTTACGAGTCAAAGGGAGAAAGATAAAGTTAAGAACTAAGAATTAGGAAGGAATCATCCCAAAAGGACAATGAGATTCCATTTACTTCATGCTAGGGTCCAGAATCTGGCATCTGAAACATTGAGCACCCAAAAAAAGACATGGATTTGCAGCTGATTGTATTGTTAACCCATAACATATAAACACAGAGCACAAAACAATGGACAAAACATAACACGGATATGCACAACAAAGTTATCAGAAAGTTTATGCTATTATAAATTACAGAGTGTTCTATCATGTCATATGCACAAAGAATGTATGCAACATGGACACACTTATTTCTATTATTGAGCATGCAACAAAGAAGAAAAATAGTAATTAAGTAGAAAGAAACACAAAGAACAGCAATAGCGATTAATTCTACTCTATGCATGGGATGCCTTCTGCCAAAAGGTAACCTTTAATAACCTAAATACCCAATTAAACAGGGCATCCTGGGGGCTAAAATTTGATCCTATGAGATCTCTCACTTGTTTCTTTCTTTTTGAAGACCAACAATTTCAAAAACAAGCTTTAAAATCGTCGCACTCAATTCTCAATAAAATCAAAGATGCCACTTGAAAATCATAGTCACTAATCAAGACTTTTTACTTTTAACTACCAAAATTTGATCCCATGATAACTCTCACTTGATCTTTGTACAATTTCAAAAGCAAGCTCTAAAATGGTCTCTTATTCAATCATCAAAGATGCAACTACAAAATTATAGTCACTAATCAAGAATTTTTACTTTTTGACCACCAGCACTTGCTGTTATTGACAAAAAGTGACAAATTTTAAGGAAAAACCCACAAAATCAAAATTTGAAAAACCACCTAATAATCACACAACTACAAAATTTACTTTTGACTACCAAGATTTGCTGTTATGGACGACTTTGAGGAAACCAATAGAATCAAAATTTGAAAACCATTCATCAATCACGCAAATACAAAGTCTAAAATAAATTACAAACAAACAGATTCATATAAAGAAAATGAACAAACCATTAAGAGTGATGAAAAATAAAATAAAAATACCTTAGCATAGTAATCTTTCCAGACTCTACGAGCGATCTGATGACCACCCAAATCAAAGGCCTTAAATTTGATCTGTCCTATACTCAGTTCCTCCGACGTCGGATGCTGCGTCGGTTGATGCTGAACTAATCTCTGCAAAAGCGCCCCAAGAGCCAAAATCATCAAAAACATTAATCTTGTCCACAACCCCCCAATTACAAAAAAAAACATTAAATTTATCAAAAAAAGGAAACATTTTTAAGAAAAACCTCGTCTTTCAACATGTGAAGCAACGTAGTTTTGCCGGCATTGTCAAGACCCAAGAAGAGAATCTTAGCCTCCTTTTGCCACAATCCAAGAGATGAAAGAATTCCATAAAACCAATCAAACAAAAACATCTTCAACCCAAATCAATTCCGGAAATCCGGCAAAGAAGATTGCCGGAGAATAATCCCAAATCCTAAAAAGAAAAGCAGCCGATTCGACGAGAAGTCCAAATCGAGAAGAGAGAGAGAGAGAGTTGTGTAATGTGATTTGAAAAGAATGAAATTCTATTTCTTTTTTTGTGTGGGTTTAGGTTGTGTCGTGGTTTCTGACATATCAGAGGAAACTTATACTGTTTTTTGCCTGGTTTTTGGTTTTCCTGGTGTGCGTTGGCCTTTAGGGGTTTTAGGCGACCGGTTGATTCGGTGAAGAGAAGGGTGTTTATGGGGATGGGGTTGATGACGTGAAGGTAATATTACAGGGAATAGGCGGTGGATTCTTTGACTTGTACAGCTGGAGTGCTATGATTGGTTGATACGCGTCATCGGAGATTCTACGAACGCTGATTTGCTAAAACTAGGAAAAGGCCTTTAAAAATAGAAAATACAGATACTTGCGTCTAAATTAAAAACCCAATTAGCCTCATTTTTTTAGTTAATACCAAACTATTTTTGAATAAATAACTTGAATGATTACACCAACCTAGTTCGGGCATTGATTTCTTTTTTTTTTTTTTTTAGTTTTTATCAAGTATATTCAGGTTTTATCCGATTAATCTGGTTCGAATACTGTAGCACACATTTTAAGAATCGACTCTCTTTTTTTATCATTCTCATATCTCGAACTCGATATTGATTTCTTTTCTTTTTTAATATCTCAAACTTAAATTCACTAGAAAATAGTTTTAAATCGTTTTTCAAAATAATAATTTATTAAAATTGAATTTTTTTGGGGTATATTATTAAAATTGAATTGTATACGCAATAACTTTTATAGAGGTTTTTAATTTCTTTTTTTATCCTAAATAAATATTTTAGTCAACCAAACATAAATATAGAAATGTTTTGTCGAACCAACGTCTAATTCTGACCACCTCATCAAAATCTAGTTCGTCGAGCGCCGATAGTCAATACCCATTAAACAAAATTTTAAATTTAAATTTTGTATATGATAAAAATAGATATCGAGAAAAATATACCATATGATGGTCCAATTCGACTCAAACCGGATTTAATCGATAGTTTATTGAAAAAAACAAATATTTGGTCCGGCAAAAATGTTTGGTGGAGCAAACATAAATATAGAAATATTTTTACTTTTTATTACTTTCTTTTTCTCTTAGTCAATCAAAAGTAATGCCAATTACACTTGCGTGAAGTGATGATAATTTTGCCTTTTTCTAGTTTGCAGCGAAAGAAAGATAATTCTAATCTAAATTCTATTTAAGATGAATTCAAGTTCTATTTTTGAAATACAAATACAAAAATCCAAACCTTGAGTAATTAATCATAGCTTTTCTTAATGGCAATGGAGTGTGAGAAATTAATTGAGTTCCTCCCACCATTACTATATTTAGAAGTGCTCACCAAGAAACTGGTCTAATTGCGAAGAAATCTTAATCATAAGATTAAAAAATAAAATAATATATATTTTAAGTTTTTCATAAATTATTTTTATTTTTGAATTTTTGACTATTTACTTAAAATATCGTATAACACTATTAAAGTATCATGTTAAAAAAATAAATAAATAAACAGCATTTGGTGCTAAGATAACTTATCAATTCCTCAAAATCAAGAATAATTTTCAAAAAAACAAAAATAATCAAAATAGAAATTATTTTTAACTTTATAATTATCAATTTTGGGATCTAGTTGAGTCCTTTCAATGCCATCATCTTGTGGTTAATCTTGACACGGAATTCAATTAGGTGAAACTTCGGGTAAATACGCATCTATACCCTTTTTTTTTTTTGTCAGATGATATCTAAAATTATATTTCAATAAATTCAATTTAAATATATATAAAAATTATATTTAGAAAACAACTCATCCAATATAACATTTTCTATTCTTAAATTTTGAATCCAGACTTATAAATTTGCATCTCTGCTATCAAAAGAACAAAAGACTGAAAATGACAAGGACAATATAAAATAAGGGAAAAAAATGTCTTGTGCAAGTTTAAAACAACAAGAATTCATTTATCAAGCCCACAAGGTACTATTATGGCGGCATTGCATAGCACAGAACTTGACTACACAAGATTAATCTCACACTACAGTGTCATTGATTATATATTCTAGGTCTTATTACAAACAGTTCAACGAGAAGCTGACCCTCACAAAATTATATGTAAATGGATATCATAATATGGCAAAATATGAACATTCCCTATTTGATATATTGAGAAAGCCACTTGAAGCCATCACCATAGCCCATTTTCCGGACAATGCTGCACATAAAGACCTCAAGGGGTCGGACATTGGAATCTGATAGATCCACCTTACCCTTTCCAGTTGTGAAGCCAGCCAGTCCAAGATGATAACGAAGCTCATCCTCTGAAGCTGCATAAGGAATATCAATCTTGTTGCCAAGCACAAGAAAAGGGACATTTGCCAGGGCTTCATCTGAAAGGAGGGCATCTAGCTCCTTTTTTGATTCAGCAAATCTCTCCTTGTCATAAGCATCCACCAAGTAAACAACCGCATCCACCTGTTTCACCAAAATAAGTTACATTATACACCACTTCATATGCTCTAAAAACCTACTCAATGGGTAGAAAGTTTGGTCTGGCATCCCCATAACCACAAAGGGTGAAATTTCAACTTGGCTCAAAGAGGGCACACAGGCTTCACCACTTCCTTACTCAAATTTGGCATACAATTCAATAAACCGGCAAAACTGGAAAGTGATAAGCTACAGGAATTAATACAGTGAATCTCATCGAGGCCATTTGCACCAAGCAGATTGAAGACTCATCGCACAAGGCCAAAATGGTGTACTTGTAAAGTTACAGCTTCGACTGGACTATCACAAGAGAACAAGGACATAACGTATGGAAACCTACAATTAAAACAGCTTCTGGAAATGAGAAGGTGCTATCAGTGAAGCTACCTCTTTTATTATCTTCCCCCCATGAATCAAATAGACATCAAGGGAAGTTTATCTGGGATTACGAAGGCAAGAGATGCAATGAGGCCATTGTGCAGCAATAAAACCAAAAATTCATCCTCATTTTTTGAAACTCCAATCAACTAATTTGTTAGATGCAATAACCCATTTAGATCAAGTAATAGGTTTGTTCATACTAATATTAATACCACCACAACACTTTTGGCACCTAAACATTTAGCTGTGTGAGTGTCTGCCATCTTAAAAAACCACAAAAAGTAGCTTAAAGAGAAAATAGTAGCTCTACTGCTAAAACTAGACTGATCAGAGATTGAGCTCAAGCCCCTTAGCTAGCATATAGACGGGTTGGAAATTAGATGCCCTGCGATAAGACTTGCATCGTTATATGGAAGGAACCACCACTAAAGCACTTCGCAGAAATGGAGAAAAAAAGTGTTATTAACTCCCATTTTCATATTTGCCCCCCGTGAATCAGATAAACACCAACGGAAAGCCTGATTATGGAGGCAAAATATGTTCCAACCAATTGCTTAGAAATAAAACAAAGAAAACATCAACTAATTTGAACCAGAACAAGACGTTGCAACGAGCAGGTTGACCAGCAAGCATGTTTATCAACCCAAAGTAACATGTGAGACCAGCTACATACCAGTCAAGTACAGCTCGCATCACACTTTTTACCTTTTTTTATTATTAGCATGCAGAGAACAAGTGGAAGGGCATTATGAGACATGACAAAACATAATTGCATAATATAAGAGTGGTTTCATAAAAAAAAAAGGCCCATATATATATGAGATATCTGAGCATTATGTATGACTCTTAATCCACAAGATGCAAATAAGGAGCGATAGACAATTTCTTATTTTGCATCAAAAGCATGATGGGTACCCAAAAAATTGTATACATCCTCAATATTCTTGAACTCCTCGAGAGCTTCCATTTCATCAAACATCGTATTCAGAATGAAAAAATCATCAGACAACAAAAAAAGCAACAAACTCATTGGTCTGCAGAAATGAATCGAAATCATTCCGAAAATGAATTCCAATCCAGTTGATTGAGCTTTATAGGCACCTGATGATCAAACGAATCATTAAAATTTCAATTAAGCGAGATTTAAGATTTCGAATTGAAAGACGACCTTCGCATAGTAATCTTTCCAGACTCTGCGAGCGATTTGATGACCACCTAAATCGAAAGCCTTGAACTTGATTTTACCGATGCTGAGCTCCTCCGACGTCGGATACTGCGTTGGCTGATGCTGAACCAATCTCTGCAAACAAAATCGAACAACATGAGTACTTTTTTTTCCTTCAAAAAAATTAGGAGTTGGAAACATGAAAATTAGTGAAAAACCTCGTCTTTCAACATGTGAAGAAGAGTGGTTTTGCCGGCGTTGTCGAGACCCAAGAAGAGAATCTTGGCTTCCTTCTGCCATAGACCTAGCGATGCTAATACTCCGTAGAACCAATCTACTAGAAACATAATTTTTTCTTTTCGCTCTTTGCTTCTCTCTCTCTCTCTCCGGATGTGTAAAGTAAACAATTTCTAGGTTTGAAATGAAAATGAAGAGAGAGAGAGAGAGAGAGAGAGAGAGAGGGTGTGTGCTGAAATCGGGAGAGAGAGAGAGAGAGAAGGTGTGCTGAAATCGGGAATTTGGTGGAACTAGGGGTGTCGTTTTGTTGTTTGGTTCAGGAAAGAACCGGTTTTTAACAAACCGGAGCCAACTAGCCTTGAAATGGTTGCCATCAGAGCCCAGGCGGGCCCAAAAAATGAGCACACCCTTTTTTCTTTTGGTTGGAAGCACTCCCTATTAACACTTGTTCCTTTTTTTTTTTATTTTTTTAATTTTATAGGACTCGAAATTGAGACATTTACGAGTGAAGAAGAAATAATATCAATTGAATTATAACTTTTTTTTTTTTTATTTTATAAGACTTGAAATTGAGACATTTACGATGAAAAAAGAAATAATACAAATTGAATTATAACTTATTGAAAAATGAACCCTTGCTTTGACATCCTTCCGAGACAATCGCTTAGTTAAATTATGAACTAAAATAATGAAATTTTATATCACATTTTATAATATTAAATATTTAAAATTTTTAAAATTTGAGAAATTAAACATATTGAAATAAATAATTATATAAAATTAGACCATTTGATTTTGACCCGTTTTATCTTTCTAATATTATTCTTTTTTCCTGAACCAAATAGACATTAATTTGTTTGCTGCTTTGAATTTCGCTCCTTTGTCCAAATAGTCTAGCTATTTGATAGCCTAGGAATTACTTTCTGTTGAACCATTGGATTTACCTAAGAAATGTCATTTACTTAATTAATTTGATTGCTTTAGTTAAAAAATTAAACACCGATTAATTTTAAAAATAGTTAATAAATATATTAAATTTTGTTTATAGGTTTAAGACATCTATATTTTAATTATTAAATTTTTATTTATTTATTTATTTATTTTATGTGAAAAGGAGATGTTTCGTTTAGGATGCAAGTCCAATGGCCTAGTTTTTTTTTTTTTTTTTTTTTTTTGGTACAGGGCCTAGTTTAATTACTTTCGAATTATTTTAGGGAAAAAAGTTAAAAATTGAAAGCAACTTTTGGGCCAAACTATTAAAAGCAAGTTTTGGGCCAAACTAACATTGGGCCGAGCCCAAGCCGGCCCACTGCCCGGGCTAAAACCACGGGGTAATTCTGTCCGAACACATTATGTCTAGGGTTTGCAATGCAAATAGAAACCACGTGACTATATCTCTTACTCCTTACTCGAAACCCTAACGCCGACCTTCCAGTTCTCTCTCTCTCTCGCTCGAGGTAACTCTCTCTCTCTCTCTCTCTCTCTCTCTCTCTCTCTCTCTCTCTCTCTCTCTCTATCTCTTTCTCTGTGTGGTTGATTTAAACTTGATGTTGTTGGTGATGATTTAGATGGCCAAGTCGAAGAATCACACAGCTCACAACCAATCTTACAAGGCTCACAAGAACGGAATCAAGAAGCCCAGGAAGCACCGCCACACTTCCACCAGAGGGGTAACACACACACACTCTCTCTCTCTCTCTCTCATAATTAGCCTTGGGTTCATTTATGGTGATGTTTTATTTATTTATTTATTTTTAATCGGGTGTAGATGGACCCAAAGTTTTTGAGGAATCAGAGGTATGCTAGGAAGCACAACAAGAAGAACGGTGAAGGATCATCCGGGGACGAGTAGATTTTGTACCTCAATTAGGTTATTCCTGATCTGGGTCCTTAGGAATATGTTTCTCTCTAATTTTAATATGTTTGTTTTGACAAATGGATGTCAAATTGTTCTGGGTTTTGTGGCCTGCAATCAGAGATCTTTGAGGTTATTTTTATTGTTTTCTGCCGTATTATGTAGACTCTATTTTGTTTGTCAATCAAATGATCTTTGAAATGCATTTCATTTCTTCCAATAATTTGTCCATCGGGTTATTAATTTAGTTCTCGTATCAATCAAATCATTTGTTTTGGTGATGATAGCTTTTGAACTTGATTTTGTGGTGTTCTTGTTTAGGTTTTGCATTGTAAGGCAAGCAAACCTATACTTGCATGAACCACTTGTAGTAATCATTCTCTCTATTGAGATTATCTATTGTACTAACGATTTCTAGAAATCGGTGGGTAATGTCCGCATCAAACACACTCCTTTGTGCCCCCAGCTTAGATCATCCCTGTATGATTTATTTATAGAAATTGATGCGTCTGTGTTGCGGTGAATGTTTCCCCTTTGAGTTGTCAACTTGTCCAGTGCTGCCTTTCTGCACCTGCAACTTAGACTGTTGTTGTTCACTATTCTGCTTGTGTTGAACGCATCCTCTTTGCACCTGCAACTTGGAATAATGTAAAAAATTTGTTAAAAAACTCTTTATGGCTTGACGAGGAGGGCAAAGTTCTTCTTGGGGAAAGGGGATTGCTTTAACCCTAGACCCGGTCCAGGTTTCTTAGTCAAAGTGACTGGTGCTAAATTTTTTTTAGGACTTTGCCATGTTATAAGTCACATGTTTGAGGCCATGCTTCATAGGTAAATGATTTATTTGTTTGATGTGACGAAGATGATACATTCTTCACTGCTGATTGTTTTTCCCCCTCAATATTTTTTAGCCCGATTTTTAAAAGTGGTTGTGCTTGTTGAGAGTGTGTTTGCCTTTAGTAAAATTCCTTTGCCCATTGGTCAATGACGCTTTGAGAAATTTATGGCTTCTGTTAGAAGTGTTGATGCTTCAGAGTATGGAATGTGGAGTTTAGATATCAATCCTGGCAAGTGATCTGAAGGGAGTATGAACTCCAGGGTTGTAATGAGATTCAATAATAATATTGTGAAAGAATAGACAAACCATTTTTCTAATTTGTTAGAATTCTCATTAACGATAGGAAAAGCCTTGTGTCCACAAAGGTGTCATCGGAGAAATTGGTAATCTCATGCATCCTGAGCAGATGGGGAGGAATATTCATTTGTGCCAATACTGAAGGAGTATGAACTCCAGGGTTGTAATGAGATTCAATAATAATATTGTGAAAGAATAGACAACCCATTTTTCTAATTTGTTAGAACTCTCATTAACGATAGGAAAAGCCTTGTTAGTCCACAAAGATGTCATCGGAGAAATTGGTAATCATGCATCCTGAGCAGATGGGGCGGAATATTCATTTGTGCCAATATTGATGGTAGTTATCAACATGGTCCCTCCCGGACACTGCATAGTGAGTTGAGTAGGGAAATTATAGTTATAACAATACTCTTTGTACTCTATATAGAGAAATTTGAATTCCATTTACAAGGATTTTATTTTTTTCATCAGAACTTTGCATTTAAGTTGAAAACAAGTTCGAGGCAAAATATGACATTATGGCATGTTGAATTTGAGAGTGTGAGGATTCCTGCACCAGACGTTGTCTAGCATGTTAGGTTGTTTCTAGTTCTTAGTTGTATAAATTGTGACCCCATATGATTTTTCACCTGATCTCTTGTTTATTGAAACCAGAGTAAATTTCTATTGTGCCCCATTTTTTCATACTAGTTAGATGTTGCATGGGCCACTTCATGTGTTGTGCAAATTGGATGTAATCGAATAAAATCGATGGTTGAAACAATTTGAGCAATTTTTTCCCCAATTCAGCAGTGCAGAGCCTAATATGTTACCTGGAACATTTGGTATAAATTATTTGCAAAACAAAGGTTCAGCATTACAAACCATGACAATGAGGGGCTTCTGCTGGGTAACTTGACAAAATTAGAAGCACAGAACAATGTGTTTCCAAATGAACATAATAACTGCAAATGTACCCAAAATGAAAATGAAAAAACGGTCCGAATGACCGAAAGGTGTTTGGGAAGTTCCCTCCGGCTATCTGTCTTCATATTGCAGCAAAAGTTCTTTGTTCTGCTTTTTTACGGAGATAACGCAGTTTGCCGGGGCATCATACCATAAGCAAACCTCTTCCAATAGTTTAAAGCCCATTATTGTTTGAAAACCTTAGGCTACAACTGGTTCATGAACTGAACTCAAAGCATGAGCGCCAACCTGTCCCCAAAGAACGAGAGGAAAATGATCATGTACTCAACCAACTTGAACAGCAAGCTAGAAAGGAGATAGACCATAAGAGAGTGACATGAAAGGGCCAATCCAGAATGCCAATGTGCAACATTGAGGCACTGAAGACATATTCGCAGTTTCATCTTAATGGTTGGCGCATTGAAATCACCATCAACCACCTCAAATACCATGCTCAAGACAAATGGGCATATACTATGTGCAGCATGGCATGGTATGTATCAATTAGGGTACATATAAAGATCTCATTGTTGCATTCACAAATAGTACTAGCATCGATGAGGTACCTTTGCTGCTTTGAAGAGTTCATCAAGCACTTCAGACAATGTGGGATGAGCATGAACGGCAAATTTGATATCCTGCAAGACAAAAATTAGGTGAGAAATATGTTAATGGCCTGATGAATAAAAGAGTAAACTAATGAGGTTCTGCAATTACAACTTGATGCATCATGCTTGAAAAAACGATTGCATAAATAAAAAATAAAAAGCCTATTCAGTACTTGCAATGTATTAAACCGTCCCACTTTAAGTCTCATAGTATTTGAGAGCAAGATTGAGAGATGAGAGGTCATCTTTAAGATGTGAAGAAATTTCTCTACAAAACCTATTCTCGTCCAAGGCAGCACACAGATCAATACATTTTTAGAGATAAATGCCCTCAAATAGAATGAGAATTTAGCTTAAGTGCTAAAAAACTTGACCAACGTAATTATTTCCCCCCGGGGGGTTTGGATCTTAACAGCGTAGGTTTGGATCTTAACAGCATATGAACGTAAGAAAGCCATGTGGGATGGAGCAGTTTCACAAAAGCAGTTCACTACAAGTTTCCATTGTAAACACATTATTTCAGGTGCTTAGCCATGAGCAATAGCCCAGTAGATAAAAAGGATAAATGAACCTGAATGCGTGTCCCTAACGCTATTGCATTAGATGCTTCATGGATGAGGTCTGCAGCATGCAACCCAAAGATGTGAACTCCAAGTATTTCTCCATTGTCAGGTCTGTATATCAACTGCACGCACATGACAAACAAGTACAAAAGTTATTTCCACCTTTACTTCTCTTCCGGTAAATTTATCCTACTGATAGGAGGTGAAAATCAGAACAGCAATCGGGAACATATGAAAAGAATGAGTGCACTCACACTTGCTCAGAGAGAACTACTTTTGCATGTGAGTGTCTACTTACTATTAGGTTTTTGATGATCTATAACAGGTCAGTACTATTAAGTTATTGAAAGTCTTGGGTCTGTTCAAAAGGAGCAAATTGAGAGCACCCTCACAGAGATAAGCAGGGTTTTGATAATAGTTGCATCATTAAAATTGTTGGCACTGAGGCAGGTAATATAACATGTCAGTGCTATTGAGAAGCTAATGCTGATCATCAAAAAACTTCAAATCTAGAAGCCACACATACACGATGAGTCCTTGCAACCTAAAGAAGTTGCATTCAATTGCCTGTTTATAAGTAAAGTTTTATTTTTATTTTATTTGTTTCATAATTTAGACTCAAACACAAACAAAAGCCGAATGCATTCGGTCAGCGAATAGACTGTTGAAAAGATTACCTTGGCGATTCCTTCCCCTTCATTTTCAGCTAAGGCTTTTGTGTTGGCTTTAAAACTTGTCTTGGCAACACTTATTTCAAATCCCTCCTTTTCAGCTTTCTCCCTTGCTTGAGGCTATAGAGTTTTGGATTCATGGAAAAATCAGAAATCTAGTAAGAGCTTTACTCAAATGAAATCAAAGGTAAATGAGAAGGTACTGTGTGATGACAAAAAGATCCTAAAAGCCAAATTATAAAATTTTGCTCAACAAACCAAAAACCAATTTTTAAGAAAATGCACTACAATAGGCATACTGCATTTCAATATAGCATTAAGGATTTAAGCTTTACCTCTGTCAATCCAACCATGCTGATTTCAGGATGAGTGAAACAAGCAGCTGGGATGCTCAAGTGATTTACTACATGATCTCTGCCTGTGACTTGTTCAACAACTACAAAAGAATAGATGGACAGAAAGGAAATAATTATATATATACCACACTTGAAAGCCTTGCTGTGAATTCCAAGCAGGGAAACATAAAATATTTACCTGAGATTCCCTGTGCACTTGCAGCATGAGCAAGCATCATCTTACCATTTGCATCTCCAATACAGTATATGTGAGGGACCTAGTAGAAGAATGTTTGTGTTAGTAAGGAATAAACACACTTTATTGTTGTTCTTCAAACAAAATTTGCAACTTACTAGTTTGCCATCTGCATCAATTACTCGCATGTGCTCATCAACCGGAACAAAACCACGCTGAGTAACCACATTGATCTGCAGAAAAGACAAAACAATTGTCAAGCATGTGTCTTTTTTTTTTGTGTGTGGCTCTATTAGTCCAAATACATTGTTGTTCCAGAAAACATACATTCTCCAAGCCGAGACCTTGGGTGAATGGAGCCCTTCCTGTTGCAATCAACGCAGCATCTACCTGTTGCAGGAGAGAAAGTTAAGAGAACCAATAGGCTATAACAGCTGGTGCAAAAACCACTTCTTGAGCATCACAACATATATCTTGTTTCCGAAGGAGTCTATATTTGAAAATAAACACATTATACCCTTGATTCTTAAATGTTAAGCAATTCAAGTTTATGTATTACACTCTGGAACACTCCAAAGCAAAGATGGCAACAAACGGTATGGTTTTTACACTTTTAGAGCCATCTCTTCAACTAAATCCATAACTATCATATATTTATGAGTATGATTTTTAATTCAACCATTTTAAAAAGGAAAAAAAAAAAGTCCAGATGGAATTTTTAAACCAAAACATTACCTCCAGAGTGTCTTTTGGCTCCTTTGTCTTAGCATCAATAAGCTCAATGGTTACAGGTTTTCCATCCTTAGCTGGAGTAATCTATCCAAAGCAAAAGGGAAAAAGATATGAGAAAAATAAACAATAGATGGTTCATATAAATTGCAGAAGCTTAAGTTACATGCATAGACAAAAAGATGGATCACCTTGGATGCAAAAACTCCTGTATGATAGTCAATTTTCCGTGGATTAATCAAAACTCTCTGGGCCAGTTTGCTTATCTCAGGATCAAAGCCAGGCATAAGTTGATCCAGAGCCTCAACAAAAGTTACCTGTTCAATGCATTGATAATGAGCATAACTGAATTAACCATTTGGAAACAAATCCAGTATAAAAGAGGATAACATTATGTGATAAAAAGGGCCCCTTCAGCATAGTTACATGGAGCGAGTCCAGAGGGAAGTTAAAAAGAAGTTACATGTCTTTTGGATAGTTGACAAATGAACACTCTAACTTCACTGTACATTAAAATATATACATAAGAGAATTTCCACCTCACTTCCAAGCGCAGTGTAGACATCACTGAATTCAAGACCAATATATCCACTGCCCACAATTACTATCCAATCAGGAACAAATTCCAATTTGAGTGCATGGTCGCTGGTAATTACAGTTTTCCCTACACAGGAATATCCAATATCAGAATTCTATAATCATTATAAATAACATAGATCACAACACAGGAAACCCTTTTGAGGGCACTTCTGTTTATGAAAAAAGAAAAAAAAAGGGATTTCCATCATTAAATTTGTACAGGCAACTGTTGCAGTTCCAAGACAGTTAAAACATGGGGAAAAAAAAACCATATGTTCAGAAATTGACTACAAGAGACATGACTGTAGTGAGCAGAAAAGGAATAAAATGAAGTAAATAATATATCTTGTAGCACCAGTGCTTTACGAAATCTAACAGTCCTTTGCCTTCAAAGCACAGGAAATTTGAGCAGTGAACATGGAATATAAACTATTTACGAGTCCAGGAGGCCAGCCCTTCCACCCTAAAAAAGCTGGGGAATACTAAGATTTTATGTTAAACAATTCATATTTGGTTGTTCATCTAACTATCTAACTGATATAATCCATGCAGTATACAAAAGCTAAAGAAAGAAAGGGGTCTTCCTTGTGACATTTCCCAGCATAAACACGATACATTATACTCCCTAGTAGTTATTAACCTCAAAAGCTTTGGTTGTACATTGTATCAAAGTCTTAGTTTTTGAGATACTTCATTAAACCATATGCTATGCAAATACTGGTCTGGACCTGCCTTCAGAGTTATTGTGCATGCACTCATAGATTAAAACCATGCCCTTGGACAACAAGTGGCCCCGAGTTCTAATTTCCTTCGTCAAGAAATATAATCAAAAGCATTATAAGGAAAAAAAAAAGATACATACCATCAACTTCGATGCCTTTTGGCACAAAAGGGACAGAACCAGTAGCAATAATTATATCTTTTGCAGTTATTGTAGTCCCCGGGGAGCCAGCCTTTCCATATTTCACCCTTTGGGGGCCCTACATCCAAAATGGAAAATATAATGTTCAAATGTATATAAGATAATGTCTGCAAAATATAACTTCGATTTTCACCACTTCCAAGAAGCTAATGTCATGCTTACCAAAATTGTTCCAACCCCTGTCAATATGTCCACACCGAGTGCTTTCATTGAATTGGTCAAATTACTACGAATTTTAGAAGCAAGATTATTTGCATGATCAGCCACTCCCTGTCTGTCATACCCAGCAGCTGAAACCTGAAGTACAAGAGACAATGAAAAACTCAAGATTTCTGCCATTGAATAATGTTGTGCAAGAAACAACCGTCAGAATTTTTTAAAGGAATCAACTTTTATGAACCTGCAATCCCAGGGCTTTCAAGTGATGCTCACTCTGAAGTTCACGCATCCGACCACTTACAGCAAGAAGAGCTTTTGAAGGAACACAACCTCTGTTTACACATGTTCCTCCCACAACATCTCCTTCTATGATTGCAGTCTTCAGACCCTGCAGCCGTATACTTAAGGGATCATTTCTTAAGTGTCCAACTCAAATCGCAGTGCACATAGATTTGACTCCCCAAAAAGAAATATTGTAAAGGTAGGTGCATTAGAACCATGCAACTGTTAAAATAAATAATAAAAAAAAAAAAGAGCCAACTTTCTATGATTGCCAACCCTTGCCCAGTTCAACTAATTATATGTTTTAGGCATATGGGATTTAGAAGCAAAAGACTTCACCCTAATTGGGTTGGATTTCTCTTATTTTAATAACAATCAATGAATTTTCCTCTTTCACCAAAGTTATTAAAACAAAACGCAGACTTTTGCAACAACCTTTGGGGGGTGTGCTCAGCCAATTTTCTAACTATTTCATACGAGCTACTGCTTTTACTACTTACTTCACTGTCATGTATAATATGGGAAAACTCACCATACAAGGGCAAAGCCCGGAATTAAATAGGGGCCATGGGGAGGGGGCAAACTCCAACATACATTTGGGGTTATGATTTCAAGGGTTGGGGTTGTAATTATTTGGGGGTAAACAACATTCCGAATTATAATTTTTAGAATTATATGTATATAATTCCCTCCTCCCCCCCCCCCAAAAAAATGCCTTTCCTGGTTACTTGAAAAGCTCCTAGAGCTCGACTTTGAGAGCACAAGGGCCTGCTACTTTCAACACAAATTTCCATTTCTAGTCATAGAAGCCTCCATCCAATAGCTTTAGTTAACAACATAGACAATTTTAAATTCGCAAACTAGCTACATATAAATATTGATCCATCGGGTCATAATGACTTGAAAAGCACAATTGATCAATCCAACAAAATAACATCTATTGCATCTGCATCACATCACTCCCGACGATCCACTTCACATAGCGTACTCAATTCACGGATATCTATATAGATTTCATCAAACACAAGATATGCATAAAATTCAAGTTTGCACACTTGTTAAGAGAACAACATTGTATGAGCCACAAATAAAAGACATAAATTTTGCAAGCACCAACAATAATGATCTCTTCAACTATTAGCTAACACAAAATTCATGCCAAATTGAAGCTCATAATCGTGAAATTCAGTACAGATTGTACCTTCTCGACGGCATGAAGAGCAGCACCGTGACCACCAACACCAGCTCCAATGATGACCAAGTCGTAATCGAACGATTTAGGAGTAGTTCCATTATCAGACAGGGAAGCTGAAGTCTGCGTCTTGGAATGAATTCGAGAGGAAAGAGAGATTCTGTTAGAGCTCGATTGCTTAAGAGAAGTGAATCCGAAGGCCTCTCTGCGGAGACCACAGAAGCGGAGGTTTAGAGGCTTTGATGGAGAGAGAGACGACGATAACGATTCATTGCAGAATGAGGCTTTGATGATTGAGGGAGATGAAGTCGAAGCAATGGAGAGAGACATTGTTGTGGGGAGAGAGAGAGAGAGGGGGGGGAGAGAGATCCGAGGAGAGAGAAACAGTAGAGGAGAGTTGCGGGGCGTGTTGGGAGTGAAGTTGGAGGAGGCGGTCTCGATGAGTCCGTTGGGAGGGACGGAGGGACGGAGATAACAAAGCGGGTTGGATAAACTAAAACCACCTGCGCTCCCTCCCTCTCTCTCCGTCTCTCTCTCTCTTCAATCCTCTCTTCCTATTGGTTCATTTTTCGAGTGATGTTTTTTTTTTCAAATGACACTTTTTCTTTGGGAAAGCTCGCCTATGGTGCCTTTTTGTCCTGTGATTGAATAATCATTTTCTTAGTAACATTTATTGATTGTTCCCGTGATTGTGATCCATTATTTATATATATTATTTTAAATTTAAATTTCATATATAAAAGATTTTTTTATTTCAAATAAAATATAATTAAATTTAACGTAATTATTAGATATTAATAATTTAAAAAAAACTTAATTTATATTTTTAAAATTTTAGATTCTAATACAATAAAAAAAAATATTTAGATAGGTTTGTTCGAATGATGAAAAATGTTATTACTTAGTAAGATCGTAATACTTAACTCGATCTATTTATTTATATTTGTATGTTCGATGTAAAAAAAATCAATAATTTATTTGTAAGTATGGCATTTTGTGCTAAAGATTTGCATTCATGATGCATTGAAATGCCCTTTTGATCCTCTTCTTATATTGGATTGTGTTTGGATTTAAATGAATTTCAATTTTTTTTAAGAAATTCATTTCAAAATCTAAATTTTGTTATTTGAAAAAATATAAAATTTATTTTTAATTTCATAAAATTAAAAAATTTAAAATTAGCAAAAAGAAAGAAAGAAATTTATAAATAGATTCCACAAGAATTTATGGAGTTCACCTATTTTACCTCTCAATTAGTATTTTATCTTGATTAAATCTAAAGATAATGGATTGATTGTAAGATTAATTAAGTAAATAGTTGTGCTCATAAATGAATTTTTGCCTTTCCTAGAGGTCTCATCCCTCACTGGTCGTGAAGATTCGAAACCCTACAATTCCCCTCCCTTGTTAAGGGCATTGCCCTTGCGGTGAACAAAAGATCGGAATATTTGAGTTATATAATTTTTGTAAAGGTCCTATACTTTTATACAAATATTAATTATTAATTTAATTAAAAATATTATAAACAAAATAATATAAGGTATTTTGCAAACAACAATAAATCATTTGATAATGACGATAAGGAATTAGTAACCTTTTGGTAGCTTCTAAAACTATGTTAGAATTCTATTGCTCCCAAGCTTTAGAAGGCAATGGGAAATGTAATTTTAATTGCATCATGCCCAAAATAATCTATTAAACTATGGTAAGTGTAATCTAGCTTTGAAATCAAACAATACAAAATTTCAGAGATCTGAATTATCACTACAAAATCAAGTACTGTTTAATTTTGGAGAGAAATAGTATTGAAATTGTTTTCATACTTTAACAGTATTTATTGAATTCTCTAAAAATTATATGATTTTTTGACTTTTTTATTTATGGATATTTATATTTTTTTAAAAAATAAAATCGACAAACTTGATTTTATATTATTTTTGTTCATCTATATGTGTGATGATTTGTATATATAATTAGATTGACGGTACACTTAAAAAATATAAACCAATAATATGTCAGTCAAATATAAAAGTTAATTATTAATTAATAAAATTGAACACTTCGATATGTATATATTATACGTCAAGAGTTTTTTGCCATTGGAGATGACTTGCCTTGAATTCAAATCCAGAAGATTGGTGTTGATGAGAAAGTTATAATTTTGGTCGAGAATAAGGAAAATCCAAATTTTTTAGCTCCCCCCCCCCACAACTATTTCTCATTTTGAAAGTTTGACGTGCCACAATGTGTTTCCTTTATTTTGCTAAATATTATTAAAATTAGTTATTTGAAAAATGTATATTCGAAATCATTATTTACCATAATATTTAAAACTGTTAGAGTATATGTAGTTTTTGGTAATATTTGACAAAAAGAAGTATAGCAACATTTCAACATGACCGATTAAATTTCAAAATTAAAAATACATTAAAAGTTAAAGTTTTATCTTTTTAACACAAAAATCAGGATTTAATAAATGTATAATGACAAAATAGATAATAAAAATAAGAGTAAAAAAAGTTTTGTTATTTAAGAAACTAATTTGATTTGAATCAAATAGAATTAAATCAAATTTAATATAATTATTAGATATAATTAATTAATTTTAATTTAATTATTAGATATTAATAATTTATAATTAAAAAAACAGTGTTTGGTTGGTCGATTCATGACCTCTCATATTTACATTTCCTTGATTTAAACTAAAATTGGAAACTCGCAAAGGCTGGGTGACATTTTTTTTTGTGTCCTTGGACTTGATTCATTATTTGGTATTTGGAGTTTTGTCGTGATTAATCTGAGTAGACTTAATTGAGATCTTTCTTAGAGAATAAGAGTATTTCAATATAATCGATTCTATGTCCATCAAATCCGTGATTTTAATTAAGAGACGTAGTGATCTATCTATTGTGTCAATTAGACAATAAGATATTTTTTTTTTATCATATTTTGGATATCATCCGATATTCGAAAATTTTATCTCAATTTTATAAAGAATACTCCATATATACTGAATCTCGATGTTACCGTTAGGAAATGCGACATTGGCAAACCGTCCACGTCTTCCTTCTCTAATAAAATTCACTCCGACCTGACCAAGCGGCAAGTTGAGGTAACCCAAATTACCATTTTGGGTTTCCAGCTACCCAGTTGACACGTGTCGCTTCACAACTGGATCTCGCTCTTTCCTGCGTCGCCGATCCCGCAGTTGATTTTTGAGTGCTAATCCCACGTGCCATTTTTACACTACAGGTGGGTCCCACAACCCCCGGACGGGTCTCCAAAGGAACGCGCGTGCACTTCTCCTCTCCTAGTCCTACGCGCTGAACCGGAGGCAATGGTCTCTCTGTAATTGTCCGCAAACACCGAGGTCATTGCTGCAAATAAATTTAATATATTGTTAAGCATAGACACATTTATGCATTTGCATGATAATTTAGTTTTGGTAGGTTTTTTTTTTTTCAATTTCTTTTTTCCTTTTAATGAGTAGCCGCGTCAAACAATTTTTTTTTTTTTTAAAAACTCTTAAAAAAAGAATTTTTTTATGAAGAAAAATAAAAAAAACAAAAGCTCATAAAAGGAATTTTGTTTCTCATTTTAAAAACACGTTATTTTTCTAGAGAATTTGTTTTTTTTATTCCATTTATATCATCACTCGAAAAATATAAAATTTCAAATATATTCATATTATAAATTTATTTATCCTCATGTTCTCTCTTTATTTTTAACTTTAACTTTTAAATTTTAATTTTTAACTTTATTTCAAAAGTTATAAAATCAGTTTATTTTAAAAATAAAAATACCAAATAATTTTTAACTTAATTTCAAAAACTATTAATTTTTATTTCTCATTATAAAGAGAAAAAAAGTAAAAAAAAAAAACCTACCAAATAAACACTTAACCTTTTCTCTCCTCCAAATGAGTTTCCCATTTTTTTTGTTCATTTTCAAAACAAGTTCTCTTATTTGAAATTATAAAAAATTAAAATTTATTTCTAATTCTACAAAAATTAAAAATTTCTAAATCAGTAAATAAAAAATAAATTTACAATAAACTCTACAAGAGTTTGTAAAATTCACTTAATTTTATTTCTTGATTTCTACTTTATAATAATTAATTCTGAAGAGAGAAAAATTAAAAATAATTAAGTAAATAACAATATCTAAAAATAAATTTTATTTTAAAATGTAAGAATTCATTTATAAATAAATTTTATAGTTCAATTCATTTCAAATGAACTAAACTAATTTTTCATTTGGCTCCGAACAAGAGTTAGAAACTTTCGCCTCCGAACATAAAATAATAATTCATTTCAAATATACTAAAATAATCATTTTAAATCTGTGTTATTTCAAAATTTTTATTTTGCATGTTTTCAAAATTTATTTATTTTTTGTCAAAAGACACTTTTCTATTATTTGAAATATCTGAAAATTTATCAAAAAATATATTTATATAGAAAGCTTTTCGTGTTGCATTAAGTGAGAAATACAATATAATCAATTGAATATAATGCGAAGGCCGGTAAATTATAAAAGAATATCAACAAGATAAATCTAAAATAATAGATAATCAAAATCATAAACATCCTACTAATACGATAATTGGTCCTAGGATGCCAAAATCAAAGAAACATACTATTGAATATGAATTTGATTTTACGATACCATATAAAAAGAAATGAGAAAGAAAAATATCAGTATTATGTTTTATATTATTACGGATTTTGATTATCTGCTTTTGTTAATTTTCATCGTCCTCCTCTTTTTTTTATTTAGAAAACAATATTTGAAAAGGTTTCTTAATGTCTATTCCTAGTTTTCTTTATATTGGAAATTAATGTCTTAAAATTTGAGTAGTTTTCCTCATTTTAAAGTTTTTTTTTTTAAATAAAACATTATCGAAAGTAAAATTTAATACATTACTTTTGATACCATCAGAAGAACTTGTCTCAAGTTTTAATTTTATATTTCTAATTAATACTTGCTAAATAAAATAATTAATTAATATTATAATAAGAGAAAAACTGTATGTACAAATCTATTCATATTCATAATAAATATTATATTTAAAGATGGACACATTTTAGTGTAATCGAAGTAAAACTAAATTGAGAAAACAATCCGGCACAAAATTGTAACATGCACGTTTGATATTATAAAGTTCGATAAATTTTTAATTTTATGTTTTATAATTATAGAAACTGTCTTCCCAATCCAATTATAGTATTTTGTGAAGATTCTACCGGAGCAGAGCTCGTTCTAATGAGGAATTTTTTATGACAAAAATATCCTTTTTGTATATTTTTGAAATTTTATTAAAATTACAGAAAAGGATGAAATATACCCACGCGCAGATTTGAGGACGGTGGTGTCTCCGTAATTCTTGAAAAAAAAGAAAAAAGCTGAAGGTCATTATCGGAAATAAATGTTGTTTGTGGTGTTGCTGATTTTCCCGATCGAAGGTGGGGATCATCCTTCAAGATATAAAAGGAGGAGAGAGAGAGAGAGAGAGAGAGAGAGCGAGGGGGGAAGAGAGAGAGAGAGAGAGAGGAGAAGAGAGAGAAAGGAAGAGTTTTTGCTTTGATGTTAATGGCGGTTAGGGTTTTCCATTGATCCGCTGGAACTGAATCTCTTTTCTTAATCTCGGCTCTTTTTTTGTTCTCTTCAAACCCTATTTCGTCGTCTTTCGAACAACTTCTCTCAATCAATTTCTGCGGAAATTTTGTTCTCGTAGACTTCAATTCACGACTAAAAAGGGCGAAGTTGCGATGGGCGCGCAAGAGAAGTCTCCAGCTTCGAATAATTCGATGCAGGTTAGTTCTTTTGAACGTTTTCTTAAGCTAATTCCTGTGTTATTCACTTGGTTTTTTCAATTGAAACCCTAGAATTCAAGTCATGGTGATTTGATTGAGCTTGGTTTCTAGTTTGCGCTCAATTATCACCTGACGTTTGGATTGATTTTCTTTCTATAATTGGTTTCGTTGGGTCTTATATGTAATCAATTATACTAGTTTGCAAGTCAATTGGTTTCCTATT
Organism: Dillenia suffruticosa; assembly: GCA_033439265.1. Classification (NCBI taxonomy): domain Eukaryota; kingdom Viridiplantae; phylum Streptophyta; class Magnoliopsida; order Dilleniales; family Dilleniaceae; genus Dillenia; species Dillenia suffruticosa. Next base: position 19,231,172 of record JAVTVX010000011.1, read on the forward strand.
CTGTACTTAATATTCGAAGTTTTGGCTATGCTTCTTGAGCGGTAGAGTGGGGCTTAGTTGCTGCAATTATTTGCCAGTGTAAATGAACCAACTTGATTTATGCGTACGTGCAACATCAAACCGTCTAATTCTAGTAAAAAAATACTAAGATAGGTCAGATTAGTAGTTTTAACTATAATAGGTTAGTGTAGTTGAAATTTGCTTTTGTTCCATTTGGGGGTGTGAAGAGGACACTACCATTCAACCTTGACGATAGCAAGTGAAGTTGTATAGTGGGCTGTATCAATTACCTGAGCTAACGGTGTATTTGGATGTTTGAGATGAAACTGAAGTTAATATGTGCAGTGAAGCTAAGAATTAACTGATATGAACTTGACTGAGAAGGTGCTGTTCTACCCCGGCCTTTCTACATTTAGCATTGTTTCATGGTCCAGTTCATTTTTTTTAGAGGGCTAAGGGGGCCCTTTAGTTTCCATCTTGGTTAGGAAACACTAGCAAAAATTATTTTTGAGTGACAAGTTTCAGGAAGAACAATGTTTTCTCTGTGAGAGGGGAGAGGGATCCTCTCTTATTTCTTCACAGAATGACAAATGATTTTTTGTTGAGGTAATAATGATGCTTTTATCTAAGATGCGTTATCTTTTGGGCAGGAGGAACTTTTTGGGTGTTGGGTTGAAACATTCTTTAGAGAATGTAAGTGGCGGTGAATATGGATGGGGAGACTTTCGCTTCTCTTTTTGGTTTCTACACCTGGGGGGCTAAGGATGGGTTTTCCTGAATTTGAAATTTGAGGACTTAGTTAAGCATGTTTCCTTTTACATGAGATTGCTTAGTCCCTAGATATCATGCATCTTGTTAGGCTCATGAAATAAGTTACAAGTGATTATACTAGTAGTGTCTGCCCTTTTCTCAGTGAACAATGTGTTTGTTAATGGTTGGATGGATAGTTGTCGGAATTTTGTTGGTGCATGGAATGGTTCATACCATTATATCCAGTTTGGAGTGATGGACTTAGACAGAAGAATGCCTGTTGAGTGGTAGGTGTGGGGGATTATGAGTTGAGGACCTTACATCTTTTTGTTGCCGAGAACCATGTCTTTTTGGGGCAGGAAGGTGAGATAACTGCTTTTATTTATGTTAAATTCTCTTATTGGAAGATGATTTTTTTATTTTTTATTTTTATTTTTTTGTGTGTGTGTGTGTGTGTGTGTGTGTGAGAGAGAGAGAGAGAGAGAGAGAGAGAGAGAGAGAGAGAGAGAGAGAGAGAGAGAGAGATTTATGCATTCTAGATAGGATTCTTGTGTTGGTGCTTGTGAATGAGGATGCTTCCGTTGCTCTTTTTTCTTTTTCTTTTTTTTTTGGGGGGGGTGGGTTAAAGCTGGTGTGCTCTAGCCTCTTAGAATGACAAGTTGAAAGCGTGGAATATTTGCTTAAGCTAATGGATAAGAACTTTATTTGTGAGATGGGTAGTGTTTTGAAGGAGTTGAGCCATGGTAAGGTATTCAAAATATTATCTCTGAGGGCTTGTGCCTTTCCACTTAAGACCTGCTTAGTGCCTCAATTTCATTATGTATCCTTGAGGATTTAGGGAATCAAACCGCTAAGGGGTGCCCCTGTCTCAGTTAACAATTTGGTTTGCTAGGGTTTGGGTGATGGTTGTCAGCACTTGCTTGGTGCACAAAATGATTTATACTTGTAATTGAGCTTCCTTTTAAACCAAGCTTTTGACAGGAAAGTCGGTGATTGTTACTCATGATCGCAAATTTTGTGTTCAATAGCTGATCCCAAATTTTGTGTTCAATGATCTATTTTATGAATAACTTGCCTCACCTTACTACAACATTGCATTTGGTTATTCAACTCGTCTAAGCTTTATGTGGACTATGTAAATCTGATTATTCTTTTTGTTTCTATGATTACGTTGGCAAGTTTACAGTCAGAGGATTCTTCTTTTATTGCTTCCAACTATTCCTTTTTTTGCCACAATGTACAAATTACACAATTTTCATAGATTTTTCTTCTCCACAATTTTTTTGATCAACAGAAAGTTATTCAAGTTATTTCCATAAAAACCTTTCTGAGAAAAGAACATTTTTCCCCACTAAATGCGTTGCTGAAAATACACTATTAAACTGATATGGTGGCGGTATTATACAATAGCTCATCTTGCCTTATTAGTTCCTCCAAAGTTTCTCATATTTTCCTAAGATTAGTGAGGTGTACAATCACTTCTTTTATGGTGTGCTTGAAGGTCATTTTTGTATATAACCAAACCATCTTAGTCTGTTTTCATTTATTTTGTCCTCAGTTGAAGTTTTATTGACTTTTTTCCCAACTTCAGTAATTCTGTCATTTAAGATTGTGTGGTCTGTCTCAATGCTTGTGATTGATGTATAATAAGGACTTGAATCAAATGGCACCCATGAGGTTGTGAATCCTTCTTTCTTTTTTTTTTTTTTGCTCATTTTCTCTTGTAATAATAAACCATCATTGCCTTCCGGTGGAATGGGTTTAGGCAGTTGTTAGAGCACATTATTTGTGCCAAATAAGTAGTGGCATAGTGAAAATGAACTACTATAAATCCCCGAGTAGTTTAATGACATTGAATTCTGTCATGCAAGATAAGATGGCCTACATGTCAATGCTTGTGATTGATGTATAATAAGGAACTGAATCAAATGGCAACCATGAGGTTGAGAATCCTTTATTTTGTTTTATTTTTTTGGTCATTTGCACTTGTTATAGTTAACCATCATTCCTCTCCTGTGGAATATGTTTAGGCAGTTGTTTGAGTGCATTGCTTGTGCAAAATAATAAGTGGCATGGTGAAAGTGAACTTGTATAAATCCTGACCAGCTTTAAAGTAGGTGACAGTTTATTGGAGCGATGCAGGAAATCTCTTCTATGCTTGATAGTATGGTGATTCATCTTTTGGCATCATGCATGATTTCAGAAGATAGCTTCAAACAAAATTGGGCAAAAATACAAATTCCCCTTGAACTTCAGGCTACTTTCAAATAGTCTCTTGAACTTTTATTGTAGTGAATACCCTAGAAACTTTGAATAAAAGTCTATTAGTGCCATAAGTGGACAGAGCTACGGTTTGATCTGCTTAAAGGGGACGTGCCATGCATTTGACCCTCTTTCTCACTTATTCCTCTCTATGGCCAAGAAGAACATATGAAGAAGACAGAGAAGGAAGCATTTATATCACCACGGGAGATAGAAATCAAAACACAAAAGGGTTTGATAGATTTTCGCAAGAGAGAGAAAAGAGGTTCATGTGCACTTGGAGGCCGGGTTTGAATTTTTTGCAAGAATTCTGGGGGAGGTAAATTTTTTGGTCGAATGGATGTCAAAAGGATGAAACTTTCTCTAAAATATGAAAATTATAGCCGGATAACATGAAGAAATTGGCAGATCCTAGGGGCACATGGATGCCATTCTAAAAGTTTTGGGGTAATTGATTATAATAAATTTCAGGACTTGGTTGAACGTATGCCAAAAGTTGCAGGAGGTATATATGTTGTGCCACGCGGATTTTTTGTCAGTTGTTATTTTTCATTTTAATATTATATAATAGAGGTGCCTTGATCTTTTCTTCTTTGTTTCTGAAAAAGCACCTATGAGGAGTTGGGATTATATGGTTGTCTTATTTACTTATTATTATTTTTTAAAATAGCTCTCCATGGCAGTTTTTAAGGATTGCTATGAATTATACATAAATTAAATAGTGAAAATGCTATTATATTTGTTATTCTTGAAAGAGATTGCTGGAGAATGCACTCCTTTTTGTTTCATTCGAAAATTTGGGAAGAATTATAAACATACGATGAGAATCAGAAGTGCTCAAATTACTGATAGCTTAATCTTGGCTGTGGTGTTATAGGTTGCAAGTTTTTCTTAAAAAGGGTTAGGTTTCTTGGAGGGACTCCTGCTATTGCCCATCTTGGGAGGAAAAATGTGATTTTGATAATCTCTATGCATGTTAGAACATTGGGGACTAGTAGTCATTTGCCTCTCTGGTGCCTGATAACAAAAGATATGTGGCATTCAATTTCTTTTTTCTAAGTAGGCAATAGAAAGGATATGTAGCATGAGCCCATCACATTGTCAAGAAGTTATCTCCATTCTTATTGCTGTTGGGTACATTCATGGGCTGGTTCTAGGGGTTTATTGGAGAGGTCTGTTTTATGGACAGATATGGTGCAAGGTATCTCTAGATAACATGGAGAAAAAGAAATAGCCAGTCATTTAAGGGAATTAATTTGGCCAATCATGAGTAAAGATGATTGCTTATGTCTTAAATTTAGAGCCAGCTCTTCTCGTAGGTGCTTTTTTGAGTAGTTATCATAGACTCTGTATTTTTTGCCTCAATTGGCTCTTTTAATATCATTTGGATATTGTTTCCTACGGCAAGGTATCCCCCCCCAAAGATGCGCTATTGAACTGTGCATTGTAATTGCAGATGGATGCACTTGAGCGAAGGTTGGAGTTGTAGAGAGTTTTTTCTTTCGTTGGACAAGACGAGGTTATACCCATATGGAACTGTTCCTTTATATAGGATAACATGGGGGGTATAACCCCCTGTTGAGCGAGCAAGAACCTGTGAGACTGCAAACATCTTCTACATTTAAGTCAATAAATTTAAAAAATTCCAACGTGGTGTCACTCAATCGTCTAAAATATCCTTTGTGGCTTTGAAACCAACTGGAGAGATCTTGAGAGATCCCCAGAGATAAAATTTGTTCCTATGGTGGCCTGTTTTACTTGCTTATGCATGGGTTGTGCATGCTTGTCCTTTTGTCAATGTGCTTTTTGTTGATTATGGGAGGCCCTTTAGTTTATTGCTGTTGTCTGCTCAGCCGGCTTTGGGTCGTTTATGAGGGTGCAATTACGCTCGTGTTCTTTGTTTGGTCAATATCCTATAAAATCTGACTCTTTTGGGAATATTTATTTGCTTGTCCCTCATTACTTTGGGAGTTTTGTTCTTAATCTCTCTGAAACAGCAGTAACATTGAATGATGATTTAGTGACTGATGAAAGAGGCCCACTTAACTTCTTTTGAAATTTAGCGTGTTAAGGTCTATCGTCTCAATGATGATGGGAAGTGGGATGATCAAGGAACCGGACATGTCACTGTTGATTATTTGGAGGTTGGTTCATGCCCCTTTATCTTTGGTGTTATGCCTGGACCATAGAGTTCTGATCCTTAATTTGTGAAATCCTGAATTTGCATAATCTATTTCAGTTGTTGACTGAATGCCATGATGATATAATGCAGAGATCTGAAGAGCTGGGTTTATTTGTTTTTGATGAAGAAGACAATGCAACATTACTTAGGCACCGTATCAGCTCAGAGGATATATATAGGAAGCAAGAAGGTACTCAAAGTTTTAAGTAATACATTCAAGGTTGAAGAGTCAGGGTACGTGATCAGCTAATCTGTGGTTTTCTGTTTCATTTTATCTTTGAACAGATACAATCATCTCATGGAGAGATTCTGAGTATTCTACTGAGTTGGCTCTTAGTTTCCAAGAGGCCACTGGATGCTCTTATATATGGTAAGGGATGAGTATTTGGTTTGACTGCTTTGTTCTTGGTTTGCAACTTAAATTACGGGCTTGCTCTTTCTACTGCTTATAGCATTCTGCCTAATAAACTCTTTTTGTATCAGGGACCACATATGCAGTGTGCAAAGAAGTTTACATTTTAGTACTCTCAATGGTAAGCACTGATGTCATGGTGTTTGCTGATTTGGAGTTCAAAGTTTTGCTTTCAAATTATGCTTTTATTTTTCTCCTATCCATCGCTGTCATGATGTTATTCATATTTTATGGTTTCTCACATTGTTATGCCATTTTGGACAATTCGTTCAGTGCTTCTTTGATTGTGCTTGTGTGTCTGATATTGTTATACTTAGCAAATGTTTGATGATCGTGGAGATTAAGAATCTTGTATTGTAAATTTCATAGATTAGTAGTTGTTCTAGTAAAGCTAGTGGTGTTGTAAGTTAAGAAGAAAGCAAAGAGAAGTGATTTTAGATCTTGTGCATGCAACAGAAAGAAAATGGACTCATATCATTCCTATTTATCAAAGAAATCTTGATGATAGAGAAGATTTAGAGTTTTCTTCCCTAATTTCCCTCTTACAGGGAAACAAACATTTTGCATGGTGTTCCAGACACTAGGGATTGTGTCTTGATACTTCATGTGCTTTTTCTTGCAAATCTTTGTTTCATCCTCCTGTTAGTCTTCCCAGCACCCTCATTTTCCTCTAAATAATTTTATTTGGAAAGCCAAGGTTCATACCAAGGTAAGATTAATACCAACGGTCTACTCAACAGAGGACCAACGATCTACTCAAAAGAGGTGACCTTATTAATCTATGTCACTGGATATATGTGTCATGTGCTATAAATGTTCTGGAAGTAGAGATTACTTATTTCTACATTGTTATGTTGCATGAGGGATAATGAGTTATTTAGAGGAAAATGGACTCATATCATTCCTATTTATCAAAGAAATCTTGATGATAGAGAAGATTTAGAGTTTTCTTCCCTAATTTCCCTCTTACAGGGAAACAAACATTTTGCATGGTGTTCCAGACACTAGGGATTGTGTCTTGATACTTCATGTGCTTTTTCTTGCAAATTTTTGTTTCATCCTCCTGTTAGTCTTCCCAGCACCCTCATTTTCCTCTAAATAATTTTATTTGGAAAGCCAAGGTTCGTACCAAGGTAAGATTAATACCAACGGTCTACTCAAAAGAGGACCAACGATCTACTCAAAAGAGGTGACCTTATTAATCTATGTCACTGTATATATGTGTCATGTGCTATAAATGTTCTGGAAGTAGAGATTACTTATTTCTACATTGTTATGTTGCATGAGGGATAATGAGTTATTTAGAGGAAAATGGACTCATATCATTCCTATTTATCAAAGAAATCTTGATGATAGAGAAGATTTAGAGTTTTCTTCCCTAATTTCCCTCTTACAGGGAAACAAACATTTTGCATGGTGTTCCAGACACTAGGGATTGTGTCTTGATACTTCATGTGCTTTTTCTTGCAAATCTTTGTTTCATCCTCCTGTTAGTCTTCCCAGCACCCTCATTTTCCTCTAAATAATTTTATTTGGAAAGCCAAGGTTCGTACCAAGGTAAGATTAATACCAACGGTCTACTCAAAAGAGGACCAACGATCTACTCATAAGAGGTGACCTTATTAATCAATCTCACTGGATATATGTGTCATGTGCTATAAATGTTCTGGAAGTAGAGATTACTTTTTTCTACATTGTTATGTTGCATGAGGGATAATGAATTGTCAATTTGATGTGTGTTTAAATGAATGGATTAGTCCTAGGAGCCTCCTTTATTTTGTTTCTCACGAAGTTTAGGGGCCTTGGAGGGAAGAAAGGCTCCTGCTAATTTCGGAAATGTGTTTTTTTTAGCTATTCCCTGGTGTTTTTGGTGAGAATCTAACGCAAGGATCTTGATAATCAGAATATTGATCCTTCTGTTCTTTGGGATAAGATTGTGTTTTATACCTCATTGTGGGCTCATGCCTCTTGTGTTTATGAAGTTTATAGTTTAGAAGAGTTCAAGTAGGATAGAAGAGCCCTGCATCATTAACCTTTTTTTAGATTACTTTTTGCTTTTTAATTTTTCTGCTCCTAAGGATTTCTTATCCTAGGAGGCCTTGTATGTTATATTTAACCTCTAATTTAAATCTATTTTCTATTCCCCCCCCCAAAAAAAAAAAATCATTGATGAGGTTGTGGAAAATGTGCAAGCTTGTAATATGACGTCAAATATCACTCACAATAGAGCACAGTGTGAGTTACTTTAATGTAAGAAGTGTAAACATTTAAACTGTTAATCAAGAATCATTGACTACCGACGTGGAAGTTAGTTATTGAAGAAATTGGTAAGGCAGTAGTAGACTAGCATGGTTCAGGTGGCCCACTTTTCTTCAGGCTTTGGATCCACTGGGCCTGCGCATGAATAAGCCTGATCTTGTGGCGGACCATGCTTAGGCTCTGTGTTCCAAGTTAAAATGTGAAGAGAAATTGCCAATCCTTTCCAAGGCTCCGCATGAATTTTCTGAAGACTGCTAAACACCTCTGGCTAATTGCTGGTGAAGTCTGAGTAGCCAATATTTACTGGATTGTTGGGTCAACTCTGGGGAGGTAGGTCTTTTACTTCAGTTCCTCTGAACTTCTGTGTGTACTGAAGAAAAATGTTACAAGACCCCTTCCAGAAGTTTTCTCATAGTTGTGTAGCTAATATTTGCCTTTCAATGTTTATTTTGCTTTATATCTGGCTTTATGGATGACTGCTGATTATGTTATTTTCTGGCTGATTGCAGGTGAGTCTTTTCATGGTATTAACAGTGAGTTGAGGGAGTTGCCTCCTGTTGAGTTATCAACTCTTCCTCTGATCTTGAAGGTTTGCTGGATGCCTCAGTTTCCTTACCCCCCTATCTTTATATATTTTAATAGACTGAGTTTCCTTTCCTTTATGTTTCTTCTTTACATTTATTTTTTCATTTCTTTTTGCCAAGTGGCACGGTCTAAGCAGAAGAATTCAAGTGCATCTTATAATACAAGTGATATTGAATCCTTTACTTCACATTTCTATAATTCTCACTCTTCCTCTTTTTGATTCCCTTGTCACTATAGTTCTTCTATTTTGCCAACTATTGAGATTTGTTTGCCTTCTTCACACATGCACACACTTCTATATCCATTTGGAGTTTTGTCTTCTGTAGGTCTGAAACTAGCTAATAAAATGACATTTTTTCTAGGAAACTATAATGACTAGTACTACTAATTAGTATTGAAAATTTATGATCATTACGCAGACAGTGGCGGAGAGCAGCATTGCTGATCAGATGCGTGTGACGGAACTCATATTGCATGATGTAAGTCCCATGTAATTGTCAATATTATAATAAAATCTTTCTCATTCGGATGGGAATGTTTTTGATTTGCATCTGTTCAGTGCATCATTCCTCTGGATGAGTTTTCTTTGTTTGTTTCTTTTTTATTTTTTGGTTGAAGATATTTATAGTATTTAGTATTCTATGGGGGGCAATGTGTGCTTGTTAGTTGTTACCTGATCATTGCTTATGTAGAGGGTGCTGTCCCTTAGTTAATAAGAGCCTCTAAGAAATTTGAATTCATCCTCTTTTCATTAGATTAACTGTGTTAAGTGTATTGCCATTATCTTGTTGCAATTCTTGTTCAAAATTTTTTGTTTGTTAAATTCATTCTTTTTTCATTAGATTATCTGTGTTAAGTGTATTGCCGATATCTTGTTGCAATTCTTGTTCAAAATTTTTTGTTTGTTATCTTATCATGCAAAAATGTTTCACTCTGCAGCATGAGTTTTTCCGAAAGCTGATGGACCAGTTCAGGATCTGTGAAAACGTGGAAAATGCTGATGGTCTTCATATGATTTATAGGATAGTCAAAGGAATAAGTTAGTTCTGCTTTCTTTCTAAAAGATTCTGTATTTGTGTAGTACTACTTCTTTCTTAGAAGATTCTGTTTTTGTGCCAATATAGAACTTTCCCTTGCTAATGGGCGATTGCCTTTCTTGTTTTACCTGCAGTTCTACTGAATAGTCCTCAGATCTTTGAAAAAATATTTGGTGACGAATTGATCATGGACATTGTTGGGGCACTCGAGTGTAAGTTTATTTTATAAGCATATATGCAATTTTATTTTAATTACCTCCTGGGGCATCAGATGTGAAATTGATGGACCGGCTACTGTATGACAATGTATATTCTAGCCTTTTAGCTTGTAACCTTTGGAATGGTCCTCTGGGACTTCTGTAATGCTTTGTTGGCATGGTACATTGCCTTGTTCAGGTTTTTTTTTTTTAATAATTTTTTTTGGGGGAGGGATTTCTCCTTCCTAGAAAGATATTTTTCCAGAATTTTCTTTTGAGGCCAAATTACTGAAAAGATTCCATATTGCTCCTCACATTTATATATTGTATTCCTTGTTTTCCTAAATTTCATGTAACATACCTAAAGTAATGGTTTCTAAGATTGTGAAAAGTAAATCAGCCATTCTTTTTAGAGAATTAGAGTAAGGGATGCCCTTTTCTCCTCTACATATTTTAGTCACTATCCATACACTCTGAATTAACATTTGCAATACGTATTTATTAAAATAACAAGCTGACAATATCATGTCTGATTATGATAGTTGTGATCAATTGCAGAATAGAGTTAATTAAATCACATGATGGTTGTAAGCAATTACAGAATAGAGTTAATTATATGTTTGATTTAAGACGACAGTAGGTAAAATGTAATTAAAGGAAGGATACATCATGTTTTGTACTCTGCACCTTTTTTGTCATTTCGATGGAATATATTATATATTATTTTCTTCTATGAATAAGGACAATCCATATGTCAACAATCAGTTAACAAAGAAATTCAGGTCATTTTTCTAACCTTTGCTTTAATTTTCCTATTAGCTGGGAATATTTTTTATTGAACATATGATTTTATTCAGCCAAACACAACTACCATGCGCTATGCTTTCTAGAAAGTTACATTCAGTGAAACATGTAGCTAGCCTTAATAGGCATTTGCTGCATTAATGTCCAAAGAGGGAAAAGGTTTTAAGAATGGAATTTATCTTAGGGCTAGTTTAGGGAATTTTCTGGGGATGCAAGGTAAGTTGAATCTATGCTGCTAATCTGCTTTTGTGCATCCTATTTATTTTATGATTAGTGGTATTATTTTTTGTTATTTAGTTCATGAAATCAGTTCTATTATGTTGTCTTTTATTGGGTAAAGGTTGTTAATTATGAAAGGCAGCCAGCTATTGAGTGCTCTGTTTGATTGAGTTTTCAGTGCAATTCTTTTATTCTCATTTCGGGGCACAGATCTCGGTGGCTGAGTTCAATGATTCTCTTTTACAATGGGCTTGATATACTTTCTAAATTTGGTATGCAGATCAACCAGAGGTTGCTCAAGTTCAACGTCATCGTAATTTTCTGAAAGAGCATGTCGTCTTTAAGGAGGCAAGACATCTTTTATATGTTTTTGTTTTCCTCTTTCAGGAGGGATGTTAAATCTGAGGAAGTCATATAGTTTGTTTGTTTGTAAATTTATAGGCCATACCAATTAAAGATCCTTTAGTGTTGTCCAAGATACACCAAACATACAGAGTTGGTTATATAAAGGTGTGGATCCTCAGTTCATTACTTTTTGTTTGCTTGGTTGACTAATTCAGATGATTTAACTTAGAATTGGGCTATTTATGTTTTTATGGCTTTCTCTTCTATTTGCCTCTTCTAGGATGTTATTTTACCAAGAGTGCTGGATGATGCCACAGTTGCAAATCTGAACTCCATAATTCATGGAAACAATGCCATTGTAAGATTTTGTGTTCTGTTTGGTATTTATGGGGTTTGAGTTTCAATTCTTTTCTTCTTTGTATTTCTGAATTTCCTTACTACCTCTAACTATTTTCCGGCAGGTTGTTTCTTTGTTGAAGGATGACAGCACTTTTATTCAGGAGTTGTTTGCCAGGTTACGATCCTCTGAGACTTCTGCAGAATCAAAGAAAACTTTGGTAATTATGCTCTCAATTATTTTTTTTTTCTTGTGTGTTTTTCCTCCACTGATTGTCCTCTCCTGCAAATGTTCTTACATTGTGCAACCTTGAGCTCACCTAGTTCATTTGCATGTGCTGTATGTTTTATTACCGTTTGGAATTTTACCTGGTTTTAAGAATCCTTAATTTTGTATTTTGTTGTCAGGAATGTTAATCATCTTGCATATGCAGCCAATTTGTGGTGTTTATAAGTTCGATTGTCCCTACTTGGGTCATCGATCAAGTTCTCTTTCCTTGTGCATGCTCTCAATTTGTGTGGGCTCCTTAATTTGATTGAGATGGATAGTGTGCCACAAATTGGCTAAGATTGAAATCTTTTTATTGTTTTGATTAGGTGCCAAGTTCTCTTTTCCTAATAGCCATGCCATCCGTTAGAGGATGGAAAGGCATTTCAAACTTTAAATATGCAAGTTGAGTTCTCACAACGTAGTTGAGATATTTAAATCTCTTGAGTTCTCAATTCATATTACTAACTCAGACAGATGCAGACATGCAAAAGAGGGATTTGAGTGGCAGGTTCCTTGGGTGAGGGACCAGCTCTCAAAGTTTTGGAATAAATAATGTTACTTGGGGGCAGGTTCCTTGGGTATATTTTGCAGACAAAATTTTGAAGAATAAAAAATGTTATTTTACCTTATAAGGTTTGCTCGCTATATGTCATTGCATGTTTATGATGGCCCATTACAATGTTAGATTGTCAAATAGCTTACGTGATGAAAATAAACGTCAGATACAAATTATGTATACTGATACTGCTTGGGGCTTCAACACTTATGGTGAAAGATGTGAATATACTCAATATTTCGATTATGTTAATATCGTAAAGTGTGTTCAAGTTTCATGTATTAAACTATATATTGAGCTTTGATGTGTATCCCCCCTTTCCATGTATCATATTTGTGACTATGATGGCGGATATTTTATTGTTACACCTACAATAATCAATGCAAGCCAAGATGGTCTATTTGATTGCAGTTAAGATCAATTTAATAAGGTAATGTTTGCATGGTTTACATCCTGTAAATTTCTCTTGCACCTTGAACTGTTCATAAAGTGTCTCAGTGTGTTGGTTTTGAGAGATTATTATAGTATTCTAAGCCATCTCTGATTTTGACATTGATACTCCATTTGTTTGAGGTTTTAATACTGCAAAATTTTGTAGGTAAGTGAAAATTGCATCATCACCTTATTTTGAGATTGAAAAGAGTAAATTTAAACATAGACATGTTTAATGGTGTTGAAGTTGACTAAACATGAATAGATTATCCAAAGATTTGCATGAAGATCAAAATATGGAAAAACCTGTGCATTTTTTTCAAAGAAAAATCTCTGATTGTGGTTGATTCTGTATTAACCTCTTCGATGTCTTACCTTGTCAATAGGTATCCTTTCTGCATGAGTTCTGTACTTTAAGTAAGAGCTTACAGACAGTCCAGCAACTCCGGCTTTTTAGGTATAGCAATTTAGAAATTTCTCAAGCTTTGGGTGGCAGATACTACTTCACATTTTCCTTCTAGTGCTTTGCTTCAAAAATCTTTGTTACTTTAAGCAATAACTTTGCAATGATCTTATTTAAATCATTGCTGTGTTCTTTGATTAATATGCTTTAATGTAGATTTTCAATGGCCTTAGGGATCTTATGAATGAAGGTATATTTGATATTATTGCCGAAGTTCTACAAAGTGAAGACAAAAGGCTTGTGTTAACTGCGTAAGTAACATGAAATTAGGTTCATATACTGATAAATTAGTTAATTTTCTGAATTCAATGTCATTTTTTATTGAATTTAACTTTATTTCTTCTTTTAAAAGATATACTTCTGACAATGAGTCTTTTAAAATAATGGATGCAGGACAGACATCCTTACCCTGTTCTTGAATCAGGATCCCAACCTTCTGCGTTCCTATGTCATTCAACAGGAGGGGATACCACTTCTTGGACTTCTGGTATGCTGCTTTTTTGTTAGTAATTAGTTTAAAATTGGGAAGACCTTGTGAGGCATTATGTTGAGTCAAGAAGGAAGAGGTTAAAGGCTTCTTGGCCTTGTTTTCCTTTCCTTTTTTTTTTTTGCAGGGGGGGGGTGGGTTAATTGTGTTTAGGCGGTTCATTCAAAATATCAAAATGAATATGATATGTGCCACTTTGAATCTAGAATGTTGAACTTTCTGGGGGAATTCTCTATATGACTTTTGGGCATTACTTAATCAGAAAAGAAAATATGCTTACCGGACATTTGTGGTGCATTCCTATTGTTTAAATCATTTGGTAAACTTGTTTGTCTTTATTCGTTTTCAACATTTCGTTGTTCTTCATAGATTCTTCCACTATTATGTTAAGACGAGGTATGAACAAGTTTTGGAGTTAAATCCCTCATTTCAAAAGCTAGTATTATGTTAAAGATGGCCAAAACAAATGGTGCTTTATCACAAAACCATTGAGAATACTATTGTAAATTTCTTTTTCTGAATCTATCAATTTGAGTAAAGTGAGAGGATGTAATTTTGACATTAGATTCTTAGTCATGTCTGTTTAGAAATGGAAATTTTGGACACTGTAATCCCAGTGTGTATTCACACAAAGCGCCTGAACTTTTTAAATATATTGCAATTTTTTTGGGGGGTAAGGTAGCAAATTGCTACTAATAGAGAAGGTGACAAATAATTTAACAGAATCTAGGAGAGGGAAAATTTACAGAAAGAAAGAAAGAATTGGCATCATGTGACATGTTAGCCCCAGCAATGAATTTCACTGCTTAATATCATGCCAAAACATGATTTTTCATCAGATGATGCAGTTTTTTGAACTTTTTTCTGAAAAAATGTATTCAGACAAGGAAGAAAATTTGGGTTTAGCAGAAGCAGTTGGGGCAGTTTATAGCATATGGTCTCTATCTGAAATTTCTTAGCCATGTAGCCATCAAACTGTGAAAAATCTTCAATGGAGAAAATAGAAGTAACAGAACTAAAATTCAAGGTTGCGCTACATTCTAAAGTTGAATTTCTCAATATTTGGGCAGCATCATTGCCAATGCTACTATTTAATAAAAATCAATGTGCTCGTCCATTTTTTGGTGTCAACTGTTCTTACTTTAATTTTTGCATTGGTGTCTTGTTGTATTTATAGCTTTGGTCTTGCCAAAAGAATTGATAGGTGGCCATTCTTTTTCAGGTTAAAGGTATGCTAACAGATTTTGGGGAGGATATGCATTGCCAGTTCCTTGAAATTCTCCGCAGCTTATTGGATTCCTACACTTTGTCGGGATCGCAGGTCAAACCCCATCTTACGGCAACTGTCATGGTTTGATGCATGACCACAAGTATATGTGGGAATAGGCGCACAATTCTGTTTGCCATCTTGTTCTTTCAGTTAATCTTATTTTTAGTTTAGGATCTCAAATGGGGGTATACCACTGCTGCATATGTCTTTGTTACTATTGTTAAAACAAGGTGAGACATATTAGAAAAGTCAGGAATTAGATCTGAGAGAGAAATTCTTGATGTTGATAGAGGAAGGCAGTTTGTTTGGGGCTTTCTTGCAAAAAACTTATGATCCAGCAGGTTCTGCCATTTTGTAGCCGAGCCTCTTGTAGCATCTATAATAACTCCAAACATGATCTGGGCATTTATTTGAAGGTATATGCATTGAGGTTGAGGTTGGTTGGATTGTGAAACAAAATACATGAGACCAGCATGATTTCCTTGGGGCCACTCTTGGATTTGATGAGTTTGGATTTTCGGTGTCTGGCTTGTAGTAGACGTTCTTGGCTTGACTATTTGAGTATTTTCTGACATGTTCTTGCTATATATCTGGCGATTCTTGCAATAGCTTGGTACATTTGAGCAGTTACTCGCTTTCCTTTTGTCTTGTATGAATTTACAATGCTTGTGCTTATTAATTTGTTATAAGTGGAGCGTTCGTCTCGCATAGATTCCTGGAAATATCAAGTACTTAATTGTTTTCTATTTTGATGCAGAGGGACCCAGTTATTGATATTTTCTATGAGATGCATTTGGGTCAACTAATTAACATGATTACATCATCCTGCCCATTGGAAGATGTCACTCCATCAACTAGTAAACCTGCAGTTTCTGGCGTTACAGTTGAGAAGCAGACCTGTGTGAAGCCTGAAATTTTATCTAATATTTGCGAATTGCTATGCTTTTGTGTTCTGCATCATCCGTACAGAATAAAGTATCCATTTAACCTTGTCTATGAATTATGCTGTAATCCAATGCCCAGATCAAATTGTAACATGGGAATGCTGGTGTTATCTTTTCTTCACAGGTGCAACTTTGTCCTTAATAATGTGATAGAGAGGGTCTTATATTTGACACGAAGGAGAGAAAAGTATTTAGTTGTTGCTGCAGTTCGATTTGTTCGCACTCTCATTTCTCGAAACGTAAGTGATATCATCCTTATCCTTGTAAATAAAATGTCTTTTAGCAGCAGAGAAATTTAGGACATCTTTATGGGTAAAAAAGTGTTTTTTTTTTCATTGTGTGTTTAAACAAACATTCAACCTTGATTTTAGGTTTTGTGCTGTGATTCTTTGTTCATGCCTTCTTGTTAATGGTTGCCACATTGACATTCCTAGAAATTAGCATTCAAATCTTGCTCACATGTCAGCTAATTTTATGCTTGGGCAATGCTTCTCTGCTTCTTGTTATTGATCATTTCTCTTCTTTATTTCTGCTATTTGTTTATGGAGCTTGTTTTCATGAGCATGGATTTTAATCGCAGTTACTCTCATGGTCATAGAGTGCTAACAAAAATAGGCTATTGCAAGTTGAAGGGCCTTGAGGCTTGTCGACACTGAAAAACTTTTGTTACTACAGTGTAATAATGGCTCCCATTCTTGGTGTAATGGCAGTTATTCTATTACACCTGGATTGAGGGGAGACATGATTATACATGTCGTGGGCCCTTAGTGGCCACAATGGTTGTTAGCCGTGGGAGCTTTCCATTCTTACTAGTCAAAAGCATGGAATTGTGAACATGTGCCAACACTGAGCATGATGGACTTGGTCACATGTGCTTTAGTGCTTGGCCTGAGATTCAGGCCACCAGACTTGATCAAAATGCTCTTCAACTTGGGCCGGGGCTGGGCCTGACGTTGATGCTATGGGTTGATCTCTGGCAGGGTCAAGTTATTAGCCAAGTCAACCTGGCCTGACCCATGAAAATTAAAAAAAGAAATTATCTATAATAGCATTTTGCTTCTCTCTCTCTCTCTCTCTCTTTCTCTCTCATCCCATCTTTGATTTTATTTGACAATCAATGCTCTGTTCAGTGAAATACCATAACCATCGACTCCAACTCTATCTCTCTAGGCCTGTTCTCTCTCTAGATTGAATTTAACGAGAGAGATAGATAATACTCGTAACCCTAATGAAATCATTTGAAGGTGCTCCACATATAATTCTGAATTTTATTTTTATTCATTTATTTATTTCAGTTGAATCAATAAATTATCGTTCATACCCCAAACTGAATGGTATCCCCAATCGATGATTACTTGTATCAATCTTGGGCATGATTCCCTGTTTTACAAGAATAGACTCTTTCCTGATTCTTTTCAAAAAGAAATTATGTGAGAAGACACGCTGAAGCACAAGTGGTGTAGAATTCCACTGTTTCACTGGAGAATTCATTAGAAGAGTCATCCTCTTTCCTGGCTTAAAGTTGTTTGAAAAAAAAAATAATTTAAAGAAATTTGTTTTCAAAAAAGAAATTTAGGCTGGGGTAGAGCCATGTACCTTGGGCTGGGTCAGTCCAATAGAATGAAGCCCAAATCCTGGGCCTGGCCCAGATCAAATTGATTTTTAACAGTCCGTCCTGCCCCCAGTGAATAGGTCTAGTTATGAGATGCAACAAAGAAAAATTTATTGGGGTAGAGCATCCATATCCTTATACTGCAACCTGTAAACACTCATCTCACCTTTGCATATATAATGAGAACTTCCCCTTTCTAATTCTTTTTTTTTTTTTGGGTGGGGGATATAGTTGATAAAAATGCTGAATCAGATATGCCACTTTCCAAGGGCATGATCGGATTATATTAATTTTGAGTTTGCTAATTCTGAGTTGAAACATGTATGCTTGTTTGTAGACTTTGACAGTTATTTGAAGTGTGCCTTGTGAATTTTGAAAATCTCTATGGAAAAGTTGTATCGAAACATTGTTACATTGTTAGCTTCTTCCGTAATTTTTCATAAAATTTCAATTCCATGTTTGCTATCTGACATGGTGAATTTCTGTGCCCATCTGCAGGATGAGCATCTGATCAACCATTTTGTTGAAAATAATCTACTCAAGCCAATTGTAGATGCTTTTGTTGCCAATGGCACTCGATATAATTTGCTGAACTCAGCAGTTCTAGAGCTTTTTGAGTATATTCAGAAGGTCCTCATATCCTTTAGGCCTGTTTATTTGTGCTAAGAGGATCTAGATTTGGAACTTTTTTTTCTCTGACACCATTTTTTTATACAGGAAAACATTAAGTCATTACTTAAATATTTGGTGGAAACATTTTGGGATCAGTTGAGAAAATTTGAGAATCTACCTTCTATGCATGCTTTGAAACTGAAGTATGATCAGGTAATTTTCCCTTTGCATCAAATCATACTCACTCATGGATTCGATATGTTCATATCTCTGACAATAGCATCAACAGTCTTTGGAGAATTCCAGAACAAAGAGCACAAGTGGTGTGTTGGACCCAAGCAAGAGAATTGATGAGCGTGCTTTGGAGAAAGAAGAGGAAGATTACTTTAATGAGGAGAGGTTAGGTCATTATTTGGCCATTCATTCAATTCTTCGGTTCAGCTTATAGTTTCCATTTCTCGTTGATCCTTTTCTAATGGTGGAAGCTTAATTTATAATAATTGTTCAGTGATGAAGAAGATACTGCATCAGCGGCCATGTCAAACCCTGAGAAAGGACAAACTCAAGTTCCTTTGTCCAATGGAGTTGGTGCAAGCTACCCATCATTAAGGTTTTGTCTTTGCCTTTATTCAACAATATAAATTGTTATTCTTTGGAGTACATTTTCCATGAGCTAATTTGTTTCTCTTCCATTTTTACAATCTAAGATCTGGTGGACTTGTTGACTATGATGATGATGAGGATGACGAAGACTACAAACCACCACCTAGGAAACAGCCAGAACCTTCTGATGGTGAGGAGGGAATAGTAGATACCATTAGATTAAAAAGAAAATTGGGTTCCAAGGAGGAAAATGAGGTGACTAAAAAGCACCGGTCGGACAAAAGTTTGAAGCCCAAAGATAGTGTATTCGCTACCTTGTGCACAACACTAAGCCAGGCAGTATTGCCTTCTAAGAAGGCAGCAAGCATGTATATTATTCCTAGGACACAGAATTCTGCTAATAGGTCTGATGAAGAAAATCATCAGGATGAAGACCCTGCTACTACTATATCAAGAGATACCCCAGATAACAACAACACAGCTGCTGAGGACAGCCATGAGAAGGAACTTGCTCCTTCCAGGAACTGTTCAGATTGTTCACACAACGTGGCTGAAAACAGGCAATTGGGTGGTGATGAGTGCTCGCTAATACCTCCGAAGTCCTCGCCAGAAATGACTGTAAATGGGTCCTAACTTAATGTTGGAGTAATGGTAGTCAGCTGGTGATTTGTTTTCTGCTCTGTTTATTTAACTCGCATGCTTGGTGACAAAATCAGTGTGGTGCTGTCATCAGAGCTAGGCATATTTGAGGGAGAGAAGTATTGATCCCAATCAGATGGGATGCCTTCGGAGCTGTTTGTCGATGCTGGGGATACACTATCTGTACAGTGCTACCTGAGTGGCTAGAAAAATTCATCCTCTCTCGACATTGGCAAGTCTTCTCTTCCATTTGATCTTTCTGATGTGCTTGTAAAACTTTCCTGACTAGCATAAAAAATTTTAATCTTTCCATTCTAATTTTTGTTTGATTTTCGTCTTATTTTTTGCTCTTTGTTTAGAATGATATGATAGGGAGGGCACCAAATGTTGGCCCGCGTAGTCTATTTTCTCTATGTTCAATTTTGTGGTGGTGTATGGTGGTGTAGAAGAGAACGTGGTTTTACCGATTTTGGTTTTAGGCGAAATCTTCAATGTAGAACTGGTGGAGCCCTCATTTAATGGCTCCCATGTACATTAGATTTTTGAGCATATTCCTGGTCGAGGTGATGGCCTCGGGCATGTTCCATTGTACTGTACGGTGGATTGAAAACTCTACCCCTCCCCCCCCCCCCAAAAAAAAAACAAAAAACAAAAAACAAAAAAAGGGGAAAAATAGACTTTAATGTTGTCATTGTTGTTCTCGGTCTCTTGCTAGGTGGACATTTTGGTGTATTGAGGGGTTGGATCGTTATTTTTTCTGGAAGCATTTGTTCTCTCTTTTTTAATATAAATTATCAGTATTTGATAATCATATTGGATTTGATTTAATTCGATTTGATTCGTATTTGATTCTCAAGGAGCAAAGCTCTTTTGACTGCCCTTTTTTTTTTCATCTTCAATCATATATCCAACGCGATGCCTGGATGATAAGTAGCACCTTGATCTGTGTAGCAATGCTGATTGTCTTTTAATATCTTTTGCGCTTAATAAAAAGAAATTTACCTTTGTCATGTTAATTTAGATTAAACTCATATTTTCCATGAGCCCAATATTTGTTTAGGCTACCATTTGTAAGTATTTGAGTTCAGCCAAGCTCGGAGGAAAAATGAACCATTGAAAACTTACAAGCTTAGTAGTCAAAATTCAAAAGTGTGCCTTTTGATAAAAACGGCAATGTTTCAATTTTTTTCAGTTTTATAAACGCAACTTTAGTGATATCTTTGAAAGAGTTAATAAAATAAGAAAGTTGAGGAAAGCCAGTAGAACAGAGCACGTGGTATTTTTATAGTGATTTTATCAAAGTTGGTGTATGTCTATTCTTATGTAACCTTTTAGATTTTTATTATTTTTTCGAATAGTACAACCTATTTGTCACAGGTGCAAATAAAATTTTTACAACCCACTTGTTTAACGGGTACAAGTTTCATGGGGTATAAGTGAAATTTTTACAATCCACTTGTTTTGCTATAGCAAGTGAAATCTTGATCATCTATTTGTTTCTCAAGTGCAAGTGGAATCTTTGTGAGATTTTGTTTCAAAATACTCAATTTTATTGGTTGTCTTTCTTTCTCTAAAATCCAAACCGAAAAATCCTCTTAATTCGTAGAATATTTGATACAGGTGATGGGTGAATGTTATAAAGATTGAGATTATATTCTTTGAACGTAACAAAGATTAAATTTATAAAAGATTATACACTAGAATGAGAAAAGAGCAGAAAACAGAGTGTTTTTTCTAAAAAAAATCAATGAGGTTTTTGTTAGTCATTGGAGTGCATTGTATTTGTTCATCCATTGATTTTACCTTCTCACTCACTTTCTGATTTTTTTTTCTTTACTCTGACATTTATAGATGAATTCAATAGAGTTGTTAAAGAGTTTGTGAGTTTGAACATTGGATAATTAATACTCTTCACCGACATAATGTTTTCGGCTAACTTTATTAAATATTTTGTTCGTTGTTGTCTTTAAAACACTTCTTTTCGTTAAACATATCTTGTCTCAAAAAAATTTGAAGCGTATTTTTACTACAACAGAAATATTAGATTAACAAAGAAAAGAGATTTTCAAAAGATAACAATATGATGACTTTGAGTTCAAAAATTTGAATAAATAAGAAATTTGTTTAGTTCATGTCAACAGTTTTTAAGTAGTCAATAAATATTTTCAATATCCATGTTGTTTATTTTTTAGATTGCCTCTAACTAAGTGGTTGATTGAAATTGGCTGGATTCCGGAGTGATAAGAGCTTTTGTTAGATTTTGATTTGGTTCAGTTGACCAAAGGAGCATTTTGTTCCTTGTATATTGTTTAGTGATTGATTGCTCGAAATTTTGGTTGGCTGAATGAGCAGAACATATTGGCCATTTAGGTTTACGATTGGCCGTTCAAATGCTCAATTGGCCATTTAAATTCTTGGTTGGCCATTTGTATTCTCGGTTGGCCATTTAAGCATAGTAGGTTGGCCGTTTGTGCTTAGTGGTTGATCGCTCGAATGCACAATGCACTCGTGGTCATCCACTTAAGTGCACTAGTGCGCTTGTAGTGTATCGCTCATGTGTCTTAAGTGCATGCGGCTGGTTGCTTGAGTGGTTAGAGTGCTCATGGTTGACCGCTTGAGTGCTTATAGCACTCGCGGCTGAATGCCCTTGTGCATAGTTGGCAGCTTGCGTGCTTGAGTGCATGCTGCAAACTGCTCGTGTGCGCAGTCGGCCACTTTCATGCTTGAGCGGGCGCGGCTAACAGCTGCATGCATGCAGTTGGTCACTTATGTGCTTGGGCGCATGCAGTCAACCGTGCATCTCTTGCGATCGACCATTTGTGTAACCATATTTGGTTTTTTTTTATACTATACCAACTAGTATTCTGATCTATACTCCGACTAATCAGTTCAGAATTTACAGTGACCCATTAAGGAAGCTACCCTCTTAATGCAGTTTTTTTTATGTCCAAGTCGCGAGTTGAATTTAAAAACTTGGTTAAGAGATTTAACACCAACTGTCCGTTGGTACCATACTTGGTTTAATTTTCAAATCATTTGCTTAATTCAGTTATAATCTTATTTACTCCATAATAGTAAGTAAAAGTCCACATTTTATATTTGATATTTTATTTTTTCATTTGCTTAAAATATTACATATAAATAAGGAAATATTTCTATTTGGATTCAATAAAAAATGATTCAAAATTTAATTTTTTAAAAATAAGAAGTCAACTCTCATTTCAAAACAACAAAATTTGGATTTTGATTTTTATTGAGTTTTGTTTGAAATGTTTACGAGTTAGAAAAATTTTTAAAAAATATATTTTAATCTAATTAATACGTGGGGAACAAATACTGTCATTTTTTAATCTCATATTTTGAGTACTTAATTTTCAACGAATTAGTCAAATTTAGATTTTTAACATTCTAAGTAACTCATTTTCCTTCCAATTCACTTACTTGAATAGTACCATTATCTATAATAGATTATTTCACCTTGTCGGGGATTTATTCTTTAATAATATGAATCATTAAATTTCATATCGCCTAACGTTATGTATTTTATCTATACGAATTACTATCGTTTTCTTTTTGTGAGTTTACACTTTTTTATTTTCCAAATTTTTTCTTAATCATTCTAATCATATCATCTCCAAAATTTTTTAATCAATTTAATCGTACTTTATTTATTATCAAAACCTGCAAATATGTTAACAATAATACTAATGGATAGGACATTTTGTAAACTATTTTTTTTTAACAGGTGCCTACAAACGTTGTCGTGTCGATCATTTTACGGCCCATAATCCTGCTTTGGATGATTTGAAACGGTGCGTTTTCAATGTGGATACGACGCAAAACCAGGCGATAAGTAATGAATGAAATGTTAGGGGACAGGTGTGGAGTTTGATCCAGGGGAGCCGCCACGAAGTCCGCGGGGTCGTTGGAGAAGTAGACACGTCATGGGCCGTAAAACAACAAGTGTCTTGCATACGCCCTACTCCCTGACGGCTACTACTCTTTCTAGAGATTTCTCCAACTCAAAAACAGTATAACACTACCGAACGGAACAATCAGGTCTTGAGAAAGAGAGAGAAGAGGAACATGAAGGAAGAAGGGAAGAAGAAGGGGAAGATGACAGGTAACTTGGAAACAAGAACACTATTGGATGAGCTGAGAAGCTTCGACAAAGGAGGTCTTTTTGATCTGGGTCATCCTCTTCTTAACCGCATTGCTGAAAGCTTTGTCAAAGCTGCTGGTGTATGCATCCCCCATCACATTTCTCTCTCATCTCTGTCTCTGTCTCTCTGTCTCTCTCTCTCTCTCTCTCTCACTAATATATTAAATTGCATGGCAGATAGGAGCTCTTCACGCTGTGTCAAGAGAGGCATATTTCACTGCAGTTGAAAGTATGTTGTCATGATTTTGATGAGTTTGACTCAAAAGTGAAAGATGTAATAATTTGATGAATTGGATTCAGGTAATGGACTTGATTCTGGCAATGTTGCCCTCCTGAGATCCTGGTGCTAAGAAACATCGATTTCCTGATCTCAGAGGTCTCTCTCTCTCTCTCTCTCGCTAATGTGAAGTGTTGAACTCATGTGCTGTTTAATTTTTTGTTCGGGGGAAAGCAATAAGAAATCTCTTGAAGCTATGGTAATGTTTTTCCTCAATTTTGCGTGTTATTGTATGCTTTTTCCTTGGTTATAATTATTTTCACTGCGCTTCTTCTTCTTCTTCAGTTGAAGAACACAGGAAAAGAGTCTCTACAATGGGGTGAGTCCATCTTCATATTGCCTACTTTTTCCAACAGATCATATATTATTTATAAGATTTTTTAAGATTGTTCTACGATCCTCATGGATCGCCAGGTTCTTGGATGACCCAATCTCGGCATGACAATTAGGAAGTGTTTAGATATACCCTGAGATATTGATTTAAGCACACATCTAATGGGTGTTATTGGGAAATTGTATGAAAAACTATATGTCTGTACAAAAACTTTTTTGGTCTAGAGACGAAATAAATCATGAGACAAATCGAAGCCTCTTTAGTCCTATTTAACTGGGTTTGAGACACTATTATGGGCTAGCATCATGCACACATGCTCTTTCATTAGTTTGAACTTTCGGAGCAAAACGATTGTTTAAGGTTGGATGAGATAAGAGTTGGGTTGCGTGTTGCAGGACTCGCTGCTGGGATGTATTCAGGTGTCACATATGGGTTGAAGGAGGCTCGTAGATCTCATGATTGGGTAAACACTTCGAACAATCCAAAATTTTCCTATTTTCTTCTCATCCCAATAGAGGTCACATATTGACTAGCTCGATAAAAAAAAAAAAGATCAAACAAAATCGATTCTGGTTGATGGATCGAAATGCCACCCTTCATTTCTAATCAATTCCACTACTCAGTTCTTGATTGCCATGTTGTTTTGTGGTTTGATTGCAGAAAAACAGTGCAGTAGCAGGGGCAATTACAGGAGCAGCATTGGCACTAATATCTGATGACTCGTCCTGTGAGCAAATCATTGAGTGTGCCATTACCGCAGCAGCCATCTCCACCGCAGCAAATCTTCTTTCTGGAATATTTTAAACTGGATATGAAAAATTCAGGATTTTTAGTGTTTCGCTTTTGTTCCAAATGGGAAGTGTCTGGGTCAGTGACAAACATTGGAAGTGTTTCAACTGAGACAGTTTCATGCTAGCCCTTTTTCTCTTCTTTTAAGGGAATAGGGAGAATGACAGTGCTCTTTTTTAACTTGGACCCTCCCATTGTCTCCTTTGATCCTATGTTGCTTCCTGAGAGTATGCTCCATTTTGATGTTATATGCTAAGTCTTGATTTGGACTAGGTGAAATTAGTGCCGGTGGCTCATTGTCACTAGAACCCAAATGTTTTGGTGCTGTGAGGAAGCACAAATGGATTTCGATTAGGGTCATATTATATGTGTTACTATACAATGAAATGATTATGCATGTGATTCAATTAATTTCTGAATAATCAGGAACACTGCTTCCTTTTTTAGCAGAAAAATCTGAACTATTGACTCGTGTCTCTCATTAAAAGATGGTTCTTTGACACTTTAGTTTGTTTACTTGTGTCGTTCTTTCTGCACACCTCGCCCATGGTTACTATGGGTTGAGAAACTTGGTCATGAATGATGCCCAGGAAGTCTTTTGAGAATGCTATAACTCAACAAGCTGCACGCTGGCTTGTAAAATTTTTCCTCAGTATACTTGATCTATTCCCACAACTTGTATGGCATTCATCATCTCGCGGTGGGGTTGAGTCCTTGTAGATGATATTATTTTTGCTTCCTTGCCCTTCTTAGATAAAGGCTGCCCGGGCAGCGGGATCTCTTTAGTTCAACTGCTCAGGTTTCGAAGCTCAGAAGAGAACAAAGTTATAAGAGGAATCAACTATTCCCCTTTCTCGTCTGTTTGTATATTTGTTTTCTACTCATGGGATGAGAGCTAAGGTTAATCCTTGCACATTTTTGTAATTCATGTTCACCTAGTTTAAAACAATTTGTTGTTTAAGTGTTTTCCAAGAAAAAAAGAAAAAGAAAAAAAAATTGTAATTTTTGTTCTGATCAGCTAATAAATTTTTTTTTTCACTACCGAGTATCTGTGTTTTACTTGATTAATCTGGTTTAAATATTATGAAATCTATTTTAAGGGTTAATTTTTCTAAATTCTTTTTTATCATTCTCAGGATTCGAATTTAAGATTTCTGATTAAGAGAGTGGAGTATTCGATCACTCAATCTAAAGAAATCAGTCATTCAGCTAATAAAGTCTTGTCACCAGAGTTTCCCAAACTCACCTAAGTCGCTTCATAAACCTGGTCCAACCTATATTGTGAAATAAATATATTAAAATTTATATTTAAATCAAATTCATTTAATTAATTAAATAGTTTGAGAAAAAATGTAAACAAAATTATTAGTTCTAATTTATATTACATGCTAAATTGAGGCTTAATCATAAATGGTACAATTCATTTGCAACCTCATACAGATCCATGTTTTCAAAAACCTAGCCACATCAAATTAGGAAAAAATTAAAAATAAAAAATTAAAGAAAATTATTTAAAAAAATATGTACAGATACAAAAAATTATAGGCATATTGGGTAATTATAATTTAAATTAAATATTTTCTAATAAAAAGAAACTCCCATGTTCAAAATTTTTTGAGAAAAAAAATATCTAAATCATATGTAATTTTTTTATATAAATTATGTAAATTCGCTGTGGTCTCTATCTCTCTCTCTCTCTCTCTCTCTCTCTCTCTCTCTCTCTCTGTGCGCTCCCTCTTCCTCGCTCGCTCGCTGCTACTAGATCCGCTCCCCGACGATCGCAACAGAATACATCTAATCGAAATCCATTTGTGCTGTGAGAGAGATGATACCTCAAATAATTCGAAGTTCATCGCAGCAGAATCTGGACTCCGAACGCGTGAAGACGAAGGAAGACTAGAATTCTAGGGCAGAATTTCACCCTTTCTAGGGTTGAGGTATCATCTCTCTCTCTCTCTCTCTCTCTCTCTCTCTCGAATTTTTAGATCTTCTTTCTAGGGTTTTCAGAATTCATCACTTTGTTTAAGCATAAAACCTGTATGAATTGAACTCGGATCCGTTTCTTTCCTCCATTCGAATCTTGATGGAAATTCTATGGATCCATAAATTGTATTTTGAGATAATGAAAATATGAATTTATAGGTTTTTAATTTTTATTATATAATTATATTACTTTTATTGATATTTTATATTTTTAAAAAATAATTATATATTTATTTTTTATATTTTAAAATAATAAAAAAATTTGAATGAGTGATACCACGGTTCAAGTTCAACCATCAGATACGTGTCAACGTGCGAGTCGGGTTTAATAACTCTGCTGGAAACATAAGGGCGCGATCCAGAACCTCTTAGGGTTTTGAATTTCGAAAGACCTCTCTCTCTCTCTCTCTCTCTCTCTGCAAGTTCTGGCCATAGTTGTCGTCGTCGTCTTCGTAATTGCTGCGATTCTCGCCATACATTCTCTCTCTACAGCCATAGCTTGACTTTTATCTGTTTTTTCTCATCGTCTCTTGTCGATTTCATCGCCATCGCTACTGACTCTCACTGTAAGCGACCAAAGCCACCATCATTCTTCTTATTCTCACTTTATGTGGTGAATCTTTGTTTTGGATTTTATTTGCCTTCTATCCTTGTTTTATGACTATCAAGGACTTGAACTTTTAGGGTTCCCGGGGGGGGGGGAAGAGAGAGAGAGAGAGAAGTGGCTCATGAATGTTTTGATGTTAGAGAATGGTTTCATAGAGAGTGACTATTGATATTTGTGGTTAATTGGGTATCATCTGTGACGTGGGTTTGGATTATGTTTTTTACTCATGATTGTTTATTGTACAGTCTCTTTTTGGTGTATGTCTCTCAATCATATGTTGTTTATGTATGGTCCTTATATCAAGTTTAATCTTAGTTCTTGTTTGTGTTACACTGACTTTTAATGATGTTTATACTAGGTTTGAGATCTTTCCAATGCCCCCCCAAAAAAAATGGAAAAGAAGCTAAAAAATTTGTCATATTGTTGCAAAATTTGCGGGATTGCGATATGGGTGTGTGTCTTATTTGGGTTTTGGGTAGTTTGGGAACAAATGATGGTTTTGAATTCTTAATTTGCACTAATAATGAGAATTTGAGTTGAATCGGATGCTTTCATTGGTTCTGATTAATGTGTAAGAGGAATTTCAAGCATTCATTTGCATAAGGTTTTAGTTGAAGGCTGTAATGCTTTGAGAGGAGAACTCCAAACTTTAAACAGTTTGATTCATTGTTGATCTCTTCAGATTTTGAAGGTTCCATTTAGTTCCAAGCATTGTGGAAGAGCTGAAGAAGAGTAAAGTGATAAAAAGATTAAGCTGATTTCAAGATGAGTACCATGAAGTTTTGCCGTGAATGGTCAGTCATTGTCATTTTGCTACTTTTTTGTTTTTGGTTTTTGTTTTTGGTTTGATTTCTCTTGTTTATGGTTCATATTAGCAACAACATTTTGTATCCAAAGGAGGACAAGGAGCAGAAGATTTTATTGTATGCTTGTCGCAACTGTGATCATCAGGTTAGTCTCTCTCGTTCCCTCCCTGTCACACTCACATGCAAAAACATACTTTCCCACCACAAATGTTCCTTAGAAGTTTAGAAATATTAATTAATTGTGAAAAAAGGTAATTATTTGAACTTCCTTTTAGAGTTTCACTTGTAACATTTCATACCGAAGCTAATAATAAGTTGCACATTTTTTGTGCTCGTTTAATCAATTGATTGTCTTAGGGAAAAAAAAGCGGGATTTTTGGCCTTACTTAATGCTTTTGAGAAGTGATTTTTTTTCTTTTTCTTTTTTTTTGGGGGGGGTAATGATGAGAAAATGCGCACTATACTACCATATCTTTTTTTTTTTTTTTGGTTGCACATTGTCACTGCTTCAATTAGGTTGGTCAAGAAAATGCTCCCTGATCCTGCCTCATGCTCAGGGAGGGACTCTTCTATTCCCGTCCCTGTTCCCATGGTGAATTGGGAATCGTCCAATATGGCTATCCAGCCTGGCCTTCTCAGTCACTACACCTTTTTCTTTTTCCTTTTTTTCCCCCAAAAAAAATAAGGAAAAGAACCTTGAATGAATGGTATTGTCTGCATGACATCCTTTTGTGTTATGCGCCTGCTTTAACCCAACAAAAGAAGATAAGGCAACCTAGTGAGTGACGGGAAAGAAGATATGGTGCAAAACTCTGGAAGTAATTAGTCACATTCAGTGTTGTAAGGTGCACAGAGTGTTCACTTAGGTGCTAGCCCAGTGCCTTTTGGGGTCTCAGGAAAGGTGTTTTAGAATAGATGCTTCATCAATGCCTTGAGGTGCTATGGACTAGGTGTTAATGCAAGTATTTGTGCCTTGTTGGGAAATTTGTTTTTATTGGAATTTCTCCTCTTTGTCTTCTCTCCCTAATTATGTTCCAAGTATTTTTTTTAATTATTCTTTGCTTTTGCCCCACCCCCTTGATTTCATGTTTGATCACCGTTTGTTGCATGCTATAGATTAGATTATGGAAGTTCTCGTGTCATATGCCGTGATGAAGAAAAATTATTTGTGTTCCCAATTGATGCAGCAGTATATCATCAAATATGTTGCTAATATTAGTGCATATTATGATATGCAACTGCTTCTTTTGAATATACGGACAATATCGTGCTTCAACTATCTAAGCTTTAATTATTTTATCCTTACATCCTTTAAAAATATACCTCACTTCAATCAAAGTGCAGCTTGCTGCCTGGTGCTTTGGGCTTGGGGTTGATCTTATAACCTACGCATGAAAATGGAAGAAAGCATAAAGGTAGAAAAATCTATGAAAAAGCCCTGTCATAAGGTGAGAAACCTCTGGATAAATAATTCAAACACCCAATAGAAGCTTTTACTGTAGTGGCTCCAATCACAAGTAAAAGGCTAACAATAGATTTTGGTTAGAGTCGGGCAGTTTTGACCAGGATGCACAGGCTTTTTTGTGAAATTACCATCCTTCTAATAGATTTTGGTTATATTCTATTTATGTGATGCTAACAGTAGTCTCAATGTTTCTCTCCAGTTATGGTCTCGTAGGGTAGATTTGATTTTGTTTTCATTAAGTCTCCATGTTTTATAAGATTTCAAGATTGTTTTTTGGGGAGTCTTGCTTTCTCATGTCAATTAATCCTATAACCAATCCATGCTAAAGCCAGCCTTCATACACTGTTTTCTTTTTCTCTTGATTGGCAAAGCTGCATATTTTATGTCTGAGTTAAGCGTAGTAAATCATATTTGTTGCATGTTTTTTGCAGTGCTTTGATTGTGAATTATCTGTTAACATCAATTTAATTGCATGCCATAGTTGTTGATATCAGGGATTAAAACACATCTTATGATGGTGTTTATATGCTTGACCCTTCTCTCTCTCTCTCTGTCTCTCTGTCTCTGTCTCTGTCTCTCTCTCTTGTTTTTTTGTTTGTGGGTGTAGTTGATATGTTACAGGCATGTGCAGGTTATTATTCGTATTTGAGGTTGAGATTCCCAAGTTTATTAGTTATTAATGAGGATCTTCACCTTTAGTATGTTCTAATTTCCTTGAAATGCAGGAGGTTGCTGATAACAATTGTGTCTATAGAAATGAAATACATCACTCTGTAGGTGAGCGTACTCAAGTCCTACAAGATGTAGCTGCAGATCCAACTCTTCCTCGCACTAAGACTGTACGATGTACTCAATGCAATCATGGAGAAGCTGTCTTTTTCCAGGTCATCTTTTCTTACATCTTTTATTCAGGACAGTTATCTAAGTATTTTACAGCATTTGCTGCTTGGCCCCTCTCACATAGCAACAATGTGAGGAAACTCAAGCCTTAGGGAGGAGCAAATTATAGTGAAGGAAAGAACCAACAAAGGATTCTGTTTAAATACCATTTGTTTCAATAGGATTGTATATTTCTGAGGCTTTGGTCAGAATTCCAGCTGTGGAGGATCATATTTTAAAAACCACATCAGCTTAGAAAGTTAATAACATCATGTAGTTAGAAATATTACTAGCTTGAACATTTTTGGTCCACCAACATAACAAGCAACTATGATTTTCAAAATGAGTGACTGCCATTTGTTATTTGTCAAGTTTGTGGCCTGTGCAATGACTGCACAGGAATTACTTTGTTGTAAACTGTTGAGAAGGTGAATAATATGCTCTATGAATATTCCACATGTAGTTTCAAAGTAGTAGAAGCTAGAGCAGTTGAAATATGCTCGGATGCCATTTTAGAAGCATATTATAGATTACATAATTATAAACTTCCCTTGAAGTTTGTGGCATTTGATGAAGCTTGCAAATTGCTGAAGTAACTGTCCAATAATCTTGTGTTAGAAGCTAGTGTGATGGATGAAAATCTCCCAACATTTCTTTCAATTATTCTTACTTTGGCTTTTTGCTATTTTAGCATTGTTCTGGTGTATTTGCAGCTGACATAAAATTTTGGAAAATTTTGCAGGCAACTGCTAGAGGAGAGGAAGGTATGACATTGTTTTTTGTTTGCTGCAACCCAAACTGTGGCCATCGCTGGAGAGATTGAGATTTGGATGGTTTGCTATGCCAAACATGTTTGGGATTCCGAGTTTCTTGTCTTAAGACATGAGCCGTGATCAGAAAGTTTTGCGTTCGGGGAAAATGTTTGTATTTATATTATCCTACCTGAATTTATGGCCTGCGTGTCTGAATGAAAGTCATGAACTTTCGTTAATCATGGTCACTCAAATCAATCATGTGGTTTTTAAATTTAGGTCCCAGGGAAGAGATTTTTTTGTTTTTACCGTTGATCTCTAGATTTTGTCTGACTAATTCAGTTCGAACACTGTAGAGTCCATTTTAAGGATTGGTTTTTTTAAATTTTTTTTCATCATTCTCAAAATTTGATAGGGAAGAGATCTTATGCATTTGTACCAATGTGTATCTTGCCATGGATTTTGTTAAAAATCTATATAATCACTGCAGGTTGTAATCAGAATCAAATGAACTTGCATTCAACTGAGAAAATATTTTGACTTCTCAGAATGGATGATACATTGTATTCATGAGAGGGTCATGGGCAGCTTGTAACATGCTTGTTTGGTAGCGTGAGCCCTGATTGAAAGCCAGTTAGATCGAGAGCCCCAATGCAGCCGGCCCAGCAGGCCCAATAGGAAATTTCATGTTTTTATCCTAGGGGGTGGGTAGACAGGCCCAATTAAATTTCTAGTGACGTGCTAGTGGGTAGCCTGTGGCCCATTAATATCCTGGGAGCATCCTTGTAAACCCCGAACGCCCCAGCTAAACTTCTAGGGCCCATGCTGGGCGGGCAAACCGAGAGGCTCATTTGTTCCAATGATGTATCCTTCTTGGTCCCTAGTGACCCATTTGGATACAAAACTAGTAGGCCCATTTAACATGGCCCAAATAGCGCACTCGAGGCCCGTAATCATGGCAAGATTGTAGGCCCATTTGATTACAAAACTAGTAGATACTAGATACAAACTGCACACAAGTTCAAAACACTACAACTAAACGTCCAACAAATCCACCAATCAAGCAACATGATCTCAAGGCCGTCAACAGAAAAATGAACATCCTAGCAATCTTCAAGCAGAATTATGTATAAAGCCTTTTTCTTTTATTAGAGGCAGTGACAATTTAACAGTATCCATCTATACAGAGAACTTTTGGCTGACAGCTATTTTCCCCGTGCCTCTCCCGACTTGCCACTATCAAGTATCCCAAATGTTGACAAATTCCCAAAAATGGACCAATTGGGCAGAAAATGCTTTAGAACAGATAAATTAGAAAAGTTTATATACAAATTTAATAAATGGATGGAAGAAAAAAATTAAACAGAGAAAAACCTGGAGGGCCGAGCTTCAACTTGTCACAGGCCGATCCTACAAAACTGTGTGGGTGTGTTCCCTACAATGATGATAGTATCTGTCTGAACCATATAGATAGGCGCTCCATTTTGGCAGAAAGCTCTAATCTTCTTCCACAGTATGATTCAGCGTTTGAGAGCATAACTGCAATGTCATGCTCCAAAGCTTCTATACTCCGGTAATAATCATTTTCCAATCTAGATTGGATCACTTCTAAAGATAGAGGAACAGGGAACCTGCAAAAATGCCACAAAACAGAAATGATATCGAAGCCAGTCATTTATGCAAGAACTCAGAAATCACATGAAAAATATGAATACAAAGTTGCAAACCAATACAAACCTATTCAAAAAGTTAGACTTCTGTGCAACTTGTTTCAATTTTTGAATGCCATAAGTATCCTGAAATGTCCATAAAACCAATTTAATAAAAGAACAGGAGAAACATATTTCATACTGGTTGCGTCCATATTAGGAGAAAAATGAGGATTGTAAGTCTAAAATTGAGTGGTACCTGCACTTTGTTTCCCGACTGCTCTAATTTGGCCAGAGAGTCTAGTAGCTTATCTCGGATTTCATCATCAATGTGAGGCTGGTCCACTTGACCATCATTATCAAAATCATAAAGCTCCCAAGGGCTATGTCGATGCTTTTCTGTGGGGTCAGTCTTGTATTGAATAACATATCTTTCCCATGGACTGTTGGGGAATTCAGGAGATTTGGGATTTACAGCCATGATCCGGCCTTCCCACCAACTTCCATTTTCCTCATCCTCATTTTTCCACCAAACCCTACACTTATCTCTGTGTGTCCAATTTCTCTTCACTGAAGCATCATATCTTGTTCTTTCGACAAGAAAGTCTGGGAAACTTGTTACTTCAGGTAGGGTTAGTTTAAATGTTTTATCATATGCAGGTGAAGCAGGATCCACAAATTTAAGAGTCATTTTACAGCAGCTCTCCCCAGAACCTGGATGAGTGGCATACTCCAGATCTTGAACTTTGCAAAACTCCACAGCTCTCGTCTCTGCCTTCAGAGTCCAAGGGGCAGCCCCCACTGCGCGGATGAAATTCAAATACTCCTGATGACCCTGAGAGAGGAGCAGAAGAAAATAGAAAGAAGAATCACAAGGTAAGCACCTCAAGTAGATTTAAAAATAATAATAATAATAATAATATTGAAGGAATAACTAATTACCTGTTTTAAATATACAACTTCATCCCCCTTCTGGGGAATATAGCGTGATCCACCATCCTCATGTATTGACATCATCAACCATGAGAGCTTTTTTTCTGTTTGATGAGGTTTCCTCCTATCCGTAGGGCTTGTGTTGCGAACAAAATGACTACCTCTCCTGTTTCTAGTAGACCTTAGTCCAACTGAAACCCTTGAATTTGATCTCCATTCTTCAGATAAATGTTGATCATGCCTGTTTGTAGGTGGCTTCTGCTCAGTTTCCGAAGCATCCTCCAAGCCATGGCCTTCAATGGAATTCATGTCACTGGTTGAAACATCTGGATGTTGTCCAATTACTTTCAGGCCCTTGGAACGTGTCCTATGAGCTGAAGTGCTGGGGACCTCTGCAAGATTCATTCTCACATCAACATGAAGGTTATTTGCATTTGAAGTGCCTTCACTTGGGTCTTCTGTGCTTACTTTCAGCCCCTTGGACCGTGTCCGATGTTCTTCAACAGGGGGAGCTTTAGAAAACTCTCTTGCTGCATCAACATGTTGGTTGCTTGCATTTGAGGTCCCATTATCTTTACCATCAAAGGTAGTTCTTACCCTAGATGACTTGGATCTCCTATAGACAGCATCGTACATCTTACCATTTGAATGTGAATGTAAGTCCTGCAAACCTTGCACGGATGTAGTTTGTTCCTCTTTACGTAATTCATCCTGATTTTCATAATTTGAATTCATTTGATTATTACCATCTAACTCTGAAAATGCTGAACTTGGATTATGCTCTATAGCTGAACGGCTTTCCAGTAGAGTATCACATCCACCACATGTTAGATCTTCTAAAGGGCTTACCTTCACCTCAGAGGGGGTTCCAGAATCACAAGGAAAGCTTTTTGACCTAATTTTTAGCTTTAATGGCATGGGTAGAGGGTTCTCTTTCTCTTTGGATGCATTGATATCTAATGCTTTTGTCTCACCTTGATCCTCAAGAGCCTGTTTAGCCTGTTCCGGTGGATTTTCTGATTCCCTACATTCATTTAATTGGATTGATATTTTAACAGGTTGTGAATCATCTAAACCCTCAACAGTGTCGGCCCTATTACACTGATCACTTGACTGGGCTAATCTGTCCATCTTATATTCATACTGGGGAATATCTGAATGGGAATGAGTTGTCTCCATTTCCCTTTCAGTGTGTATGCCTCCATTGGAAATTCCCTTGAACCCATCGCGGAAATCAAAAGGTGCACTATGTCCAGCATTTCCAGGTGTTGATGAGGCTTCCCCTGATCTCAGACGTTTGGTGGTGCGAGCCCTCACCCCACCCCATTTAATTTTGCTATCCTTGTATCCTTCAGACAGGTCTAAAAGATCATCAACCTTCTCATGTCTAGGATTGCCCCTTCTGCAAATCCTACTGCCTTTTGCAACATCAGAAGAATAACCAGGATCCTGATAACCTAAATACTTGCACTCATCAGCAGCTTCTAAAGGAGCTCTGGAAGATGAAGCCACTATATCAGCCTCATGATTACTAGCAACCGGATTATCTTTCACTAATTTATTTGGATTCCTAATTGGTAACTTGAGGACCAGTTTTTTCCGGTTTCCAGCATTAGTATGAGACTCAACCTGTCCCTTGGGTTCGACTGTAGCAGCGGTCTCTTCAATGGATACTTCTTTCCCTTTTGTATGCTTTCTTTGGTCGTTTTGTGAAGACTGATCTGACTCATCACTCTCAGCATTTGAATCTTGCAATTTCGATTCACTTTCTGAGGAATCGCCTTCAGAACCATCTTCATCTTCCCCATCTGTAGACTTCATTCGTGAAAATAAAGTAAGAGCATTGCGTGCTGCAGCTCTTTGAGGTCTCAGTGACTTTGACTTAAAAGATTTCCTCTTGGAAGGTTTTTGACCATTTCTTAACTTCCCGCTCTTGTTAATTCCTGAAGCGTCATCATCACCCACATCCAAATTCCTACGCTTAACACGTCTTCCTGAGGAAGTTGTGATCTCACTCTGAAGAAAAAAACAACAAATAGAATTTAAACATATTCCCCCATTTAAGCAGGTTTGGAAGAATCTAAAAGAAATATTCTTACTTCTGGCTTTTGTTCTTTCCTTTTTGATCTGCGGAGGCCATCTGTATGAGTACTCTCAGCATCACTGTCCTCTTCACTGCACCCTGGAGCACCAGAGCAGTATGAATTCAAACTCCCTTGCTCTCCTCCAGTAGAGTACTCCTCCATTTCATTGTACTCTGAATCGGTATCGTCACTCATCACTTCCACTTCAGGCTCCCATTCCATGGCATCCACAAACTCTGGTAGTGGATCAATCCATGCATCCAAGTATAAGGGAGGCAGCATTTGAAAATCTTGATCTAGATTAATCTCAGGCCCAACAGCTAATCTCACAGAAAGTGGGCGCCACTCAACACCTAGAGCTCCCAATCGTCTTTGCTGGAACATGGTTTGATAAGGTTCTGGATATGGAATCATGCCTAGCAAAATTATAAATACCAGCACTTGAGAACACAATAGTAGCAAAGAAAAACAACTAACAGAAGAACCACCACAGAAGTCTGTGCAAGAAGCAAGTTCAGACTTGAATCACAAAGGAGATCCTGCATATTCCTTCGATATGGTGGCAGCTGCGTCTCCTGCACCAAATGCAGCCAATATTAGAAACCCAACAGTGTTGGAATTCTTAAATATAAGAAAGATCTACTCATACATTACAAAGAAGGTAACTTCGTCTCCTACTTGATAACTGTTAAATAATAATACTAAATAAAGAACATAAACGGTATCACAGCAGGAGGTTCTAGGTTCAAATCCTACTAGGTCCATTTTTAGCACCAATTTAATATTTCACATATTAGAAATCTATTATAAGTTGCACTGGTTCACATTTAAGGGAATCTTAAGTTATAAAATAATAATATTTTCTTTTCAAAAAAAGAAAAAAGAAACATCTTACTTACTCCATCAGCTTAAGCTTTCAGAGCACAAGATTGTTTCTCAATTACAAGGTATTTACTGGATGCAAAGCAACAGCCTCCATAACTAAGAATGCAACCCCTACCATTTTCTTCCTACTCAATGGGCAGAAATTTTTAAATCCAATGTTTTTAGTTCCAAATGACTTCATGCATTTGAACAACCTTAGTTTTTCGTCATTAAATGTTAGAACAATAACAGAAGTCAGTTTCCTTAAAACAGAAAACATGTAAATCATGCCATTCACATCCCTTATAACATTATATTGAAGAGTTCAACACTTCAACAATAGCTTTCTGCTAAAAATTGCTTTTGAACAACTAACCTGATCGAGAACGTTTCCATGAGTATCTTGCAGTAGAGGGCGATAATCTCCAAGGAAGAACTGTAATCAGGAGTGAATAAATGAGAAAAGCTGGACACAAGCCATACTTTGGCACCTTAGGCATCTAGATGGAAAGGGGTTTCTATACATCTAAAACTAGATAAACTAAAAACTTAGGTAATTTCTTTGCTGCATGATTGCACATCCCAACAAGTTTCAACAAGTTTCAACAAGTGAGATGTCTGATAAAGCAGAAAAAGCAGAAAGGGTCCTTCATACCTGGTCATATTTGGCATCCTTCTGTGACTCCCCCTGGCCAGTGCTTAATATATAAAGTTGGCCAACCTCGTCAGAGAGAATAATTGATGTCCCATCTCTTCATTACAAAAGACAAATTCACACGATATGGTAAATTTCAGGCCCCATCCAACAATTTAAATGACATTTATCCATTAAATCAATGCCAACTGTTGAAGTATGTCATATTGTAGGAGAGCACTTTTGACAAACCATTTTTTTGTTCTTTTATATGGAATGCCCAAATTGACACTACTATACACGGGAGTCAAATAATTTCCAGAACAATATTTCCTTGGAAAGATAATATCTCTGGATGTTCAACACTTTCACAAAATGCAGGTTGCATAAGATCAAACCAAGTGAAAAGTGTAATGTATTAATTTAGAGTGGTTGAACCAATTGCTATGTGGGATAAAATTTTCAGCAATATGGAGTTTACTTATGCAGCAGGCTTTCAAGCATGCCCAGATCAGCAATTCATCATGCATAGGTAGGTATTAGGCTTTAGCTCCCACTCAGGAAACTATAAAAGTCACAGCTTTAAGTATCTTTGAAGTTCATTTAAATCATAATAGAGGTACATAAGAAAGGTGAATTTCCACAACACCTTAGATCAGATAGGGGATACTGGGTCTTTAAAAGATTATTGAAACCGAACATGACCATCAGAATTACACTGAACCCCAAAGATATAAATAAAGAACGGTTTCACAGCCACCTTCTAGATACCAGGCTTAGAGATAAATTAAAGGCAACAGAGCTGTATAAAGGTAGTCTAATGCCAATCTTATTTTGTACTATCTCAAACCAAGATGTAAACCATTGCACTTAATAAATTAGGACGTTGTAAAAGTTTTTGACCTCTTTGAATACAGGAAGCTGTTTAGAAGAGAGAAAATCTCAAGCCCTACGGTATGTACAAGAAATTGAAAAAGGGGGGAGAGAGAAAAAGAGATTTTACAAATGGCAAATTTTAGTTGCAATACTACTACAGTACTAATAACAGATGAACTGCATATCAATGTCAAGCAATGGCAAGGAATCATATATTCTCAACGTAGTGTCTATCAAACAGCCTCAGCAGGTTTTTTGCTTAAGAGTAATGAAGGCTGACAAAGAACATAAAACATGAAAGAATAACGTCAGTCAAAATCTTCACAGCCTGTAATAGAGGAAAATTGAGAGATCCCAACACTCGAAAAGCCAAGATATCGTAGTTGATGAGAAGAACAGTATCACAGATTTCAACTAAAAGTTGAAAACCCAGAGAAACCAAATTAGGAGTATGATTTAAGTTTAACATCTAGCATGAAAGTGAGTTTAAATTAGAAAAACATCGAACAAGAGCGGTCCTAAGAAGGCAGAGTAATTATTCACTTACGATGAAAATTTTCCATCAACCAACTTGAAACGCCCCATTTCATATATCCGGATAGGTGTGCCCTCCCATATCTAATATTGAAAATATGAAAACTTCAATAAACATTGAAAAAAAGAAAAAACCAAAGTAAAAAGAGCTTAAGCAAATGGATACTCACATCCCACACAATTGTTTTACCATCATAGCCAGCACTCATAGCTATTCGTGGGTTAAATGGGTGAACATCTAGAACATATGTCTACCAAACAAAAATACCATAGTGAGAACTTGAAAGCATCTTATCACAGATAACTCGACTACTCATATGCTGCTACATACACGAATCTCATTAGAGGCAGGGCAAGCTCAACCAAAATATTAAATATAACCTACCAAAAGCGTCCAAAAAAACTAGCTGTTGAGCAAAATTTAATTCTGGAATAAATCCACAAGTAAAACCATAAATTTTTAATCTGACGGAAAAACTAATGCAACAGTCACCCAGAACACAACACGTTTGATAATCAAGAATTTTGAGCACCAAACAATATCGAAGAATAGGTGATCTAGAGTTTCTAGAAAAACAACTGGGAGTTGCTTGCCAAAAGAAGGAAACAGGAAAATGTAAGTTGTGGAGTAAAATTTACTCCCTGTACACTTAGATCGAAAGATATGAGAACTTACTGATTCACTATGACCTGTCAAAGAGTGCACCAAGCTGCCATCAACAGCATTCCAGACACATATCCTGCAATCTGCACAAGAGAATGATATGACAATGTTCTCATCAAATCACACAACACGCATGGCATTAAGCTGAGGCAAAGCTAAGACTTTGTCCAAGTAAATACTAGGAACAAGATAAAAGCTAGAAAATGGGGCTACAAAGTAAAGAAAGTCAACTAAAGAACAGACATGGCTACTTCCCCAAGAAGCCCATCAATAGAGAGAACAGGCAACAAATTTGCATGCCAAGAAACCAGTAATACAACAAAAACCAACTTTCTCTCTCTGTGGGGAGGCATCCTTCTTTCAGTCTGGAAGATCTAACGATCACCGCATCATGCAAAAAGAAA
Source organism: Dillenia suffruticosa (assembly GCA_033439265.1). Taxonomy (NCBI): domain Eukaryota; kingdom Viridiplantae; phylum Streptophyta; class Magnoliopsida; order Dilleniales; family Dilleniaceae; genus Dillenia; species Dillenia suffruticosa. Next base: position 19,271,145 of record JAVTVX010000011.1, read on the forward strand.
ACCCTGGCAAATATAATGAATCTAAATGACCTCCCTAGAAGTTGATGGATCCACTTTCTTGTTTCCACTGTACAAAGCAACTACTGCAAGGCCTAAATAGATGACATAATGGATCTACATTGAGTCAACGACCTTTAATTTTGGTGTTGCGACTTAGGCACTACATTTTATGGAAATTTTGCAATTAGGTGACAGGACTGAACATTTTGACAGATATAAACATCCCCAACCTCTCAAGGCAAAACCAAACTCTAATGCAACCACTGGTATAATGGGAGCCACTGATCAACAAACAAAAACTGAAGTATGACTTATGGTGATGTACATGAAAACAAAAAATGATTGTAAAGGCATGGCCAGAGCTTATCCAATTATCAAAGTCCTATCATGATAAAGACTAGAAAGGAAGAAAATCTTGAGTTATTTAGAGAAATGAGGGGAAAAAAATTCATCACATAGAGAAATGAAGGGAAAAAAATTCATCACAGCATCATGATAGAGAAATCTCATGATTACGGATGTAACTGCCAAGCAACTTACCCATAATTGCAGCAAGGACAAAACGGTTGTCCAAGCTCCATACAATCATATTAACACCACGAGGAGTTGGAAGAATTCTTTGACGTGGACCCCCACGTGGAGGCTGTGGAGGCATTGGTGGAGGTGGAACTTTGAGATGATATGCCCTAGTCCAGCGACCCACCTTACCCTAAAAACATTTAATATCATATGATAGTTAAAATGTGCAAATTAGGATTATAGCACATAATGAGATACTACAACATTGTGTTGGGCAGGGTAGAACATTTTCAACAAGAGGATATTTTATAAAGCTATTTACAGGAGGTTTACAGGAGGCTCACAAGTGATCGACGTGATCTTGGAATCCATATAATGGCACTGCCATCACGAGAACATGTAACTATATTGTCCTGAGTGAACCTGAAAACAAGTAGATGATAAGAATATTCCACAGATGTATCTATAACAACTTCAAGAAAGACCATCAGAAAATTTGGAAATAAGAAATTAGGTGTCTAGTAAACTTGGTAAATTGGTCATATCACATCTTAAACCCGGAAAGAATACAAACACACCAGGAGTTCTTAAACTTTGGAACATTCTCTTCCTTGGGCTGATCACCTGAAGAAAACCTAGATGCCACAGCACAGCCACTGCAAGCATGGTAAAACATCAGCAAGCAAAACTCCAGTTAAATTTAAATTGTATGCCCACACAACAGTTTTTTTTGGGGCACCGTGGGGGTGTAAGAGACTGAGAAGGACTCGGCTATAGGGCTGGTGGTCAGTTAAACAACTTTAGCAACAACAAGAAAGTAACCTGAACTGGACATAATTGACATCATTCTCATGGCCAGCCAAAACATCCATTTCATGATTTGGTTGCTCAGACTCATCTGCATTTGATTTAAAGGCACTCCACACCTGCAAGTAAATTCTTCATTTGGTGGATTGAAATATAACAAAAGTTGGAAGTATTGCCCATGTAAAATTTGAGAACAAGTGGAAAAGAAAGTCACTAGAGATAACAACACCACAGAAGACAGCTTTGAGGAAGAAAGTAACAAAATGGAAGAGCAAAAGAAAGTGCCACTTACCCTTGCAAGAGTATCTGAGCTGCCGGTGACAAATACAGTTCCGTTGGCATTGAATGTACAACAAAATATTTGATGGCTCTGCGCACTAGTACTTGCCGATTGATTCCTCCCTAATGTTCATTTCATTACCAATTTAGCTTTCCACTCTCAACTTATTCAACCTTCAAATATAAAAGAAAGCACTAAAATTACCAGCAACAGATTCTATAGGCCTGGGGACATAGATACGAGGACTGATGTTGGAGTTCCTAGCATCCCAAATCCTACATGTTCCATCATCAGATGAACTGCAGACAGGGAATAGAACTGCTGTAAATACTGAGAGAAATGACACAAATTACATTGACACACTATTTTCACACTAAAGGTGAGACCATATCAAATCGTTGGTATGGCTCATGCTTTGTTTTGCAGTCCTATACATTTTCATTATGTTACCAAGCCAAACCCACCACCTTCAAACAAGTAAAGGTGAAAAAAAAATGACTCAAAAGAAAAAAAGGAAACAAAACAAAAAAAATAAAACGAAAAATAAAAATAAAAACAAAAACCAATTGTGTAAAGAACTATGAGTAGCAGATGAGCAATCCAATAAAATCAAAAAGTGAAACAGCTATTTAGGATGGAAAACTAGTATGATCCATCAACTTCATATAAAACCTCAAGCACAAAAGGCAGGCCAGTGACAATATTAATTTTTATCAAGAAAATATGTATCAATTAAGCCCAAATTAAAGCCCTTGCTGTCTGAAGCCAAAAGAATGCCAGTGGAAAAGTCAAAGGAGCAGTGATAATGTGAATGTTCAAATTCCCTTTATCTTGTAAATTAACAGGTAAGAATCTAGCAAGATAAACACATGCTCCGTGTCTATTTGACCAAAAGAATAAAAAAAATAAATAAAAGACTTGAAGTGCCACTTCTTTCCTGAAAGACAAGTTACATAGAAGTAATCAATCTCAGCAAGAAAAGAATGCAGACAGATCTTGCATGAAAACCCAAATAAATTTTGAACACTCTTCTAGGATACTCAAGGACTTGGCCTTACGACAGAAGTTGAAACACGGAGCCCAGTCTAGGACTAAATGCAATTGCGGTAACAGCACCAGTATGTCCTCGAAGAACTGATATTGGCAGGCCATCAGGCAGTCGCCACTGTTTCAAAAAAGAAACCTCAAATAGTCTGCCAAAAACCTGATTAGACTAGTTTAGAGCATGAGCAAGAAACTAACCACACGAATGATGCAGTCATTTGATGCGGATGCCACCGCAAAATTGTTTGAACTCACAGCTAAGTCAGTAATGTCACCCTTTCAATCATATAAAAAATTACAAGTTATTTACTTTATAATAGCAAAACATTGAACAAATTTGAATTCCACAAAGCTCACCTCATGCCCACGACAACTAGCCAAACAATATGCAGTTTCCATTGACCATATCTTTACCAGTCGATCATCTGAACCAGTAATAACATATCTACCAGAGCGATCGAATATTGCTGCAGAACATGGATGAGCAAGTTTAGTACACCAAAAGTGATAACTGCAGCATTCTCCATCTGAGGGCAAGCCATTAGCATATGAGGATAGCAACACGTGTATCTTGTTTAAATTCGCAGTTTGAAAAGCGGGGGATGAGGGCCTGTTGGTTGCACTAGCTTATGGAGAAAGTCAACCACAAGTTAATGTGAATGATTGATCCTTAAGAGCGTTGAGGTATTAAAATACCCAAGCTTGGCCATGCATATAACTTGGATACGACATTACTTTTAAAACTTATGACCAGTTGGATCTGATATGTTTTAAGTGTTCGCATATAAGTCATAGATCTGATATGTTTTCCAGAAAATAAAATAAAAGAAGATCTGTATATTAATATCTTTGTTTGCACTTCTATGAATATGAAACTGATCAGCATAACCATCTGCAAGTGCTAGGATCACTAAGACAGCAACAAATAACTCTTCAGAACTGGAGCATCCACTCATGCAAGTGCTAGGGATTAGAATTGTCACCCATTTCATGTAACAATGGACATCTATAGCAACAAATATCCCAGAAATCATATTTCAAGTTGCCCAAACAACCAAGTAAAGCAAAAAGGATGAGCCTCTGTCTCCTTTTCTTGGGAGCATACAACAACAGACTTAGGGAGATAGAGCCATGTTCAAGGAAGATTTACAATGAAAATCCCATGGTAATCTAGTTTCTTGGATCTAGTAGATGGTCCCAAAAAAGTTCAAATATTACTGAAGAAGTTAGAAAAAGAAAAATAGGCCCACAGTCTCCCTGTAATTATGGTTATGGAGAATTTTCAAGTTCCGAGAAGCATGATTCGTGGCAACAAAGAAAAAGCTAAAGATAGGATCATTATGAAGAGATGGGATGTGATAAAGACAAGCAGAAACCATCTTCCTTTCTATACACCTTATACAAACAAATGCAGGAAGCAAACCAACTTCCAGAACGTCTCCCGACGTGCATCAAGCTCAATTCACCCAAATATCCCACTAAAGCAAACTCATCTTCAATTTTTGGGTTAAAGAGCTCTCTCTCTCTCTCTCTCTCTCTCTCATTCATTTACTGTTTCCAGTTAGATGAAAAATAAAAGAGAAAAAGAGCACATTCCATGTTTGTAGTTTAACCAAATCCAAAAGGAAAAAAAAAATTACCACAATAGACTGCATTTCGATGTCCCCTTATCTTTTTAATATTCTGCATCTTTTGCACCATTGTTGATGGCTTTGCAATGGCATAGCAGGCAGCACGAGTAGATGGCGCTCGGTGGTGCCTTGTGAAACCACCCCCAATTTCCCTCAAACCTAGTCCACGGACCTGATCAGCTTGCTTATGAGGCCAACGCATGTAAATTGGAGGAGATTTGATTTTTTCATCTCCTCTACTCCTATCATCTAGACAAGGAATATGGAAAGAACGAGCTGTAAGTAAAATGTCGAAAAAAAAAACTATGAATATACTGATCTATGGTTGAGAACAAAGATAATATATATCTAGTTGTATAAAGCAAAATTGTTTCATTGAACTGCAATACAACTCTATCGCAGGATATTATCTCAATTGGTGGAAAATACACTCCAAGAAAAATTTATCCAGATAGTAACTTACAATCTTTATGGAGCTTAAAATTATGAATGATGAATGAATGATAGTAACTTACGACCCAATAGTGAAAAAGAGCCTGTTCCCAAAAGAGTGGGTACATCGGCTGCACGTGGAGCACAGCCTCTGCCTATGTTGTTTGATGGAGGTGCAACACAAAGCATCAGTTGCTTGAGAAGCTTTACCAAGTGATCCTTTTCAATATGAGGATACCTAAAAAGGCAAATAAAGAAAAAAAAAATTATAAAACAAAAGAAAGATCAGAACTAGTGAAATCAACCAATGACCAACTTCAAATCAGGTCGATAAAAAGATTCATTCTCTTCATAAAAAATAGGAGGTAGAACCAATAAAAATTTCTTTTTCGTTTCATCCCTGGAAGTATTATCTTTTTGCTGCATATCTGAACTAAGTCGGAAAGCCTTCAGTTGAGTTGAGTTATGTGTATCTGAACTCTTAAATAAGTCCCAAATAAGGATTAAAAGACTATATAAAATAGCAACACAACAAGTAGTACCACATGAGAAAAATGTGCAGACAAGAGGGGAACTTATGCTCTTGTACAGCCCTGGATTAGGACTACATATAAAAGAGCAAGTTTAGAATGATATGAAGATACCTTTCAACCAACTTATTGTAACTTAATGGAAAGGATATGCCATCATCATTTTCATCTCCACTATGCACTCCACTCCTTGAATACCAAGCATGATATCTTCTAGGTAAGAGCTGATGCTCCAGAAGTTCATTCCAAAATTGCCCAAAGGTTCTATGACAAGGCCCAGCAGAAAGAAAATGCATAATCAAAAAATAAACTTCTCTGAGGTCAATATCCACATCAATCTCCTCACTAGGGCTTGATTCTGAATCATCTAGTTCAGCTTTCTCATGCACTTTGCCAGCAAAACTCAATGGCTTCATGTTTAATGAAGGCCCACTGCTGGGAGGAACATATTTGCGAAGTGCCATACTTCTTCTAGAACCTAAAGTAAAACCACCAAGCATTCTTTCACAGCCTTCAGTAATAAAAGAACGAGAAAAAAAAAAAGATTTTATGACAATAGAAAAGCAATCAAGGTTCTAATTCTTGACAATTAAATCAATGAGGTCCAAATAAGGATTGATAATATAGAAATAATTTCCTGGTAAATTTATCATGAAATCTCTCAAAGGCTAATGAGAAAGAAAAAGATACAAGAATTGCAGAAATACTTCTTCTTGATAAATGCATAAATGCACAATCATGTATTTTTTGTTTTGGCCAAAAGCATACCTATCTCACTCCCTGGATGATCGTGCAACTACAAGTACAATTGAACAGACTTCCCATGCTCAAAGTAACACCAAGATAGCTTATGAACAGTTTTTCATTAGTTCTATATTAAGATATGGCTATTGACAAAATTGACCCAATCCTTTGGCAATTCTTTAGATATCCAAAATAAATATTAACAAAACTTTGTACTCTATAAATAAAGATTTCAAACTTTCTATCCAGGATACTTATTAATAGGCCCATAAGTTAAAGGAAGATATTGTTTGCGTCACATTTTGAACCAAGTAAATTGCTTATTTTCTGATTTTGTAATACTTTTATAAATCAACATTATTGAGATGATATTAATTGTGAAGAATAACATTATTTTATATCCTATCCTTGCCACAATTTATCATTTTTCTTAGAATTTGGCATATCATTATATCTGTCATTCATACTTGTGTATCATTTGTAAGGGGAAAAGCAGAGAAATATAGAGAAAACAATTCAAATGTGACTTTATTGAGCTAAGAACATCAATGCTAATCTTCCTTCTTGAAATTTTAGAATTTAGATTTTAAACTGATATAGACTTGCAACTCTGTGTTGCAGGCACGTGTGTGTGACAAGGCCATGTGCACAGGCAAAGGAGCATGGGGATAGTCAGGGCAGCCATTCCCACCGAAATCATTTAAAAAAAATTAGGTGTATATAATTTAAAATATTACAATCCCAAATAATGTTTCACTGCCCCAATAGTTATAACCCACCCCCTTGAAATTTTAAGGAAAAAAAAAATTCCCTCCTAAAATAAAAAAAAAATGTAAATGTTATTTATCCACTAAAAATTTAGATTTACAAACAATTGAGGAAAAAAAAAAGCAGCCATCCTATTTTAGTAGCATTTGACAAATGCCGGTGCAAGTAATTTTTTTTTTGGGGTAATATATGATGTAATCCATCCATCTTTGACTTCTGCCTCTCCACTTCTCTCATTCTCCTCTCTCCACTCTCTCCCACCTAGTTGATCCGAAACCCTCTCACGGATCTCCCTATTCCCGAGTCTTTGACTCAACCAGGTTCTGGTGACAGACTCCACTAGGGCTCTCACTTCCATTCTCTCCTATCCTCCTCTTTCCTATGTCTCCCACCTACCCCATCTAAATGACTCTAGCTCCTGTCTTTGACTCCATCCAATGACCATGAGGCATTAACCATTGTTGATTCCATCTCCAATCTCCCATCTTTCTTCAACTCCACCCTGCCCCTACGGTGGCTCTGACTCTCATAACTTTAAGCTCTCTCTCTCTCTCTCTCTCTCTCTCTCTCTCTCTCTCTCTCTCTCTCTCTCTCAATTGACATGCCTCAGCTCTAAACCCTAACACCCATATCAACCCATTCACTCCTCATGGAAATTAATGAAACAAACCACTAAAGAAACCGAATCCACAAAAATTCAAATTCTAATGATCCAAATCCTTATGCCAATTGAACAAGTACATAGAGATGCAAAATGTGTTGAGACAGTATTTTTTAAAATCCTAGTCCAGCCAGTAGAAACTTTCAATTCTACAACCATACCAATTTAGAGTTGTATGGATTGTATACTTTTCCTTTTAATTCATCAACCTGCATCCCAATTTGAATATCGTTGGCCAGGAAAAACCATAGAACATGTCTTAACCAGAATTACATCAGCAATGCTTTGCTTAGGTAAATGACCAGAGTAGAATTCATTCTCTGCCCTGCAACCTAGAATGGCCTTATTTTCAAATTCTCCTAATTCAGTCACAGCAAAGATTGAAAAGTTTGATGGGATTTTTCAGAAAAATTTCTGCCTAATATCCACCCTCCACTTGAAGTGATCATGTCCATGTCAAATGCTTCTTTGACACAACACTGCACAACTATTTGTACCTTATAATAAAAGAAATGCTAGATGGATCAAATTCCATATGGCGGTTCAGATCAGCATCCATTGACCACTTCCTAATCAAATATTTGTTTGAATTGGTGAAAATGTTTAGATGATTTCATTAAAAATTGGCCAAAAAATGCTGATAGATCCACCACATACAATTTGATCCATTTGGTCCATCTAATATATTGTTATCATAATGTAAACTTTTTATAAGTTTGTCATGTCACCCCTAGCTTGTATCAACTGAGACTTCATCACAAATTTGTTACATCTAAAAATCTTCTCCCCACTAGAAAGCACTCTCCCCATACATAATTACTAAACCATACATAATTAATTAGACCATATCTGCTGTGGCAGTCCACATCAGCAGTTTTCAACCAATTCCGAATCTAATGTTTGTTTGAATTTGTTACTCCTCATACAGAACCAATTAACTATCAACTTTTGCCCAAAGGTCAAGAATCAATAAGATTACTTAAAACAAAATGCATTGGAAAAAAATACTTATCAAATCAAACAGTGAACTGGAAAAATTACAACCAACATTAGGGCATTAAGAAAAACCACGATAACCCTAAAACAATTATGCAAGAAATTGAGAGAAAACCTTGAAGATTATGATCCAAATTAGTCAACCTGAGGAACAATCATCAGAGAACCGAAACTCCAAATCCTGGACTCTCCACAAATCACCATACATTCCTCTGCCACATCAAGAAAGCAAGGAATTCAACTCAGTTTCACTTAAATTCAAAGAACAATCCAAAACACATAAATACATGCCAAAACCTAACAATTAAAGATCCAATCAAACGCATGCCACAAGCCCTACATAATCTTTTTCACAAACTCGCATTCAACAATTCGAAAAAAGCCAAAATTCTAGATAGAGAAGCGTAGAGAGAGAAAAGCGTACCTTCAATGGAGTTAAATTAAAGACAAGCCAATGTTGCCGGAGAGAGAGAGATAAAGATCAGAAGCCGAATGGGGATCGAGAGGAGAGAGAAAATCCAAAAACCAGAGCGAGAGGGGGTTTTGAGATTATGGAAATTTTAGATTGTTCGAGGGAGCTCTGTGTGTCTCTTCGGAGTCTGAAGTTGGTTTCTAGAGAGAGAGATAGAAGGGGGGGAGAGAGAGAGAGAGAGAGAGAGAGAGAGAGAGGGGTCGAGGGCAGCGTTTTAAATCTCTACGCCCATTCTTCTCTAGATGCTTGGAACAAAAAATATATACAGAAATTAAAATTAGAAATGATTTTGAAGTCGGCGGACCACTCGCATTTGCGGAATTTACAGCATTGAAGCCGCAAACTTTGTTAGCGATTTAGCATGATCCGCATTCCCACCAAAATTTAATAATTAATTCTTATTTTAAATTAATAATAAATTATTTTTAACTAAATATCTGACTCATCTCGTTAATGTCCTCAAGGTTTTTTTTTTTTTTTTTTTCATATATGGTATTTAAAACTCCTTTTTTAAGAAAAATATTTTAAACTCGTCCTACAAAGAAAAACCAAATTATATTAATATTTTTTTAAAAAATTAATCTAATTTTGGTTGAATCTCACATCCTCTACCCTTAGAGGGTTTTAGATGGTGTTAATAAAAAAAAAAAAAAAAAAAAAACCAAGATATTTCTTTCATTTTTGTAGTTCACTCTTATGTACAAACCAATCATTTATGGCACAAGGGAGTCTTATATGAACAAAGCTTTATCAATTTTGGGTTCATATAACTCCTTGATTCCATGAACTTCGGACATATTTATTGTTGTCGGAGGAAATGCTCCACCCTATTATGCATAATCTCTGTTTTTTTTTTTTTTTCAATGGTTCAAACATTAAAAAATAATAATAATTTATTAGTCCATATATTTTTCAAGTAAAATAGTTGTTTTTTAAGATTAAAAATTAATACCAATGCCTAGTTAGTTTAATTAATGAATACTGATATTTCTTAAATAAAATATTAGTTTCGAGTCTAGAGAAATCAGGCATGGTGAAAATTTTGTCTTTTAAGGGTTCAACCTAACTCAAATCAAATTTAGTTAAATCCAATATCGTTACCAGATACTCTGATTTATAAAAAATGCCTCTTCGTTAAGTAAGTTTTGACATAAATAATATAGTCATTACCATAGAATCTCCTTAATATCAAGTCATTGAATGCTTGAAATGTGTAACAAAGAGTCCTTGTGTTGGTATTTTATGGCAAGTGATCATAAATAGACACGAAATTGAGAATACCCATCAGTGATTTTTACAAAGGCGAAAGAATAGAGATGCATTGTATGTGTTCTCTCTCTTTCTATTTATTTGCTTGGTGAAAGGATGGAAACAAGATAATTTTTAGTCTATTGAGTGACTTCCCCCCCCCCTCCTCTCTCTCTCTCTCTCTCTCTCTCTCTGTGGTTACATGTGTTACCATGAATGAAGTTGGCAAAACCAAATGAGCCAAATAAATAAATAAATAAATTATATATTAAGCGATAATTAACTTAGCCAAAAAATTATATAGTTAGTTTAATATAGAATATTAATATTTTTTAAATAAAATTTTAAATTTGAATTTTATATATAAAAATAACAGAGAAAAGAAGAGATTCGTCCCTTACAACCTGAATCAAGTTTAGTCGGATGATTATCTAATATTGATAATTTATTAAAAAATAATTTGTATAATTTTTTATCTTACTCGATTTTAAAAAGTGTTTACTCAATAATTTAGCCGGTTAGTTACCCTAAAAATAATGATTCTAGTTAAAATTAAATATTTTGTAATTTATAATTTACCCGTCGTCAATACGAGGGATATGAAATGCAGACGGTATTACTCTCTCAAGTATCTACTCTATGGTTTACCTATATTATGATAAAATTAATGGATAATTGATCTAATAGATAAGAGTATTAGATTTTTTAACCAAATTTCAAATTCAAATATTTAAAATGAAAAAGATTACGTTGTGAGAGTCGTCCTTAAATAGATCTAATAAGCGTTCGAATTGAATTAGTTAAAATATGATTTCAAATGCAGATCAGTATAATAAGAAAAAATTATCATAATAAAGGGTTATTCTAAAAAAAATAATTATTTATAATCTATAATTTGGCGGTCATCCATCTGAATGGAATGAAATGCTGATGGTCTTATTCTGTGTTAAAAGGACAGACAAATCGGAGCATCCAATAAGGTTGCATAGTTTGATACTAAGAAAGTGATTCATATGTCCGGTGAATTTTGTAGCCACAGACTATGGAGGATTGGGAATTTGAACAAGATACAGCATGCATTAATATATGTCCCAAACGCGCCTTGTTGGAGAGTGGAGCCAAATCAATAACAAAAAAGAAGCGAAAGAAAGTATAAATTAAATCTTGGGGAAAAATAAATAATATTTTGTCTTAGGAAATATGTAAATTATATAAAATTATAAATTATTCTGTATTTATCATTATATACTAAAAAAAATATCCAAATAAAAAAATTCTTATTTTTATTTAATTTTATAAAAAAAAAAGAAGAAAAAGGTAAGAACAATATTAGAGCTTGTTTTGATTTGAATTGTTTAGGGAGGAGGTTTGATTGTCATTGAAATTTGTCAAGTTGATTTTATTTTTTTCTTTTTTATAAATTTTTGGAATCTAATAATTAAATTGAATCTGATTAAATTTGATTCAATTCGGATTGGACCTTTAAGAAGTAAAATTCTCTCAATATTTGTTTTCTCCAGAAACAATAATCGAATTCGAAATCTTATTTAAGGAAAATTAGTGTTCAGATATCGAATCAAGTTAAATTGTAGTTAAATTATGATATTACAATTTGGCATTAGGTTCTAATACAAATAAAATCACCTCTAATTAATTTATTTGATTGGATAAAATAATTATTCGAGTACGTTGTTTTTAGAAAATTCATGAATTTAAATATTTTAAAATGAGGAAAATATATTGTTCGATAAAGTTTTAAAGAAAATAGGTCCAATAATCATATTACATCATATGAAGGAGTTTTATGACGGACCGATGGTTAATCCCAAACGTAGCCCAATTATAAGTCGGGTTAATAGTAATTAACCCTAATCCGATCATATTTATGAATAAATCAACCATCATATTACATGTTTAATAAACAAGTTATAGTAAGTGACCTAATAAAACTTGTAATTACCAAAAAATAAAAAATAAAAAAATCAAGTATCAGCACCATGAAAATTTATTAGAATAATTAGTGGTAAATATATGTATATTATTTTAATAATTAAGCACATTGCTGCAGTGAAGCCATCAGAGAATTATGGAGAAGCAGCCAGATTCGTTTATGATGATCACAACCAAAATCATGAATTCAAAGGGGGTGAAAGAGGGGTTCCAACGTAATGTTTGGGCTTATCTAGGCCTAGTATCACCATTTTGGTTAATGCGAGGCAACCCCTGCTAGCATATGTGTATCCTTATTTCAGCTATGCTGGCAATCCGCATGACATTTCTCTTCCCTATGTTTTATTCACTGCACCATCGGTCATGGTATGGGATGGCCAAAAAGGTACCAAAAAATTATCATTTTTTCATATACGTGTGGTGATTGAATACTATATAATTTTAATTAATATTTTGAATTCAAATATTAAAAATAAAAAAATAGATAAAAAAAAAATTAACCCTTAAAATAAACCTTATAGTGTTCAGACTAGATTAATCGAGTAACCGAGATATGGATCGGTCCAACACCAAAAAAAAAGGAAAAAAAGGTACCAAATTCTCTTTGATGCAATGTTGGATGCACTTTGCTCGGCTCTTGAAGGGGGGGCCCGTGGAGGTTCATTGGAGATTGTGGTGTCTGAAAGTAGTTGGCACTCTGCAGGAGCGTTTGGAACCTCTGCCGATAATGCTAGGACTTATTACTCAAATTGGGTTAGGCATGTCTAAAGGAGGTACTCCAAAGAGTCCCAATAGACCTGTTGAGACTTAACTTTTTGATATGTTTGATGAGAACAATATGCAGCCAGAGTTGGAGAAACATTTCGGATTGTTTTTCCCAAACGAAAAATTATGTTGACCAAGTAAAGGGACAGGTAAGCTGCCAGATACAAGTCACACCATTTCCCCTCTTCCAAAGACAACCTGGTCCATTTATTTTGTCTGTGACAGTGTGTAAAGGGCGGAATACCAAATTTAGTACCTTATGTAACAAGCGGTTTACTATAAATAATAGAATAATTTACAACCAACAAAACATTTGTTGTGAATCTCACAATCTTTATATTGTGCTCAGATTCCACATTCTTTCCCTGACTGTTTTCTTGCATACCCATCCGTCTCTGTGTCCCCGTCTCTCTTCTCTCTCTCTCTCTCTCTCTCTCTCTCTCTCTCTCTCCCCCGGCATCTTTTATTCTCTGAGAATGGTGAGCTCTAGGGAATCTGAGCTGGTGGAAAGGAAGAAAGGGTCTGTGGCTGAGAGAGAGATAGATGATGGTGATGAGAAGAAAGAGGAAATGGAATCTGTGGAGATGACATTTAAGGAGACAGAAGTTCCTTCATGGCGGCAGCAATTGACCATTAGAGCATTTATTGTGAGCTTTATATTGTCGGTGTTGTTTAGCTTCATAGTTATGAAGCTTAATCTCACGACGGGTATTATTCCTTCTCTCAATGTCTCTGCGGGTTTATTGGGATTCTTCTTTGTCAAGACATGGACAAAGATTTTGGAGAGGGCTAGGCTTTTGAGGCAACCTTTTACAAGGCAAGAAAATACTGTTATTCAGACTTGTGTTGTTGCATCCTCAGGCATCGCCTTCAGCGGGATGCCATCTCTCTCTCTCTCTCAATGAGCAAATTTCATAGTCTATCTCTATGTTGCAAATGATTCAAGCCTGAAGATGTTCAAATTCTTTCATTTCCTAAATGTGACAATTCAAGCTTAAACAACCTGAAAAACATGTTTAATTTCGGCTCATTCAACTAGTTAAATCGGTCAAGTTGAAATGAATGTACCTATACAAACAAGCTTGAATCCTAAATTCAAACTTGGCTTATCTATTAAATGAGCCAAACAATTGTGTGCTCGTGTTCAGCTCGCTTAGCTAGCTAAATAAAGAAGGCTCATGTACATCTACATTCATTTGCAATCTTAGTCATCTCTCATCATCATTGCTTCTGAAATATGCAGTTTATAACATACAAACAAGAAGAACAATAGATAAACAAAGAAGAATTTGGCCTTTCCTAATATAATATATGGTTCCCTTTTTGATAAGATTTGTGACTGGGACCATTTAGATCCTGTTCCCAAATAAACTGTCCGCAAAGGACATGAACATTTTAGGGCCACAAGAAGATGTGTTGCTTAAGGCCCGATATTGAATTACTTTCTGCATGTCTTCATTGATAAGGCTACATGAAACATCCGCATCATGCAATGATTGAGTGAATGAGCTCACGGGCATATGGAATATAGTGTGAACACGAAATTAGACACTCGTAGTGGCTCTTCACTTTAATCGTATCCTTTCCTGGGTCGTTCTATGATCCCATGAGTAGATCTAGACGTTTTCAAAGGAAAGGTCCCAAATTATTATTCGAAAGCTTTACAATATTATGAAAAGGTCTAAAGTTGTTATTGTAGTCTAAAGTCTAGTAACTGCGGGAAGGCTCTTGGCTATCCCTGGAAAGCATAATATATGATAAGAAGCCTAAAGCACTTGAAGGCCTGCGGTTACCATGGGAAGGCTTAAAATTATCGTTGAAACGCCTAATATTACTGCGGGCATAGATACAATAACAAAAATATGAATTTTAATCTCAATATTTAGAATCGATCATTTGAGAAATAAGCATATAGATAATTAAAATATATAAATATTATATATTGGTTTAATTTGTGCAGATTTTTTTACACCACTCATTCTTATCTACGACCATCTTTTCGTCTAAACGCTTAATTATTATATTTTTACGGATAATTTGTATCTAAATTTTTAACGATTTATCTTTACGTTTTACTAAATCTCTTATATTTAAGTTTTCGATTATTCTAACTAATACATCTTTGGATCTTTTTCATACATATTCAAACAATTTCAGATGACACTTACGCATTTTATTTACAATTAAACTAATTTCTAATTTGTTATGAATTTTTTCATTTTTAATTTTATCTCTTCTAGTTTTACCCCTGTGAATACATATACTTGTGGGAATTGTGGAATTTTCCTATTTTATGATAGAACCAAATATTTTCATGGTCTGGATAAACAGGAGGGTTCGGAAGCTACCTGTTTGGTATGAGCGAGGTTGTTGCAAAGCAGTCGGCAGAAGAAAACTATGCAGGAAACTTTAAGAACCCCAGTGTGGGATGGATGATTGGATTCTTATTCATTGTCAGTTTTCTAGGCCTCTTCTCTGTCTTGCCTCTGCGTAAGGTAGTATAACCCCATTCTTTTTCTTTCTTTCAACTCAAAAAATGTGGCTTTCCCTAATGTGCAATTTGCCTTCTTCATTTTTTTTCCCCTTCAGATCATGGTCGTAGACTTTAAATTGATCTATCCAAGTGGCACTGCAACTGCTCATCTTATTAACAGCTTCCACACTCCTCAAGGAGCCAGTCTAGCCAAGTCTCTCTCTCTCTCTCTCTCTCTCTCACATTCTCTCTCTCCAAGTTGACCTTTTAAGACTAATATGAAGTGCCTTTTGAGCTATGTAAAGGAAGCAAGTGAAAGCTTTGGGGAAGTTCTTCTCCTTCAGCTTCTTGTGGGGTATGTTCCAGTGGTTCTTTGCTGCTGCAGATGGATGTGGATTCAGTAGCTTCCCTACCTTCGGCCTTAAAGCCTTTGATCACAAGTAATTGATCAAACACCTTTCCTTTGTTCATTTGCATTCTGTATATAACAAAAACACATTGCCATTTTAGCACATTAAATCATTGTATTCCAATAATTCATTCTTGACAATCTTCGGATATGCCTTGTCACATACCAGGTTTTATTTTGATTTCTCGGCCACATATGTGGGGGTGGGTATGATTTGCCCATATATCATTAACATATCTCTGCTAGTTGGAGCAGTTCTTTCCTGGGGTGTCATGTGGCCTCTCATTGACACCAAAAAGGGTGTTTGGTATGATGCAGACCTCAAGCCGAGCAGTCTTCATGGCCTCCAAGGTTACAAGGTAAAAGTAAAAAGATAAAAAAATTTTAAAATTTTAAAAAATGAGCATGTTCGCATCAAAAATGTCCTTCAGACATGACAGTTTCTAACTTAAAATAGTCCAAAATTTTCAAAATTTCACGAGGGAAGTGCCTAAGTATGGCTTGATTACGATGCAGGTTTTCATTGCCATCTTTCTGATTCTTGGTGATGGATTATACAACCTAGTTAAGGTCTTAAGTCGGACCCTCATTGGCTTGTATTCCCAACTTTGTAACAAGGATTCTGTTCTCCCTGTGTTGGATAAACCGGATTTTTCTGAAGAAACAAAAGAGACATTGTCCTATGATGACCAAATTAGGACCAAACTCTTCCTCAAAGACCAAATTCCAAATTGGGTGGCAATCTCCGGTTATGTTGGCATAGCTGCCATTTCCATTGGAGTCCTCCCCCACGTCTTCCCCCCACTCAAATGGTACTACATTTTGATAATCTACATCTTCGCTCCAGTGCTCGCCTTCTGCAATGCTTATGGCTGTGGACTCACGGACTGGTCTCTTGCCTCAACCTATGGAAAGCTTGCCATCTTCATTATTGGAGCGTGGGCAGGAGCTGCTCATGGTGGTGTTCTAGCGGGTCTAGCTGCTTGTGGTGTGATGATGAACATCGTCTCCACAGCTTCTGACCTAATGCAGGACTTCAAGACAGGCTATATGACATTGGCTTCACCAAGATCTATGTTTGTGAGCCAAATTGTCGGTACTGCAATGGGATGCGTGATTTCTCCTTGTGTTTTCTGGCTCTTCTACACAGCCTACCCTGGATTTGGAACTCCAGACTCTGAATACCAAGCACCATATGCTCTTGTTTATAGGAACATATCCCTTTTGGGTGTGCAAGGCTTTTCGTCTTTGCCAAAGAATTGTCTCCTCCTTTGCCTTGTATTCTTTGCAGGAGCTATTGTTGTGAATGGTATTAGAGACTTGGTGCCGCGAAAGGTGTCTGCCTATATTCCTCTTCCAATGGCCATGGCTATACCCTTCTATCTTGGGTCATACTTTGCCATTGACATGTGTCTAGGAAGTTTGATCCTCTTTTTGTGGACGAAGTCAAACAAGGCTCAAGCTGAGGCATATGCACCAGCTGTGGCTTCTGGTTTGATTTGCGGTGATGGCATTTGGACTTTGCCAAGTTCATTACTTGCTTTGCTCGGAGTGAAGGCACCTATTTGCATGAAGTTCCTGTCTAGAAGCCAAAATGACAAGGTTGATGCATTCTTAGCTTCTTGATTCCTAGAAGAAAATGTTGGGCAGTTGACCTAATTAGCTATGTTACTTATGTGTATCTATTGCCTTCTCTTGTATAAGTTGGTGTGCAGTCTTGTAACTTTGTCCTGTAAATTTATGCTAGAGATTGAAGGTTTCACTAACACAATCTTGAGGTACAAAATAAGATTCATGATCTGACTAATCCGATTCGAATGCTGGTCGGACCTATTTTAAAGGGTAATTTTTTCTATTCTCAAGTTTTGAGTCCAAGATTTAATTAAAAGAGTTAGCACTCTTACTAGGTTGACTGTGCGTTAGTTCCTTTGATCAACCTTCTGTGATATGTTTTGGGTGGAAAAGCCAGGACAACCTCGATCACCATCTTCGGCCTTTGATATTCCATCTCTCCGGCTATTTTCAGGGTCATTATAAAGCCCTCCAACCAACTAAATCTGGTTTCGGCCTTAAAAGTTATGGACTCCACATTGACTACCCAACCCACCAAGCCCTCCCAAGCAATCAATGCTTCCACCCCAAAGTCGTTTTCTTTGGAATATTTCAATTTTTTTTTTTTATTTTTTCACATGCCGATATTTGAGTTACACTGATTAATCTGATCCGAGTACTGTGAGATCCATCATGGGGTTAGTCTTCTCAAATTTTGTTTCTTTGTTTCTATGACTCGAACTTAATACTTATGATTAAAGGAATGCAGCATCTAAATATGGAAGTTTAGTGAAATATTTCAATTGATAGCTTCGTAAAAGGGCCCTTGTTAACCATTAAAATTTTAACCCAAAATGCAAGAATCCAGGTGAAAATAAGTTTATTAATTAAATAGTAATATTAAATAAATTAAATACCATGTCTTATCGATTTATATCGCTGATTCAAATAAATATCTAACTAAAAATTAATTAAAACGTGTTGATAATTTGATTAAAATGAAAATTATAACTTGATTCATTTGTATATCTCCAATGGTTGAGAAAATTTTAGTTAACTACTATTTATTTATTTTTACTATATTTAATTAATTTTTTAATTTTAAATTCACTATTGTGAACTTTTAAAATTTTTGAATTTTTAAAAATTTAATATTAATGATGAGGATATTCTACCTCAACCAAATTGTATATAGGGATTTTTTTTTTTTTTGTATTTTGCATTTTTTGTAATTTGACATGGACATTTGAACCTAAGTCCTACCTTATTGCAAATGGATGAGCTATTTTGTATACGTGAGAATAGTTTCTCAGACATTTCATGAGCAAACTCACGTAAGTGCTTTTCCATATTTGACTGTATATTAAACTTAAATACATTCGCCGATAAATAATAATTCAACTGACATATCCCTTTCTTCCTTACAAATTTTAGTCTTGTCAAATTACGTGTTGTCTATGAGGGTCTCCGAACCTCGATGGACCATCAATCTTCTCTTGTGATCCTACAACTGGACTCCTCAATGGTAGTTAAGGATTTGAAGTCTCATAGTCCGGTTTCTCATCGAAACTCCCACTTACTGATTGTAGGATATTTATTCGAAAGCTTTTAATTCGAGAAGTTCAATATGTCTCTAGAGAAAGAAACTCATGCGCCGATACTCTTGCTAAGTTGGGTCATCGAGTCTCCCTAGGGGTTCATCCTCTTCACTCTCCTGTGAGATTCTTTGTTTATTAAAGAGAGACTTGAGGGGGGTATGGCCTCCTTTAGAGTGTAATCTTGGTTCCTTATTCTCCTTCTCGTAATCAAAAAATACATATAATAGTAAAAAGAAAACTTTACCTTCCGGCACATTTTCCATTAGGAAGAAAATAACAGTTGAGGAGAAAAGTTGCAACCCCTTTTCCTTAGTCAAAATCAGGCATTAATATAGTCGAAAGCTGATTTTTCCCAAATGTCATATTCTCTTAATTTGCGGGTTGAAAAAGAAACTTCTAACCTCAAAAAGTTTTCGTTAGCGGCCATAATACATCAAGAAAATTTGAATACCTTGGAACTCTGTCGATCTGATGTATCAATCTCTATCAATATAATAGAAAAATTTGTGCGTGTAGTGATCATGGATTTCGAATTCGAGTAAAAAAAAAATAGAAAAATAGAATTTAAAAGAATCAATCTCATAATAGACCTTATAGTATTTGAGTCGAATTAATCGACACAACCCAAATATCGATCGATAAAAAAAATTTATATCAATATAATTTTAAAATATTTTAATTAATTTAAAATTTTTGAATTTTTTTATTTTACTTTTAAAATTGAATCTATTAATTCTAACGTACTTCTAACCATTTTAAAAGGTCTGAAAGTTTATTTGGGTTTGGTATCATAGTTCTCTTTTAAATTTAGCAGACAACTCTCAGACTATAAACAGTATTACCAAACTTTTATTAATATTGATCGTTTGATACAAGTAATTAATAATATTTCTTTTATTCATATCTCTCGTTTCGTTTCGATAAAATTTTATGAACAAATCATCTAGACAAGTTATTTATCATCCTAATCCATTTTTAACTTATTCTAATCACCTCTTTTCTCCGATAATACCAATGCCGATGAAAAAAAAAAAAAAAAAAATCTTACGTACATTGATAGGTGGCAAGAATTAATAGTTTTTGTTTTTGGATTAAAATTAATCAACTTGTTAATAGCCAAATGCTAATTACATGAAGAGATGCTTGCGCATGCGTCATTGTGTGCGTAATTTTGTCCATTTGGCCAATATCTTATGAGCACCTTTAATTTTTAATTTTCTATATAAATAGGCACGTTCCTTTTTTTCTTTTTAAGCAGATTTTCTTATTATCGATCGATCAGTATTCGGATTTTGATCAACTAATCTAATCTAACTGTTATGAAATATATTAAAAGATTGATTTTTTTATATTTTATTTTTTTATTTTTATAATTTAAATTCAAAATTTATATTCAGGGAGCGTAACGCAAGACCTCGGTGCACGTTGCCCTTTAATTGAATTCAATATGATTATCGAATACCGATAGTTTATTAAAAAAGAGTTGATTTTTTTCAAATGATACTTTAATCCGCTAATATATTTTTTTTAGAATTATGATTATTCAATCATTTTTTTATTTTAATACAATAATCATAAAAGACATTTAAAATGGAACAGTGGGAATTTTTTCTTGGCAGCCTCCTTTAATTGTTTTTCCATTTTTCCTCCTTAAAGCTACTTTATTTTTTATTTTTTATTTTTTCGAATCATATGTATATCAGACATAAGGTCCCTACGTTAGGATAAATCATCTAGTAGGCCAGAGGATATGCTTCAAATCATTTCATATGGTTGACATCTTCAATGGGAATTGTGACTAGACTCCACTTGAATGAACTACATAGTACCATTCCTTTTTTTTTTAAAATAAAGAAATATTATTTAACTCTCAACCTATTTCCAACAATAAAATATTTTATTTTATTTTTTAAAAAATAAAAGACTAATCTACCCGAAATTTTATATTTTTAGAATAATTTTGAAAATTAGGTAATCTTTATCGGAAAATGAAACCACTTGAAGCCACCAAACACTACTGAAACAGTTTATGAAAAAAGAGTAATACTATATAAATCAGAAATACAATATAACAATATATATATATACTAATAAAAAATTTAACTTTTTAAATTAGGAAAATAAAATAATCAAAATTTTTTAAAATTTATTAATTTTGAATTTATCAAAATATTTTTCATATTAGTTAAAAATTAATTTAAAATGTATTAAGTTGGACTATTATATAAATCCATTTAATTTCTCTGGTTTTTAGTTTTCTAAATTTTTTTAGTTTAATCAAAAACCGTTAATCGAAAGTTATAAAATAGAATAATCTTTTTATATAATTACTAATTAAATCAGAATTATCGCTAAAATTTGAATATTCATTTTTTGATAAAATTATCGGTTTTATATAAATATATATAAATATATATATATATATATATATTATTTTTTAAAATTTAGAGCATGCTAATCTAGATCATTGTCATGTCTGCGGGCGTACAATTTTGAATACTTGAATACTACCAAATTCTGAAACAATGGTAATCCAAATGCATGGTTTTGTCGTGTTTGATGGTAATGGACCACATTCCGTGAATGAAGAAGACACACCCTTTCTTTTTTCTACCCTCGCACAAAAGTTTACTCATGTCCTAATTTTGGTAGGTAAGTCAAAACAAGATGATCCGTACAAAGGTCGGCGGCACAAAACTGCCTCCCAAAATTAATTCCCAATAAATAATAAAAAATATATATATTTTGTGGTATCAAAAAAACAAAAAATAAAAAATAAAAAAATAAAAAAATAAAATTGAAAATAATTAAATATAGAAAAAATCTATAATTTCTTTTTCTGTTTATTATGAGATTTATAGATTTAAAACTATAAAATAGAATATAACTATTTTTTATTTAATAAATAAATAAATTATAATTATTAAAATTCAAATTTATACAATTAAAAAAGTTATTCGCTCAACTGACATTGTTTTTTTTTTATTTTAAAATATCTCATATTTAAATCTCTCTATATATCAAAAATAAAAAATAATTTGACCGTTTTATTAAATCAATATATCTTAATTAAATCAATTAAATTTGTTTAAAAAAGCAAACTTATCTGGAAGATATGTGTAACTTTGACTCATTTAGTCAAATTATAAAAATTATTTTTCAGATTTTTTATATGAAAAGTAAATTAAAATTTTCGGGTGTCTCCCAGAAGCTGCTAGTAAAAGAAAGGCGGCGTGACCTTATCTTTTGAGAGCCTCCGCGGAATGTCTATGGGCTTAATTTAGATATATACATTCCTATCGTCTTTTGGGCACTAATTATTTTTATTTTAATTAATGAGAAGTAAAAATAATTTTTATTTTTATATAAATCATTTATATTTAATAATTATATTAAATTTAACTAAATTCGATATTACTCGATCTGTTATTTTTATCTCTAAGCACAAAATTGATTTGCAATTCTTTCTTGTCCTTTGGCAAATGGGAAAGAGAAACCCCACACTACTTAATGCTTCTTATTTTTATTTTTTTAATTTCTGTTTAAGATCATATTGTAATTAAACTAAAAATATCAAATCTACTATTTCCTCTAAAGATTTTGGAGAAATTCTATATAAATTAAATAAATAAAATTTTACACAACACTCTATTGTAGTATATTTTGATTAATTTTAAATTAAATTATTGAAGTATTCTGACTGATTTTTAATTAGAATATAATAATATGAAAATATATAAGATTTAATTTATTTGATTTTTCATTTTTAATCCTTCAAGATTTAATTTATTTGACCTTGATTTTAAAATCAGAAGCACCAAACAATTGATTTGGCTTTTTCTTAAAATGTGGATTAGGACATTTAAAAAATCATAAAATAAAATCGAGAATCAAACAATAAAGAATTATAAAATTAGAACTATCGTCGTAATTTCAACTTTGTTTGGAACTTTGAATATATCTATTAAATATGAACGATTCTCTACATTAAATAAGAAATAAATATGGGATAAACATCCACCCGAACAAGTTTTATTATACTAATGTTTTTTTATTAACTTTGATTGGTCATCACCCGGGAATTTCTTGAATCGACCGTTACAAAACTCATTTTGTGTAGGTGGATTTCCCGATATTATTTTTTCTATATTTAGGGAGAGTCGAACTCCGACCTGATTAAGAAACGAAAATATTTATCTCATTTACGATAACAAGTGTTAGTTTATTATACTAACGTTGGATACATGAAACATACGCTTCAATTGTGAATTAGAATCCTATGTAGACTAATATTTTTTTATTCTTAGAAAGAAAAGATAAAAACAAGAAAATATAATCTTGAATAGTCAAATACTTCTATATATACAAAAGGACATTTATGGTAGGAGAATAATAATTTAAAGATAAAATTTTCCCACAAAAGTTACTTTCATAAAATTTGCTCCTATAAAAAGTAGTCTTTCCTATTTTATGGCAACAAAAAGGGAAAATTTTTGACCTAATAATTTTTATTTATTTTCCCTTTTTTAGAGAGAGAAAGTTGTGTAAAAAGCAAAAAAAATAATATATATTTTTTTGTATTTTTAAAAAGTTTTCTTCTCTTCTTTAATTCTACTCTTAATTAGGGTAAAATTTACTCACATTTGAAAAAAAAAATAGTATTTACCAAACACGCTATTTAAAAAATTAAAATTTTACAAGAATAATATTTTATACCTTTTTCTTTTCCATATTATCACACAAAATTTGTATTTATTTTATTTTCCCTTGCCAGCCCTTCTCTCTCTCTCTAAATCAAAATCGGCTTAAAGAAAGAACCAAAAATGAAAAGGAAAGAACAAGGGCCTTTTCTTTTACCTATCATAAAATATAAAGTTCAATGACCGGGTAAGCATAAGCTGGCGGATCATACACGTTTTCATGCTTCCCAAATATGGAAGATTCCTCTCACTTGTTCCTTTGTTCCAACCAATCCAAACCAAACAAGCCCTAAAAATCTGACCTTCTCCCCCTTTTCCTCCTCAATATATACCCCTCTCGGATATCGCTTAAGCCTCCCTTCTGTTTCTTTCTCTCTCTTCAAGCGTTCATTGTGTTTCTCTTTGAAGCTTTATTGATCAGCTAAGTCCTCTATTCCTTGCTTGATTTCAATCTTGTTTTCTCTTTACCTTTTCTGGGTTTGTTCAATAAACCTTGGATTGGTTCTAGGGTTTTGTTAAATTTGTGAAAAAATCCAATCTTTTAGATCTATTTCTGAGATTGAGTTTTAAGGTTTTTTTGGGGATGATCTCTATGTTGGTGGGATTTCATCAGTGGAAAGTTTATCTCTAACATCTTTTTAATGTACCTCGTACGTCGTATTCGTCTTCTTCAGTCTTTCTCTGTTGTCTTTCTTTACTGGTTTTATGTGTTCTCATAAGAAACTCTAATCTTCTCTGCGCTCGATCTATTTCATTCCTTTATAAGAACAACCATTTGAAGAAAAGATTTAACTTTGGTTTGATCCTTAAAAGTTCCAAACACCTGTTTGCAAATTGCATCGAATTTATAGTTACAATCATCGTCAAAACACAACGAAAACAGAGGAGCTAACAAAAATGGCATCGTATGTTCACAATGTGAGCTCTGGCTCGGAAGCAGACACACGATATGAAATGATTGATGAGAGGAAGCGAAGGAGAATGATCTCAAATCGTGAATCGGCTCGAAGATCTCGAATGAGGAAGAGACAGCATTTGGATGATTTGATCAACGAAGTGAGCAAACTGCAAAAAGCAAACAGTGAAATTGCCCAGCAAATAAATCAGACTTCACAGCTCCATGCAGGAATTGAGAACGAAAACAACATTTTGAGAGCTCAAGTGATGGAACTGAATGACAGATTGGAATCACTGAATTCTGTTTTAGGGATTGTCGAGGAAGTCAAAGGTTACTCATTTGATCTTCCTCAGATGGCAGATCCTCTGCTCAAGCCATGGCAGCTTCCCTACCCATCTCAGCCTCTCATGGCTTCTGCAAGCATGTTTCAGTTCTGAAAATGATGACTTTTCTGGTGTTTGAGATCTTGTGTCTTTTAGGGTCTTACGTTTCGGTTGTGTTTTTATCTAGGTTTTTTATTTGTCGTCTGATGGTAAGATTAGGTGCTCTTTTTATTTTTATTTTTTTTAGGGCTGTATTTATTTGAATTTGCACTAATATTCTCTTATTGTGTCCATTTCAAGTCATTTCTACGACTTTTCGCATTGATCTTTTGATTTTGCAACATTGGATATCGGTAATATTTTGAATTTAAATTTTATATATAAAAAATATATATATTAAATATATAAATAAATAAATAAATTATAAGCACTTGATTGCATAGAATGCAAAATTTTAGATATTTGATTACAAAAGATTAAAAATTTAAGTAATAAGAATAAAGAAATGAGATTTAAAAAATTCAATCTCTTATGAATCTCATGGCTCGAATTGAATTCATCAAGTGAAACCCAGATACCGTTTAATAGTAAAAAAGATCCACTTACACCAAAAAAAAAAGTCAATTCAAGTTTGCTTACCATAAGCCACACCTTTGAGCCCTTGAATACTCTTGGCAAGATTTTCAAGTTCCATTCTCATTAGAAGTAATAGGTTGGCAGCTTATTCCCACGTAAAAGGACATTAATCGGATTGCAAACTAAGTAAATAGACAGAAGACAATGATCTCAACACAAAATTTGTCAACACTATTAGTGTTACCTAGGAATCAAATATTTCTAGCAAAGTCGAATTAAGTCTAGTCACCATATATGAAACCCATGTGTTTGTACATATTCTGAACAAGTTCTCAGAATTCTCTTCATTTAGTTATATGTTTGACAAGTTTAGAGTTGTAACAAGTTCTCAATACTAAAATCTATCCATATTTTGGCATTCCTTATTAGCTTTAGTTAAATAAGAAAAAGATAATACTCCGAGTAGAGTCAAGTGATCTATGTGACTACAAATAGCATCTGTAGATTCATATATAGTTCTCCTCACAAATTACTTTTGTTCCCACGGCTAAACTTCATCGATGGAACTGGACAACTTGCCAATTATGAGCTAAATACTGAGAAGACAACTAGTTTCACCCAAAATTATCCATGTTTAAGTGATTCTAATGAGCTATAATCTGTTAAGGAAACATATTGCTTCAAGTAAGTTCACTTTTCTGTGTCAGTGGGGAAACAAAGCTCATATCTGCAATGTCACCGTCACCTGAGTTATTTGGTTAATGATTTTTGGGTCACATAAAGCGTATAGGCAACTTGCTCATTAAAGCCAAGACATTCAAATACTTCCTATCAGCTTTCAATAAAAAAAATATATATTGCAATAAAATTCATGATTTAATAATATAAACAATAAAAAATTCACTGATTTCAATAAAATTCTACCATCACGACAATATTGATAATGAAACTTTTAATCGGATAATAAATAAATAAGAAAAGGTAATAAAATTCTATAATTCTCTAAAAATCAAATTACGGATCGGAAGAATTCCCGACATACATCATTCTCCATGCTCTACTTCTTAGGATCCAACCACAAATTCACTAGGCTGTTGGGATCAATCAATATCAAATTACCCTATATGTTTGTTGGAAGGCAGTATTCATGGTTTAAAGGAAGAGAAATTCTCCTAGATCATAATAAAAAATGTGACTTAGAGAGGTTTAAAAAAAGCATTCCCGGGCCTTTTGCTCCTCAATCACTGCCTTCTTGTTGGATATTGTGACAATGCTTGCTTTTTGCTGATCAACCATTGTGATTTTACGCCATCAGATCTAGTCATTTAGGCAAGCTGGTTTCCAAGCAAGTTTAAACTAGCGACGGCATTATCCAACCAAGAAAACCAGATCAACCCCTACGGTAAACTGAACAAAAGGAGGGAACCCAATAACTAGCTTTTGCACATACATAAAAATCCAGCCATAGGTGCTCTGTGTGTGTGTGTGTGTGTGTGTGTGAGAGAGAGAGAGAGAGAGAGAGATTAACCATAAGTAATAAACGTTTGGTAATCATCAGCTTTGAAAAATAAGGCTGGGATTACATAACCAGTGAAAAAGGCAATTGAATCGCCAGTCCTTTTCCCAGATCTTCTCAACCAAACTTCCGTATAGAAAGAGAATGAATCAGTGTACCCTTCCACCCCACAAGGAGGGCCTTTTCATTCAAATCAAGTGTGCAACAACTTCCATGCTTAAACTTCTCAAGAAGTAAGTTCGCTTGGTATAGGGCTGACATGCTGAGGTCTATCTGTGTCATTCCAAACCGTGCAAACCAATCTTTACATTCCATATCACTCTTTCTGCCCCATCAGTTGCCATGATGTTTCGAATCCCCTCATGGAAGTATAAAGCTTCTGTCTTCATCCGAGCCTCATCGTTATGAGTCATACAAGCCTCTAAGCAATCAAAATATGCACTATAGAAGAATAGTACTTCATAGAATCTATTTACAAAACTTGGTGAATTTTGATTGGACTCAACTTCAATGACCACCATGATCAAAGGATTTAGTTTCTTAATCACTCTCATAAGGGACTCCAGCCTATCCGGTTTTGAAATCTATGTGAACAAATATATTGGTGCGTACTAAACAACCACCTCATCATCATCTCCCTTAAAATGACTTTCCTTCAGAAATTTTACATCCGAGACCATCACAATGTTGAATGAAAATGGAATGTTCAATGTTTTCGCGAAACCTGTGGGGTGTTTTCCTATTTCCTCATTTTTTTCCCTTGCAAATCGCTGTTATCTTCAAAAGATCAAGTGAGCAATCACTTTTAGCCAAAAGAGCTTGCATTAACAATGACCACTGTGCTCCACTTCGAATTGTAAAATCAATCAAGTGGTCTTTCTTGGTAAGGCCACATTTTCTACAATGGCTTGAATAGCACTGAACTCTGCAACTTGGGCCATGGGAACTTGTTGGTACAATGGAAAGGAAGAGGAATCTGATATCATCATTGCTTCTTTAACATCAAATGAGTCTTGCTTTGCTCGAGCAGAACTCTTCAACACAGTTTGTCCTGTTTCCTGATCTATCCTCTCTTGAAGGGCTTCACGAAAGTATTATTCAATTCTTTGGACTGGATTTCCTGTACTTAAAGACATATTATCACACATGTTGAGCAATTTGAGTGCGTGGTCATATCGCTGATAAGCTAACTTCTCAGCAGAAGCCATAAGAAATTGGACAAGTTCTATATGTCTTGTCTCCTCTTCGGAGAGGCCACAGAATGATGAGCCATATGGGTGGATATTGATGGAGATGTCATCAATCTTTTTGGAGGAATTTATGATGCTAGCTCCAGCCAGCTTCACGACCATTACGGATGAAAACCTCCAACCACTGACCAAAACTGGACGTTGCATCAAATTTTCTGCCATTCAATCCCCTTAACCCACTTTGGAAATTCTTCAGAAGCTCAACTGAGGATAAAGGAATTGTTTGCAGACTTTCCTTCCTCACTTCAACCATTTCAGGTCCAGCTGGGATATGAATTTCATCAAGTCCTGAAATTTTCTTCTGACCAGATTGAGTTGGTGGATAGACAATATCAAAGCTGATATTATCTACAACTCCTGAACCTGAGAGCAGCTGTTGTTCATATATGGACAACATAATTTCCTCTACAGCCGCACAATCTTGAAAGTATCCAAATTCAGGCCAGAGGCTATCAATCTCCACCGACTTCCCCCAGTTTTCTGTATCATTCACATGAGTCTGCTTCAATTTCCGCCCTCCTTCCCACATCTCAAACCTTTGGAAGAACTGCACACATCTTGAATTTCATCGAAATCAATCTGATTGAAACAGGACTTGCAGTTCTCCATCCCAAATTGTAAGTTGAGGCAATGGTGTTCACGGGATTTCCTTATGGGGAAGGGTACATTCAAGTCATAAAGAAGACATATAGCAAAAACAACCTTGGCCATAGAAAGACGGTTTAAATAGTATTTCACAAAGCTGATTCATATGTTCTATCGGCGAGGCAAGGGAAGTAATTTCAGCATAAGAATGATCACCCACAAGTTGATTTATAGGTTCAATCATTTTCCTTCGATATTGTTAACAAGGGTTTGCTTCCAAAGCATGTTTAAGACCATGATCAGTGGGAACAATGTGCGATAAAAAATTTGAGCAATTGCAAAACAATATTATAAACAAGGTCAAAGAACTTATTATCTCTTTGAATACAAACAAGAGAGAGAGAGAGAGAGAGAGAGATGATGGAAGACACAAGGAAAAGTGGAAATGCTGTTTTTTCTGAAATTGAGAAAGTTGTTCCTTGGCATCCTCGTGAACAATTTGTAATCCTTTTCCCAATATATATCTTCCTAGGGATTTTGAATAACACCAGCTTGCATTCAAATCTTAGGCAAGTTGGTAGGAGATGCACCTTTCTCTAGGCAAGATCCAAGGTTCAAACTTTGGTGATTGCATTAGGGAGGTTTGGAGCTCACATTCAAGGTATTACTATGTGTTTGCCCGTGTGGCTTGCAGGCTATTCTGTGAGTCCAATGAGTTTACAACGTGCACACTCGACAAAATAATGGTCGAGGTTTCCACCATAATCAAAAAGTAAATAAGACCAACTTAGCTCTTACATTTACAAAGGGGATCTGCCATCTAGTTCTAGGAGGAAATGTTACAGTAAGTACTTGGGGAAATCTTAATGTGTGGAAAAATTGCGTAGTGAAGGGTGTTCTAATGGAATTTAAAATTAAAAAGATAGGCACACGATGATATGGCACCTGCTTCCACATCTTTCTGTCCTGTTTTGGCTTTTAAATGGAGCAGTTCTTATGTTCACAAGGAGCAGAAAACCGACTTCCACAATAAGAACTGAAACAAGGATCCCATCATATCAAGAAATAAGAGAGAGAGAGAGAGAGAGAGAATGAATTCTCCAAGAAAAGAAACCAGATTGGTACTGGATAATTCTTCCACACTGCTAATAATAGGATGAAAAACTCAAACAAAACTTTCCAAAAACCATCTCTGGGAAAGGAAACATGGGATAACCATCAACCTTAATGTTTGTGAAATAGCAAAAATGGGCAATCCATGTACATAAACCTTCTGCTATTATTCACCATTTATTGCTTTATTTTCTGATCAGAGGAACATCCAAGAAGTAAGAGAAAAGATCGGTGTCCCTTTCCAGCCAATGATTAGGCTTTTCCCATTCATTTCAAGCGTGCAAAAACTTCCACAAGGAAAAGTTTGAGTGATGAGCTGTGCTTGATACAAGGATGACATGCTTAAATCTCTTTCTAGTATTCCAAATTTTGAGAAATATGCTCTCCAAGTATCAACTTTCACATGCCGAAGTGTTCTTTCCTTTCCTTCTTTCCCTATTATATTTCGAATAGCCTCACCACAGTACAATTCTTCAATTGGTCTTCTGTTGACATCATCTGGCTGCATGAATGCTTCAATCATATCAAAGAAAGCATTGTAGAAGAAGAAAGCCTCAATAAATCGATTAAGAAAAGATGGCGAGTTGTTGTTGGCCTCAACTTCATTAACCACCATTATATGCGGACGTAGATTTTTTATCACTTTCATTAGAGATTCCATGCTATCTGGTTGAGCAATCAAAGTGCTCAAATACACATCAGAGTATACAGCGATCAACTCTTTAGAATCACACTTGAAAAGGCTGCCTTTTTGGTCTCCAACATCAGGTAACATAACAACCTGGAACGAAAAAGGTATGCAGAATTTTTTGGCAAAACTTGCCAACCACTTCCCAGTATCTTCAACTTTTTGTCTTGATGTTGTTGCAATAGCAGTTATCTTTAGAAGCTTGAGCGGGCATTCACATTGAGCTGCAAAAGCTTGCATTAGTATAATCCATTGAACACCACTCCTGATTCCAAGATCGATTATATGCACCTTCTTTGCTGAAGTCATGCTTTCGACAATGGCTTGAATTCCAGCAAAATGTGCAATTTGGCAGAAGGGAATCTGTTGAAATATGACACTCAAAGGAGTCAATTTAATTATTGCCTCTTCAAGATGAAAAGGGTGATGCTGCTCTCGTGGTCTCTTATATGTGGTTCGTGCCGTTTCTCGTTCAATTTTCTCCTGAAGGGCTTCAGAAAAGTAGGAAACTACTCTTTGGACAGGATTACCTGTATTAGAAGATAAGTAGTCACACTGAACGAGCAATTTAAGTGCATGGTCATATTGCTTATGATCTACCTTCTCAGCTGAAGCAAGAAGGAATTGGACAAGTTTCAAATCTCTTGTCTCCTCTCTAGTTAGGCCAGAAAAGGAAGAACCATATGGGTGATTAATCATCGATAGATCACCACATTGGGAAGATGATGGGATGAATCTTGCTCCTGCCATCCTCATGATCTTTACACTTGATAACTCCTGGCTTCTCAAACTAGTGTGATTCTCATGATTGTTTGGTATACTTGCCTTGTTGCTATTCAGACGCTTGAACCCACCTCCGAAACGTGTTAGAAGGCCAAGAGAAGCAAAAGGAACGGAGCGTGGCCTTTCCTTCCTTGTTCCAGTGAACTCTGAAATCACATTTTGAGTTTGAACTTCATTGAGCATTAAGATCTCCTTCTGGCATAATTGGATTGGTGGAGAGAGGACATCAAAGTTGAAAGCATCTAGATGCCCAAAACCTGAATATACTAGAGATTCCTCTTCTTCTTGTTGGTATTTGGCCAATCCTTGCTCAGCTTCACAGGACGGATAGCACCCAAAGTCAGACCAGAGAAATTCCTCTTCTCCACACTTTCCAACCTCTTCTATTCTACCTAAACAAGTTTCTTTTTCTGCATGCTTTTCTTCCTCTCTCTCCCCGAAACCTTTGGAAGACATATACATAGCTTGAACTTCACCAAAATCAGATTGATCGAAAGAAACCAAACCACCCGACATCTCAAAATTGGATTGAAGAATGGTTTTATATCAGGAATTCAATTTATTTGTAAACAATGATGTTGACATCTTTTTTTTTTTCCTTTTCTTTTTCAATCTCTCTACCAAGAACACCTCAACTTGCATGATCTGCCTTTCATTGAAAATGTCAATTGTGACTTTGACTCGTTGGTTTCACCTCCATGTACTATTACCAGGGTCATATGGGAGATCTAGGAATAATGCCAATACACCTAATGAATCGAAAAAAACCAAACGGATCGAATCTTATTTGAGAGTCCACCTCAATACATTACAAATTCTTTTTATTAAATTTTGAAAGAATTAACTAATTCAAAATTACTCAAATTTAAAAAATTCCGATTTTTTGTTAATATGAACTGTCATAAGATTTCGTCCGTTCTTATTCATTAGCATTATCGAAATGTGGTATTTAGGAAGCTGAATGGAGAACTTACAATTACGGACTTTTCCATGACTCAGATATAAGGACTTCAATCCTTGAAAATTTGGTGAATGTCAGATTAGGGGACATCTTCATCGACATGTCTTTAAGATGCCACACAACCCACACAACTTAGGAGACATCTCGAGATCTCTATCAACATACACATACAATCCAGTTGGCAACCGGTAATTTTTTTTTTTAAGACAGAGAAGACTCAAAGACCTCCAAGAAGAAGGGGACAATGCCAAGGGACAATGTCAATTGATCTATAATTACGGTCGGCAATTACTTAACAAGTAATAACCTTGCCCATTTTATAAGAACATCCTTCCCAACTCCAACAAAAAGGAAGTCCTACACACCGGAGTGGTAGAGAGCTTTTACTCAAGCTTTAATGTTTCGATCTTTGTGAACTTATGTATTTGCATGATTTTTGTGATCTTTATATAAAAAAAAATGGAAGAGACAGATGAAAAATATGATTCAATCAAACAGGCTTTTAGTTTCAGAAAAACCAACCAAAATTTTTTTGTCAGAAAATACATTGATTGATTCTTGCAGCCTCCTCTCACACCGACCGGTCGTTTTCTCACCGTTCCAATAACGCGACGCAGCGTTTTGGTAGGGCCCCGTTTCTCAGCTTGACCGATCTCTTTGACCCGTCATATTGTTAAACTGGGCCCCGCCACAACAACCGAGACATATTAAATTCAACAACCAATCAAACACCTCCACGTGAGCAAATCCAACTCCCCATGACGTGTCGGTCGTTTTTGCCTCCCTCCCAACCCTGCACTTTATTTGGACCCAGTCAGACGAGACTCTCTCCCACTCCTCTCTCTCTCTCTCTCTCTCTCTCTCTCTCTCTCTCTCTCTATATTCTGAGAGTTTTGAGGTTTTTTTTTTCAATACGTATAAATTGAGATCAGAATTAGTGGCGGTGAGTGTTGATTGATATTTTGATTTTGAGATTAGATGGCGGAGGAGAAGTACAATTTGAAAAATCCGGCGGTGAAGAGGATTCTTCAGGAGGTGAAGGAGATGCAATCCAATCCTTCTGATGATTTCATGAGTCTTCCTCTTGAGGTCGCATTTTCTTCTTCTTCTTCTGCTACTTCCTCTCTCTCCCCCTCTCTCTCTCTCTCTTTCAAATCCGAATTGGATTGTGTTGTTTCTTAATATATCTCTCTCTCTCTCTGTAACTAGGGATCTGTTTTGGTTTGATTTGATTCCAGATCTGTTCTCTTTCTTTAGTTTCGTTGGATTTTTTGGGTTTCTTTTGGCGCGTTGTTATTTGATCGTTCGTGACTTGTTTGTGGGTTGAATTAGGGCCACAAATTGGGTGATGGGTTGAGATATGGAGTTGATTCGGTAATTGATTTTGTTGGTAATCGTGTTTAGGGTTTTAATTCCAAGCTTATTCTTAGTTTGATTGTCTGAAAATTTGGTCATGAATCATTCGTCACTTGTTTGTGGATGAATTTGGACCGCAATTGGGTGATGGGTTGAGATACGGAGTGGATTTTATTATTGATTTCACTGGTAATCATAGGGTTTTAATTCCGAGCTGATTATTAGTTTTTATTTGTAGAAATTTGGTCATAATCATACGTTGCAGAAGTTGCTGATTTGATTTCAGAAATTTGTTTGTTAATTGTATGAGAATTAGGGTTTTGTTTTGCTTGTTGAGTCAGTGAGGAAGAGAAACGAAACCTGAAATGAGCTTATGAACTGATACTGATCTATTTTGCATGAATTTAAGAAGAAGAGGACTCTAATACAAACCCGAGCACTCTGATGACTCGTTTATGCAAACCATGAATATATCTGACTGAATGACTGTATGAGGAGAGAATTCATCTTTAGCAACTGGAAATGAACTTGTAGCTTATATAATGGGCCCCAACTAGTTTGGGACGTAATTCTTGGCTGTGCAGAACTAGAAGGTGGTGTTATGCCGCTTTTGTTTGTTCAGTTTCGGGGTTTGATCCTTTTTGATTTGTTACTCTTTGAAAATATTAAATTAATGCAAAGATTGCTTGCAGATATGTATCATTGATTTGTTGCTGTTATGAATTGGCTGTATTAGTCTGTTAGTTCTCTACAATGCATGCAGCAGGGTTCAGGTTGCATGTCCATTAGTTTACCTTTTAAGTCTTCTAGGAGTACCAAAACAGGATCTAAGTGTAGTTTAATTTGTGGGTAAGCTCTAGGAATTTGGAAATAAAATCCTTCCTCTCTTTTCCGTGCACACCTGTGCATGGTGGCATGCAAGACCCTCTCATCTTGCGATTTGTAATTGTATTCTCTCTCTCGAACAGCATCTTTCCTTGTGTTACTTTGGATTTAGTAAAGCAGCAATGGCTTTTGGTGCAATTTAGGGAAATCTAAGGGAAAACTTGAGTGATATTCAACATTTTTGATGTTCTGCAATTACATAGCAGTTAAGACCTTTAGTCGCTTGCAAGTTGCATGAAAGTGTTCCCTTAAATGGGTGTTTCATTGGGCAGAAGCACACACGCTCCAGCATATAAGCTGGCTCAGCCATAGAGACGAGAGTTAGTGACCTTTGGTGAATTCATCTGGCAGAAGCATACATGCTTCAGTGCATAAACTGGCTTAGCCATAGTGTCGAGAGTTGGTGGCCTGTGGTGAATCGGAAGAAACCACTATGGATAAGACATGGATAACAACAACAACAACAAACTAAGTCTTAATCCCAATATTTCGGCGGATAAGACATGGATATTAACCATTATTAGGATGTCCCATATATTGCCAAATTTGCTGATTCTCTATTGGATCAGCCATGTAAGAGCTGGACGATTGATACGCATGATGTGGATAACCAGTGCAGGGGGGGAATCCACCTCCCCCCCCCCCTTACCGCTTATTATTCCTATGCAGATATTGCTTTTGTCCCTTCTAATGGTAGTTACAGAGTTTCAGTCTTATGGAGCTCTTTTCACTTCCTAGCAGCCACTTAAAACTTTATTAGACCTCATGAGATTATTTCATCTATTCATATACAATCTGACATATGCTGCAACTATTCTGTAATTCTTTTGGTTAATGCTGTCAGGAAAACATCTTCGAATGGCAATTTGCCATTAGGGGGCCTAGTGATTCAGAGTTTGAGGGTGGAATTTATCATGGACGGATTCAGTTGCCTGCAGATTATCCATTTCAGCCTCCTTCATTTATGCTGCTGACTGTAAGATTAAGTCTTCTTTTTGAACTGCCTTACAAGTCTACAACAGTTGACATTTTTCGTTTTTGTTATTCTCTTACACTTTAGACATTATTTATTTTCTTATTTTAGTGGCGCATGGGCATGTGTGAGATGCTATTTTATTATTATTATTTTTTTTTCAATTCTGCCTTTTTTTCTCCCAGCCCAATGGACGGTTTGAAACCCTAACCAAGATATGCTTAAGCATATCCAATCATCATCCTGAGCACTGGCAGCCATCATGGAGTGGTAAGATTCATTCCTCTTCACATTCTGTGGATATTACCTAATTAACCTCTAGATGTTAGGATATGTGTAATGTGGAATCAGATTCCAGAGATTGACATGCAGACTCACCCTGAAAGTGCAAAATTTTCTTCTATTGAAAACAATTAGACATGCACAATATAGCATGCTTTTTCTTGGAAGATATCTTGACAAGGAAAGTGTGGACCAAGCTTCTTGGGCAATATACCACGTGTCTGAACTTCAGCTAGGAAAAGTGGTCGATCCTGGAACTTAAGTGGGACAACAAAAGCACGCTCACATATTCCATACTCATGCATGAATTTGTTAGAATAACTAAACATCATAATAACATTTTACAAAATCATGTGATCCTTTTTATTTGTTAGAAACTTATAAAACCTTTTCCTTTCCATTTGCTTTACTATCTATTTGTTTCTGGATTTTTATAATTGAGTGGGGGCATTTGTGCATACAAAGCCACATAAGCCACATTTGCATCATGGGCTTCAGAGCTCCCCACTTCTCCATAAATTGTAGAAGGAATGTACCATAGAAGAAATTGTTAACTATTTGCATTTCATCACATGTAAATTGTTCTCTTGTCCCACATTGTTAGCTTATTTTAGTTGTGTTTCTTATTTTGTAAATTTTGTGTTGTCAAAATTACTCATCAACTTATGTGGTTGCTGGCAGTTCGGACTGCTTTGGTTGCCTTGATTGCATTCATGCCTACCAACCCCAACGGGGCACTAGGGTCTCTAGACTATAAGAAAGAGGAAAGGCGTGCATTGGCCATCAAATCTCGGGAGGCGGCACCAAAATTTGGAACTCCTGAACGTCAAAAGCTAATCGATGAGGTTTGTTTTCAGTCTACCCCAATTTGACATTCTCGCAACTTGTATGTTCATGGACTAAAAACTTCTGATGTAACAGATTCATGAATATATGCTAAGCAAGGCACCTCCAGTTCCTATGTTAATGTCTCAGGAAGAGCATTCAGCCAAACAAGAGAATGAACCTCAGGTTAGCTCTCCAAGTTATGATAGTGCATCTGCTGCTGTTGAAGCACCTCCAAATCTCGAAGGTGGTGATCAGATCGTGGAAGAAGCTCCTCCTGTTGCCAACCCCGTCCCTGAAGCAAGAGAGCTGCCTGCCACATACTCTAGGCCACAACGAATGCAGCCAGCACCAATGGTGCCCAAGCAGGCCGATGATCGCTTGTTCACATGGGCTGCTATCGGACTTACCATAGCTATTGCGGTTCTGTTGCTGAAGAAATTCATGAATTCTTCCAGTCATGGTCCTGTCTTCATGGATGAGTCTTAGAAATTGCTAGGTGTATATAGTGGCTCAGAAATTTCAGTCACTATGCCGTATATAAAGGAAAAATACATTTTCTTAAATGAGGACAGATTAGTGTATATATATTCTCCCGTTATTTTCCTTGTAATGATTCTTATATGATTCAGGTTGTCCCAGCTCAGTATTCCCAGGCAATATTGATTGTTCATTTGTTTGATTTTGGTTCTAAGGCCATCTTTACCATTGAATTGAAGATACCTGTAGTTGAAATCTAAACACATCTGGGAAAAAATTGGAGGGTGACAGTAATGCATTAAAGAAAAAGGATAGCTAGCAAAAGCATATATGCAGATGCAAAAGCGTAGGGTTCAACTAGTTTCACCAGTCAGACTAGTTAAAGCATATATGTTATGACTGATGATTCAGCAGGGAACGTGACTGGTGACTTGGACCCAAGAGAGCATGATGCATTAGTCCCCAAGTTGTTACAAGTATACGACCGCTGGAAGAAGGGATGTGTGTATGCTGAGGTGGAGCAACAACCCAACCGAGGAATTTAAGGGGTGTTAGAGGAGTATAAATGTAAGCTTGAGGAAGAGAGGAAAGGAGGGGAAAGAAAATGATAGTAATTGTAACAACTACAATGCTGGGTTTGTCCTGCATCTTGCAAACTAAACTTTCTTTTGTAAACTTGCTAATTGATCCATCAATGAAAGGGAGCATCTAATGCTCTGTTCTTTTATAAGTATTTGTCCATGTTTCTAACTTCCTTCACTTAGTGTATAACAATATACCTCTATTCAAAACATACATGGTATGTTACGGGGTCTTGGTATATGAGAGAGAGAGAGAGGGAGAGCGTGCGAGCGAACGCGCCAGCGGGGGGGTGGGGGTGGGGGGTGGGGGGAATCTTTTTTTTTTTTTTTGGTGAAAACGGGGGGGAATCTATGAGCAAGTGCAACCTATTGACTGTGTTCACTCGGGCTTTCATGCCTATTTTTTGGGGCCCATTTCAGGCCTTAGAACTCAAGCCCAATTCTATGTATATCGATCCAAGTAACCGCTAGAGATCTCTCCCTTTCGCCTTTTATTTTTATTTTTGTCTTCTCACCTTTGTATCCGGAGTTATACTCTATTCGAATATCAATGAGAACCTTATTTAGAGATTGTTCTCTAAGCATTGTCTTTTTTATTCCCAATTTTTATACTCAAATTTTGATTAAAAAATCTAACGCTCCATCACATTAGGCCGATTTTCCATTGATGCCTAAGATCAAAAATTTTTAATACCAAACATTAAAGAATGCATGATTCATAAAGCCGAAGAAATAAGAAATATTTCAAAGATGAAGAGATTCGATGCATTTTCTTGAGATCATGCCACAGGCTAAGACTTGTCAAATAATATTGGCATATACTCCTCTCAAGAGGTGAGGCTAAAAATTTACATTGAGAGGCTGTAGTATAATATGTAAGGACAAGAGTTGAGAAGAGTTAGAGGTTATAATTTAAAAAAATAAATAATATTCTAAATAACTTTAGTGATATTTTCAAAATATTTAACAAAAATTTTAACAGTACAGATTAAATATTGTTCCATATATATATATATATATCTTTTTGACAATTTCAAGGGAGCAATTATCTCCCGTCCCACCTTGGCTTGCCCATGCTTGCATGCATGCTTGATACTTATTATCTCCCGTCCCACCTCGGTTCAATGGCACAAGCCACCGGGGCATGCTCCCCTTGCCCAAGGGCAAGGGTTGTTCGAAGGGCATCTCCAAGGAAAAATGAAAATTATCATAAATGCCTCGACGAAATATATGATTAGCGTGCCAGTAGAAGAAAAGGAAAAGAATTATTCAAAAAATTTCCCAAGTTATACAGTTTTTTTTTTTAATGGGTTGTTCAAGTACAACATCATCAATCATGGACACCAAGCCCCATTTTTATTCTGCATAGATATACAACAATTTTCCTTTCTCTTTGAGCCTACAACAAGGGGTAACAATCTTGGCTGGCTCTATCCCTTTTTGGCACTGAACCTACCATCATTAAGAACATTAAATCAACAAAAATAAAATAAATTACAAATTAGGATGACCAAAAAAAGGCACATCACTGAATCAAGGAAGCAACAGCAAGACAATTGCTGGCCATCTTAGACAACTTGTCATAATAAATCTTCATAGGCGGTTCTTCATCCGAATCAATTACTGGACCCTCCTGAAAGGCATCCTCACAGGTTCTCGCATCTGTCACCACTGCACTCAACATGCTGTTTATGCTCCCCAAGTCCTTCTCTGGAATAGCATCCAATGCCCTTTGCAGATTATCCAATGCGTCCTCGAAGTGCTCTTTGCATACATCTGCACCTGAAGACACAATCTTTGGAATTCCTGCTTTTTTTGAGAGCTCCTTGGCTGCTTTAAGAGCTATCTTGGCATGTTGGACACTCGCTTTTATTACTATTTCCAGGACGGATAATGGGTCGGTTTTGCCGGTTAGGAAAGGTACGATTGTTGATAGGCAGATTTGCCGGTAGTCTGTTGATTCACATATTTTTTTGATCTTTGGGTCAATTGTCCTTTCCGCCTCGGATTGGGCGAAGGATTTGATTTTGTGGAATTTGTCGGCTAGAGAAGAAAGCGGGAGAGTCCCTTCCGTTAGAAAGGGCGATGAATCCAGCGGGTTTGAGTCGGGTGAGATATCAGTGTCATCTTCTTCATCAATGCTTGGTGCAAGAGGGTCTTCGTCTTCAGGTAGGGGAGATAGGTCGGGCGGGTATGAAGTGGGTGGGTCGACAGACCGGCCGGGTGCAATGTAGTCTTCCTCGTTAATGCTTGGTGCTGGAGGGTCTTCGTCTTCAGGTGGGGGAGATGGGTCAGGCGGGTATGAAGTGGGTGGTTCGACGGAGGGGCCGGGTGCAATGTAGTCTTCTTCGTTAATGCTTGGTGTAGGAGAGGGAGCTGGTTGAAGATTTGGAGATGCTGATGGTGAGGGGCCTTCGCTCCCCGTGTAGACAAGCACACTTACAGCTTGTGCGTGGTGGGCGAATGCGATGAGCGTGGAGGAGATGGTGAGCAGAGCTAGGCATCTGATGTTAGGATCCATTGTTAACAATTTGATGATGATCTCTCAAGACTTAGGCTGAAAGCATTCAGAAGATTAAGAGAATCAAAGCAAATGGAAATAGGGATTGAAGTTTGGTACTTAAATTGGAGAAGGGTGGAGGTTTATTCATGCAAAATTGGAAGCAATGCATGAAATCAGGATGACCTTCAATTATAGCCTATACTAAAAAATCAGTACCTGTTTTGGCATTGTTTTGCCGAACATGGTGGATTTTTGTTTGGTGTTTTACTTGGAGGATATACTAAACTTCTTATATTTATTAGCTAATCCATGCATATGAAGCCATTGATTTTGCTGGAGCCTTGGGTATGCCCCTCATCAATATAACCGGCAATAACTATTTTTATATTTACGGATAAAATATAATATGTATTTTAGAGTTATAATTTTGTAATATGATTATAATTTTAGGGGACTGATAACATTTGACGTTATAATTTTCAAAATTATATATATAATTTATTTTTTAAAAAATCAGAGGATAAGCACTCCCTCCCCCCTCCTCCCCGGGGTAGGCCACTGCTCATGATCAAGTCTATTCCTTTTCTCATGTAAGACAAACCTAAACCAGCCCAGTCTTGTCGATTAGACAACTAGATGCCAGAAAGTTTCGTGCACTTCTTGTAGTTGAGGATTGAGAGCATTTCTCCTCCGCACAGATAACTGTGTAATGTTGTTTCTTGTGAATGCCAACTCGGAAAACTCATATCTCCGAAACATTAACTAAGCAAACTCCGGATTCTCCATCTTAAACCATCAAGGTGGTTCCGAAGTGGATACCAGATTCAGCACACTTCTTAACCAAGTCATGAGTTCTAATTTGAATAAAAATTATGATTCATTAGAATTTTACTAGAGTTACGATGATTGATTCTTCCCGAAACGATTTAAATCTGATATTCTACGATGTATAAAAGATGTCGTAATAATGCCAAGAGGGAGTAGCAATACAAGCCTCCCACCCTTTTCACCAAGAAAAATAAAATCCACTATTTTGAAGGTAAGTTCCTTTTTTCTTGGCAGAGGGCCCAATTAAACATAGGAAGGCCGCCTGAAATTTGCAGAAGAACAGAAGCAAAAGAGATTTGTTCATGCTTATCGTCCAAATCTTGCAAACAATTGAGCAGAGAGAAATTTTAAGGATAGGATTTATAAACACTCAAATTTCTCATATTTATACAGACGGTTCAAACATCCACAAGGCAACAGGCTTATTAATAGCACACAAGGTTTGTTGACAAAAACACAAATCAATGATCATAAAGACTTGGATGGTCGGTACTCGGTAGAAGATAAAATAGACAAACTCATCTGGGTATTCCTAACCCCCCCAGAATCATTCCTAGACTTGGACAATAAGCCACAGACAGCAAGTTTCTACAACATCCCATGCTGACCCATGCTAAATATGGCCTTCACAGATAGAGAAGCACATATCACGTTTGTGCTTTTATTTTGCCTTGGGGAGTGCAGGCTGGTTCAGATCAGTGTTCCTGCTCTGTACTCTTCACTACTGTAACGGGACAAGAACCATTGTTCACCACAAAGTTGCTTACACTGCCCAAGAGGACCCTGTAAAACAATGTGAACAGAAAATCAAAATTTGCAATCAAAATCCACATTGTTGTCCACAATCACAAAGGCTCAACTACTGCCAGTTTGAGAGAGAAACAAAAAATATCACTACTGTGCAAACAAAGAGTTTGAGAGTAAGCATTACACAATCTCCGAGACCATTTTATGACCCAAAAAAAAAAAAGAGAGAATAGATTTTCTACTTTTATACCCTATTTTTTTGATTTAATTTATTATTTTGATAAAATGCTTTCTAGAAAAGAATGATCATTGTCAATCTCAAAAATCTGATTTTCAACATTGAAATAAATGGAATAACTGGCCTCATTACTATCCTTAATTACAAAAGTGTCATCGGAGATGAAATTCGACTCATTTGTAGGTCATTGTAGACTTAATTTTAGAATAATTGAAGTTGGAATGAAAGGGTAGAAGAAAATGAATCATTTCTTTTGAAAATTTGGAGGTGGAAGCTTCAATTCAAATTCCCCACCTTCCCCCAAAAAAAGTCCTCCACATCAAAATTAATTGCAAAATGTAGCTGGCCAGAAACAAACCAAAACAAATTCCAGTCTATCATGGCAACTTGACTTTGCAGGTCAATGCAAAAAAGATAAATTAAGAAAATATCAACTTGGAGTATAAAATTGGTGAGGGGATGGGCCAAGGGGCACGGCCCCCTAAAATTTTAAGAACAAATTATATATTTATATATAAATGAATAATTTAAAAAAAAATAACTCCTGTCTTGTTAAAAGTATAAGTCAAAATACATGTTATATTTTGGCCCTAATATAACGTTTTGGCTGGCCCATGGAGCCACTCTCAAAGGGCTAGAAGAGCCTAGAATTTAGGTACACTAGAAATAAGAGATGCAATTTATCATGGTAAAAATTGATGCAATGATTTTCATGAGTTAGACATCAAACACCTAGACTAACTGGACAATTTTCAGGATTTGACGTTGACAAAAAAAATCCAAAGATGCAGGGTCAATGAAAAACAACCTCTTAAGCTTGCCAAGCCCTCTGTTTCCTATAACAAGGCAGCTTAGAGGAATATTATCAATAGCTTCACAAATCTTCTCACGTGCGTCTCCCCAGTAGATCTTCATGAGCACCACAACCTGTCCATGGAGATCAATTTGGTTAGAAACTCAAAAAATTTTGCATGAATTTTAGTAATTATTTGAGTATTAATTACCTCTTTTTGGCTGGCAACTAAGCTAGCAATCTCCAAGCTTTCTGGGTCAGCCTTAACCCCATACTTCTTCATAGTGATTGGATCAGTAAACTCTTTCAAAGGTATCAAAGCTGCAAAACAAATGAATCCAATTTATATCTCATATAACCAGTAACTATGCAGTGTGCTCTAAGTACAAGGAACAGAGAAATCCTAGTAGGTGAATCAATAGATTATCTCATTTCTGCAAATTGATAATTAACCAACATGCAGAAAAGATACTAACGTTAGTAGGTTCCAACCAATTCAATTATTTGATTAAAAATTGGTCAATACTTGTCAATACTGACTCCCCGACAACATTTCATCTATAATTCATTTGATCCACCTAATATGATTATATAAAGATTCGCATACCTAGCGATCATGATCAAGAAAATGTATGAAGAAGAATAATTGCTTAGCCATCATATTGAAAGTGACACTTTTGGATAACCATTTCAAAGGAACAACTTCCCCAAATGCCAAACAGTCTCATTTTAAAAAAAAAAATTCCTTTTTCCCCGCAGAAATTAGCTAAAAAGTCACAAGCTGCTCCTGTATCGCTCTTGAATCCAAATAAACAATGGGTTCAATTTATTTAGATCCAGTTCATTAATTCACTTTCTTTTCAAATGAACTTTTTTGGGAACATAAATCATGAAATTCAATTAAATTTCATTATTTAAAACAACCAAAATAACCATGGAGTTAAATTCTGAAATTGTTATCTGCTAACATTAAGAAAAAAAAAATTGAAGAACCCATAAATTTTAATAAATTTTATTTTTTGTTGATTTATGAATTCTAGCTTTTTATGAAATTAAAATTGAACTAAATAATTAAAAAATTAAAAATTAAATAAATTAAAATTAAAATTAATTCTTATGATTACTCATTTGCGAAATAAGACTTTGATGATGATTTTCCAAATAGGAAAAATTGAAATTAGAGTAAATCTCAAAATCTCATTTGGCTCCATAAGAATTTCTATTGAATAATTTTCCAATGCAAAAAAGAATACTTTCTTATCATGTAAAAAATTATCCAAGCACATCAATCCACAAGAACAATAAGATTATTAAGCAACAACAAATGATCATAATACTCAAATACCCAGAGCGTAAAATGAAGGGGAAGTAGAGAGAGAGAGAGAGAGAGCTCACGAGAACCGGTGGTTTCCCAAAGTTGCATCTCGCCTTCCTCGTAGTTACCTTCGGGAAGGACCGTGATGAGAATGAGATGATCTCCATTGCGGACAACGTTGTCCACTGCCCATTTCAACGCTTTCCTACTGCACGCCGAGAAATCCACCGCAACCCCTACTCTTCTCTCCGCTTCCATCTCTCTCTCTCTCTCTCTCTCTCTCTCTCTCCTCTCTGTCTCTCTCAGCTTTTCCTAAAACGGTGAGAGAAGAAAGAACGAAAAGAACAGGGACCGAGAAGAAAGGCGACAAGGAATTGGAAATATCATGAGTGCCCGGACCGCATTTATCGCCACTCTAGGTTTTTATCTGGTACTCCTCAGGTGCATCGGTTCAAGTTGTTGTGACCGTCGAAAATTACCAGCTTGGATTGATCTTTAAGAATTTCTATAATAATGATGTGGCAAGTTGGATCATACGACCTAGCTCTGGCAGAGAAATGCCGGATCCTTAAGTTAAACAAGAAAGAAAATAAACCTAAGACATGTGAATTATTGGGCCCACCGGAAACAAATCATAAAAATTACTATTAATATTATTATTACTAAATGGGGTCAATGTTGATAAAAAAAAATCAGTTGTCAAAAATACCCTTGTACTTAAAAAATTGGCAAATTAATTTGGGAATCATGAAGTGCCAAAAAGAAGCATTATCAATAAGTCCGGTGGATAGGAAATCAGTTTCATTAATCAAATTTCGAGTTTAAAACTTAAAAATAAAAAATATTATGTTATGAAACTCATCTCTTAAGCAGAATTTTCACGGA
This sequence comes from Dillenia suffruticosa, assembly GCA_033439265.1. Classification (NCBI taxonomy): domain Eukaryota; kingdom Viridiplantae; phylum Streptophyta; class Magnoliopsida; order Dilleniales; family Dilleniaceae; genus Dillenia; species Dillenia suffruticosa. The sequence goes on from JAVTVX010000011.1 coordinate 19,316,107, forward strand.
TACTCAAATAGAATTAATAAAAGTATGACTCATGGGGGAAAAAAATCATAAGCAGGACACGTCCCTTAACTCAGGAAACGCTCATAGTACACATTAGCAACCAGTCTCACCACTTTTGAGTTAACCGACTCTTGTCTAGGCATGACATGTAGTGGATCTTGCATGTGTATATAATGCATCTGGCATTTACAATTTTGCTGTGCTAAATGCCACAACTCAAAGCTCGTTAGTCACTTTTGCTAGTGCACTGCAGCAGAGCTGAAACCCTTAGTGGCCTTCTAAAGTAATTCCCCTGCAGAGTTACAGCATAAGCCCCTAATTTTGCCAAATCTCAATTGATAAAATCATGCTGAAGTTAAGAGTGCTCTAGTTAACCATTGTGCTATTGTTTGTGAGGGAGAAAGGCCCCTTTGGGGCTTGGCAGATACTTGTTAGGGGCTGTGCATGAGGTTTCCATTGCTGCTGGTTGGCCCAACCATTTCTAGCATTACTGCTGCACAAGCAAGGTGTTTTGCAAGATCAACTTCAAAATTGTCATTAAACCTACAAATTTAGGAGACTAATGGACAATATTGTATTTGACAAAAATGAGCACAAATACAATTTATGTAGGGGAAGATTTAGATCTAAAATGGTTATTATATCTGATTAGTCAATTAACAATTAGGAAAAAAATTTATTTAACATTGAAAAGGTTCGATAACTATAAGATATTTAAAAAAAAAATGAAGTTAGGAAGAAATTTAGCCCTATTGAGAGTGGAAACTCATGTTGATCTTCTTGTCCAAAATCAATATATAAACTAAAGATACTCCACATCTTTACTTTTCCACAAGAGGGAATTGATTGAAAAGGATTTCTGTTCCAGATGACCAAAGAGATGGCTAGGCCATCTTTTGCTTTGGTCCATTCAACCCACTATCACTAATTTTGACATCCTTATGCAAAACTTGTTGGAATCTTCCGATAAATGAAGGTCTTTTTCAGATGTGCTGTGTCTGCTCCTTGCCCAGTCTTTTTCTTAGTAAAATAGCTGATCTCCATTATTTTCCTTGACCCAAAAAAAAATTTCATAATCCGCCAAATCATAGAATTAATATTTTCAAATCATCACAAAATTGAAAAAACAAATAAGAAGAGTAACCGTGAAATTAAAGTATTTCATCAAGTTGAAAATTTTATAAAAGATAATACTTTTGAGATTCGGCGCGAGGGGTTGTTTCAGACACGACAATAGCAAAACCAAGATCAGATCTCACAAATTTTCCTTCGTAATTTGATAATTTTATATTCAAATTCTGATTAAAAAAAAAAGAAAAAAAAAAGAAAAAAAAAGAAAAGCAAAACAAGACCAGTGACCCGGAAGAAAGAAGCCCGCAAGGTTGGGCAAAAGCCTAAGCCCTGAGCATCCTGGCTTACCAGGAGTATAGGCCCATGGGATAATACCATTCTCTCTCAAGTTGACTGGTCTTTAAAAAAATAAAATAAAATAAAATAAAGCTCACTTACATTAATAAAAATGGTTCAGAGAAAGGGGGAACCAAGCAATTATAGCAACTGCAAAAGTCAACACAAAAATCAGAATCCCAAAATTAAAAACCCCAACTGTCCACTCAGATTTGTGATAGCTGTGCTTGGCTCCTCACATGCCACTTGCTTCTCTCATGCCCTTCAACTTGCTTACATTCATAATAGAAATCCTCAAGCTCCACATCCTTGCATTGCTTCCTGAGCAAAGGAACAGCCTCTTCCTTGTTGCTCAACAAATTGTTAACAGCTACTAGAGCCTGCAGTCACTTCATATCTCCAGCGGAATCCATAAGGCTACTAAAGAGAAATGCATAAGAAGCGATTTGCTTGGGAGAATTTGGGTAACGATGATCAAGTCCAATAAGGTTCCTTATGAGGATTTAGGTGTACCTATTGCCCATTGACAAAATCTATATCTAGAACACTTTCGGCATTATAACTTCTTCTAAACTTGATTCCGTCTTCTTGGAGCTTGGTTGTGCAAATTAGACCTTTTCGTTCTCCACTAGTTGATGGAACTTTTGGCAGTGTTGGGAGATAGCAATTGTGGATTAAGTCTAGTAAATGGTAACCCTCCATGTCTTTTCTTCCCTCAAGCACTTGTGCATCGCTTGAAAAAACCACATTGAAGAAACGATATGCTTGTTGAGTGAGTGTATTGAATGTATGGTTTAGGAATAGGTACTATGTTAAATAGGTGTTGAAGAACAAGAAAGGGAATTTGGTTTTCAAGTAGTATCAGGTCACACCTCATCCTAAAGAATCCCTCATTTGTGCGCCTTGAATGTGTACTTGAGAATGAGCTCGATGATGAAACAACCATGGACTAGGATCATTTCTACAAAGTCATTGCTTTTGAGTTTTATCTCAACATGGTAACATTTTCTTGCCCTGCCTTCCAGTTCTCAGTGCGGGGACACTCTTGTCCAGACTTGCCTCTAGGTCTGGTTTACGGGTAAGCAATGCATGCAGATAGCGCCATTTATGATTTTCCATCTCCTTTGGAGTCTCTTTGCTTCAGCGATGGAGACCCTTTTGAGGGGCAAATGCCTTCTCATTTTGATTGAGAAATTTCGCTGGGACTCTAAAGATGCACTATGAAATTAAATATCATTTCCTTTTTCTTCTACTTCTATTATGACGGACGTGGAAGGCTTGTGTCCTTGAATGATGTCAAAGGAAAGATGGTCTCTTCTCTGCTCTAGCTTTTGGATTTTACCTTCCAATGCCATGGTGCCTATGACCGCTGACAGCCTCAAACACTGCCAAAGAAAAGTTAGTGTGTCATGCAACAAGAGACTAAAATATAGCAATCTAAGACTAAGATATAAGCGTGCGAATAAAGATGCTCATATACATGACTTTGATCAGCCCTAAAATTTTATGGAAAAAGTTTTATAATTTCAAATGCATGTTGTATTTTGTTGTGCCCCTTCTCCCCCCACCTTTTCGCCGTAAACCCCACAAAAATTAATGTAGGATAGAGATAAGGATGCCTGAAACTTGTTTGGTTATGCAGATATTGAATGCAGGGGAATGTGAGCAAATTAGTCCCTTTTGTTACAAGCCCTTATACAGCTGAAATTGCAGGAATATGGTTAAGAATCCAAGGTAACGTGGCAAGAGAAAATTGTGAACTTTCAACAATGCAAACAAGATCTTCCTTTTGTAGAATGAAAATCCGGTCTGGAAAGCATTTTGTGTATTCCAACTGAAAGCAATCCCCCTTGTTTAAAATAAAGCAATTGATTGCTTAATAGAGAATTCAAGAATTAGATAAACAGCAAAAATATATTTGTGGCTTCCAAGTCCATAGTTTGTCTGTTGCATACCTTTGTTATTAGCTTCACTCGAGTTGGACATCTAATCTTGATATTCGCTTTTGGGAAGTAATGAGGTACGTAGATTTTCCTTTTCTATAATATTTTTTTATTTAAAATTTTAGATTTTCTATTTTTTTTTTACAAAAAAATTATAAAAATTATAAAAATATAAATATCACAAAAATTTGAACACCAAATTTCGATTTAAAAAAAAAAACATTTGAATAAAAACTCTTAACTATTTGAATATCCCTGTAAAAATAATTTCAGATCCTATTGTCGAGTTGTTTAAACAGTAACAAATAATAAATAAAATAAAATTATTTTATAAATAAGATTTTAAAAAACGAAAAGAAATATGAAAACATGAAAAAATGAAAAAATGAAAAAATGAGTAGACGTCCCAACCTTGTGTACCTAATTTCTAACAAACGTACTACACAAAATACGTAACAAAGGGGCACAATTAGTGCATGGCTTTTATCCTTTCTTGCTAGGTGCCTTGCTTTTCTCTTGGTTCTCCAATTTGTCCTTAAGCGATAGCCACGCAAGCAAAGAGATGTAGGCAAACAATGACCGCTTATTCCTATTTAGAGATGAGCCAATATGTTTGAAAGAATTAATTTGTTTTAAGTAGTAAAAAAAAAAAAAAAGGAGACTATGGATAACAACTCAAAAATTCTCACAGCATAGCGAAGGGGAAAAAAAGAGCTTTATGCGGAATTGGGTCTAAAAAAAATTTTTTTTAAAACAAAATCTGAAACTAATTCCAAATATTACACACCCATGTCAAATCTTCAAAATTCGACATGACATTATTTAATGAACAGTATCATATCAAGTTTTCAAAACTCAACATGTATTATTCATACTGGTATCATGTCGAATTTTCAAAATTTGACATGCAATATATATGTCGAGTTTTGAATACTTAACATTGTATTATTCATTGAATAGTATCACTACTATATATATCTAGTATTCAAAATTTGACATGTGAACGTTAAATTTAGAATTATTTTCACATGAGTGTTGTTTTAAATTTTTTTTATTTTTAAGAGGCCGATTTAGAAACAAAGCTCGAAAAAAAAAGATTAGAAATTAATAATTAAAGTTACTAAATGGAGAAAAATGTATAACTATTAATGAAATGGTAAAAGGTTTTAAGCCATTTGATTTATTACCAAAGAAATGAAAATGCCTTTGCCTTGAAAAAGCAAGGAGTTTAACAAGACATCGTACTATAACTTATTATTATTAGAATATGCTACCAAAATATAGCTCAATCGGTTTGATCATCACTTGATAGATCAATCGGTTAGACATTAATATCCCTTAAATAATATCTTAAATTTAAATTTTATGAATAATAAAAAAATATATATATATAATTTTACTTTTAACAATTTAATCTGATTCAAATTTTATATAATTACTGAATATTAATGATATATATATATATATATATATGTATGATTCAATTAGTATGATCTTATTCTCTTTAGAAGTCTCAACCCTTTCTTATGTATATATATAAAAAAAAAGTTACTATGTAAGAGAGAATAACAATATTGATTATTCCGTCTTTTTTTTTTTACCATTAATAAAATAAAGATAATTTAATAGATAGATAATATTTTTAAGTATTAATTATTCAACGGATTTATTGAGAATAATTCAGAATGGCATGACCCAAAAACCTAGGTTCTTGATGTTAGATTAATCAACTTAATATGTAATTACAAACGAAATGCGAATGGATAGCTTTTTATGCAAGCACCCGTCTCTCGGTTAGCTCACCGGAAGGGAAAAAGGAAACAGCAAGGGTGTTTTATTGCTAAAAACCGCCCAAATCCCATGAAAGCAGAGAGAGAGAGAGAGGGAGAGAGAATGTGAGAGAGAGAGAGATTCAAAGCGCGAGATGGAAACTCACATTTCTTTTTTAACAATAGCAGACAAAAGCGCAAAAAGAAAAACCAATTCGCATACTCTGAAGATGCGCTGAGATTCTTCACGAGCTTCGCCGCTAACATCTCTCTCTCTCTCTCTCTCAGAAAACCTAAAATGGCGATCTGGTGGCCTTTGCTCGTACTCGGATTCTCTTTCGCTCTCTGCAAATTCTTGCTTATGCTCATTCCTCCCAATGTGCCTTCCATTGACGTCGATGCTTCCGACGGTTACCTCTTTCTCGCTCCTTGTGAAATTATGTTTTTGGTCTTTTTTTTCGTGATTCTGATTAGGTTTTGTGGTGATTTCAGTGATGGACGACCGTAATCAGACTAAGAAAGACAGTTATATCTATGTGAGTTTCATGATATCAACTAGGAAATCGTGTAGTAGCTTCCATTTTTTAGAATTTTAGGTCTTAGAGTTGCAATACTCTACTGATCTGTGTTGCGAACTTACAAGTGTCACTAGGTCAGATCTGGTAGTGATATACATTACTGTTCTTGGATACTTGGCTATTGATTTTTCCGTCTGGAGTTAATTTTGCTTGATCTTTCCCATGGCAAGCCTATGATGTGTTTTACTGATCAGTGAAAGTATCTTTATCAGATTTGCATTGTGTATTTCAATTGATGAAATTTTTTACGAATACCTTTGATGAGAAATTCACTATATAATCTTGTTTCTGTGAGTGATCTGTGATGATGACGAGAAATTGAATAAGGCTATTTTGTTTGATCTGCATAGAGTATATGATGAGAAATTAATGATGTTACCATATGATTGCTGGGATTAAGGCTCAGTTTATTGTTGTTGTTGTTATTGTTGTACCATATGATTTTTGTCATTGTAAATATGGTGATTCTACCATTTCCTTTTAGAGCTAAATATGAATTCTGGTCTGTAAATTGGTGGCTTGTTTGAGGACTTTGGTTTTTGCTTGTCTTTGAGTGGCATTGGGGACACATTTCTATTTATAGGTCCCTGATCATGTGGTCAAGGTATTAGAAGCTTATGTTATGGTTTCATTTCTTTCATATGGGCTATTCGTGCAGATTCCTCCAAGGGGAAGGACTGTGCAGTCAGACAAAGTACAATGCTATGAGCCTGCGACGATGAAATATTTGGGATTTTTTGCAACTCTTACTCCTATTGAGGTTAGAGATGATGTACTTGATGTAACAGTAATTTTTTGGTTTATGTGATCCTGCCCAGAAACTTAACTCCTGCTCACCATTTATGAACTCTAATGGATAGAAATTGATGGTCCATTTCTGTGCCCTAAGTTGTTTTTGAATTTGTGGGTTTTTGTTTGTCTGTTGCTCTTGATTTTCCATTGCCCTATTTAAAGGCATGGTTAGATGTATTGTGGAAAACCAACACCTCTTTTTGTCCTACCTTATTCATGTTGCTTAGATCTCCCTAAAGTTGGCGCATACAATTTTGTATGCCACTGTCGACATAACTGCATTCAAAACTCTTCCTCATGACAAAACCATCTTGAATTATCACGCCATCTTATCATTATTGAACAACCTTAATATTTTTTCTATGCATGCACAATTTCTCTATTTCTTTTATTGTAAGCATTTTTAGTTGCCTTATACATGAAGCCCCTGATAGCCCCTGATAGTTCCATAATGGTTTTTCCAATTCCTTCTGATCCAGCCATGTATATCAAATCAGAACTTTTAAGGTTGAGCAACGTAGCTGAAGAGTTTCTATGCTTCATCTAACTTTATAGATCCTAAGTAATGCATCACATCATTCTTAAGCTCACAATCATGCTAAACATTAGTCCTTAGATTAAAAAAATAAATAAATCAGAACTTTCAGGGGCATCTTCCCTATTTATCTTCATGTTAGTTCTACCATTTTCTCATTATATATAACTTATTATAGCTTTATTCATCTTCTGAAATTAATGCCATTTGGATTCTTATTAATAATTATGGAGGCAGGTTTTTTTATACTTTTATATTATAACAGTTCCATTAGTCTAGGCCTAGTGGAGCTGAAAATTGAAAATTGATTCATCTTCCTTTAGCCTGTTTTAATTAGTCATGCTATCAAATATCTACTCAAGCAGATAAGTACCATTGCCTCATTTCTCACGGGGGTCGTCATACACGTTCCATACATCACATGGCATGCAAATTTTTGTCCCTTCTAAACCCATCAAAAATTAAAATTAGTTAATAATAAGCATTTTCTTCACATCTTCCTTTAGCCTGTTTTAATTAGTCATGCTATCAAATATCTACTCAAGCAGATAAGTACCATTGCCTCATTTCTCACGGGGGTCGTCATACACGTTCCATACATCACATGGCATGCAAATTTTTGTCCCTTCTAAACCCATCAAAAATTAAAATTAGTTAATAATAAGCATTTTCTTTGTTGTACCTCTTTTAAGAAATAAATGATCACCAAAAAGCCTTGCTAGTGAAAATCATATAGGTGAAGGTGAGTAAGATGGTTCTTGACCATCCTCCTGAACAAGATAGTTGTCCCCATGACAACTTTGTTGCATATATACTTTAATAGCTCGCCATTTTTAAAATCTCCTTTGTCAATTATGGATATCCCAATTCACAGATTTTTGTGTATATACATTGTCAAGACTTGTGCTAGCTTCTTTTACCTCCCCTGGGTTGTATATTTGTCTAATTGTAATTAAAGTGAGCATCGATCTCCTGGGTTTATGAATACTGCTCCTTCAATCCCCAAATAGATATCAATTCTTCCTTCTTTAAAAATTTTGCAGTTTGTTTCTTCTTTCAAACATCATGATATGGCGGGTTTTATAATCATGATTGGAAAGTGGGACATTAAGAAATGCAACTCAAAGTTAAAGCTCTTCTAGAACTGTTTGAATGTAAAATAGATTTTGCATGTAGGATCCAATGGGAACACAATAAACAGACTTTCTAGTTATTTTGTGCATTCTTGCAATTAAAGTCTTTTGTGCTCTGGTTCTTATTATACATGTTAACTTGGTTTGTAATGTGATCTAATTGTTGTTAGTTGTATTGCAAGCGTGACTTTGGCATGCAGCTACTACTTGTTTCTTGTTTGGAGATTGATATAGTTTGTTACCAAATACTTGTATTCTTTTTTTGTGTATCTGACTCTAAGAACGTGCTTAGGTCAAAGATCGTGTAGCACATGTAAGGAAGGCACAGAAAGTATGGGCAAAAAGTAGCTTCAAGCAGAGGCGCCAGTTTTTGCGGGTACTTTTGAAGTATATCATTGAGCATCAAGAACTTATATGCGAGTAAGGACCATGTTTTTATGATTTCATGAAGCTTATTGGACATTCTGCAAGTGTGGTGGACTCAAATCATAGTGAAATTTACAATTTCTAAGGGTCTTTATAAATGTTCAATGTATGAAAACTTTAGATTGGCAATGATAATTTTGATCCTATACAATTTGGCATAAACGTTTGATGCTTGACAAAATAAGATTCAAGAGGAGAGAAGAGGGAAATGGAAAATGGAAGGGTGCCAGGGGGGGATGGTGCTTAGTATTTTTTATTTAAAAGACAACAATCTGCAGAAGGAATTGCACTTAACGCTGGAAAACAGGCTACCAGTCATTCGTTGTATACTTCCTAAACCAAGGGTCTTCTTTTTAATTCCAGATCTCATGTCACTCTTAACACAGCCATTCAATCTCTTCATCAAACACAACGATTGACCTTCTCCATCTTGCTGGCACTTGAGACCAGCCCCACCCTTAATCTTGACAAACCACACTAGCCATTTAATGAAAAGCCCAAAGAAAATACCCAGAACAAAGACTCCACCCAACCATGACGGAAAAACTCTGTCGAACCAGTAATACCAAACCCAGGAGTAAAGGCAAAAGCAGGGGAAAAATCCCAAAAGAACTCAACGGAAAAACAATAGCTACCTCCAATGAAACTGCTCCAGAAAACCTCTGTGGGGGCGAGGATGATGGGCTACCGTGTCTGGAAAAAAGGAACAGCCGTGAACAGACCCAGTCCAATCTCTAGAGACCTGGGACTTGAGCCCTCGAGCTTAGGTGATGGAATTAAAGAATCAAGAATCTTTTCTCTTGACACACATTAGCCCTTTTCATGTGAACACTATTAGAGGTCATTAATCCTTTCCCATCTTTTTCTATTTCCACAAATGTTGTGTTTCTTTAAGAGTAGTGCGAGTTGTTACTGTGGCTCTCTCTAGGTGTTGGTTTGGGGCCCAAGGGTGGTAAAAGTCAAGGGCTTACAACTTTTTCTGATATTAGTTTGCTAAAGAGGTGAAGGTGCTGACTTGCACCTGCTTTGAAAGGGTTAAGACTGCATGTAGAAATCCTCCCCAGACCCTATGAATGATATGAGCTTCCTGCATTGTGCTTCCTTTTTCGTCTTGCCTCTGCAGTGTCATACAATTTTGACATGTGCAGGGTTCAACTTGGTAAATACTTTTGAAAGGTGGATTGCCAAGATGACTGGAAATTGTTTCTGTTGCAATTGGTGAAAAAAGTTGTTACCAGGAGTATGAGAGGATTTTCTGGTGCCTCAATGCCAAAAAATGAAAAATAAATAAAAAAATCCTGTTTGTGGGTTGAATCACGACAGATGATCTTTATATAAATCAGTGATCTAAGTTGAATAAACATGCAAAAGAACGGTTGGCTCTGATTGTGGTTGTAAACTGTCTTTTAGGAAGGTTTTGGTACTTCACTTGGTTAGTCTAGGAGTGTGATGTGGTGAATTGTGGCTAGTTGGTAAAAGATCGGGTCTGGAGATGGTTGGGAGTGTAGATATCTACATGCAAGGGAGAGCCTAGTTTCCTCATTCCTAGTCAATAATCTTTTGTCACAGAGGGAGCATGACAAGTGATCTTCTCGTCTTTTCTTTTCTTTTTTTTGGGGGGGTGGGGTTGACAGGTCTTTTTCACTACTTGTAGCTTTTTCATATAATAACTTTTTTTTTTCACTGGTAAAAATGTGAAAGGAATATGGATATTAGTTTGTTTTCAATTCTTCAACTGTTTATATGTAAACGCATTCCTTGTGACACTGCTATGGTGCCTTCTTTTATACCATTTTCTTATGAAGAAGAGCTTGAGATGAATGTGCTCCCTTATTCATTCATGTCCTACTCTGGTCAGAATCTCTTCACGTGATACTGGGAAGACAATGGTTGATGCTTCCTTGGGAGAGATAATGACTACATGTGAGAAGATTACATGGCTTCTCGCAGAGGGTGAACGATGGTTGAAGCCTGAATACCGGTACCTCACACTATCTTTATTTCCATGCCATTTGCACTCTCTTCTTGTTAAATTTCCATCGGTCTGTATATCACAGATTTGATTATCTTGTAGAGATCCAAAGAACAGATGTTTGTTGGTCTAATTTCAATGAAATATATTTTAACATTGACTGCCTATTTACCAATCATGTAATTAATTCTTCTCATGCAACAGTGATATAATTCCTTGCCCTTTTATCACACATCTTCCCTTCTTGTATGGCATTGCCTCATAATTGGTGATTCTTTAGAACAAAATTACTAATCTGGATTCAGCAGGCAATTGGGTTCAGAAACAAGTAATTTACAAACTGGATATAAAGATTTTAATAGAACAATATTACTAATCTTAGGGATTGATATACTATTTTAGATTTGTTCAAGATTTAAAACAAGTTATTTTTTCTAGTTTTATCTTCATTAATTCGGATGGAAATATTGTTGTGATCAAACTTTGAAAGATGTCTTAATTCTTGGAAATATTGGGTTTATCATGGCTTTCCAACATGAGTCCACAGTTCTGATTTATAAACTGTTTATCATCTCATCCATTTAGTTTTTTGTGAGTCCATCTATCCAGTTCAATAAGTTATAGCACTACCCTTTCTTTTTGTTTCTCATTTATGAGGTGCATTCTTTTCACAAGATTTCATGGGATGAATTCAAGAATCCCAAGAAGTGAATGATTTTCAATTCTTCTTCTGATAGAAGTCCTAGGATTTTAAAATTCTTGTGAGTCCCTAATTCGGGATTTCTAAATTCCCTCCAAAAAAGGAGGTATTTGTAAAATCCTATTGTTTTTAACTTGTATGGATTCAAAAAAAAAAAAAAAAAAGCGCATTATTGCTTATCTTGAAAATTGATTAAAGAACAAAATGTGAAAAAATTGGAAGATCACAAAGTGAGATGAATTCTCAAAATCTATCAATTTCATGAAAAGGGCATAGCTGGAGGAATTTATTTTAGAAAGTACAATTTGGAGATGCTGATATTTCTATTTCCGCTAGAGCATTGGAAGATGCACCATAACAAGGTTGGAAGCTATATTGTGGAGTTGTGTCTAAAGGGATGGTTTATTTTGACATAATTCTTTACAATGTTTTTTCATGCCCCTCAGTGGGTTTTGTTTGTGTTAACATAGAAAATGTACTGGTTTGGGTGTAATGGCATTTATCGAAAATGGGGTTGCAGCAAGGGAAATATGCTCATCTTTCTTTGTTGCTAGCAGGTGTTCTGGAAGATCAATGCTTCATAAGAAATCCAAAGTGGAATTTCATCCTCTTGGTGTGATTGGAGCAATTGTATCATGGAACTATCCATTCCATAATCTGTTCAATCCCATGCTGGCTGCAGTATTTTCAGGAAATGGTGCTGTGATAAAGGTATTTAAAGCCTAAATGTTTTATCTTTGGCATAAAAGAATGTATTGTCTTGCGATTTCTGGAACGATCTAAATTACTAATGTTTTTGGAAGTAAATCAATTTTTCTTTCTACTTTATGTTTGAGAAGAATTGTTGGGACTGGTCTTTTTCTGTTTGGAATCAAATTCTCTTCTTTGTTAAAATGTGGCTCAAGTTTGTTTGCTTTCACTTTTCAGCTGCTTATCTTCAGCCAAATCTGACTGTTGCAGGAAATTTAAAAAATTTGACTGTGTTATTTCCATAATCATTAATGCATTGACCAAGTTTGAATATATTTTTTTGAGACTGTCTGTTAAGGCAATAACACGAGGAGTGAGATGGAATATGACCTACCAGTACCCACTTGTGCCTTTACCATGTGTCCACCTGAAATATGTGCATTGAGCTTTTCTTGATCTAATTCTCTGGTTCCATTTCTGTTATTTGGCATGAAATTTGGTGTCTAATCTTTACTTTACACTATTCTTGTGGGTCATTGTGAATCTTCTAGCAAACTCCTTTTGATGTATATGATATCGGAGAAAGGATTTTCATTTTATTGTAGAACTTAAAAGTGATCCAGTATAAATTGAAGAAAAATGTGTTTCAACTATAGTTTACTTGCCCCCTCCCCCAGGTTTGTTTTGATTCATACTTATTAATTACTGTTTTCAATTCATGAGTTGATTGGCTCATAGTTCGTCCTTATTTGAGGGTGAAACTTGGTGCAACAGTGGAGTTACTCCTTTAGTGACCTTGAGGTCACGGGGTTCGAGACGTGGAAACAGCCTCTTTGCAACAAATGCAAGGGGAAGGTTGCATACCCCTGTATTAAGCGGGGGTGCACTTTGTGCACAAAGTGAGCCATTTTTATCAAACCCATGAAAAAAACTCAGAACTGAATTTGTCAAGCCCTGTTGAACAGTATCTTTGATGCTTAAAAAAAAAGAAAAAAAAAGAAAAAAAAAAAAGAAAAAGAAAGAGAAGAATGCATGCATTGCACCCAAAGAAGGTTGGTGTCGAGAGCTAGGTTAGGGATGATCTATATGCTATTGGTGTATTGGTACTGGCATAGATGCTAAAGTTGAGTCATGATCATATATTTAAACTCAACATTATGCAATGGAATCAGCCACAGTAAATTGAAGGGCCTAGATGGGGCTGTGTGACACTGAAAAAGCATTGTAGCTGTTGCAATATGTGGGCAATGTTACAATATATGCGCATTTAAATTAGCAGCAATATTAAGGAAACCTTTTTTTTGGGGGGGGGGGTGGCGGGGTGGATTTTGAATTGTGGTGCGTCCTTCCCAAGAGCCCATCTGGGGGGTTCAGAATGCATCATGAGAATGGCCTTATTGAATTTAGTTGGCCTTTGTTATAACCATGCTACAAAGCTGCACAGCTCCCTAAAATGTTGGACAGGGTAATGTCAACAGATAGGAGGGAATCTAGAACTACTTGAAAATACCGGTCTCGGAAATTGTACTTTATTCAATTGGTTCAAACCTTTTGAGTTACTGTGTCTTACCAAGTAAACAAGATAATCATTAGTTACTCTTGCGCACATCATTTGTTTATTGAGATTCACTCAGAAGTTACAGAAGTTCTATATATGTCTTCATTCTAGATATACATGACTTAATTTGTATACTCATGTTTAGGTTTCAGAGCATGCAAGTTGGTCTGGTCTCTTTTATTTTCGAATAATCCAAGCTGCCCTGGCCGCCGTTGAAGCTCCTGAAAATCTGGTTGATGTGATAACAGGGTATTCATTTGTGTAATAGTTTCTTTTTCGTGATTTCATTTTGCCAATTGTCTTTTAATTCGGTCTAGTTTTCCTTTGCAGGTTTGCTGAAACCGGAGAAGCCCTAGTATCTTCAGTTGACAAAATCATCTTTGTTGGATCACCTGGTGTGGGTAAGATGGTATGATCCTTCGTCAGTGATCAGGATTTCTTGATTTGCTTTGGCATTAGTTTAGCATATGTAGATTTCAAGTTTCTTAGCTTCTGCTTAATCCTAAGATGACTACATGCTAGTGATTGATGACGAGTACTAAAAAAATGTTCAAGTCTCTGTTTTGATCGGATCATGTTTGAATGACCTCTCTTCCAAATGGTATGCCTTTTTACTGTCTTTTGGAAGTAAGAATTTTCAATCAGCAGGATGCTTAAAAGTAGAATATCAATGGACACATAGCAAATGCATTTTTCATCCTTCTTTATTTGTGCTTTTCATATTCTAGAATTATGTATGTTATTTTTGGGGTAAAAGGTATACTATTAATCTGCTAGCACATTAGAAGTCATTTCAGAAAACTTAATTGTGTTAGCTTCTTTGTGTTTATTGCAGATCATGAGGAATGCTGCTGACACACTAATACCAGTCACGCTTGAGCTGGGTGGAAAAGATGCATTCATAGTCTGTGATGACGTTGACGTTTCTCATGTATTGCACTTCATATTTTTGCCACCATTTCCTGTACTTTGACCTCTCAGAAGGCTTTGAGTGGACCATAAGAATCTTTCAAATTTTGGTAGTTGAGTGCTTAATAGGTTGCACATGTTTTTTTTATTTCCCTTCCTTTTTCCTCTTACAGGTTGCACAAGTTGCTGTCAGGGCTGTTCTTCAATCAAGTGGACAGAACTGTGCTGGTGCTGAGAGATTTTATGTTCATCGCGGCATTTATTCTTCATTTGTTTCTGAAGTAGTAAAAATTGTGAAATCTGTTTCTGCTGTAAGTATGCCCTTGATGCTTGAGTGCTTTCTGTGTTGAATACCTAATCATGTTTGTGCTAGTGATTTGCGCCAAATTCTTAGTGTGACTACCTAATTTCTGTGTCTACTCCTGGCTCCATACCTCTGATGATATTTCTAGTGTTCTTTTATTTGGTAATGCATTTTAGATATTGAGCGAGTTAAAATGTTTTCAGTCATTTCTGTACTTCACACCCTTTGTTCAAATGTATTTTTCCTTTACTGAATATACACGCTGAGTAGCATATTGATTGGCTTTCCTCAAACATACTCAGAAGCAACTCTTGTTTCTTGAGCATACTTCCCCTTGTGAATGATGATTCTAGGGGTGGACGCCAGTTGGTTTGGCCACTTTATGGACATCCTGAGGGCTGTTAAAGACAAAATAAAATAAAGATCCTCTTTGGAGGCTGGGGGGATAAACTAAATCCTAATCCTTCTTCTCTAAAGGAAAAGCGTTGGATAACTGACCTTATTTCATTTGTGGAAAAGGAATTCATGAGTGTTGTGTTGTTTGTTAATCAACATTGTGTTTACTTTCTAATTTTTGTAACTCAAGAAGACATGGACATATGTGTGGGTGTGTGGATATATATATAGAACTGCTGAAGAAGAAAAAATAGGCTGTGTTAAAAAGGCAAAATGACTGACCAATAAGAAGACTCGTAAGGTGGTTATAGAAGCAGATAAACACTTTACTGCAGCATTGAAAGCTCTTAATCATTAAAAATGTCAATTATTCAACTCTGCACGACCTGGAAAAAGAGAAAAAATATACAACTAAGAATGAATTCTTCAACTCAGATATTGCTGGGAAAATAAAGCTAAATTCTACTGGTATATAGGCCTGTATCTTCTATTTCAAATTGGTTAATAAATGATTGTCTTTCACAGGGCCCTCCTCTTGCTGGTAAGTATGACATGGGAGCCATATGCTTGCTAGAGCATGCTGAAAAGCTTCAGAACCTTGTAGATGATGCATTGGATAAAGGGGCAGAAATTGCCGGTCGTGGAAGTATTGGCTATCTAGGAGGAGATACAGTTGATCAGTTCTTCCCGCCTACTGTAATTGTTAATGTGAACCATTCAATGAAGTTGATGCAGGAAGAGGTTCGTTATGGTTTTAGTTCTAATTTGTGTTCGATAATGTCTATTCTATGTTCTATGCATTCTGTTAGCCATGATTTCCTCACGTATCACTGTATCTTGATTACCATTCCTTGTAGGTGTAGACATAACCTTTATGCATGTTTATGATCAATTTAGGAATATGTATCATTAAAAGATACAATTTTTTTTAAGGTAAAATAAACTAAGATTGCCTCAACGGTGCATCATTTGCATACACATCTCTAAAATTTCAACAACTAAAATTAGGTTATTAAATATTGAACATATATAAGATGAACTCCTTATGGCCTCATGGTACAGACAATTTTTCTTCCCATCCATCATAGATGTTTCCAAGATTGTTTAAAAAATGGTATTTTGAAGTACAAAAGTAAGGATTTTTTTTTCCTCTTCTTTGATGGTCCAGTTTTCTAAATCAAAGTGCAAGATTGTGGTTTACATTGTTAATTAATTTCTTGGGTGTTTGGAAATTGTAACCTTTTGTGGGTTATGTAGCGCACGAAACTAAATATTTTTTGGTGTCTACTGTTGAGGGTATGTGATGTTCTGGATGTCTATGGTAACCTTGATTAACATAAACAAAAAAAAGAGGCAAAATCCAAAATCTCAGTTTTTTAGGGCTTGATTTTGTAACTTAAAATTTGGGGAATCTACTCACGAATGATCCAAATATATGGGGATTGTCTGCTTCACTTTTTATGGCCTAACAATGTTATGTTTTCTCAATTTGACCATATTTCATAATGTGCAGGCATTTGGACCGATCATGCCAATAATGAAAATCAACTCCGATGAGGAGGCAATCAAGCTCGCAAATGACTGCAGATATGGGCTTGGTTGTGCTGTGTTTTCTGGCAGTCAGCGCCGTGCCAAAGAGATAGCTTCTCAGCTACATTGTGGTGTTGCTGCAGTAAATGATTTTGCAGCCACTTACATGTGTCAGGTAAACATTTATTAAGTTGGAATTGGTTTGTAGTACCATTAGTTTGTCATTCTTGTTTCTAGTTTTCTCATATCTGACCCAAAGCTGGGAGAGATGAACGATTACATAAGACATCAACATATTGTAAGGATTCTCAACCTGAAGCAAAATCCATATCCTAGTATCCTACTGATGCCTCTTGTTTTTTTAGTCCCTGCCATTTGGTGGTGTGAAAGACAGTGGATTTGGAAGGTTTGCTGGTGTGGAAGGATTACGAGCTTGCTGCCTCGTGAAGGCAGTTGTGGAGGATCGATGGTGGCCCTATATCAAAACTAAGATACCAAAGCCCATACAGGTTGACTATTCATGCTATCTCAATATAACTTGGAATTTTCTTCTTTCTCCACTAATTGATCCTCTTTATTTTGCCTATTCAGTATCCTGTTGCACAAAATGGCTTTGATTTCCAGCAGTCACTTGTAGAAGCACTCTATGGGTTGAATGTCTGGGATCGTTTACGAGCACTGGTTAATGTCTTAAAGATCCTTTCAGAGCATAACACTCCTCCCAGCAAAGGTGGAAAAAGCAACTGAACTGTAGCCGGACATAGCAACATGATGATGGATTATTTTCTGCTTCCTTTCCATAGGGTTTTGGACTTTCTATTCTAGTGGTGAGGCAATTTTTGTATCTGATTAATCCCCCCTCCCTTTTCCCCCAAAAAGATCATTTGTGGTCCTCTTGGGTCGGAATGGTAACATTTTCTGATCTTATGGTTATCATCATAAGTAGATTGTTGAGTATGCATATGCATTGCAGTCATGGTCAAGGGTAGTCGATGGATGGAGACAAGATCTTTTGCAGGTGTTGGGGATTGGCCCCTGGTGAGGGTAGAGGCAGAAGTGAGGCTGTGTTTGTTTTGTTGAGTTTCCGACTGTTGGCAGCATGATTGTATGGAATTCTATGGGTGAACGTATGACGCTAGTGTAAATATTTCCCCCTGCAGTGAGTGGTCCACAATTTTCATCTTACAGTTGGTGGGATTATGGTCATCAGAAATTGTCAATACTGGAGATTGTGCTCCTTAATCGAACTACACTTTGCCTGATTTTTTTTTATCGTTATTGTTGGGTATATTTATCTTTGCTGTACTGGAATTGTGCAGATTTTTGTCCTACAATTATGCTAAAGGTTAACCAAAATTATGACCTACAGCCCTTTTCCTTTGGTAGCACAGAATTTTGGTGCATCAGGTACAGCATCTTTCACTCCACAAATTGTATAGAATTTTCGAACTACCATGGTGCCGCATCCAAGCTGCACAGAAAATATGTGGTAGCGTGGGTGAATCTATCAAAGGTTTACAAAAAAAGTTGCTACCCTGAGTTGTTTTACGACTTAGGGTAGTACGGAACTTTCGCCCTACCATTGGTGATTGTATTATTGGTGTACTGAATACGTGGCACCTTACTTTTCATCCTGCTAACTGATTTATCCGATGCATATGCATACTCAACAATTTACTTATGATGATAACCATAAGATCAGAAAAAACATGTTAACATCCATTAGAATTGGGTGGCCCAGAATTTGCAAATCCTTGTATAACCAAAGAATGAAAATAGGTTTCTGATTGGGTGGCCCAGAATTTGCAGCTTATGTGTGGTGAGATTATCGTGGTGGTGTCTTATATTTAAGGTTCGTCAATTCAAGCGGATTGGACAGAAATGCCATCATGCAGATATGGGAACATCATTCTAGCAGGTAATGTCAATTCATAAACCATGTTAACTATTAATTACTAACATAGAATCACATTTAATTCTTGACCAAACGGTGTACCTTCACTTTTTTTTTTTTTTTTTTTTGTTTGGGTACTTTGGCTTGGCCACACGGGTGTTTGGAACTTCGTACCGATTAATCTGAATCGACCGTTCAAGGACCCGACCGAGGATAGATCTCCAAACATTATTTTTTTTATATCCAGTGAAAGTCAAATTTCTGACATGAATAAAGGACTAAGGTGCCCACCCACCTAAGTCAAAAAGTGTTGATAGTGTACCTTCACTTTTTTGTGCACATAGGTAATATGATATAGGTAAAATGAATCTAATTAGCTTAAAAACACACCATTTGCTTATTCTCGTTAGCTAATGACTTTACAATGAATGACAACAAACTGGGTCTGCATCCCAATGGTTTAAGATTAATCATTTGAGAGATAAATTTAAAGATATTTAATAAATAAATAAATATATAAAAATAATAAAATAATAATAAAATCAAATCAAAGAAAATAATAAGAATAAATGAAAATAAAACAAAAATAAATAAATAGATAAAATGGCCGACCCCGGTCCAGATTCTTAAGTTTGTAATGTAGAGTAAAAATGATAAGCGGATTGGACAAAAATAAATAATAAATAAAATAGCAAATGACTTTACAATGTAGAATAAAAATGATAAGTTTCATAATCACTTTATATTATGGATTTGGTATCACTTTATTTGCAACTACTTGTGGAAATCCATGTTGTACCCCCGCAAATCCAATACCTGCTCAAACTAGAGCTAATGGACCAATAAGTCCGGTTTCAGCAATTGAGCATCATAGTAATTTCTCAGCTTACAAAAGTTATTAGATTCCTGAAGTTCTGGTCCAGATTCAGTTTCTCTTTCTTGGATATGGTGATGTGATTTCCAATACCAAGAATGCTTACCTAAATTACTCAAAACAGAAGATCTATGGCCTTGAGAAGATTGAGGTGCTTACTAAAAGAGGAATCAGGACATTACCTCTGTCAGCTCACAGAATTCATCAGGAGATGTTTGCAGTAACTCAGATGCAATGTCTCCAGTACACCATGCAAAGATTTTTGCACTTAGTTATTTTCAAATGGAAGGTGTTGACAACATTGTTGCAGGTACACTGACAAAAGTTGCACTTAACGATCTCTGGAGGTGAATTATCAAGAAAATGTCCACACAAAGCATGTGGTAATCTCGTGTTGACATGATAGTACTCAAACTGATCCGGCCAAAATTGGCATATCTGTGCATTTTGAGGGAAGGAAAACAGCCATCAGATGAAGTTAAAGGAGAAATCCTTCTATACTACAAAATTCAAGTAATACCAGGTTCAGAACAATATGTGTGACCATAAGAATCCCTCCTACAAAAATTTGGACATCTAACAAAGATATATTATCCAAGGATCTGCCATCAATAATCTTTAAAACAAATAACACACGGACAGATCATTCAAGACTCATCAAATAAGCTTCCTCTTCTACTAAGTTAGGTGAAATTAAATGAACATCAATTAGTTCCACTAAGAGGAGGACCATGCTACTTTTGTAGAATGTTCTATCTTCTTGAGCATCAAGAACGAGATACGAGATATATGCTTCATTACATAACAAGATGCCAAAATAAATCAGAGATCTTTTATTTTCTGATGCTTCTTTTATCTTTTGTTTATGTTTGTATTCTTTAGCTTTTTAGTTGATTTCTTGTACCCTTACACATATCCCTGTCCCTTTCTTCCCTTCAATAATATTCTCTTTCTAAAGAAGGGGATGACCCAGTATACCATAAACAAAGATCCAAGACTGAACATAAAGAAATGCTGGAAGTACTCAAAGGATGGAATCCACTTTCTACAAAATTATGTGAAGTTAAAGAAAAATAGTACAATAGACCAGGATTATCAGTTCGATTGTCCCCTATACTAGTGTCACATAACTTGTGGCCATAAATATATGTTCTTTTGTCATTATTTACTAAAATTAAAACACCTCATAAATCAATACATTCATAGAAGCACTAAAAATAACCTCACAGAGGTAAAGCTCATTAAAAAGATCTATTCCCGAATCTCAAACTCACAGGAAAAATACTTACATGCATGGCATCATTCTGCTTGGATAAATCAGGCACGATAATTTATGGGGACAAGAGTTCAACATGCAGGCAAGCAACTAAGGTTGACAAAAGTGGCTCCAGCTTTATTCTCAAACCATAACCCCTCAAAGACTGTCAGATAAAATAAACCCACCATGAATTTAGAGAATTAGAAAGGTGTGCTTGCCATATGCATGTAGTTTTGAGTGCTGTAGTGCGTGTCCAATGGGTTTAGCAATGCAAACCCAAAGGGTAGTGGATGGGTTCCGACATTTCCTTAAAAAAAATTACAAATGAATAGCTCAACGCACTCACAGCTTTTGCTTTGCCATACAGGATGTCAAGCCAGAGATATATATGGTGTGGCCAAGGCCTAATCTTCCAATTGACCTGTAGGGCATATATCAGAGAAGGGCATGTGAGCATGTCATCCACAGGATGGAAGCAAGTGCGTGACTGTTTAACTGAGGAAGCAACTTTAAAAGTACCAAGTTCTGGAAAAATGTAACTTCACCCAGATTGCCCCAGTAGTATATCTTATTCTAAAGCAGAAAAGAGTCTCTGCAATATTTTCATCCCTTAAGATATCAGTAACACATCCATAGAGGCTTATGCCACTTATTTTGTCATGGAGATCAGTTATAATGCCTGCGAGGCTTTAAGAACGTAATAAATATTAATACCAAATCAGAAAGGAATAAACTTCATTAATCACATTTCTTTTAGTAATAACTAGGACAGCAACATTTCATTAATGGTGGCAAGACTGTGGAGATTGAAGCTGTCTTTCTTACAGCACCAGCAATACACCCCATCCAAATTGCACGTGGTGGTGGTCCTAGTACACTTACAATTATGGTGGTTGTGATGGTAGGTAAAAGGAAGCTTAAATGGCAACCTACTGCTAGATCAAGATTTCCACCCCCACCCCCCGCCCCCCCTCCCCCCCCCCCCCCCCCGACATGAATAGAGACAAACTTCCTCTCCAGAACATGTCAATTAACACCCTAATAGCTTTGGAGAATAAGAACAAGCAAGAATCAAATTGTTGAACTCACTCAAAAAGGATAATTTCTGAAGTCAACAGATCCTTGAGAATCACGAGGACATTGTCAATTGAGAAACTTTGGGACCTTGACTTGGATCATATGTACTCAGCATCCTTGATCCTAGGCACCAGTTCTGCATCAATGATATTGACACCTAAGCAAATGAACAGCATTTCCCCTCAATTATGATGCATTTTCACATGTCTAGACAGAAGATAGTTGGCATTTACTTGTTCTTCATGTTGAATAATTGGAACCATATATATTTGTGTTGCACTACCATATTCAAGACAATCATGGAACTTGCAATATATGGTCTATCCAGTGCAAGCATACTTCCGACACTGAAATTTGAATGGCATAATAAGGCAATGATAGTAGGGCCACTAACTGCGAAAGCACTTGATTATAAGATTTAACTGAAAAGATTGGCAAGGAGTTGCTCACCCCACAAAAAAAATTTCATATTGACACCATCATTATCCACAAGAATTATCTGTTTCTTCTGTACACAACCTGATATCGCCCGAGTTTCAGGTGACTCTATTGACTCAATCCTGTGCAGATTACGGTCACAGAATGCTCCAGCAATATGTATAGACAGATTGGATTACAAACACAGCCTTGCTTCCATAGGATCATTGTTCGAACATAATCAGCCTGCCTAGGCAGTATAATGGCTAAAGGCACCAAGGGGATCCTCAATTGGAATCTAAGAATACAATAATGATAACAATCTGAATCTTAATCCCAACAATTGAGGTCGGCTATTTGAGAGACAAATATGGAGATGATTAAAAAATATATATATATAATATGTTGGTTTAATTTGCGCGGATTTTTCTATGCCATTCATTCCTTTCCAAGGCCATCTTTTTGTCTGAACCTTTAACTATCATGTCTTTACGGATAACTTGTATCCAAATTTTCAGCGGTCTATATTTATATTTTACTAGATCTCCTATATTTAAGTTCTTGATTCTCATAACCGGTGCGTCTTTAGGTTTTCTTTGCAAATGCCCAAACCATCTCCGACGATATTCTCGCATGTTATCCACAATTGAATTAACTCCTAACTTGTTGTGAATCTCTTCATTTCTAATTCTATCTTTTCTAATTTTGCCACATATCTACCTAAATATCCTCATTTCTACTACAACCATTTTTTTTTCTTGTTGTTGTGGAATCTAAGAATACCCTAACTAATTAAAAACTCTAGAAGAAACACAAGGATCAAGCAACAAGGCTGACTATTCCTAGATACTGAAGTATCACCTGTCTCTAGCCAAGATCCTAGCATTACAAGTGCACTTGTCTAAAAAAATGGGTAGATGGGCTAATGAATGCCTTATACTGCAAATGATTGTTTTAGTGTCTTGGATTGTCACATGACTATGAATGCCATTTTCCATGTGCGTCAAATTGCCCTCCTCTATTTCTGCTATTATTTCATCTTCTCTTTCTCTTCCTAGGAAGACAGAAAAGGACTACCAAAAATAGAGTATTTTAACAAGAAAAGTCACCAAGTACAAGGAGAAAATAAGAAATATCACACATTTAAAGGCAACTGTGAATGAAAGAATAGGATTCAAATCCAAGAATAAGATTTCTTGCAACTGATAAGTTCTAGAGTGTGGACATGGGGCTGATGACCAGCCAGGCCACCTTTTGAAATGTAAGGCTGGTCCAAGACCAATTGCAAGTAGGGCTGGGCTGGACTTAAAAAAGATGGGCCTACCCAATTTTAATTTGGGCATGTGCCTCCCAAACCAAAGCCATTGTTTTAAAAGATTTTAATTTAAGATTCCCTCTTGCATCTACTTTTGAAACCCTTGACTTATGTCTTCATGGTTAGGAGCCGCAAGTATGAGGGAGGAGAGGGTGTTTGATTCCCCCACCTCATTTTCTCTTTATTTTGTTAAAATACTGTATAACAATTAGAGGGGAAAAAAAAAGATTTGTAGAAAGCCGCATATGCTACAAGGTGCCCACAGGACTGAGCTTAGGCAAAGCTAAAATCTCTTATTACTGGTGATTGACCCTTCCTGAATTTCGCCCTTCACTTCCTAATAAGCTCTCTACACCATTCATTTGCCGTGGTAGGGCAATCTTGCATTAGGATGAGTCATAGTCAGAAATTGTTTGATGGACCAACGAATGTCATTCTAATGATTCGCTATTTAAACTTCAAAGAGAATCAACTCCTTATATAATCCTTTGCTTATGCAGAGTTCAGTAGAAAATTATGGTTTAAACAATGTACTGCCCATAATCTTTTTCTTTGGGCTAGCTCCTTAGTACTGCCTCCCACTGAAGTCATTATGGGATAGTCTACATTGTGCATGCTTTTTGATTTGAACTACTCATGACCATTGGGCATGCATCATTTATGGTCAACCCAATATATGAAAACGAAGCTTATTGTGGCCTCCAAATAAAACATCATAAACAGATCTTCTGAAAATTTGGACTGTGATTATACAATATGCTCATTAATGATCAAAGCAAAATAATGCAACAGTCCAGGACCAACATTGAAAACAAAAACTAGCATAACATCTAGTTGTTCACTGAACAGTTACAAAAGATAATGTTTATCACATGAGGTACCTTGCATAGAGTGAATAAGAAGGCCCTTCAGTAAATGCATCAAGAGAGAGGGAAGAGAAAATTTCTGAACAAAATTGAGCACCCAGAAGCATCGCTGCATCATCCTGGTCCTGAATCAACAAAGTAAAAAAAAAAAAGGGGGAAAGGTACGTTAAATTGTTTGAATATTCAATTATATGCTTTCTAAGGTCTTTCACTGTCATTTCAACTGAGTGCAAATTTACAGTAAAATTTTGAAGGCATGCAGACAAAGATTTTAAAGAAACTGATGCTGCTAAAGTTTTTACATAGGACACATGAACAATGTCAGCATCAGATAGTAATTACATTGACCAATATAACTACTCAAAACAATCCATGTCAATAGCACTTCACACAACCAATCCCTCTTCCCAACCTTGCTCCCCTCAAGGGAAAACAGGGGACCTCATCCACATGATAATAGTACTTGGACCCATCTTATAGCACCTCATCTAGAAGGATCACAATGCATTCAGTTGGCAAAAGCCATGGATAACCAGACCCCCTTCTACTGCATTTCGAAGACAGCAACCTGTAAGAAATACCTCCCTCCCTTTCTTCAGAATCCCATGACAAGGATCTATCAGATCATAATATCTGCTAGAAGTAAATAATTTAACTTATTAAATTTCCAAATTTATACAATAGCAGAGAAAATATAAAGCTTGTAAATTTTTTACATGCTCTCTGTGTACTGTAACTCGCCATGGCCAGTCCCATGCATAGGTAAAGGAGGGTAGCTTTAGGTTGACAGCCAACGTAAAACCCCTTGTCAAAACTAATATGAGGGACAAATATCCTATATTTTTATTTTTATTTTTATTTCTCTTTTTCCATTTTTCATTTTTTCATTTTCATTTTTACTTTTTTAGTGTTATCTTCACTATTTTTGCTTTCAAACTTTTTTTATCCTATATTTATCTCTCAAATGACCAACTCTAAAATTTGGGATTAAGGTTTAGGTGATGGTTGTTGTTGCTGCTGTCTCTGTGTTCTGTCTTCCTCACTCATAAAGTAAAGGCATTTAACACAGTCACCAGTGAGAATTCAGAGGGAGGCCATAGGATCCAATTTTCAATGACTTTTTTCCACATGCTGAAATGCTTGGACATTAAAGAGTTCAGACTCTTTCTATATGCATATGGTTAGTGTACACATAAATACAAGAATGCTGGTTCTGAGAAGCATGCTATCAGGCACAAAAGTGGATAACTAAAAGATTTTGGATAGCAGCCAATACTTATCTACGTTTAAGATAAGGATCGATAGTGTTGGAGCTCCAAAAGTCCCCCAAAGTAAGCAAAGTAAGCATGTAAATATTTGTACCTAGAAAGGAAAAAAAATGAATGCAGTTCTCAACCAAGACAATCAACAAGTTATTCTAGCACAACAAGGAGATCATGTAGCTTGAATCTTACACAGTATAAAGAACCATTAAAGGTGCTGGTAGACTGCACAAGTCAACTTCATGAAATTGGCCAATATAACAGAATGAAAGACTCACTTCATTTAGCTTATCACAATCCGTCTGTGGCATGTGGCTTATCACTACGTGTAGAACATCCAGTTCATCCATACATAAATTTAATTAATGCTTACCAACACATACACACATAAATTTTATGTTTTACTTTGTCGATTCTTGTAATTTATATGAATTTGAGCATGAAATCAACATTTTGGACCGATTAAGGAGAGCACAGTCTAAAAGGCATCTAACTGATGCTTTTATCATGAAAAGCCAAATTAAAACATCAGGGACATTTAAGTTTGAGACAAATTGACAATTTCTAGAGAATCAAAACCATGGCCTCTGACAGAGCACAATGATTAACATTTCAAAACAAACCATGCAGCACAACCCAAAAGGCATCTAACAGACACTTCACCATTAAAATCGTCATACTAAAATTATAAGACACCTACTAGTTTTCATCAGATTCACAAATTTCAAAAGAATCTAACAGAAATTTTACAAAATTATTTCATCTAAACAACCAAAACGATCAACACAAGTCTTTAAGGAAAACAATAAATGGAAGAACAAAAGCATCAACAACAACAGCCTCTAAAACACTACTAGTAGACAAGAAATTCTTCTCATAAATCGAATAAATAGTCACCGTCTTCACACACTTCGTTCTCTGATTGTTCTTCAACTGCTCAATCCACTCTGGCATCTTCTTCGGCAGTCGAAATCTCCGTTGCTCGCTCCAAGCCTACGAAAGTTAACTCATCGTCAGCAACCGCCACAACTAATGAGAGAGAGAGAGAGAGAGAGAGAGGACCTGAGAGAGACCGGAGAGCAAAATAGCAGCAGTGACTCCACTTGAATAAGCGATACAAGTCTTGAGAATGCGAGAGATAATCCAACTCCAACTAGGACTTGAAGATTCCAGAATGGAATCTTTGTGTTCTGATGAGAGAAGAGATCGAACGTGATCGACGAATCGGGGAAGTGGATCTTCTTCTTCTTCGCCTTCTTGTGATTGCGGTTGCTGATTTTCGATCATGATTGGATCTGCTTTTGTGTTTTTGATGAATTTGGATTCGGAAGATGAAATTATTCTGTGAAGAGGTTAGGGTTTTCTGATCGGAGGACGAAAATGGGGGGGGGGAGGGAGAGGGAGAGAGAGAGAGATCCTGCCCTAGAACTGAAGTGGGAAATGAGTTTTGGCGGGATTTTAGGATTTTCGAACGGGTTTTATTTTAGAAGGCGAAACGACGTCGTTTCTTTCCTGCGACTCCGTACAAATGACCTTTTTTGCGGATGCCCATTAAGAGGCTATTTGGATATATAACGGAGAAATATATATATATATTAAAAAAAAAGATTAACAAGTACAAATTTTACACTTTTTAATTCAACTGTTTTGATTTAATAACAAATTTAGAGTCATTATAAATAGATATTTTAATTCATCATGAAAAATGTTACATTTTTGTATAAATACTTTTTTATTAATTAAATAAATATAATTTTTTTAATAAGACAGGTTATAATACAAGTTCAAGTTAAAACTCTACCTAAGGTTGTAAAGGTATTTATCTTAATATTGTGATTTTTAATAAAAATTATTTAAGTGTCATTAATTTTTTGTGTCTAAATTATTGATTTCGCATTTTTAGAAAATGAAATTATTTAACATAATTTTTTCAAAAAAATAGAATATCCGAGATTAAATTTTCTTTTAAAAAAAAATACAGATTTCACACTTCGAGAGTGAGAAATTTTCGGGACAATCCTCCTTTGTCTCTCCCTCCCTCCCCCCCCCCCCCTCCGCTCCTCCTCTCTGTCTCTCTCCCTCCCCCCTCTCCCCTCCGCCCCCGTGTAGCCCTCCCCTCTCTCTCTCTCCCTCCCCCCTTCGCAACCCGCCGCACTCCTCCCCTCTTTCTCTCTGTGCCTCCCCCTTCTGCCCCCCGCCGCGCTCCTCCCCTCTTTCTCTCTCTCCCTCCCCCTTCGCCCCCTGCCGCGCTCCTCCCTTCTCTCTCCCTCCCTCCCCCCGCAGACTCCTCTTCCTCTCTGAGACGGTGTTGCGTTTTCAATTCGCTATATATATAGGTCACAAACAAAAATATTTTTTGGTTTAGATTATTTTAAATTTATTTTATTTTTTAGGTCAAATCAATACAAAACTCCATCCTTTTTCCAAACAATGGTGTGTCCTTTGTCCAAGCCCAGTGCAAGTGTGTCCTACCGGTGTACAGTGCAGAAATTTGAGTCATTTACGAAATTAAACCTTAAAAAAAATTTAAATAATTTCAAGACAAAAAAATTCAGAAAATAATCTCATTTTGTCATGAGTTGAATTCGCGACACCATATGACAGCACCTGATTGGGCGAAGGCCACGTGTCGCATCTTGAACATGCGACAGTCCACCTGCCCTCGCCACCTGCGTCACTCCCGCAACCCCTCCCTCCGACACCTGCGAAGCTCCTCTCTCCCTCCCTCCCCCCACGGCACTGCTCCTCACCCCTCCCTCCCCCCGTGGCTCTCTCTCTCCCTCCCTCCCCATACAGCTCTCTCTCTCCCTTCCCCTGCCATGGCACTCCTCTCTCCCTCCCTCCCCCACTCCCGAAGCTCCTCACTCTCTCCCTCCCCCGCTCGTGACTCTCCCTCCCTCCCCCTCCCGCGGCTCTACTCCTCTCTCCCTCCCTTCCCCCGCGGCTCTCTCTCTCCTCCCCCACCCGCGGTTGTCTCTCTCTCTCTCTCTCTCCCTCCCTCCCCTGGTGACTCTCTGTCTCTCTCCCCCATCGTGACATTCCTCTCTCTTTCTCCCTCCCTCCCCCCACGACACTCCTCTCTCTCCCCCCCGCAACACTCCTCCCTTTCCCTCCCTCCCCCACTGCCGCCCACGACCGTGGGAGCCCTCTCCCATCCTCCCGCGATGTCGCGAAAACCACCAAACTATATCACGTCTTCAAGATGCGATATAACCCATGTCGCAAATTGAATTTACGACATGATCTGTCGCAAGTTCAACCCGTGACATAAGGGGGTTACAAACGAAATTATTTTCCATCAAAGATTGTTTTAATTTTTCTTTTTTTGGGTTTAGATCCGTTCATGTCTCCGAAAATTGCATATTATGATTTCATGATGGCAGGTGCACCGTGTTACCCATCAAAGGTGCCAATAAAATGCGGAAATTACATCTTCCATCAAAGGTGCACAGTGCAAGCGCCAAGGGTGTATCCTCTGTCCACACTTTCATTTCATGCGGCATCCTTTGGCACAAATAGTACTAGATTTGGCACTTAGATAGATTGTCCAGAAGATTTTGCACTCTAGTGAAAAACCCTTTTTAAAAAAAACAAAAATTTAATCTCGGACGCTCTATTTTTTTTAAAAGAAAAATTACATAAGATGATTTCACACTTTGAGAGTGCAAAATCACTAATTTGAATACAAAAAAAAAAGCAATAATTAAATAACTTTTAATTAAAATCACAAAATTAAGGTATTGATAATACCCCAAAGGTTGTATCTCTTGCAAATGTATCATACACACAGCAAGCAAATCAAATTCAAGCCAGTATGATTAAATGAACCAGTTTGCATTGGTATATCATTATATTTTATTTGCTGGGAGTGTAACAACAGATTACCCAAACATGACAATGGAAGCATTTGCCTCAGATTCACTCACAGAGAAGCAATGACCTCCTACAATTAGAGCTTGGGAGTACTGGAGTTTTTCTAATATTAGGATTCCAGTGACAGGACGAGTGAAAAATGCACAAAAACATCCCATGAACTACAGACTAAAGGATGAGAAGAAATGCAGTGAAATTCCACCCGGTAAGCAACAAAAGAAATTTAAGACAGTACAAAACTTCAAAAAATTGTGTACATAAAACTGTATAAATTTCGTATGCAAACTATTTCAGACACCAAACATCGCCATTTCCCTCATTTAAAACTCTCTGCAACTCACACCTAGACAGCAAAAGGAGAAAGGTGGGGTTGGGGTTGGGGTGGGGGAGGGAGAGGGAGAAGTGGA
Organism: Dillenia suffruticosa; assembly: GCA_033439265.1. NCBI lineage: Eukaryota > Viridiplantae > Streptophyta > Magnoliopsida > Dilleniales > Dilleniaceae > Dillenia > Dillenia suffruticosa. The sequence continues at coordinate 19,345,992 of JAVTVX010000011.1, forward strand.
CAAGCAAGAAGAAAAAGATACAACAAACGCATATGTTCATCTAGGCGAACGTAATATGGGCTTCTACATATGCGGGGCACCATGCCTAAATCTGAAGAATTTTACAAAAGCTTAAGAATGGTCTTCAGACTACACGTTTGAGAGTGACATTTTTTATCAATATTGAAGATTTTGGTTTATAGTGCTCATCCGTGTCTACCTCCTCGATCTCCTGTATATGGAACACAACAAAATTTTATGTGAGGTCAGAAGTGAACCTCAAAATTATGCTTCTGGAGCAACAAACAATTACACTGAGATGAAATCTCATGGAAACAATTTTTTTTTTTTTTTGAGAATAAAAACTTTAATGGGCACTAAGGGAATGTCAATCCAAAAACTTACAAAGCTAATAATTCTACATGGAAACAATTCTCTGCTAAAATAATTTTGAGAGACTGCTTAAACCCAACTGCCTTCCGCCCCCGCCCCCCCAAAAAAAAGGAAAAAAAAAACACTTTTGGCCTTAGTTTGGGATCCCAACCCATTTTGGGGTCAAATAAATCCAACAGGTCATAGTGGTTCTATTGTTCTGCTATAGCCAGAAAATTACTAGCATATCGTCCATCTAAATTGTCCCCAAGACCTATGAGGTTTGCCAATGTCGCAAGCTGATTTTAATACTGAAGATTGCAACAAAAGAAATATAAAAAGATAATTCCAACGAAAAACAAGGATTTCAAATTCTCAATTACCTGCACCACATCCTCTCCCCTGACGACCCGTCCAAAGACAGTAAGCTTGTCACTTAAATCTTGTATTGGTGCAGTAGTGATGAATATGTCAAAGCCTTTTTTATCTTCCTTACTCTTTGAAGTGCCGAGCATAAAAGCTTCATGCTTTGGACTGCATTTTATGGGCAACATCATAGTTGATAGTATTGGGCAAATTCATAAAACATATATACTAGTACAAGAAAGTTCTATCAAAAGAATACCTGAGATGACCGTGGGGCTTCTCTTTCTGAGTCCAGTCTTCAGGGGCTCCAAATCCCTGAGAATCCCCTCCATGGATCACAAAGTGCTTAATTACATGCCGGAAACGCATGTTGTTGAAGTGACCCTTTTGACTGCAAAAATTATTCTTTCAAATGTAAAAACCAAGAACAGCAAACCAATTATCAAAGTCAATACTCATCTCATCTAAAAATCTCATATTCTTTGGCCTATGTTTGCCTCGAAAGAAAACGGAAGTGGGCACTTTTCTATTATACTATTGGTAGCTGTGCATGATAACATTTTTCATGCAAACAAAGGTCATGCATGTTGAACTTCCACAGAAATAACTTACCCATATTAGCAGACAATTTGTCATAGCACACTAGAAAGCTTTTTGCAATCATATATTATGTAGCAACCACAAAGGCCAAATATTGTAACCAAAGGCTTCAAGATAGACTTGTCAAAATCACTCCCAAGCAACTGTTGAAATGTGAAAGAAAGAATGCAAATAATGCTGAAAAATAACTTCAGATTTTTATTGAATTAAAAGAGCAAGAGACATACTTATTTTGAAGCTTTGTTCATGAGTTACAAAAACAACATCCTAGGCTATTTATAGAGGAAGAAGAAAGGACTAAAGGAGGAAGAGAGATGGCCCTCCAATGGCCATCCCTTCTGACCGTTGGAGGGCTCCCAACTGCTAGTAAAACTAGCCGTTGGGTGAGGGCTTCAGCCCTCCTTCCATGGGCCTCTAGGGGCCTTCCTTTGGGCACTGATTGGGCAGCTTCAGGCTGCCCAATCAGGCCATCTTCTTGGGCTGTGCAGTCCACTTTATTGGGCCTGAAGATGGACTGAAATTCTGGTACATTTGAGGATAAATTGTAGATCTTGCTATGCCTATTTTTAACACTCCTCCTTAAGTTGGGTGCATAGATATCAATAGCACTCAACTTGCTCATTATTTCTTGTAGGTGAGTAGTGATTCCTCTTTGAGTGAAAATGTCCGCAAGTTGCAGTCCTCCATTGATACGAGGAGTGGCAATTAATTTTTCCTCCACCTTTTAATGAATGAAATGACAATCTACCTTTGTGTGTTTTGTATACTTATGAAACACGGGATTGGTGACAATATGAACGGCGGACCGATTATCACAATGAAGCTTGATAGGAGTAGAGACTTTAAACCCTAATTTTTCTACTACGGCCTTCAACCAAACTATCTCGCTAGCGACTGTTGCCATTGCCCTATACTTAGCTTCTGCACTTAATCTAGATACCACATACTGTTTCTTGCTTTTCCATACCACTAAATTGCCTCCTATGAACATACAATATTCGGTAGTAGATCTTCTATCTATAGAGTTTCCTGCCCAATCCGCATCGCAATAGCCTTCAATTTCTAAGCTCCTATTATTTTCATCCAAATGCCTAATTCGGGGGATCCTTTGATGTAGTGAAGAACTCGCTCCGCTGCCCTCTAATGTCCCTTCTTTGGAGCATGCATGAACTGACTTATTTGGCTTACAGCGTAGGCTATGTCTGGTCTTGTGACAGTAAGATAGATTAGTCATCCTACAAGTCTTTGATATCTCCCCACGTCCTCGAAAGGTTCATCATCATTCGCTAGGGGACCGGAAGTGGAAACGGGACTGCAAGCTAGTTTTGCCCCTAGTTTACCTATTTCCTACAACAAATCAAAAGCATATTTTCTTTGGGATAGAACTAGCCCATTGTGACAATAGGCTAGCTCAATTCCTAGAAAAGACTTTAGTCTCCCTAAATCCTTAATTTCAAATCTAGACTTTAGGAAATTTCTAACAATGTCAATTAGATGCATGTCATTTCCTGTAATGATGATATCATCAACATATACTAATGCAATTAACTATTTTATCATTGTTTCTCCTAACAAATAAAAATGAATCACTATTGCATTTAGTAAAACCATTACTAAGAAGGGTATAACTCAGTTTTGCGTACCATACTCTACGAGATTGCTTGAACTCATAGATTGCTTTATGTAGTCTACATACATTCCCTTCTTGATGTTGAAGTCCTTGAGGAAGTTGCATATACACTTCTTCCAAATCTTCTCGAAGGAATGCATTAGCTACATCCATTTGGAACATATTCCAACCATGGTTTGCTGCAAGAGATATCAAAACCCGAACAGTATTCATCTTTGCAACCGGTGCAAAAGCCTCCTTGTAATCGATTGCATAAGTTTGAGTATACCTCTTTACTACTAGTCTTGCTTTGAATTGTTCAATGGAGCCATCACTCTTGTATTTGATTTTGAACACACATTTGCATCGTACGGCCCTCTTTCCCTTTGGTAATGTAGTGATCTCCCATGTACCATTCTTAGATAGGGCACTTAATTCTTGTTCCATTGCTCTCCCCCATCTAGGATCTTTTAATGCTTCTTCAAATGACCTAGACTCTAGCTCCTTATCTATACCATTCAAGAATGCTTGATGGTCCAAAGAAACATATGAAGTAGCGTAATAATCATAAATTGGGTATTTACTGTTGATCCATTTTGACGGTGGAAGCCTAAGTCTGGTTGATCTTCTATACTTAGTTCGGTATCCTCATCTTCACTTGTTCTTTGATCTCCCCCTGAATCATGTGGTGATTCTTCATCCATATGGCTTGATCCTTCTTCTGCATTTTAGAAATTTCCTTCGGCTTCTTGAGGGTTGATTGGCTTTCAACCTCTTGATCAATGTAGGGAGTCACTAGAAAGTTCCAAGTGGTTGGTGCAGTATCTTACTTTGGAGTCTCTTGTTGCTCTTTTTCTGCAAAAAAGATTTCTTCTTCCACAAATATCACATCTTTGGATGCGTATGTTTTATTAGTAATTGCATCATCTATATCCTTTTTCAAACAAGACATACCCAAGGAATAAACACCTTTTCCCTCTATGATCCAATTTATCTCTCAAGTGTAGGAATGTGAATATTGTTGAAAGTGACGATGAAGCATTCAAGGAAACATGCGAATGGCTGCCTCCCGAGTGCATTGCCCTAATTCGTCAAAATCTTGGATAACAAATGCACATAAAAAATCCAAGGAAAGGAATGAAGAAAGGGCTTTGCTTAGCATTCAAATGGGCCTCACAAAAACTCTCAATGTCATAAAAAAAATGGGCAAAATGTAAACCCAATTAGACACCCAATTAGAAGCCCAAAAAGAGACCCTAAATGGGCCAGCCAATGAGGGTTTTTAGTCCACATAATGAAGTATCAAAATACATTAAAAGGCCCCAAGAAAACCTCATTCACGGCCCAAGAAAAAGCTCAAACAATGCAAGGGCAAAATGAGTAGAATTTATAACGGCTAGTTTTTGGATTTGTGTCTACCGGCCAATTTTTGTGTTTACGGGCTAGTAGGACCTTTTAGGCTATAAAAAAGTTTACTCTCTTCACTTGTAAGATATCTTAGAGTATCATCTCCTTCTAGCCTAAGGTGAGGAATGTTTGGTTTTCTTCCTAACAAGATCTCTAATGGTGATTGCCCTTTTAGAACTTCAGAGGGCATAAGATTAATAAGATATACTGCGGTTTTGACTACATCACACCAAAATTTCTTTGGCATATTTGCATAGAACATAATGGCTCTAGTGGTCTATGATATGTGCCTATTTTTCCTTTTGGCTATCTCATTGTGTTGAGGTGTGTAAACACATGACATTTGATGAATAATCCCATTGTCCCTTAAAAAGTTCTCAGAGATGTGGCTTGGATTCCAAAACTTGAGGGTGCTGGCTGCTCCTTTGATTTGAATGACTTTGACCTTAGTTGAGGATGCAATAACCAACATTTCTCCTTTGTGTGCCCCTTCCTTTTGCAATATGAGCATATTTCCCCTTTTTCGAAAATTTGTTGGGCTTTGCAGCCACATGCCCTTCTTGGACAGCAACAAACCTGTGAGAATCCAACTTTTGCTTGGAGCTTTCTTCAATTCTCATGCTGATTTCAGCGCATTGGATCATATCTTGGACTTCCCCAAATAAAGGAAATTCCTTCATTTGAGGAATTTCTTGATGAAGATGTGCATAAGAGTCATACAAGCCCATTAACACGGAGAAGATCTTGTCTTCTTCCCTTCTTTGAATGACTTTGAGATCGGTGGAGTCCGATCGAAGAGCCATCAACTCGTTCCACGTGTCGGTGAAATCTCCAAAATATTGAGGAAGAGGCTTTCCTTCTTTTTTACATTTGTAATTTGCCTCTTTAGTTGGAAGATCCTTCCTAGATTTGATTCTTGGCCATATAAGGAGAACATTGTGTCCCATACTAATTTGGCATTAGAAGCACAAATTACCGTGGCTTTATACGTTTCGTCCAAAGAGTTGAGCAAGATAATGAAGACATGATCGTCCCGCTTCTTCCATTCTCTAAAGGATGGATCACTTTCTTCATGTGGTTGTTAAAGAATGTGATTCTCCAAGTTATGAAGATTGAGAGCCCTCCTCATAAGACTCACCCATTGATAGTAGTTCCCTCCTCTCAATTGGATAGAAGGTATGCTTTGAATTTAGGTGGAATTTATTGAAGGAAGAGGGTCACCCGACCTTGAAGGGGATGGGATCGAAATATGCTCTGATACCATGTTGAAATGTGAAAGAAATAATGCAAATAATGCTGAAAAATAACTTCAGAGTGGAAGAGCAAGAGACATACTTATTTTGAAGCTTTGTTCATGAGTTACAAAGACAACATCCTAGGCTATTTATAGAGGAAGAAGAAGGGACTAAAGGAGGAAGAGAGATGGCCCTCCAATGGCCATCCCTTCTGGCCATTAGGGGAGGGGCTTCAGCCCTCCTTCCACGGGCCTCTAGGGGCCTTCCTTTGGGCACTTATTGGGCAGCTTCAGGCTGCCCAATCAGGCCATCTTCTTGGGCTGTGCAGTCCACTTTATTGGGCCCGGAGATCGGCTGAAATTCTGGTACATTTGAGGATGAATTGTAGATCATGCTATGCCTATTTTTAACAGCAACATCTCCAAATTGTTACAAGGACAAAATAAAATAAGAATCAAATTCTTTTCATGACTAGAAAGATGTCTAGCCAAAAAATCCACAGAAACATAGCAGAGACATATGTGATTTAAAATATTTACCAGAAGTCGAGGAATTTGTCCACAATCTCAGGAGAACCTTCCTTGAAAAGCTCCACAGTTATGTGACCTTTACTTGTATTAAGGATCTAGAGAAAGCCATTAAAAATTCAGTCCGCAGCAGTGATATATGAGCAAATCATAATCTACAGAACAGTCCATTGAAAAAAAAAAAAAAAAAAATTCAGGATGTACAGAACAGTAATAATTAGACATCAGAATTCAGGAAACAAAAAATTGCTAACTGCTATGGATGTAATTGTTAAAATTAGCTTATTTTTGAGGGATCAATACTATGCAATAATCAAATCAAAGCACACGTTACCATCAATATCAAGCTAGACAAACACAGTGCCATTTTAAGGAAAATTAACAAGCATCAATGGTTATAAGGGATATACAAGCCCCATGAAGGGAGGAACCACGATACAAGACTAGAGAATATCCCCACCTGAATATCTTCATGTGAACAAATGTGATATCCATACCCTAGGATTCTCTTCCTTCTACCTCTCACATATGTTCATCAGTATTGAGTTATAGACCTCAACCGAACAACTGAGTTGTGCATGATAGACTGACATGGCATGCAAACTCTTGCTCCATGAATATTTCCCTAATTGTGGTTAAATGAAATAGCCATATCAATGCATAATAAAAATGCCCAATGGTATCACTGTCAGCTTCTCAAATCATCTCCTTGGAAATGGCCTAACCACTAGGGATGCATTTGAAATGGGGCATGCGCAAGGTCAATAAGAGGGTTTCAATATAGGCTGCTTTTAACATGGGAATGGTTCTCCTGATTTTTTAACATGTTACTCGAAGAGGTTTGAAAAATTAGAGTACCTAATAAAACTCTGGAAGTGGTGAAACGCAATATTTAACTCTAAACTTAACAAGATGAATTTTAATAAAGTCAAAAGGAAAAGTTGATTAATAAAAACCAACCCCAACTATTTTATAATTAATTCTTAGTTGAGTTGAGAAGATAATCAAAGAGGTCCCATTACCCCAGTAGGATTGTAAGATAGTATTTTTGGAGCTTTTTCCCTTGCAATAATATAGGTTCATATTCACACTTCATTATGGAAAATAGTAGCCAGATGTTGGCTCATTGGGAAATGATTAGGAGTGGAAGGCTTTTTAGTTTTTCTCCGATGCCCAGATAAGGTCAAGCAGCAACATTCAAAGAGGCATGAAGCAGTATGGATCTTTATATTGAAGAGTTTGTACATATCTATTGAAGCAGTGGACAGGATAAAAATATTTCCATAAAATTTATGAGAAAGTCCCTTGCACCTAAAGAGGTAGATTTTTTTAGTGTGGACTCAATATGAGGAGGATCCTTATCATGGATTAGCCCTGGAAGATGGGAGCTATTACAGATGACAGGTGCCCTCCTCACAAAAGAGATGTGAGGTTGGCCAATAACTTTTTCCTTCATTGCCTTTGGACGAGGAGGTTATGGTAGCTTGTTTACACTATGCTGTACATCCATTGGCTGCTTGTGGAGTCCATATTCAAAAAGTAATCAGCATGAAACCATCGCACCATTAAGTTTTTTATTGTGTACTTGATATTCAATAAATTTTGGTGTAACAAATTGTGTACTTCCTTGCAGAAACACTAGAGAGTGCAACATTGAATCTGCAAAACCAACCCAAGGTGTGACTGAATCCCAGGAAACTACAAGATTGGACCTTTTGAATGATAATATGCCCACTAAATTTGGACTCCAAGGCAAGTAAATTTTTAATAGAAAAAACAAAAGTCCAAACAATAACAAACACCAAAAAATGGGAGAAAACAACAAACATACAAACCCAGATTAAGGAATAAATAGAGGAACATGCAAGGCCCATATTCACCTTGCCTAAAGAATGAAGGAGATCTAATGTTTTTATAACAGAAATATAGTTCTCTCCTTCGCAAAAGTCATTTCAAAATGATATTTGAAATTGATTCTCCAACTAAGCCAGCTCAAAAGCAAAACTGAATGTAATAATAAGCTTGACACAGACATCAAAAAAATTCATTAAAGAAAATGCATAATGGAACTTACAGCAAATCCAGGAAGATCATATTTCTTTGTATCTGAAAAGGCTTCACTGTCCTAAACCAATAAAAGGGAAAATTAGCAATGAAATTATTCGCATAGATTTGTACCCCCAACCCCTGATGAACCTATTAAAACCATGCCCACGCACCGCAAACAATAAAAATGGTTTTTTGAAAAAAGAAAGAAAGAAAAGGGCAGTGCAATACCTCAAGATTTTGTAACCCACTGTCTGCTACATTCGTTGATCTACAAAAAAGTATTGTTTTAATTCATTAAACTGCAGATCAAGGATAACTGAGAACAGACACTAGGAACTGATATCTGAGACTACATAAAACTACAGTGAGCAGCAAAACAGTTAAAGACCACAAACCTGTGAGACCAATGCCTGTAAGTAGCAACTAATGATAGTACAACCAATACAACAATCAAATTGCAAAGAATAATTGTTGTGACACTGATACGGGTTGGCCCCTTCTTCCTTTTGCTTTGTTGTAGCAGAGTTTGAGGCTTTATCCTTGCCATTGAGAGCAAATTCCACTATAACCAATCAAAGTTGGAGTTACGTCATAGGACCCTTACAAATGGCAAATCGCATTAAATATCCAACCGAAATAGACTCATAGACAAACGATAGAAACCCTCAAATCGGAAATAACATGATAGCAAAATGAGGGAGTACACAAAACAAAGCAGATTAAGAAAACCCATGTTTAAGATTTACAATATTCGTGCCTATTGTAATGTCCGACTCTATTAGCAAATCATGCACTAGACATGATACTCAATATGACAATAATTTTCTATAATGGAGACAAATGCAGATTTAAAATTGGAGTAATGTTATATGGACCAAATAAGTAAGAAACCAAGTGGACCAAATCCTACATGCCAATCTATATCAGCAAAAAATTAGAACCTTTCAAATTTAAGTAATTTTGTATTGATCAAAATACCTTTCAAATCAAGCCAAAAAAAATAATTAAATATGCTGAGGTGGATTGCCACGAAGGATTCTAATTTTTTTTTTTTAAACTCATTTCCCATAAATCCTAAAACAAAAACGTGTGAAAAAGCCAAACAAGATTCAGCAGAAGCGCAACCATTAACAAATTCCTCACGGACCGCAAACCCAATTTCCAAATGGAACAAACTCCACAGAGATCCAACCATTAAAATTCTAGGGTTTCAATGCAGACTCAAAAGAGTTGCACTCAATCAGACCAAATCCAAACTCAAAAGCCTGACAGACCCGAGAGTCGAATTTAACCTAATTTCCAAATGGAACAAAATTCACAGAGATCCAGCAATTAAAGTTCTAGGGTTTCAATGCAAACTCAAAAGGGGTTCTACTCAATCAGATCCAATCAAAACACAAAAGCCTGGCAGACCCAGGAGACAAATAGAAACCAATTTCCAGGGGAAAAAAATCACAGGGATCCAACAAATAATATTCTAGGATTTCAGTCGCAAACTCAAAAGGGTTCCACTCAAATCAGACCAAATCCAAACCAAACTCGAAGATGGAGTTCCATTCAAATTACAAGCAATTTAAACCCTAAACCAAAATCCCATCTCAGAACTCTCTTTAAAATAGAAAAACAAAAGATAATTGATTATAGGAATTTATGCAGAGAAGAGAGAAATAAAAACAAATACCCAATAGGCGTTGAAATCGAAGGCGACGAGGAAATGAAGTGAGAAACTGCAGAAAGCAATTAACAATGGTGATTTTGATAGCGAGGAAGACGAAGAATCTGACGAAAATTTGAAGCCAACCGTGAGAGATAAGAATACCTTTTTTAAGCCCTAATCTAGATCACCTGAAGAGTTGCTGTGGATTTTTCCTTTTCTTCTTAAATCGCCTTTATCTATTCTCATTCCGTGTTTTGTTTTGTCGCAACTCAACCATGCGAGAAATAAAATTTTTTCCTCCATACCCTCGCTCCCTTCGATATATATATAAACCAATATCTAAATTTTCAACAGACTTTTCAAGTTATAAATATTTTACATTTAAAATCTCGATTCTCTTCCAAATTTTCATTATATATAATCAAATCTTATTAAATGATATTACCTCATTTTATATAACTCCCAACTTAATTCGTATATCTTCATTTCTAATCAAATTTTTTTTTAATTTTATCATACATTTATCTAAATATTCTTATTTTTATTACGATCTTTAATATGCATTGTCTTTTTAACTTAATGATTTCTTCATTATTTTAATTAACGATACAAAATATACATATCATATATTTAATTTTTGATCGATTTAATTTAAATTCTCTAAATTATAGTATGTTTATCCATGACTCTAATTTATTACTTGGAGGTAGAAGTATGTTAAAATATTTAGAAATTAGATTGTCAATTTTTTTTTTTTTTTTGGGATAAGATAAGATTGTAGATCATGCCTCCAGAATTTATAAATTTATAGAGAAAAAGTTTAAGACTTTTTTCATTATCAATAATTTCTTGTTATTGAAATTTTTGTATATTTTTTAATTATCTAAATCTAATATGAAAATTTTTTTGAAAAAAATTTAATTTGATTTGATAATTCAATTTTAATGGGCATTGAATTTTCATATCATTCAAAACAACATTTAGAAGTAATCTGGACATAAATAGTGTTGCTTGAATTTTCATCGATGGCGCAGATACATAAAATAATATAAAAATAATATGAATGGTAGAAATAAATAAATATGATTGTAATGTCATATTAGAGAAAGAGAATAACATAATAATATAAAACGTAATACTTAATTATTTTACTAAATTATTAAAAAATTTTGGATTTATATAAAAAATCTATCGTCACCGATATAGAAACAGTTATAAATATGCAAATATAAAAATATAGAAAATCAAATATGTATCAAAATCAAATCAATTAGTGATTCTTACATTCTCCCTTAAACTCAATTTGATATAATGAAAACCATTTGAATTTAAAATAAAATCTGAATAAAAAATCTAAAATTCTAGAGAGTGTTTTTACAACCGTTACACCAACCCTAGCCTCTTGCTCTAGACTCAGGATCCAGCTCCACCTTTGGCTTCAGGTTTTGGCTTTGGCTCTCAATTTAGGCATGCTCGAGATCTAGCTCTAGCATTGGCTTTAGTTTTGGCTGGTTCTAGTTGCTGATGGCGTGTGCAGGTGTATGAATAACTCTTTTTACAAAGGAAGCTATGATACCATGTAAAAATATAAAATAATATGAATAATAGAGATAGATGAATATAATTATGGTATCATGTTAAAAATGAAAAACAATATAATAATATGACATCAAATATTCAATTGTTTCACTAAATTATTACAATAAGTTGGTTTATATAGAAAATTCATTATTACAGATATAAAAATAGTTACAAATATAAAATATAAAAACATGAAAAATTAAATATGTATTGATTTGATTTTGATATATAATATATATTTTAAAAAATGATGCAAGAGTAAGCTTATATTTGAAATCAAATAAATTTTAATTTTAATTTTATTATTTGATATCTTAAAAAAATGAAATTCAATTCTAAATTCAAAAAATGTAAATTTTTAAATAAAAAATAAAAATTAACTTCTGTGAACAATTTTTTATTTACTTTCCAAAAATTTATCATATTATCATCATAGTTATATCCTTTAAAAAAATAAAGGATTATAGAATAGAAAATAATATCACGAATTGAAACCCAACTCAGCTTTCAACTTGTTTCAACCATGTGAATTTAATTATTTTCATATTTATAAATAAATTCTATAATTAAATTCATTTTAAATAAATTTTGTGAATCAATTTTGTTGACACACTTAGGTTTTGATTATAAGTAAAACAAATTAAGGAGTTAGTTCGTAAAGTTTGGAAATAAACTATGAAACTGAACAATTTGATTGACGTCACCCTAAAAAAATATAGAAAGTTATTGAATAGATGATTTAAAAATTTAACCAAAACTAAGTAAAAAGAATAATCCAATTGAATGATGAGGAATCAATCAACTAAACTAAGTTTTGGCATCAAACCATTCGATTGCCATGCTAGGGCATTTGACCGACTCAGGTAAAAGAACTTAGAACAAACGCTATGCAGTCAAATGACTACATGAGCATTCAATTATTTTCTAAACTTAAAATTAACTAGCCTGCTGTGTCATTCGATCAATTTGAGTCACAATTCAAGGATTACATGCCTGACTCTTGAGTAGACATGTGACTCGATAGTAAAACTCAGACAGTAACTCGAATGACTCAAATTAATAAAACTCATTTTGCAATTTAACTACTTTCTGAGAGAATTCGATCAAAACAAACATTAGTACTCAAAAACTTCAACTCATCAGTCGAATATGATTGTAGCATATGACCAATTTGATGAAATGATGATCTGCATCTGCTCAAGATAGATAAAACTATTAAATACAGCAAAAGCAAGCCCACCCATTGACTGTCCAAATGTAAAGAAAAAGTAAAAAGAAAACATTTTTTTTGGATGATTAAAGTAGCGGTTGAGAGCATTTAAAAGAAATAAAATGCGGTGGTTGAATCATTAATAAAGACAATTCAAACTTGAATCTACTGCAACGACTTTCTAAACAATTCAAAATAAATATTTAGAAGAGAAAAAAGAAAAAGGGTGTTGAAAAGAAAAATGAAGTGTTGAATATTTCTCAACACTCACAAATACTCTGACCTTCATGACACACTCTATTTTTCATATTTCGGTAAAAGTATCTTTGTGAGCTTCATTCTGATTATATATGAAGTTGTAATTTCACTTGCTATAATATCATTTCTCCTCCTATACAAAAAGTTCAAAAGACCAAAAATGGTTTCTTGATTTAGGGTTTAGAAAAAAAAACCAAACCGTGAAAAGTTATGTTAATGTTTTGAGAGAGAACATTGTTATAAGATTTGGCTTGCACTTAGAAACAAGTTTATTATACGATGGATTACAAATAGTGAAAATACAAATAAAGTTTGAGAGTAGACGTATATCAAGTTTGATAAAATCACTATAAAACTTGAGTGTGCTCCGTTTTTCTTTCATTTCTTGATTCCTTAATTTCATCTCCATTCACAATAAACAGAAAAATATTCAAACTATCAAAAAATTATCGTACAATCTATTCACTCCCTTTAAATTATATTTTTATTTACTCTAAATAAAACAAATTTATTTTTCATTTGATTTTGAGTATAAACTAAACGAAAATAGACATTGTCATAAATATAAATCCATAGAGTAGTTTTCTTGTGGTTGAAAAATGTGACCTGGAGCAACACCATGCCTATTCAATAATAACCATTAGTAATATTATCGCAATTTTATGAGCAAGTATTTCTTGCTTTTCTTTTTTTGGGGCCGGGGGTTTTGACTCTTTTCGTAATCGGTTATCAAAAATACATTAGGATGTCTGAAATTTAATAAAATAGTGGAATAGTACTACATGGGTATTTGAGAAAAAAAATGTGGATAGATTATTATAACCAAAATAAAGCTAGTCAAAATATTAGTAAAATTTAATTTTAAACATATTTGATTTAAATTACTAATCACGGGTTATTATTGACCAAATTAAATTAAAAAAGTTAAAAACTTATATAAATTATCGGTATATGGTAATCATTTAAAATTCGACTAAATTTGATTCGAATAATGCTAAACTCTTAAGAGACAACTTTTTCGATATCTGTTTTTCTACATACACAAAATTTTATTCAAGAGATACCGATGATCACTTAATAAACCAACTAGACATTGGTACATTATCTTGTTATATATACTTTTAAGTTTTTATTTACTTTTCAATTTAGTTATAATTTTTTTTTTAATTTTTTTATTTGACTATAGATCTGTCGATCTTAATTTATTTAATGTTATCTTATTATGTGAATTTTTAAGTTTTTATTCATTTTTTAATTTAGTTATAATTTTTTTTTTATAATTTTTGAAGTTGAGTCATAATACTTGAATTTATTCATAATTATAATAAATTACAAAATTATTAGTGGATTAGTAAGAGGGTCACGTGACATTGAACCTTGCTAACTGACATAAAAATTGACGTGACCTTCTTAGTAATATAATAATTTCATCATAATATTACAACTGTTACTAAGTTTTAGAGTTTACAATTCAAAAAAATATATATATATTTAGAGTTAAATTAAAAAATTGATAAAATATTTAAAACTCCATATATAATTATTGTTTATAATATCATTAACAAAATAAATTTTTAAAAAAATATAAATTTGTATAAATAAAATTATTTTTTAAAAAAATTAAAATTATCATTTTATTAATATTTTTAATTAAAAATTTTATTTATATTTATCATAATCTTAACATTTACTTTTCTTTTTCGGGGTTGTATACGAATTTAAAACTGAAATCATTAGATTAAGAGAGGAAGTTTTATATCACTGAATTGTTCAATTAACCTTTACTTTTCCAAAAACAAGTCATAGTGTTTCCAAGTAATCAGGCTAGTGGTCATAATCTCCCTTCTCAACTCTAAGATATAACATTCGAATTCTTACGTAACAAAAAAAAGTCAAGATTTAATGTTTTTTTCGCCCCTTGAATTTTGAACCGAATGGGCTTGACCAGAAGGCCCACGGGCCGCCAAATGAAAGAGCGAGGGATGTCCGTTACTGTGCCACTGTGTAGCGAACCATCGCTCTGCAATAGTGCTGGGTGGGGAGGGAGAGAATGGCGAGAGTGCGAGAAAAGAGAAAGCTATGGCTGGAAGACTACGAAGCTTTCGTGAAGACACTGATTTCCGTGAAGAGCCAAATCGATTTCGATGAAGAGACTTCTATATCTTTCCAACACCTCGTCGCCATTTTCAACTTCAATTTCAGAAGATCCTCCGTTGATCAGCTCAACCAAGTCTCTCCCTCCCTCCCTCTGTCTATATATACATATATATGTGTGTGCATCTCTCTCTTATGTCTTCTCACTCTTCTCTCTTTCATCAGATCCATCAAGATCCACAAGCGTCCCAAGGTGCATTCCTCCCATCCGCTCTCTCTCTCTCTCTCTCGCTCTCTCTCTCTCGCTCTCTCTCTTTCTCTCTTTCTGTATCTCTCTCTAAAACGAGCATTTTTTTCCGGCAGAAAGATGTGTTAGAAGCAACGAGCTGCATAGAACTAACACTACCGAAGAGGTCGACGATCGACGAGAACATATCAGCTTACGATTCTTATTCTTCAGTCGACGAAATCAACCAAGACCTTGCTGCACTCGAATGGCAAGACTGTCCGTGAAGTTCGTGGAAGCCTTGAATTCTCCTCCAATCGAAAAGACAACTAAAAATCACAATCTTAATCCCAATCACGTGAAAATCAAGCGACGACATCACAAGCGCAAGCGTAATCCTTTACTGAATTTCGCGATTCCGAAGAAGCTGAGAACGAAGAAGTCAAGAAAGATGAAGAAAATTGAAAGCATCATCAGTGATAGAAAGCTAGATGATGATGATGTTGAGGTTCTTCAAGCAGCAGCTGTTTCTATGCCCTCTGTTAGTCCTCTTCACGGTGCTTTGAATTGCACTCGAAAATGAGACACATTGAATGTGGGTTTTCTTTGTCAACTGTACCCTGACTCCGAAATTCACAGTCCTCTCCACTCTATTCATGGCTGTGAAAAATCAGATTCCTAACCCTAGCACTTTTTTTTTTTTAATTTTTTATATTTAGGGTTAGATCGAGAAAGCTAGAAATTCATATTAGAGTGATCAAAGTAATTTCGGAGTCAGGGTTATATGAAATTTTTTCTGTAGGGGCGGCTGGCCCCTCCACCTCCCTTGTCCCTTCTGATTTCACAAAATCTTCCCTTAACAAAATTTTGAATTGAACTATTTATAAGGGTGCAGTTGCACTACATGGTACTTATATAGAAAGAGGATTTTAACAACTTTGTTTATACTAAATATCTATTTTTTGTGTTGGTGAAGAGGATTGGGTTTTGTTTTTACATAGACCCCACATTGTTTATAATTGGCCTATGTAGCATGAACTCTGCACTTGCCTTGCCATGCCACACCATTGTTGACTAGACACAACAGGGAAATGGCGAAGGTATGAATGATTGGCACTTTCTTTTGGTAGAAATGTTGCCGAAACTAATGTGGTGCTTACGGTGTTCAATCTAATTCCAAGTTCTCTCGATTTGTGCATATCTTTTATGTATCTTTTCAATTTTATCTTATGTCCCTGAAGGGACATGTAATATGCATAAGTTAGAGCCTAGCTGTTGACTGTTGTGAGATAGTTGAAAAGAACATTTGAAGCGAAGAATATGCACCTTAGAAATTGAAGTTCTCAGAAATTTGCTTCGAAATTTGATTGTATACTATAATAACAACAACAATTTAAATCTTAATCTTAAATTTTAGGATCGATCACAAAAGACAAATATCGGGAACATAAAAATAAAAATAATAAAAATTTAAAAATTTAAAAATTTAAAAATATATATAATAATAATAATAGAAAAATAAAATAGAATAAAATAAAAATAAACAAATAAATAAGAAAAAAATATTTAATTAATTGGTGTGAATTCACTTATGTCACTTACGCCACTCATTCCTATTTAAAACCATTTTCTCAGTTAAACTCTTAACTATCAAGTTTTTTATGGATAAATTATATCTAAGTTTTCAATGACCTATCTCTACGTCTTACTAAATTTTTTGTGTTGAAATTCTCGATCATTCTTACTGATATGTTTTTAGATTTTCGTTACATATGTTTAAACCATTTTAAATGATACTTTCGTATTTTATTTTTAATTGAATTAACTCTTAATTTATTATATATTTTTTTATTTTTAATTTTATTTTTTCTAATTTTACGGTATATCAACGCCAACGTAATTGCTCTTATTTCATGATTTTGCTTCAAAATTTGATTATGTGATGTGCTTATTTTGACTTTGCAATAAGTGTGAGGTGGGTGGTTATAAATTTGGATATCTCCTGGAAGTGAATCTTGCGCTCTTACAGAATCTAAGTAGCTGAAGTCTCTGGTTGTCTACAGAAGTGACTCCGAATGTTAAAAGCCAATGTAAGGCTGCTGCGAATAACTCGGCTTCTCCTTTCCCATCAGGGAACATCTCCGTATACAGAATGACATGAATTGATATTAGGATCTTGAATTTATGTGGGCCTTTTTTCTTGGGAAATTCAATCAATCATTTTACACCAGCAACCTGAGTTTCTTTTTTTTTTTTTTGGTAGGAGCAACCTGAGTTTCTCACCGGCACTTTTCGCTTATTGTAGGCCCAAGCAAATGTGATCAGAAGCTCATTCAATCTCACACCAAATTGTGAAGACCGTATTGCAGGCCCAACATTATTCCCGGTTCATTTGGACCGGGGTTTAAAATGGTTCTGCTCACATAGAGGCTACATCAAATACTCATTCAGGATTTGAGGGAATTAATCCCTAAAATGAATCCCACAATATTCAAACTAAATTAATCATGTAAAAATAAGATACAAGTGCTGAAAAAAAAAAAAAAAAAAAACTCACTCAAGCATCAAATGCAATTCATATATGCACTCAGGTTAGTTAATTAAGATTCTCTGTGTTGTTTGCTCTATGCATGCGAGGACATAACGTCTTCTCATCTTGCTCAATGAGTTCATCATGACTGAGCAAAAGTTAATACAGGACAATTTCTAGTGACTGGTATAGCTTTTCTATGGGCTACTGCCCTCCACAAACCAAAAGTTATACAGTACGACCTTCTTTCAAATCTTGTATTGACTACCTTTGGACAATGGTATTTTCTCTGTTTTTGTGATTTAACCCCTGGTGGGGGTCGACACAAAGGAGTTGAAACCCCAATCCTTACCTATAGATTTATGGTTTTAATTGCCTAGTCTTAAACACCAGGTCTTGTCTTAACCTCTATGTCTACTGTGTAATTCACCTTTGAGTTATTACATTTACAAGAACTGATGCTTTCACTGCAAGTTGAAGCTGTGCACCTCTCTCTCTCTCTCTCTCTCTCTTTACACAGTTGAAGCTAGCAGAATTGCTCTGACCATTTAATCGTAATGCTTTCTCAGCATAACAACCTTAGCATAAAACTCTTGTTTGATCTTCTAGCGACAGATTTAGGGTGCAAGTGCATCATTTGTTTGCGGTTCATTACTTTGTGGAAGTACATACAATCATTGTTAAGGCAAAACTCAACTCTGGTTTCTTTGAATTATGTCAACATGCTTTCAAGGCACTTCAAGAAAACATGTTTAAAGTATCATATTGAGTTTTCGTACTTGGAACATTACATGTGGAAAGAGCCCAAAAATTTTGAATGCCAAGAAGCTAGTTACAAGACAAAAGTAATTATACATTGTTAGACTGCTTTCTTGCATCAGCTACCTAATGATTAAAACAAGCAAATCAAGAAAACTAAGTATACCTGTTTGAATGGCATATGTTTGTTAGCTGCTCCGACCTCTTCACATGGCCTTATTTACTTGGACTTGCTGTTTGCCACAAGAATAAAGGGGTAGCAGAGAATAAAACAGGGAATTGCAGGTTCCGTTATAGGGTATTGTCACACAGTTTTTGCCGACATTTCAAGTTTAAAAAACTAATTAGATAAAAACTTGTAGTTTGGCATTAGTTCAAAAGTGTAGTGCTCTAGAATGCCAATTGAATGAAATATTTGTGGAACTTTAGGAGATTCATCTCTAGTTAATACAGACCTTATAGAGCTAAAAACCTATACAGAACTCCTCCACCTAATTGGCCATGATTCATGACGAAGTCCAATGACCAAGGACATCACCTATTATATACTGCAGAACTTATATTACAGATACAGATTCCTGTTAAGCAGACTTTACTTCATATGGCACAAAATGGGGGTGTTTCTGTTACAATGGAACATTTCTCATTTCAACTGGTAACTTTTCCTCACTGGATTTTCACTTGATTTGAACAGAATGAACTCTTCTATTCCGTGGTTCGCTAAAGAACATGTATGCCGCCTATGTATCTGTACAAGATTCGGTAGATTTTTTTGTACCTCTAGGGAATGAATTTTTCGTGCTCTCTGTGTATGTGACTAGGTATGGTTCGTCATAGAGTAACTCCCAGACATTGCCAGCTTTCATGCAGTACAGAAACTATTATGAAAACAGTTTTTCCCTGCAGAGCATTCATGTTCTCATGTTAGTTAATTATGTGGATGTGATGGGAAAAATGACTGATGAACTAATCCAGGGAAAATGACCAGGAGTTATTTTGGATAAAAAAAATGGGAAAAAAAATCTAGTATATAAAAATTGATCGATGGTCATTGTAACAGCCAGCTCATTAGACATTCAGGAAAGATACAGTCTCTGAATGTACTTCATCTCTGCTAGAGCTTAGTTTAGCAACTTTGTTTCTGTTCAACTAAGTATGGATGACAACATTGAGAGAATAGTCCTAATCAGGGAATTTGATGAAGCCAGAGATAACGAAGTAGTGGAGAAACTTGAGAAGAACTGTGAAATAGGGTCTAAAAAGGGGATCTCCATCTATTCTAACATGATGGGTGACCTATTGGGTAGGGTTAGACTCTACCCTGTTCATATTATGTTGGTAAGTGGGGCTGATTTTCTTTACATCCAAAGCCAGGCATAGAACCTGATCATGTTTTAGGCTAAAACCTTTTTTCTACCCATTAAGCATACCAATTAGTTGATTCTCTTTTATTCTTTTAAACAGTTTTCCTTAGAAAACCTCTTTGTCTCTTTGGGGTCGTATAGGCATGGATAAATGTGAGTTGTAGACTGATGTCCTTGAGCATTGCCAACAGGTTGCTGAGCTGCTTAAAAATGGTGAGATTGTTGGAGTTGTTCGAGGATGCATCAAGCTCGTCGGGACTTGTTCTCAGAGTGCACATGTGAAGATGGGTTGCATACTTGGCCTTCGAGTCTCTCCCAGGCATCGGTATATAACTCCCATCGTCATCTTGCTCTTTTCTCAGATTTGAACTATAAATAGAGTTTCTTTAGTGGTTGCAGGCTGCAATATCCTTAGGGAAGAACTTTGTAGAAACGTGCATGACCTTGCCTCCAGTCGAACTAGAATAGCAATATTCTTTGCCTGGTGAAGGAAAACAGAAAGTTGCCAAGCAAAGAACTGTGACAATCGCATTCTTACTGTGACTCTTAATTGGTTTACCAAGCCTGCTTTACTCTCCAACTGAGCTTGAGCTCATGATCATGTTTTATCTTAATACCCAAACTGTGAGAAACTTCATTGTACTTATTCATATGATCTAATGTAGGAGGAAGGGAATTGCACTACAGCTTCTGAAGTCCATTGAAGAATGGATGATGAGAAATGAAGCTCAGTACACTTGTGTAGCGACAGACCAGAACAATGTTGCTTCTATAAAGCTCTTCAATGAGAAGTGTAATTATGTAAAACTTAGCTCATTGGTAATTTATGTTCAGCCAGTCCGTTTCCAAGCCAAGGATCTAGCTCATGACATACATATCGAGAAGCTGCATGTTGAACAGGCAATTTCTTTATACAAGAACCGTCTCAGAGGCAAAGATATGTATCCGGTGGACATTGATGCAATTTTGAAAGAAAACCTTAGCCTTGGCACATGGGTATCTTATTTTAAAGCAGAGCAATGGACTGGATTGGACAACAGAGAGAAAGGCGATGACTTTGGTTGCGGAACTCCAAGCTCTTGGGCTGTAATAAGTGTATGGAACACCAGCGAGGTTTACAAGCTTCAAATTAGGAGGCCCTATCCATTTCAATTCCTCCATGCAACTCTTAGCCATGCAAAAGAATTCATGTTCCCATGTCTCAAAATACCGATCCTGGCCTCCTTTCGTAAGCCCTTTGGCTTTCTCTTCCTCTATGGACTAGATGGAGAGGGAGAGAGACTTGGAGAGCTCATAATGGCTCTATGGAACTTTGCATCAAGAGTGGCTGAAAATGTGAAGGATTGTAAGATGATCATGACTGAACTAGGGGTCAATGATCCCCTTAAGGAGTATTTCTCCAATGCATCCTCTAAGTCATTCATTGATGATCTTTGGTACTTGAAGAAACTGAAGCATGGACCGACTGAAGACGTGGATGAGTTAACAATGACAGGATTTGCGGAGAATGTTTTGGTTGATCCCAGAGATTTTTAGAGTTTGTTCTTTGTGAGCTTTCTCTCATAAATTCTCAAAAATACTTCACCATGTTTAGTAATATAATATAACCGTTCATTGTGGCAGAGAGATATAGGGAATGAACGTCAATGAGCATGCATAGAATGCAGTAGTTTCTTCTGCAGTTCGCATACTGCAGAGATCCATCCACTAAGATGGAGTTCAGATGAACAATGCTTCTTGGAGTTGGAAAAGGGGGAAAAGGTCGTCATGTCAAATGCTGCTTGGTAGCAGAGAAAGAAGAGAGCTCAACTCAATGGCATAGTGATCATCTCTTGCACTGCACTGATACAAACCAGATCCCACATTTGACAGAATCTATCCTTAGAAGGACAAACCTTACTACTGTATGCATTGCCAACAATCTATATGGAAATATGATTTGTCATCATGATATTTGACCAGAATTAATCAACAAGGTTGTTATGCTGCCACAGTTATGCATGCATCTCAGAATTTGCAGACCAACTTTCCATCATATATGGATTTGTGTTCTTGTATATGATCGATTTGCTAGTAGCTTAGAAGGTTGGTTGGGACACAGATCATCACAAGCATTTAACTCTATTGGCCATTGTATGCTACTTGCAGCTTTGGGATAGATGATGAATCTACATCCTAATGAGGGTAAATCTAGTCAGCTTTGGAGACAACCCCAAATTTCTTCGGGCCCTCATATGGGCCAGACAGGTGTCTATTTAGTGACATGTAAGGTGGTGTCTAATAGTTTATTAACCTTGCCCTTTTGTGTACTCCACGAGAGGAAAAAATATACAAAGGTCCGGTAGAGTAGATCAAGTAACTGAATATGAATTGAGTTTATATATAAAGAAAATAGACGTGAAAGAAATTTATCCGTTAAAAATTTAACTTGATTCAAATTAAATTTAGTGAGATTAACATATTTATCGAATACTATTAGTCTATATAAAAAAAAAGAAAAAAAAATGATTGAGCATGGCCAAGGAAACATGTTATCAAGTATCCTACAGAGTTTCTATTTTGCAAGGAGTACAAATCCTCGGTCACAAGATAAATAAATAAATAAATATATATATATATATAATACTAAAACAAAGTGTACACGAACTTAAATGGCAAAGTCTACTTACTAAAATATTGGGGTTATAGAGAAAACGCAACATTGTCTCTTTCTCACAGTTGACCCCAAAATAAAACGGCCTACCTAGACCAAGTCTCAGCTGCTTATCAATCGCATCGGGTTACGGAGAAAACGGGATAAGAAAAAAGGAAAACGTGGCAGAGAGAACATGGGGTACTACGACCACCACCACGTCGAATGATATCTGGCGAAGGACCGATGACCAACTTCATGCACAAAATCTATCGATCATCACGCATTGGATCCAAAAACTCTTAGACCTCAATATTTTCACCCAGAGTAGCAAAACTTCACCATTGATGCATGTTGATGCCCAAAATCTCACTCAGATCTAACTCACTTTCTGACGGAATCTGCAACCGACCGTCGAAATCATTGGCTTGCTAATAACGGCAGCTGTTTCAGTGTTTAGATTGGATTGTGAGAATAGATAGAAAGAGAGAAAGATGGGAGATTTTTTTATTTTTTTTATTTTTACCTGTAGCTCTCTTTCTGTCTAACATGCAACTCGCCTCCGAAATTAGTGGCTTGATGGCGATTGCTGACGTGAGACTCTTTTACCCGTGGCCACCACAGTGGTTGGATTGGGTTGGGAGGAACAGGGAGAGAGATGGAAGACTTTCTTATGGAAATAATCTTCACTCGACACACATTAATGTAGAGAGAGAGAGAGAGAGAGAGAGAGAGAGAGGGGTTTTTTGGCCTTGCTTTGATGTGATAGGTAGTTCATTGCGTCGGGACCTACCCTTTTCCTGGAGTTTCTATTAATTCTACCCTTGTGGGTGCCATACCCAATGGCTAAACGCTGCAATAAGGTCAACCGCTGGTACCACCAAAAGACAAAGTCACTCACGGACCTTTTATCTTCTCCGCCAAGGCCAAAACCAACACTGTGTTGAACATATACATGGGACCTCACCCTCACTATTTTTTTAGTTGTTCTGATATCGAAGCAGGATATCTTATGAATGTCCTTAACCTCATATTTCCCAAATGGGTCTATTGCAAACTACTTGCTCCTATGTCTATCTGCAATCTCACCAGTGGTAACAACCGACAGTCGTGTTCCGGCACATGGCTTGAAATCATTTATGATGTATATCCATTACGAACAGAACCACAGTTGGAGGCAAGCTAGCTCTCTCTCTCTCTCTCTCTCTCTCTCTCTCTGAATAATTCTATTAGGGATTAGTTTGTGGTTTAAGAGAGGATGGTAGAAATATATGCAGCCAAAGAAGAGGAACTTTTTGTTCTACTACTTTGTTGGGTGCTACTCTCCCATTTTGTTGATGGGATGCTAAAGATTGCCATTTCTTGACATTTGGTCAGTCTATGCACCTATGTCATATTGTTTATGGGTTCACCATTACAACCAATGAATATTCTTTTTGCAAGGTCACTAAAGGGCCACATAGCAGTCACATTGTTCCAAACTCACAACATTGAAAAATTTGACAAAAGGAAACTGCAGTTGATTGAGAAGCTCAGCAAGACAACATTGCTTGATATTATACTTTGTCCCATTAGCTTTCCAAATTTCTTTTCAGTGTCTCTTTCGCTGTCTGCCCTATCTACTCCTGTTTATATCATCAACAGGCTTGGACTTCAAAGGGTAACCAGTGTAGGGATAGAGGAAAAAAATGTGTATTTTGAGAATTCAAATACTTACATAGGTCAGTGCCTTCGATTTCTGAGCTGTTCAATATGACTTACGCAGGTTGTGACACGACAGTTTTGTTTTCTGATCTCTGTGGCCTTCTTGGAGATTTCATTTTCTTTGGGAAAGCAGAAGGGTGTAATTCCAGTTGAACCTCCAGTTTTGATGGATCAAGAGACAGCTTTTCACGGACAAAAGCATCCAAATCAAAGCCGCTTTCGTTTATATCCTCTGCTGGGAGGCTATCTGATTCATCTTTTTTATTAGCTTCCTGAAATTCTCCAGACAATTCTTGTGCCTTGGATGGACTTTGATCAAAGTTCAAGAGTCTCTTTATACTGTCAAGTGCCGGGTCAATGATGTCTAAGAACCCCATTACCCATGAAGCATCATCGACAACTTCTGTTCGCTGTTGCATTAGACACAAGGAATTTTATCACCAACTCTTGTCAAGAACTTCTCTAGCAACTATATAGCTCATAACATTAGCCGTCTAAGGATCCATTTCAGAATTTTTTATTTGAGTTGCGCATACTATCTAGGTCATTGTGAAAGATCATACACAATGTAGAAGAATAAAAATACTGACCTGCTGAAAGAAGAGGTTACGAATTTCCTCAGCACGAACTGCATTTCCTTGTTCCTCTTCTAAAGACGCCCATGTCATCCAAGTTACATAACTCTGAGAATTGACATTTAGTGAAGACCTGAATAATCTTCGAGCAGCAGACAGATTACCAACTCTGTGCTCCAAAACACCCCATGCCTATTATCGGAAAACAATAGGAAAAATTAAGCTAAAGATAAATATAAAGAGCATTGAGAATCACCGCACAGAAGTTCTTCACCTGAAGGCAGCGAGCAGCACTTTCAGTGGTGGAATCTATTGATAATGCCTTTTGATACAGTTCTCTTGCGGTGGCTAGATTTCCTTCCTTCCACTCCATCCATCCCCAGGCCTAAGCTGACAAAAAACTTCATTGGATTATTCCGAACTAACTTCTTTCCACTAAATTTAGATTAGTGTGCATGAGAGAAATCTTACAATCCAAACTGGCTGGTGCTTAGGATCCAACTCAGAGGCTCTCTTGAATAACTTTCGAGCAAGATTTGCAGTTGAGTATTTATATTCCAATAAAGCAAGGGACTGAAGGAGAACCGGGTCCCTGGGATTTATTGTATGACCGATCTTTAGAAGTTTTCTTCCAATGTCAACATTGCCTAGATTAGTCTCAAAGACTCCCCAAACGTGCCATGCAAATCTGTTCTTCGGACTAGCTTGGACTGCTTTCTGCAAATAAGAAAAGGAACCTGAAAGTTAGTAACAAATTGAAGCAAAGGAGACTTAACATTGACCCAAAAGAAAATTGATTAAGAGAGATGAATAAACATATAAGCATCAAAATAACCTCAAACAATTGTCTAGCTGCACGATTGCTTTCCTGCTGCATCTCAAGCTGTGCCCAAGCCTGTTCCCAGAAGAATTAGTGAGTAAAAGCAAAAGGGTTTCTGTAAAATTTGTGCCTAATTAAGAAGCAATTATCACTTACTAGCCAACTGGCACAACTTCTTGGGTTACATTTTGTTGCCTGCTTGAACAAATACCGAGCCTGCTCATGCCTATTTGCTCTAGCTTCAAGCAGCGCAAGTGTCTGATATACATATTCATTTCCACCGCAGAACTTAAGTCCTTTGCCTAGTAGATTTCTAGCCTTTTTGACATTTCCTTGTTTTAGCTCAAGAACTGCCCATCCATGCCAAGCAGCAATGTGCCTTTTATCTGCAACTGTGGCAGCATCAAATAACTCTCTAGCTCTTCTCACATTGCCTATCTTATTTTCCAGCACCGCCCAACACTGCCAACAAGAAAGGACTTGAAATAGTTGTTCTCATTCCACATCCGAATACAAGGAGCTTTCCAAAGTATAGCTTGAAAAATGAGAAAAAAATACTGAACGATGGTTGACATGGACACAAATTCTGACTGAGATAAAGCATAGAGTTTCAAGAAAAATTAAGTCAAGGCTTCAATACTTTAGTGCCTGCCAAAACAAACACTGTCCATCCAGAAACAGAATGGCATATCCTTAAAACTAGTTGAAGCCTGACCGAGTCATGAACTTCATATCAGAAAGTTAGCTTCCCTCGCTAGGAGCAACGCTGTCCAGCAAGCATCCACACCTATATCTTCAATCATCACAGCATAATATTCTATGTATGTAGAAGATGTTGCATGACACTCCAGCCAACATTTTTAAGTTTGATGCATCCTATTAAGTATTAATGCTGTTAAAGTGAAGATTTCTGGGGTTTCGTGTCCGACCGATAGGTAGAGTTAGTCCATACCAGATTTAACATATCCCTTGGTGGATGGTTGACTTGAACAGACAGAGGCTGACAGAAAGGGGCTTGTTTGTGGCTCTTATATTATATTAGAAAACTTGATTTCTATCTTGTTTAAAAAAATTAAAAATTAAAAAAAAAATGAAGGAAGAAGAAGAAGAAGAAGAAGAGGAACCTGCTTTGACGAAGACCTTTCCTTTCTTAGAAATGGCACATGACTAGCAACATTTTCTATTTTGAAAATTAGGCCTCAGTGCAAACAGGAACAACAAAAATACCCAATTTGGTAAGAGAGGCTTAAACCAGTAGCCTTACCTGCCAGATGTAAGGGTTCTCTCCCTGTGTTGCCTGGCAACCTTTCTCATACACTCCTCTTGCTTCCACCATTTTCGATTGCCTGCTCAAAAGCTTCCCTAATGCCACATAGGCCCTTCCGTCCTCTGGCCATACGTTTATACACTGTTCAATTACTCAACATAAACCAAGAGCTGAGGCACAATACTATCAAATATGGTAACACAGAGTAAAATCTATTTTACATTATTACTAATTATAAAGCGTTGTATCCTATTTAGGAATATCAGACACCACAGATTACTCCATTGCTGCTTATAGAATATTGTTTCGTGCCTAAGAATATCAGACACTATTATTACTTAGAAAAGGTCGATGGCTATATAAATAACACTTATATACATTATTCAATTCAATATATATATATATATACAAAACTTGGAATGGGGCGGGCTACCTTTCTAAGAATCTTCTCTGCTTCTTCAAATTGGAAATTCCTTCCTAAAATCTTTGCTCTATACAATGCCAAGTCCAAATTAATCGTAAGAGGCCTTTTCTCATCTGTCCTAACTTGGGTCCTCTCTGGTTCAAACATTGGCATCTTCTTAGCAAACTGAGATAGACCCTCATCGATAACCGATGAACCCAATATATCCTCCTTCTGCTGATCGTCCTCCGACAACCCCATAACGGGTCTCCTAATCATAAGCAGTTGTTCCTCCGATCCTTCGACATTGTCTGATGTTTGGCGAAGTGGAGAGGATTCCTTGAGAGAAGAAGAACATGGTAGTGGTGAACAAGAGCAGGAAGGATGATGAGAAGAATAGAGGGTCTTGAGAGGAAGGTTGAATTGGAACTTTGAAGATGAGTTTAGATTGTGAGGAGTGAAGAGCGTGAAGTTTGGTTTTGACGAGGACGAGGTAAGATTCATAGCTTTTCTTTTTTTTTTTTTTTTTTCTGTTTTTTTGTTTTGGCCTAGGCGGGCTATTGAGCAGGAGGGGAGAAAGAAGTTTTTGCCACTTTTATGACAATTTTAACCTTGCCTATTTATGAAACTACTCTTGTTAAGGAGGGTGTGGTGGTAAAATCACAAAGGAAAAATTCGGAGGTCCATATTGGACCACGTTTTGAATTGTTTTGGGGTCGTATAGACATAGGCTTTGATCTTTTAGAGGAAATAATAGATTTTTCATGCCGCATGGAGTCCTCTCGTTGGTCATTCGAATGCAGATAAGAGTAATGTAGGGTCAAAATGAAACGCAGCATTTTATGTTTGCTCGGTGACAATTCAAATTAAATGCACCGTTTTCATAATTTCGCAGTCTTTCCGACCTTACCATTTTGGCCCATGGGCCGGGAGAACTCACCCACATGCCTAAACATTTTTAAGCTAATCTGAACAAAGTGAAAATTAAATCTCGAGTTTAAAATAATTATTCAAATCTAATTAAAGAAAAGGATAGAATCATCTCACTGAGTAGGTTTCTCGTCTTGTACACAGATAACATCACATTCAAGTCTAATTCAAGTCTAATTTGAAATTCTCACTCTTGATTCAATTCAATCTAGCTAAATGTTTGTAAGAAGGTTAATATTTGTCGACCAAATACAATAACATCATCTTATTATCACCTTTTTACCACTTAGAATATAATAAGTCCAGCTACTACTGTGCTTGAGGGAACCCCACCTGAAGTACCCAAATTTTTTTTTGGGTACTTATCATGATATCCGGTAATCAAATTAATTCGATTTGAATAATTATGAAATCTAATTTAGAGACTGACTTTCTTAATATCTATTTTTTTTTATTTTCAATAATCAAACTTGAGATTTTAATTAAAAAAGTTTAATATTTTGTCATTAAATTATCGCATCGCTCGTTGAAGCACCCAAATTTACTAAAAATGTAAGTCAAGGCTTTGGACTAGGCTAATATTTTAAGTTTAAGTTATTAAGTTATAATTCAAGTGGTATCGTTTTTTTCTCTCTTAGAAAAATTTTGAATTTGAATCTATCTGTATTCAATATATATATATATATATATATATATTTCAAATTTAAATAGAATCCCAATTGGATCCATTAAATATTAAATATGGACAATCCTATTAAAAAGTTGGCTCTGTCTGATGGCCTAGTCTAATACTACCATCTAACCTTTTCTACTTAACAAAATACTCACTTCAATTAAGGGAAAGATACTGTACCAAAAAAAATTAAGGGAAAGATTGGTGTTTTTACTTTCACTCCAATTATGGAAACGACGGCAACAGCGATGGAGACGGAGACAAAGTGCTAATTTGGGCCTTAAGAGTGGGGAATGAAGAAATTAGACATAAGCCGAGTCGTGTTAAGCTTGGGCTTGGTTGTGGGGGAGAGTTTAGACGGAGTTGAACCAACACCAAAATATCAATAAATCTAATTTAAATAATTTAATTTAAATAAATCCATATCGGATAATTTTATGATCTCGCAAGCGATAAGACTTATTTTAAGAGTTAGATAATCTAATTTAAATAAATCCATATTGGAATTTACTGATTAGAATTGGATATCTCTATATCTTAATGCTGTCGAAATACTAAATCCAACGAGAGTTTCTTGGGTTGTCTTTCGATTAAGTAAATAATTAATGATAATATCTTGATTACCGAAAAAGTAAGGAGAGATCGGTCGTTTCGTAATATTTGATAATTATAGCCAATTTATTCATATAATATCAAGTAATTTATATATCGATAATCAATCAAATATATTAAGGTGTAAATAATTCTTTTGGTTAGATTTTATTATTATTTATTTTTTCTCTTTTAATTTGGATTATTTAGTTGTTTTATTTTAGTTGATTTATTTATTTTTGTTAGATTTAGATAATTTCACAAATCCCCTATATTTTTATTTTTCTTAAAATACATAAATCCACTATTCCCTATGAATTCGACCCTACTCACCCTAAGCTTAACTTTAGTGAAATATTTTTATTTTTGATTTGATTGACACTCAAGTAAATAAGGGAGAAGACTGACATTTCAAATTTTCTATTTTATCATATTTGGCTCCCCGTTGGTTATACCAGAAAAAAATATTTGGCCTCTGCGAAAAAAATTTTTAAGGCTGCTGCACGAACCGGTATTGAAATAAGAATCGGGAAGGAGTCATGAAAATCAAATCCATAATACACATAAAATGTTAAGGGTACCATTTGGTTGCACAAACAGATAGAGATGTACAGAAAAAGAGTACAAGAAACAAACGGCATTCCTAGTGGCTCATCATATTATTGAAGAAACAGAGTTTCTTATGCAAATTTCTTCTTGCCCTTATGATAGGGTATATGGCTTCAAATCACAAGTTTTGGCTTGTAGGCAGTCGACTAAAGCCCGGATGCTGTAAGGTCAGCTTGTGCCTCCTCACCAAGTAAAACCCTCCTCCTAGAATGGCCGAACAGAAAAAAATGACTGCTCCTGTAGCTGGACAAATGCAAAGAGTAAAATTACAATTAGAGGGTGCTAGCAGAGTCTTGATGGTTTTTGTTAATTTATCTTCCCTATTGTGAATGCTTACCCAAGGCAGCAAAATTTGGTGCAAATTGAACTTCAACCTCCCCTGCAGGCTCTGCAGCTGTTTACAAAAATTTTGTCGATGTTTTTTAGTCAGGTTCAATCACTAATTGAATCTAATGCCACTTGATCCAATCATGTTTACAATTTTGTAGAATCAATTACATTAAGATTTGAAGGCACAAGCTATGTTACTACGAGAAGCCTATGGAAAATGAAGTCATACCATCGTAGTTGTAACAATTAGTGCTATGTTGTCCGTCGGAGCAGATGCAAGATAATGTTTGATTTAAACCATATCTACAAAAGCCACCGGTAGCTTCACAGAGTTGGCAAACGCCATCGGGTTGCCAAGTTAGCCTAAAACCCTCTTGTAAGGCACGGTCATAACCGTTGATCATAATGCCATTCACTGCATCCCCAAGAACAGGTACAGAGACAATCGCTTCGCAATTTTCATACCAATCAAAATCAGGCACTGACCCTAACAAAAATACAAATGATTGCTTGATACCATGCCTAAGGCATGCAATAGGTGGAGGAGAAGCCGGATACACCGAGCAATTGTAAACAAAAATAAGCATCTTTTCATCAGTATCGTAGCTCAGAAGAGGAGAGCTATTTAGTGTGACATTGTGCATTGCTCTTGGACAAGTTGCATCTAATTCTGTATAAGCTAGGATCATGGTATGCTGTGAATAATCTATACTTTCTACATAATATTGATGATTGGATAAGTGAAGAATTGGCCTTTGACTAGAACATAACACACCAAAGCCTGGATATCCACAATGCTCTGTCTCTTGATCTTGGCGCCAAAATGGATAGTTTATGGAGGTTCCATCGCCACATTTAAAAGAAGGACATGAAAGATTTGATGGGTTTTGAGAATTAGCTTTGAGGGATGTGTAGATGAGGAAAATCAAGAAGAGGAGATGAGAGGACATGACATGGTGAGATGGAGAAGCCATGAGAGAGCATGGAATTGTTAGAAAATAACCAGAAAAGTAGAAGTGCAGATCTAAATTGGTTGCAGAGGGTGTTAAATTTTTTTTTTTCCTGGGTGACCCATGATTAAGACAAGCATCATGTGTTTGGAGTATTAGCAATAGTTTAAAATCTAAGGTCAATGAGTATGCTAGATATTAGCTCATGAGATAACGCCATTATTGAAATTTAAGAGTTCTTTGAAGTTGTTAAGTCAATATATAGTTTTGTAATTTGGGGTTAGTTGAACTGCTGGTTCAAAACATTGCCCCTTGTCGGCTGGCAGGCTTCATCTGCCCCGATGATCATTATAGCCAAAAAAAAATGTATAATCCGGCTAATTAACTTTAGACATACATCCATTTGTATATACATCCAAAGTTAAGAATAAAATCCATCCATGTACACTTTAAATAAGATGTTAGATTCAAATTTTGTGTATAATAAAAACAGGTATCAAAATAGTTTTGTCTCTTCAAAGCTAGCTCAAATCGAATTAGATTTAATTAGTTCCAATATGATTATCGGATGTCAATATTTTATATAAAAAAATTCATCTGAGATTAAATAAGGTTGTCAATTAAAAGGTTATTAAAATAAAAATTTTAGTCTCTTTTTATATTTCAACTTGCAAAATCCTATATTTTTTTTTATAAATTTTGTTTTACTTTAATTTTTTTAAGTTATAATTAATGTAAATAAAATAATGATAAATTAAGATAAATCGAAAATCTTGTGATCACTCCGTCATCATGTGAAGGTTGAAAAATCTTATGAGGGTCAAGATGTTCATGTTAAAGGGATTGGGGATTGATAATAGTTCTTACTGAACTAAATCAATGGAGAGTGCCAGATATTCTCTAGTTTTGTCCTACTTCAATTCTAATCGGCCCTTGACAGGATAGAATTTTGACCCTCACTCTTATTCCTTTTTTTGTCACATTAGACAAAAATTATTAAATCAGTACACTACAAAAAAAAAAAAAAAAAAAAAAAAAACCCATAACAGAAGAAAATCATACACCAAATCTTTGGCCGATGGATATAAACTTTTGTCTTAAAACTATCTTATTCAGAGGATTCCCTCTCCCTGTAATGCTATGAAAAAATAAAAAAAGATGTTTTTTTTTTTATTTCGTATAAATCATAAAAATTATAAAAATACATGAATCATGAAAATTTTAATATTAGATTTTTAGAAAAATATTTGAATAAGAGTTTTTTACCATTTAATATCTCTACAAAAACGATGTTAGTCTATAACACTCCCCTATTGTATATACTCTGACGTATATAAATATCCCTTTATATAATATATTAAACACACAGAAATATAGAAAATTCGATCTCTCATTCCTTTTGTGTTTTCTGTTTATTTCTTTCGAAATAAAAAAGGCAGAGTTAATAGATAAAGAAGGAAAACTCAACAAAAATAGAGATAAATAAAAAGAAAAAAAAACTTTAGAAATTCTAGGAAAGATTTACTTTACCGATTCTAGAAGAAAAGTAATTTCTATTCAGGATGCATTTAATATTAATGCCTTTAAACTTTTTCTGGGGACATATTAATTTTTTGTAAAAACTATTATCATTTTCTCCCTCTTTCTCTCTTTTTTTTTCCCTTTCTATTCTTTCTTCGCCTTTGCTAAAAATAGAGAGAAAGGAACTCTCTCTTTATATTCCTCCTTTTCCTTTTACTACAAAAACAGAGAGAAAAAGAGAAAAGAATAAAATATTCCTCCAACGTTAATAAGCACTAAAACAAAGCATCATTAGTGGGAATTACTTTCCATCTTGTATCGGTAAAAGAAAATTTTGACAAAGTTCTGCACAAGGCCACAGAATGAGCTTTATTCTAAATGGTTCTAAATGGACTTAATCAAATTCCTCCCGGTTCTTGTAGGAATTTTCGGATCATAAAAAACTCTTATTCATATGTTTTTCTTAAGA
Organism: Dillenia suffruticosa; assembly: GCA_033439265.1. NCBI lineage: Eukaryota > Viridiplantae > Streptophyta > Magnoliopsida > Dilleniales > Dilleniaceae > Dillenia > Dillenia suffruticosa. The sequence continues at coordinate 19,379,289 of JAVTVX010000011.1, forward strand.
TTTGGTATTTAAAATTTTATAAATGTATATATTTTTATAATTTTTATAATCACTGTATAATTAAAAAAATTTTACATATTACTATTCATACCTCAATTTAGGTAATGATTTTCAAGCCCTCACAAAGCAAGTAAGCTGGAACCAAACTAAAACCGTCCATCCCAAGGACAGGCAAGTTTTAATGGTAAGCAGAAATTTTCAAAATTTATCACATTTTTGTAGAAAATATATATCTTTATATTTTTATAAATTTTAAGAATTTTCTTATATAGTGCTATTTTAAGTATTCCATCCATTTACCAACTTTGTACGATTTGAAATTAACTTAACCCAATAAACAAAAGTCTATAGGCTTTTTTTTTTTTCTTGAAAAAAAATTTAAATTTAAGATTTTAATGAAACGAAGGAAGAATGATACCAGGCGCGCGCTCTCTCTCTCTCGCCCGAGTAGAGAGAGACTTTACATAGGGGAAGGGAGGACAATAAAGGCAACATACTCTGGTACGACCTGACCAAATGACCAGGGCTCTTTTCTCTCTATGCAAGCACTTTGTAACAATAATAATAAGAAATAAAAACCGTAAGATCAAAATGAAAATAACTACTAAATCAAAACACTTTATAAAATCCTTGTTCGACGCTTGGCCTCTTCCATTTCTTGATGCAGGTCAGGGGTTTGGGCCCCAACACAAAGGAACAAAACTGGCGAAGGCAAGCAAGCATGAAGCATGTACATTTTTTTTTTTTGACACAAATTTGAATTTAGAATTATCAAATTAAAAAAGAGAGATCGTAATTATTAAACTGTTTTCTTAAAAACAAGCATAACCTTTCCTTGCGTATAGACTATCATTGACTTTTTTTTAATTATATCAATCAGTATCTGAATCCATATTCTAATTAATTCGGACTGAAACTTGCAATGACTTATTTAAGAGAACTACTCTCCTAACATAGTCTACTTCATGCTCAAGTCGCGAGTCATCCATGAGATGAAAAAAAGCTGTTCTTCATTCTTGAGAAATCCAAAGTTTTGGACAATAAACTATATATATATATATTTGGTCTAAAGAATAAACTATATTATAGCTGATGATTATCAACTTTGTCCACATTTATGGCGAAAATATTCTTATCTCTTCTCAAGCATCTTCACACCACTTTCCATATTTTAAAGCACCAAAACCTACAACTCCCCCCCCCCTCCCCGGCCAAACAAAAAAAAGAGCATAATGTCCAACCCCATCTCCTCCATTTTTCTCTTTTCTTTCACTTTTTTATTTTTGGCCTACCTCTTTCCTAAGCTTGACACGATGTCCAATTCCATGGTTATTCTCCTTTTCTCCATCGCTCTTTTGTTTTTGGCCTACACGTATCCTAAGCTTAGTCAACCCAAGCAAACCGACCTTGTCTTCTATGTCCATGACTACTTGGGCGGCAAGCAAATTACCGGCATCACGGTGGCCGGAAAAAGTGGACCCACATCGGATATCCTACAATTTGGGACTATGGTGGCTGTGGATGATGCTGTGACCGAAGGACCCAGTATAGAGTCAAAAGAAATTGGGCGGGCACAAGGGTTGTACATAAATTCTCAGTTAGATGGGAAGGCAATATATTTAGTATTTTCCATTGTTTTTACTGAGGGAGAATTCAAGGGAAGTACTCTGGAAATTCAAGGTGCTGATCCTTTCACTGTGAAGGAAAGAGAATTTAGCATAGTTTCGGGCACCGGTTATTTTCGATTTGTCAGGGGTTATGGAATTATGACAACAGAAACCTTAGATATTCCTAATCTGAGTGCTATTCTTAAGCTTAATGTAACAGTTAAACACTATTAATCTTTGCCCATTTCTTATTTCGTGGATTTAGAGAGGGCAAAACTTGTACTCAAGAGTGTTATTACAAATCAGGGCACAAGTAAACAGCTTGTTGCATGAGTAATTAGACAAAGCATTTCTCTCCCCCCTCCCCGCGAGGGGGGGGGGGATTGTATCACTTTCAAAATAAGCCCCCATTCATGTACTAACCTTGGACGTAAAAATGTATTATTTTAAAATCTGCCCAGAATGACATTGATAGATCAGCAAAGGAAAAAAATGGTCAATCAGTGAAAGAAGCAGAGGATTCTCTTAGAAGATCTTTTATTTACCACATACCCCATTCTGGTCCGAAACTCGTGCTTATGAGTGGGTGGCATTGTTAGGTGACTCATGTCTATAGCGTGACAGATTAGTACGTGGGCAGCTTATGCTCATGAATTTGAACCAGAATGAACATTGAGAGAATTATGAATTCCATCCGGTTTCCCTCGAGCAAACCAAGATCTAATTATTTCATCTATTATTTGAACTAAATCTCAAATGATGGTCCTCCTTCGGCTTTTGGGTTGAAGCTAGGGACTGACAAGGTCTGGGCTCCTCCGGACTTATTGACTCTTCCGTGGCTTACGACGTTTAGGGCCCTCGGCTGTATTGGATCGGGCTCATCGGATTAGCTAGGTTTGGACGACGCTCTTGGCCCTGCTCAGCCTTGGCCGGGCTCTTGGGCTTTCCTAGGAGTTGGTGGGGTGCGCCAGCCCAACAGTAGTCCATCGGAGGGCAACCCTTGAGGACCCAAGTAGCAAGCTACCCGGTGATCCCTCCCCCAATTTTAGGATGAACAAAAGGCTTTTGTAGGCTTGACTTGGTGGGGTGCAGCAGGCCCAAGTAGTGGTGGGTCACAAGGGCAGTACTTGAGAACCCAGGTAGCTAGCTACGCTGTGATCCTTCCCCGAGTAAAATGAATTTAACACCATTAAAAAATATATTATATATCAAAATTAAATTAATATTGATTTGATTTTAATATATATTTAATTTTTCATATTTTTATATTTCTATATTTCTATATTTGTAACAATTATTTATATATTTATGACGATAAATTTTTTTTTTTATAAACACAGTTTCTTATAATAATTCATTGGGTCAATAGAAGCAATAGGTCATTAGGGTTCACAATATCATATTGAATATTAGGTTTTATATATTATATTAATTTCCAAGTCTAACATGGTATTACAAGTATATTGATCTATCTCTTATATTCATATCGTATACGATATAATTGGAGAATCTTCTTTCTCGTATTATCTCTCTTTATTTTCTACAAATATCATGTGAGTCAATGACTTATCTATTAAATATTAAACTAATAAGATCAAGATCTTAACCAAAAATCGAGAAAGGTATGATTTGAAAATTCGGAATATGAAGGACTCAAGTTTGATCGTAGAATTAGATGAAAAGATAATGGGGAAAAAAAGAAAAAGAAATACACAGACGACCTACTTAGTTTACATTTGTACGCATAAGCTTCACAGGTTTATCAGTTGTGACTCTTCAACTTGTGGGTAATCACAAGTCTATATGGCACCTATTTCATTCTCATTTTACAAGAAGGGATTGCCTTCAAAATTAAATATGGCATCTCAAATAAAAATATAAATAATTTTATCATCATCAACCCTACAGGTTTGCCCACATATAATACCTTCATGTAGTGTGAAATGGGCACAATATGTCATAAAAATCTGAAAAATTCAAAATTAAATGAATCAAAAATCAAATAGATCGAATATTATGAAAGTCTATCTCGGCATGTTTTTAATTTTTTTTTATCTGAAAGATATTTTGATTAATTTAAAATTATTTGAGGTAAATAAGTTGTGATTATTTGACAATTTTAAATCCGGAAGAAATATTCTAAATTGGCATGCTAAGCTTTTAATAATAAACTGGGTCCGGGGAAGAGTTTACTCCCATCCCAAGTTGACATTGAGAAAAAAATTTGACTAGTCCATCGCAGTATTCGAAACTTTATTTTGATCAATTTTGATCGAATTACTGTAAGATCTCAATTGGGATGGAACTCTTTTAATGTCGTTTTTTGTCACTATCAAGACTCGAATCCTGATTCTTGATATGGGGTGTTAGTATTTTTCCCACTAAACCAACAATATTTGGTGACATTTACAACTATGTTTGAAATATGTAATCCCGATTTTTAGCTTAATAATTCGACCTTACCTTTCATACCTCTTTAATTTTCAAATAGACTAATGCAAAGTAAACCATGACTTGGAAGTCTCTTTCTTCATTAATGTACCAACTAAAGAGCAAGCCATCCATCTCTCTCTCTCTCTCTCTCTCTCTCACGCATATATGAATGGCTGGCTTACCTCCAATATGGGGGATGGACCTCCTACCCAATTGTCCACACACACATCCAATTCAAATCAAGTCATTGCTTTCTCATATCTTGGTGATAGAACTGAACAGCAAAGGGGAATAATAACATACTATATTTATTTGTGGCGTGTGGAGTACCAAAGTTCAGGGGTCAAATAGTTAGTTGAAGTGCAAGGTGATGAAGGGACCATGGTGTCTGCACATGATGTGCATAAGATACCTATTCCTTTCCCACCCTTAAATACCAATAATGACTTGCAAACAAACCTCAACTTCTTTGAGCACATGCTATACATTAAGTGTGCTGAGTAATAAAAAATTCTTATTTAAATATTTTTCTCAAATTTTCATATTAGATGCTTTATAATTGCATATATATGTCTATAGTTTTCGTTACTCTGTACAACCAAAAATAAAAATAAAAATCTATACGTTAAGTACAGCCTATGGGGTCATATGGTTTGACTCACCTCTCATGTAAAGTCTTAATTTTGGTTAAAAAGTTATATTGATTCCCCTCTTTCGATGTTTTGGATTCTTTTCTAGCGATCGTTTATCAAATATCAGTATATTTTTCAAACTTATTTCAATCAAAAGAATTCGATCGTCCAACGTGACACTAACCTGACCGGTCACACCTCCATGACTTAATTTGATTTCCAATTTATCAAAAATGATAATTATTTCAATTTTTTAGCCTTGGATTTCATCCGTCTCTCATCTAACTGTGATATAGTGACTCTAGTTAAAAAAAAAAAAAAAGCTTTTACTTTGGTACCAAAACACTAAAAGCCAACGCATAACTGCAGTCTTTGATACAGTGATTTAGGAGGCGGTTCTTTCGATATATTATTTTATTTTTAAATTTTGAATTTGAGATTCAGTTAAAAAATCTAAAAATATCTAAAAATCTAATCTCACTAGATCGGCTCTTCACGGGTAAGTGAAAGCTTTTGAATTGAATATGACGAAGAGCAAAGATTCAATTGCTGCTGCCAGCTGGTGTGAAATGACTGAATTTTATTAATATGCCAATATGTTCGGCATGGTAGGGTAGCATTGCTCAATCACATGATATATAGTGTGCAGTGCAACCCCATTTTGATTTAAGGAACATCCCTATCTTATTCGTAAGATGAAAATGATATTTTGTCACATTTCTTTTAGTTCAAATGTTCATACTGATCGTTAGAGAGAGAGAGAGAGAGAGAGAATATCAAAATTAAAAATGTCAATTAATCATAAGTCATAACCAATTTGCTGTCAGTGACAGTGATTAATCATCGTCTGCTTTACTCCAAAGTCCAATATAGACCCAACGGTAGCCTCGCTTGTCATTCGCCCTTCGGAGTTTTTAATTTTCAAGAAAATAATGGTTTTATGACCACTTTTTAAAATTTTAAATTAAATAATTTAATTTTCCATCTCTTCTCTTTCATCTCGCCTCTTTTCTTTCTTCCAATCGCTCATCGGCTTCATCCTAATCGATTCCTCTTTGTCTCCCCTCTTAGCAAAGGAAGAACAAGAGTAGAAAATGTGTTAAAATACAAGATAATTAGTTAAATCTCTCTTCATGAACTTAAACTTTTTTGAACCGACAGTAATTATATAAAATATAAGAAAGAGATAAAAAAAGAGTGAGATAGATTAATCGATTACTATCAAATAATTAAGTTTTTGGTGAAAACGCTATGGTAATTTGTTAAGAAACAAATTCATCATTTTTCTCCAAATATGTATTATTTCAGAATTTCGTAAAATTTTTTGCTCTTGCTCTGGCTTTGGAATTTTTAATTCCTCAATTCAAGAGATCCATAATTCTCTTCAATTCCTCCCCCTCTTTAAGGCTGTTTTTATTTTTTGAAAAAATAATAATAAAAGCTAAAATTATTTTGTTCGATCTCTCTTTATATTGTACTATACTTATATTCTCGTAATTTATTTAATAAAACAAAAAAGGATAAGTTTTGTGTCGATATTTGAGGGATGTTTGATTAAAAGAAATGAAAATCAAAAATTGGATTCAAATTCATATAAATTGTTTGAATTAATAGAATGAGAACAGAGAATTGGAAATGAAACTTCAAAATAAGAGTCTGTGGGACTAAGAAAAAATATAGGTTTTGTGAAACCCAGACTAAAGTTTTTGATTTCAAATCGAATTTTGTATTATATATATTAATTAAAAAGATTAAAAAAATACTAAATTTCTTGTTTCAATATACAATAGCCCCATTTTCCAATGAGTTGTCCTTCCCCCAAATTATTGGTTGTGATCAGTGAGGCCCGTGAGAACCCAACTGCTAAGTCCAGAGCTTCCGGTCTTATAACTATGGCTTTGTACTTGATGCGTTGCCCCTTAAGGCACGGGCCAATAAATTGCCTTTATTACTTGGTTGAAGAATGAAATATAGGATTCACAAAATATTCTGGAATTTTCGGATTGGGACATGCTGATTTCATTTGATATAAAAGGGCATAAAGGTCATTTATAAAAAGATAGGAAAAGGGCATGGGCCCTGCATTTCCATATTTTGAAATAAAAACAGAAATTTATATCGAATAACAAATATATATATATATATATATATATTTAGAATTATAATTTTAATATGGGTAAATTTAATTAATTAATTAATAATATATATTTTTTTTTAAAAATCACAAACAATTTCTCACTTCTTTTGCCCCTAATAAAAGGGCCTGTTATATATATTGCTAGTTAATTGATCTTAAAAATTAGGTGTCCCCTGGGATTGCTTACCGGTCATATCTCTGACTTCCGACTTAATAATCTGAGATTTAAATCTCGTATAATTAAAAAAAAAATCGACGTTGAAAATTAGGTATATGTCCTTATGTCTCCATAGGAAGTGCTTGCAAATAAATTTTTTTTTTTGGTAGAAAGCAAATAATTAAATTGAAGTATGAGCCTATTTGGTTTTTTTTTTTTTTTGGGTCATTTTATGACTTATTGAGCTCTTGTCTTTGGTTTAATTTCCTTAGACATAATTTTGTATATTATTTGGTCAATATGACAGATTTTCAATAACTTCTAATTTAATTCCCTTAGACATAATTGGTTTTGATTTCCTTGTCAATATGACATAACTGCATTTTTTATTTATAACTTCAACGACTGTTTTCTAATGTGGTGTTTAGATCAATTTTTATTTATATTTTTTTTTGATAAATCATCGATATTTAATAATTATGTTAAATCTGATTAAATTCGGATTGAGTCGGATAAAAAAGAGAGTCGTATATCTCAATTATACCAGTGAAAAAAGAAAAAATAAAGAAAAGGAAAAAAACAATATGCTTATAAGATATAACAAGATTCTTGCAAAAAACAAAATTTTGATAACATTTGAAAGTGATTCCCAAACACATCCATTGATTTTTTTTTTTTTTTTGGATTGAATTTGTAGTATTTGACCTAGTTGGTTTGCTTTGCTTAGTCAGAAAAAGGAGTCTGGGATAACAATTTGATCAAAGATCCCCCAATTGTCAGCTTGGTTGGTGGGTTAGGTTTTCCTATTTTTCCCCAATTCCCCACATAATCTTTCCATTTACTTGTTTTTGTTTGACCTTCATTGTTCAATTTGCATTCATATTGGTGCATAGAATTTTTATTTTATATTTAATAGAATTAGAAATGTCTTGTATTAAATCACAATAAAGAATGCTACTAGAATTAAAAAAAAAATGGAATTAATAAAATTTATTATAAAAAAGTATATAATAAAATTATCTAACTTTGCAAATTCTCATTTTTATGAAATTAAAATTAAATTCCATAATTTTTTTGAACAGCAATAGTATTATTAATAATTACAACTAAATTAAAAAAGAATTAGATCGATATAGACGGTTTGTCCAATTAAACCATCTACGAAAATATTATCGGAGCAAGAAATATGAATAAAAAAAAATCACTAATAACCCATACCAAATGGTCAATATTAATATGAATTTCTTAATTTTGTTTATCAAATCTAAATAAAAAATAAAGTTAAAAATAAATTTCACAATTTTTATAATATTTGTTTGCTTCAAAAGAAAATCTAAAGGAATTTCGTATATCTTCGTCAACCCATAGAGTAAAAACAAAATGTGGAATTCATGTTACTCGATGAAGTGCGCTGCAACCACTAGACTGTCACGTTTTAATTATTTTATTTATTTATTTATTTTCACATAAACTCCAAAAAGTCAATGTTTCTGGCAATGTAGAAGACAAATATTGGGATCTCTTTGTCGTTTCAAGATCAAGAGGATGATTAAATATTCTGATATACAAGCTAAGGGTCTTTCTTGGGGGCTACCCCAAGCTCGTGAATGCTAATAATGCCATTTACAAGCTAAAGGGTTATTTATTTATTTATTTATATTTTGGGCGGGGGGGGGGGGGAGGTTGGCATAACGCCAATGGCAATGGATAACCCCCCGGACTATCCCCATGTAACAAAGAAGACAATGCTAATCTTTCTGATTTGTATTGATTATGAAAGCCCCCTCTTTCACTTTCTCTCTCTTTTTTTTGTTCCCATTTTCTATCGTTAATATTCAAAATTATATTTCAATTAATATGATTTAAATATTTACAGAATCCTATTTAGAAGGTGATTTTTCTAACATAATTTTTTCTATTCTCAAGTTTCGAATTCATCCTCACACACTCTCTCCTCATGATACTGACATTATAAAAGATGTATACTTAAATAATCAAATGATCAATAGCTAAAAAAATTATTAAAAATATTAAAAATCGATGTATATAAAAGAAACTAATTGGATGTATATCCGTAGGGTTATGAGTATTTATGGAAACTCAAATCTCAAATAACTCTCTAGTTAGAAGGGGGATTCAGTTTGTCTTAATTGTATATTATTATTGATATTTACTTTCCGTTTGTTTTTTATTTTGTATTATTCATCTATATATTATTATTGATATTTACTTTCCGTTTGTTTTTTATTTTGTATTATTCATCTATTATGAGTAAACAAATCTTCATGATTTGTCCAAAATAATTCCCACAATACCATTTGTTCTAGATATTTATTTATTCGATATGTATAATTCTAGTCGATTCTTCTTATTATATTTTATGAAAAAATTTTAATATATAAAACAATAATAGAAAGAGCACTTATATATGTACACATAAAATTCTCATCAAACTAGAATTTTCTATTAAAAAAAAAAGGAAACTCTTTAAAATTGTCTGTACTTTCATGACCTTTTCATTTGAAATATGAAATTTACACAAAAGGGTACTTTGGAAAATTTATTTCATGTATCGTAGGAGGAGAAAAGAGTAAAAAATTACTCTGAAAATTTTTTACCCATTTTTTTATAAATATATATTTTTTAAAAATTTAAGATGAGATAGCATTTATCTCTAAATAAAAAAAAATCTTAATCTCAAATTTTAAGATTGACTAATAAAAGTTTTACTCTGATTTTAACATATCCGACCCTCATTCTTTATCTGAATTTGATATTGATGGTCTTAAAAAATAATCGAAGTTAGCATTTACCTCTAAAATAGGGTAAATATCATCCTAATTAAGTGTAGGGTAAAGGGAAAAAAATTGAAAAAAGAAAAATACCAAAATATATATTTTTTTATTTTTGGATAATTTTAATAAGAGAAAATTTAAAGAAAATAATTTTACAAAAATGAATTTTATTTTTTAAATAATTACTGTCTTTCAACAAATAACGGGCCATAAATAGTATTAATGAAAGAAAATTTCATGGATTTAGAGAATAGAAGGAACAAGTTAAAGAAATAGATTTTGTCATTCATTTTCTTTGGAGTCAAGCCAGCCTTTCGGATCCACCTAACCCCAACTATCCCCCCTCCCACTTTCGCTCGCTCGCTCTATTTGCTTCTGCAATTTGGATCCACACTACATGAACTAACTAACAAGCGCCACGTGACTTAGTTCTTTGTATCTCTGTCTCTTTGTATATCTCTCTAAGAGGGTGGTAGCTGGGGACGCTGCTTGTTTTTTATTATATTTACCTTCCTCTCTACTCTCTATCCATCTATATATACCTCCTACCCTTCCGGTGGTTCTTGCCATTACTCTTTGCTTCCCCGTCTCTCAATTCGCGAGGCGAGTTGTTATCTCCGATTCAGGTCATTCTTCAATTTTCTTATCTCATTTTCGATATCAGATCTGCAACTCATTTTGATTCCACTTCGTTTTGCTTTCGTTAATTTGAAATTCTGAAAATTTTCAAGTCTGGATTTGATTTTTTTTTGGGTGCGCGAATGAATTTGAATTTAAATTGAGATGGGTCAATGCGAGATCTGTTTAATGTTGGTTCGTTTGACTACATTGCTGGGATTGTGCTTCATTTTTCACTGATTTGAGATCTGGGTCACTCTGGTTTTTGGATTTGATTTCAACCCATCACTGTAGATCTATTTTCTCTTCGCTCAAATTACGTTTGTTGTTCTTTGATTGCCTGAATGAACATACCTAGATTTTGCTTTGACGGGAACTCAAATCAATCTTTGTTTAATGCGCGTCAACTGAATGGACAAACTCACGATTGGTTGGAAGCTAAAGATAGCATGATCGACTGGATTTTGCTTTGACAGGAATCGAAATCCGTTCTTTCTTTTGACATACTCTATGAAACTCAATGCTTTTTCTGGGATGTGCATGTGTTTGGTATCTTGGTCTTCCTCTTGTTCCCTTTCTCTTATAATTAGCCCTTGTTCCCTTTCTCTTATAATTAGCCCAATTCATGTGCATAACATGTTTTATATGTGTATGTATGTGTATATACGTGTGTATGAATTCTTGATCCTCAGATGGACATACTTTCTCAAGGAACTCGCACTTGTTTTTTAATTTTACTAGAATCCTGCCTGCCACATGCAATGAGTGTTAATGAAGAGCGAAGAATGAAGAGAAAGCGAATTGGAGATTGTGGGAAGTGGGAAGATAGTAGGATAGTTTCTGGTTAGTTTTGGGTGTTCTGTTTTTTAAATGTGTACATACCATTTTACCTTTTTAACTATTCTTCACGGAAAAACTACTAATATCTCATAATGCAGGGGTATTTGCTGGATAAAAAGTATGACAAAATTTGAAAGTCTGTTAAATAACAGGATAGATATATTCATAAATGTGCATGACAAATAAAAGGCATTGGTTTTATTGAATATTTATATTCAATTGTCTATCTAAATAACAGGATAGATATATTCATAAATGTGCGTGACAAATAAAAGGGGTTAGTTTTATTGAATATTTCTGTCCAATTGGCTATTTTAATGCTAGTATTCATGAGTATTCATGAGCCCATCTAATTTTGGTGACTCTAATGTGTCCATAATCATGTATGATCAATGACCTCTTGAAATGTTGTTTATCAATGTCATGCATTTACAGGGATCTCTTTGAGGCTACAACAATGGCGACAGGACAGCTATTTTCTCCAACTACACAAGCCTTATTTTACAACTATAAACAACTTCCCATTCAACGAATGCTTGATTTTGACTTCCTTTGTGGTGCGTTAGTGGATTATCTTTTTAGTCACCTGAGTTGTATTGTTGCCCTAAACGAGAGGGTCCTCGGTGATATGGACGTTCTATTTGGTTTTTCTTTTAGGGAGGGAAACACCTTCAGTTGCTGGAATTATTAATCCTGGAGCCGAGGGATTTCAGAAACTCTTCTTTGGTCAGGAGGAAATTGCAATCCCAGTACATTCGACGTATGTATGCTGTAATGTTATTTGTTTTGTTAATTTTGTTGGTTTTCAATCGTTGTTTGGCTTTTCTATCTTGAGATGATTAGATCACAATTTTTATGGAGTGAATTTGCATACATTGACTCATTTGTCTATGCTGGAAACTGTAATTGTCAACCCAAAATTTGGGTTAAACTGACCTGTTGCAGATTGTTTGTCTCTCAGACGATCTGCCTTGATTGATGGATATTATGGTGGTACTTATCTTGCTTGGGGAAGATGGCATGCCGGATAGAAAAAGATTTTGCGTCTGTATGCACTTAGCATGGCACAAATTTGTGTACAATGCAAGTAATACTTATCTGGTTGTCTATTATACTTCTCAAAGTGCTACAAAATGTTCATTTTGGTCTATGGTGTATCTGCTGAGCCTTTTCCACTGGTTCTGCGAAGTATCTGGCTTGCCATTTTATGGTTTATACTGCATAAAAATTATCTCTGCCACATGATAAACCAAAGTGGCAGATTTCCCGCACTCCACCTGTGGGCAATACCATTGACTAGGCTGGAGGATATGCTTAATTATCACTTCCTGAAATAGATCTAGCAATCTTTCATTGCCCCTTGAATCTCAATGTTGGGGGAGGGGTGATTGAACTTTGTGGACAGAAGTACATTATAACTCACGCTTATCTGTCTTAAACAATTCTTTTTATTAACTTAGTGTTTGGTTCCACATGAATTTGGGGCAAATGTGGCTTCCATGTATTTTGCATGAAGTTGTAATTGTTGGCAGAATGACCTTTTTTTTTTATCTCCAGAACAAGGCCATTATTCATTTTTATGCACAAGAAATTGTGTTCATCTATTGTCGTTTTCTTTGATATTGAATTAACGTGGTCCCATGACCTAAATTCGTGGTATGTTTACTTGCTAGGTTTGCTTCATCAATCAGTCCAATAATGAAGTCCCTTCCCTTGGCTTAACAATTTTGACCTTTCATTTTTTGTTCCTTTTTCCGCAGAATCGAAGCAGCCTGTGAAGCACACCCAACTGCGGATGTTTTCATAAATTTTGCATCATATCGCAGGTCAGCTTGGATTTATTTTGGAACCTTATGGCACAAAAGCTTTGTTCTTTGTAATTGTTCCTTTGTTAAACTGTTGTTCTTTGATGATACAGTGCTGCTGCTTCCTCTTTGGCTGCACTTAAACAGCCCACTATTAGAGTAATAGCTATAATAGCCGAAGGTGTTCCTGAAGCAGACACCAAGCAGCTGATTGCATATGCACGGGCCAACAATAAGGTAGGAAAATTAATGTGTTGTACATGGAACTTTTCTGCCCTCATGTTGTAGCTACAACACCTAATTGAATCAGGAGTTGTGTACCGAAAATAACTGGGAGCTGAATAGTTGTTCATCTCAAGAGCCAGTTAATGGCTGGTAAAAAATGGCTCACCCGGTGCACAAAGTACTTCCGGCTTAGTGTGGCAGTAGGGGGGAGGGTGGGCGTAATGGCTGGTACACATCCAAATTGAAGATATATCTAAGTTTCGTACTCTATGGTGCTTGCAGGTTGTTATTGGCCCTGCTACTGTTGGAGGTATCCAAGCTGGGGCCTTTAAGATTGGGGACACTGCTGGAACAATCGACAACATTATCCACTGCAAGCTGTACAGACCTGGGTCTGTTGGTTTTGTCTCCAAATCTGTATGTAATCATTCTGGGCTTATATGAAGTATATCTTTTGCATTATCATGTCACACATTCTAGCATAAGTGCTTCCAATCTATTTTTAAAGTTTTACCTTGAAGTTTTTATGAGTACTTTGCAGATGAGTTCTCAGATATGTTGTTTAACAATCTAGTGGAGTTAATCCCATTATCACCCCTGCATGATGACTTTATTCAGAAAATTATGTGGTTGATTGATGATGTCTCTTATTAATCCTGAAAAACTTTGCAGGGTGGTATGTCTAATGAACTATATAACACAATTGCCCGTGTCACAGATGGAATCTATGAAGGTATCTGTATATGCTCTCTTGCTTGCTTAAGCCTCTGGCCATGGATATATAAATAATGAATGCATCTTTGATAAAAATATTGATATGAACATATTATGCTCAAACCTTCTCTAGGTATTGCCATCGGTGGAGATGTCTTCCCAGGATCTACTCTTTCTGATCATGTTCTGCGGTTCAATAACATCCCGAAGGTATTTCAACATATGCAGCATCTACAGCTTTTGGAGCTGAGTGGTCAAAATTCTCCCTTTTTGCCTTCATTTTTTTCCCCTCTGAACCATTTCAAAATTTTTCTCAGGTCAAGATGATGGTTGTACTTGGGGAACTTGGTGGCCGGGATGAATACTCCCTTGTTGAAGCCTTGAAGCAGGGCAAGATCAATAAGCCAGTTGTTGCTTGGGTTAGCGGAACTTGTGCAAGTCTCTTCAAGTCAGAAGTACAATTTGGTCATGCTGTGAGTGTTTCCATGATCTTTCCTGGAGCCTATGGCTTTTCTTTCTAACAGTATCCATTAACTCAAAATTCGATAATATTCTGACATTGCTTGACCTTGTCTCTCTCAGGGGGCCAAGAGTGGTGGCGAAATGGAGTCAGCACAAGCCAAAAATCAAGCTTTAAGGGATGCTGGAGCTGTAGTTCCCACTTCTTATGAAGCATTTGAGACAGCAATAAGGGAGACATTTGAGAAACTGGTGTGTTTTGTAAACTATGTTCCGGGTGTTTGTCTGAAAGAGAGACTATTCTCTGCTTTTGGATACCTGGCCGATCTTTTCCTGGAGCAACACCACCATCCCAGCATGTTCAGTAACCGCTTTTTATTTCTTGTTTATAGGTTGAAGAGGGTAAAATTACCCCTGTAAAAGAAGTTACACCCCCACAAATCCCTGAAGACCTCAACACTGCAATTAAGAGTGGAAAGGTTCGGGCTCCGACCCATATTATTTCCACCATCTCAGACGACAGAGGTCCAAATCTAACTGCTCTCCTCATATTGAAAATTTCAATGACATAAACATTTCAGATGCACTTAATTTTTGTTTTCTCCCAATTTTCAGGTGAGGAACCTTGCTATGCTGGTGTCCCAATGTCCTCCATTGTGGAACGCGGTTTAGGTGTAGGCGATGTCATCTCTCTTTTGTGGTTCAAACGCAGTCTGCCTCGTTATTGCACACAATTCATTGAGGTAGGTTTATTTTCGGGCGTTGTAAGAGCTATTTTCTTTCAGATTTTTCACATCTCAGAGTAAAAATTATACTCTTCTTGTTTTTATTCTAATAGATATTCTTATTTTTGGCGATGTTCAGATTTGCATTATGTTATGTGCTGACCATGGTCCCTGTGTCTCTGGGGCTCACAACACCATAGTTACCGCAAGGGCTGGAAAGGACTTGGTATCGAGTCTTGTCTCTGGTGAGCATTAGCCATTGATATCTTGTAGGTTTTATGGTAGAATAACTCTTCAAATTAATCAATAGAGGAGTAGATTCTCGAAAATTGCTTCAGTAATTTAAAGTTAACTGGATGTGCTTTGACAGGTCTGCTTACAATTGGTCCCCGATTTGGTGGTGCTATTGATGATGCCGCTAGATACTTTAAAGATGCCTACGACAGGGTGAGTCTGTCTTAATGCCATATCCTTTTTCTGAAATTACCTGGTATTTGGCCACCGTGACGATTTGTAGATCCTAATGGTGGTGTTGACATTCTGTTTCTTCTCAGGGTCTGTCACCTTATGAATTTGTTGAAGGTATGAAAAAGAAGGGAATTCGTGTGCCTGGAATTGGACACAGGTATACACTTTGTCTTCTTTTAGATAGATACCACATTCATGTATACACCGGTGACATTGAAAACTGAAATTTCCTTCTGTGGAAAAGGATCAAGAGAGGAGACAACAGGGATAAGAGAGTAGAGTTGCTACAATGGTTTGCACGTGCCCATTTCCCTTCAGTGAAATATATGGAGTATGCAGTTCAGGTTGAGACTTACACACTCTCAAAGGCAAACAACCTGGTCCTTAACGTAGATGGTGCAATTGGATCCCTTTTCTTGGATCTCCTTGCTGGCAGTGGGATGTTTACCAAGCCAGAAATTGACGAGATTGTTGAGATAGGTTATCTGAATGGGCTATTCGTGCTGGCACGCTCTATTGGTTTGATTGGGTAAGTTGGATTGCACATTAGAACATTTATATCTTGAACTCTTTGGACTATGCTTTCATCTTTTGCTTGATAAGGTGCAATGGGACTTCTGAAGCTGACATACTAACAGCCAGTTTCTGTAAACACATCAACTTTTCAAACTATGGAACATCTTCTCATCTAAAAACAGAAAAATGCTATATACTTTTGATCCATTAATTGCTAGATTTCTCTATGGTTTTGTCCATTCTGAAACTCAACCCAAGTCTTTAAGTTTCGTATGACTTGCTTAATTATTCAATAAGAACAAATGTATAGCCCCGCTGAGAACTCAGTTGTGCTAGATGAGCTGGAAGGGGTGGTGGGGGCAGAGGCCAAGGGTTCCCCTGGGCCGAAATTTTAGGAAAATTATAATATAGATAATGATTATCCTAAATATTGTTTGCCATCCTAAACGTTTTAACTCCCATGACCCTGGCCCTTTCTGCCTCGTTAGAATTGATTTTTTGCTCTCATTTAAAAGGTTTTTTTTTGGCTTTGCCTGTGGTGAGGGGACATACGTGTCCAGTATTTTTCACCTATATTTATTTACTCTTGTCCTTCGATTTTGCATTTTTTATTTTGAAGTGAAAAAGGCACCTCTATGTGCAAACATGGGTTTTGCTAGTTTTGCTAATTCTTGGTTTCTTCTCATGCAAAATTAGGCACACATTCGACCAAAAGAGATTGAAGCAGCCACTCTACCGCCACCCATGGGAAGATGTTCTTTATACCAAGTGAAAAATTTCCAGAAAGTTGGCGTAGCCTGTGTACTTGTTTCATTCAACAAGCATTTGTTTTCCCTTTTTATAATTTTCCTCCCCGGTCTGCAATTTTCTTGGATGAATGTACCCCCCTGGGGTGGTAAGACTGCTGCTTATGGCAGTTTGACCACTTTATTTATAAGATTGATTGTAGCTTACAAGGATAAAACTTCCAGATGCTATTCAGGAAAAAGCCAGCTGAAAGCAGAAGAAAACAAGAGGAAATAAATAAATTAATAAAATTAGTCCATGACCTCAGTTTTTGCCGTTCTTTATACTTCAATTATCCTAAACGGACGAGTTGATTTGGAACACAAAGGCAAATTCAATGTGTACCATTGTCTACGCAGTTTGTGTACTAAGTCAATATTTTTTTTTCATTACCAATATTTGGTCTTCGTGATATTTTGATAAATTCAATTTAAGTATTTATGGAATTTTATTTAAGAATGATTTTTTTAATATAATTTTTTTATTTAGCATAAATTTTTTTATTTTTTTATTTTGAATTCGAGATTTAACAAACGAAGTTAATATCATTAAATCGATTGTATTTAATATTTTGAGCACGGCGTTGGTAGTCTGATCGCAACAATAGCGGCAGGCGATGATTTGGCTCAAACCAAAGACTAATTTAGCATTTGTGTCTGATGGGTCGGTAAGAAGGTGTCTAGGTGGGCATTGTTTGTCTGGTTGGTGGGAGATTTTGAAGAGACTTGATTAGCAATTTGTGTTCCCTGTGACAATTAATCAATCAAATCAATCCTTGAAATTGGACTGGTCTGCTCCTAAAAGAAAATATTTGATTCAATTTGATGCATACGATGAGCATTTGGTGCGCTCAGCCATTCGCCTTTTGCCATTATTAATGCCCGAAACAGGCCCATAGTGTCTCTCTGATTACTGCCATCTTTTCTGTTCCTAGGAAGTGTGCTTTGACACTGAAGTAGAAAGTGGGGTGAAGTAATTTCCACTTTCAAGATAATGGCTCAAAAAGATGCTTCTATTTTAGGAATAACATGATACTTTTTCTAATTTTTTTTGTTATATCAAAATAATAATTTGAATAATTTAGTTTGGAATTTATAGTGATTCATTAAGGGGTTACCCTTCCAACATAATTTTTTTCATGACCAAACCGCGAATAAAAGTCAGAAACTTGATTAAAAGATTTAACGTTATATCTCACTAAATCAATTATCTGTCGATACTTTTCCAACTCTATAGAGATGGGGTACAGCTTCGCATACAGGATAACACCCTTAAGATAAAAGAGCAAGTTTGATCAAATAAATTTGAATTTTAATGTGATTATGATATTATATTATGAGGTAATTTAATTTTTATCTTAAAAATAGTTTTTAAAGTAAAATATTTTAAACTGGTTAGTATAATGGTTGAGTATTAGTTCCCTTTAAATAAAGTCTTTTGCCCTTTAAAATCTAATATAATTCAAATTAAATTTAATTGAATTTAACGTAATTATCAGTTACCATAATTTGTTAAAAAATTAAAGATTTTAATATTTATATATTGTGTCATAAATATTGAACTAGTCATGAGATAAATATTAAGTTAATTGAGTTAAATTTAACAAAAACATTGCTTAATAGGACAAAGCCACACCCTCGTAGATGATGGCACGCAATATATATATATATATATATATATATATATATTTTCTTTCAATCATCCAAGCATTAACATTTCTGTTTTAGTGCCAATGGTCATTTGTTGCAACATCAAGAGCCTTCAATTCATAAAATAAGGCATTCCTCTTTGGTAAAGTGCTCTCACAACAAAAAGGGGAACAAACAAAAGGAAGAAGAAAAAATTGAAAAAGCAAGAGGACAAATGGCTTGGAACAAGGACGAGGATCACATACCCAGATGTGGGCCTTAATAATGGAAGAGAGTAGTGCCAGCAGGAAGCACCGAAAGCTTTGCAGTCATTTGTTGGAGTTGAACTTGTTTAAGAAAAGGGCACAATGTGATTTTAGGAAGGCAACTTGAGGTGACTAGTGTTATTTTTCTTTTTGGTGCTAAACTAGAGTAATGGGTGACTGAAATTATATTTCGATTAATTCGATTCAAACGTTATCGAATCCAATTAAGTAAATTTTTCTCAATATAATTTTTTTCATTTTAAAATTTTGAATATGAGATTTTAAGAAATATAACATTTTTACCCATTAAATCGATTATTCGTCGGAAGTGTTGTTATGTTTTTCAAAGTCTCGTTTTACGGTGATGTTCTATTACGTTCGGGAGCAAATCCGTAAATATGATCCCAATAAATTATGGTAAACTCTTTATAACTCACTCGCCTGGATGTATTTTTGTAAAAGGAGCACAATGTAAGCTTTTGTATGAATAAAAGATGCAACTTAAAGCTAAGATTATCACACACAAACTAAAAAATTTGCATACAAGGGGTGGATACCAGTTCGTCATATGCAGCAGATGAATTCATTAAATATAGACAATAAATAGCTTACATTGCATCCTACCAATCCAAAATGCAAAAATTATGAATAAGCTCATTTTTAGACAATTTATTTGGTACTAATGAATTCCAATTTTAAAAAGAGATATATCACTTCACAAATAAGATCTCATTTTCAATGCACCCACATTTCATTTTTCATTTTTTTAAGCGAGATCTAATTGACTTATAGTTGTTTAATAACTGAATATAAGTAAAGTTTTGAATTCGAATCTTATATATATATATAAAAAATATCTGGAGAGAGTTTTATCCGATAAATATTCAATCCACTTGAGTTGGATTTTATCGGATCTAACATAATTATTAGATTTATAAAAAAAAATGAGATCTAGTCTAGTTTTGCTAGTGTAGTTGCTTCATTATTTAGTGTGATTCGTCTCTTATTGAGTGTATTAACGAGTGATATTTTTATTATAATAAAAGGTTCTTATTTTTAACTTTTAATTATGGCTGATAATCGAGCTTTCTGAGCTAGGTTTTATAAAACTCGGACTCGGCCCATTCAAAATTTTATGGGACCAAGTTGGAGCCTGGCTTGGAAAGCTCGAAGAATCTAGGCTTGAACTCGACTCAAAAAATTAAAAGGTCTCGAATCCATATCTAACTAGACCCGAGCTCGATTTAAATCCTAAAAACCCAGAGAGAGAGAGAGAGAGAGAGAGAGAGAGAGAGAGAGAGAGAGACCTCATCAATGCCATCGGGAGAAATCGATATGAGAAGAGTATCGATGACTCGTTCGGTTTGATAGGACGTCTCATGTAGCAATCATTGATGTTGAAGTAAACGAACGGCCGTTGAAACACATTAGGAAAGGAGCTCCTCTTCCTTCCTTGTTATTCTTGAAGCTTGTAATATGACAAATCATGCTAAATATCTCCTCCTCTATGGACGATCTATCGTCGCAAATTGTAGCATTCGATGTGATGGAAGAAGACGTAGCGAGATATAGATCTATCTACTATGATTAGTCTCATGTCATTGGTTGGATGAACCTTCACCGACATACTCATCGATGTCACTATCAACATAACGCTATGGGCTTCATTAAAAGAGAGAGAGAGATGGAGAATAGGGAGAGATAGGGGGAGATTTCTAACATGTGGTTTATCTTTTAGAGTTTTGGGAATCACATTACAATACTAATGAACAATACGAAAAAAAATTTAGGATTTGAGACTGGTCAAACTTATAATATATCAATTTAGTTCGTAATTAAAACGGATCTAAATAAATAATCTAAGTTTAGCTCAACCCTAAAACTAGCCAAACTTGGTCTTTCAAAATGGGTCAAGCCTAGGCTGAGATCTGCTGTCCTGACTCGACTGTCAATTTCACTTTTAATATTTATATTAGAAATGTACGGAATATATATTCGTGGGGGTGGTTTTATGTAGCACGTGCGTTATCAAATATTGGTAATTTGGATGGGAGGGATTAATTAGTGGTAAGCCTTTAATAAGGAAAGGTCCAATGCAATGAGCACGGGAGTGCCTGCGCTGGGACACCTAAGTACATTTTTGGCATTTTGGGAGTTAGCGCCCGCAGAGGTATTACTGTTATGAGGCCACTCGTAATTATCTCGTATTTAATTAAATCTTCTAAGGAAAGGAAAGGTGCCGTTCAGGTCAAATCATTAAAATATTCGAATAGAAACACAGCCTTCATGTGCACAAATTAGAAGGCCAACAAATGGTAAATGATACTAATGAGAATAAAAAAAGTAAATTGAAGAGAGAGAAAATCTCTTTCTCTATCTCTATCGTGTCGCATCGCAACCGCCCAGTCCCATTGCCCATTGCCCATTGCCCATTGCCCACCAATAACAACTCAAAGAACCTCCTTTTTCTCTCTCGCACTCTCTCTCTCTCTTTACTTCTCTCACTGACAAATAAATTCCAGCAGACAAAACAAACACGAAAAGGCTAAAATTGAAGAAAGAGGAAAAGCAGAGCCTCAAAAAAGATCAAGCTAGAGTCTCCCTTAAAAAAATTCAATCAAGACCCTTTTGTAATCTGCTGAAAAATCGAAAAGGGTTTTGGTTTAATTGGAAATAGAGATATATGGCTTCAGGAAGCAGAGGAACAAATTCACACCAAGGTCAGTCATCAAACACAGGCAATGTTAAACCCCACAACAACGCAGAATCAATAAGCAAAGCCATTGCTCAATACACAGTCGACGCTCGTCTTCACGCAGTTTTCGAACAGTCTGGTGAGTCAGGTAAGTCTTTCGATTACTCACAGTCTGTCAAAACCACAACACAATCTGTTCCTGAACAGCAAATCACTGCCTATCTGTCGAAAATTCAAAGGGGTAGTCATATTCAGCCTTTTGGATGCACAATTGCTGTTGATGAAGTCACTTTTCGAGCAATTGCCTTCAGCGAAAATGCACGAGAAATGCTTGCTTTAACGCCTCAATCAGTCCCAAGTCTTGAAAAACCTGAGACCCTCACAATTGGGACCGACGTGAGGACTCTGTTTACTGCTTCAAGCTCAGTCTTACTCGAAAAAGCATTTGGGGCGCGCGAAATTACGTTGTTGAACCCTATTTGGATTCATTCGAGGAATTCTGGGAAGCCCTTTTACGCGATCTTGCATAGGATTGATGTGGGAATTGTAATTGATTTAGAACCTGCGAGGACTGAGGACCCTGCGCTGTCAATTGCTGGGGCTGTGCAGTCGCAGAAGCTTGCAGTTCGTGCAATTTCACAATTGCAGTCTTTACCCGGAGGGGACATTAAGCTTTTGTGTGATACTGTTGTTGAATGTGTGAGGGAGCTCATGGGATATGATCGAGTTATGGTGTATAAGTTTCATGAAGATGAGCATGGTGAGGTTGTAGCTGAGAGCAAGAGGGCTGACTTGGAGCCTTATATTGGATTACACTATCCTGCCACTGACATTCCTCAGGCTTCGAGGTTTTTGTTTAGGCAGAATCGAGTTAGGATGATAGTGGATTGTCATGCTGCTCCTGTTCGTGTAATTCAAGATGAACGGCTTATGCAGCCACTTTGTTTAGTTGGTTCTACACTTCGTGCTCCTCATGGTTGCCATGCTCAGTATATGGCAAACATGGGGTCTGTAGCTTCGTTGGTCATGGCTGTTATTATTAATGGTAATGATGATGAGGCAGTTGGAGGGAGGAACTTGACAAGGCTTTGGGGTTTGGTTGTTTGCCATCACACATCTGCTAGATGCATACCTTTTCCGCTTCGTTATGCCTGTGAGTTCCTAATGCAAGCCTTTGGACTCCAGTTGAGCATGGAACTACAACTAGGATCGCAGTTGTCTGAAAAACATGTTTTAAGGACCCAGACTCTCTTGTGTGATATGCTTCTTCGAGATTCTCCTTCCGGAATTGTCACTCAAAGTCCTAGTATAATGGACCTTGTTAAGTGTGATGGGGCAGCACTCTACCATCAAGGGAAGTATTATCCACTGGGTGTGACCCCAAGTGAAGCTCAGATAAAGGATGTTATGGAGTGGTTGTCAACTAACCATGGGGATTCAACAGGCTTAAGCACAGACAGTTTGGCTGATGCTGGTTACCCTGGGGCAGCTTCACTTGGTGATGCAGTTTGCGGGATGGCTGTTGCGTATATAAGTACAAGAGATTTTCTGTTTTGGTTCCGGTCCCATACAGCAAAGGAGATAAAGTGGGGTGGTGCAAAGCATCATCCAGAGGACAAGGATGATGGGCAGAGAATGCATCCACGATCTTCTTTTAAGGCTTTCTTGGAAGTAGTTAAAAGCAGGAGTTTACCATGGGAGAATGCAGAAATGGATGCAATTCACTCTTTGCAGCTTATTCTGCGAGATTCATTTAAAGATGCTGAAGGAAGCAATTCTAAAGCTGTGATAAATGCTCAGCTTGGGGATTGGGAGTTGCAAGGGTTGGATGAGCTAGGTTGTGTTGCAAGAGAAATGGTTAGGTTGATAGAGACAGCTACTGCTCCCATATTTGCCATCGACATTGATGGCCGCATAAATGGATGGAATGCAAAGGTTGCTGAGCTGACAGGGCTATCAGTCGAGGAAGCTATGGGAAAGTCCTTGGTTCGTGATCTTGTACATAAAGAATCTCAAGAGACTGTAGAAAAGCTTCTATATCATGCTTTGAGAGGTAGACTTTCTAGGTCTTTCTATTTGTGGTTCCCATCCTGTTAAATGTCAAAGGTGTTGAAATTTAAGAACAAAATCTGAACCTCTTGCTTCTCAACCATCAAAAGATGGATAAAAACCATTGCAATAA
This sequence comes from Dillenia suffruticosa, assembly GCA_033439265.1. Taxonomy (NCBI): domain Eukaryota; kingdom Viridiplantae; phylum Streptophyta; class Magnoliopsida; order Dilleniales; family Dilleniaceae; genus Dillenia; species Dillenia suffruticosa. The sequence continues at coordinate 19,402,977 of JAVTVX010000011.1, forward strand.
AGTTTTTTGGAGGAAGATCATATCACTCATCACTTATACTAGACAATTTCAAAGGCTGTTTCAGAAACATAAACCAGAATCTGCATTTTATGTATTTTATCTTTCTTGTGTTCTGAGTGCCATTATCTCATAGTCTATCTAACAAGGATAAATACGTGTGGTCTTGTCTTTTGCAAATACAAGTGCCTAAATGGTGTTGTTAGTTATGTCGAAGTTGAACATCGTTATGTGGGATGTTGGAGGTAGCCTTGAGTTCTACATAATATGAGATTGGTTATTATTTGCTCCTCATTTTTTATTCATGGGGACCATAAGGGCAACAATAGATGTGGGAGGCCGTTGATTTTTCAATTGGTTAATTTTAAGTAATTGGTCTACTAGCCTTTATCTTGTAGAAGTTTCCTACAAGTCTCTGGGCATTATTGATTGATCTCATCTAATTTATGCAGGTGAAGAAGATAAGAATGTAGAGATTAAACTAAAGACATTTGGCCCTGAGCTACATAAAAAGGCTGTTTTTGTTATAGTAAATGCTTGCTCCAGCAAAGATTACACAAATAACATAGTTGGAGTCTGCTTTGTGGGTCAGGATATTACTGGACAAAAGATGGTAATGGACAAGTTCATTCACATTCAAGGAGATTACAAGGCCATTGTACATAGTCCAAACCCTCTCATACCACCTATATTTGCTTGTGATGAGAACACATGTTGCTCTGAGTGGAATACTGCCATGGAAAAGCTCACCGGGTGGACCAAAGGAGATGTCATTGGAAAGATGTTGGTTGGGGAGGTTTTTGGGAGTTGCTGTCGGCTTAGGGGTCCTGATGCTTTGACAAAGTTAATGATTGTCTTGCACAATGCAATTGGAGGCCAGGACACCGACAAGTTCCCTTTTTCTTTTTACGACCGCAATGGAAAGTATGTGCAAACTCTCCTGACAGCAAATAAGAGAGCTAATATGGATGGACAAATCACTGGAGCCTTCTGCTTTTTGCAAATTGCCAGTCCTGAATTGCAGCAGGCTTTGAAAGTTCAGAGGGAGCAAGAGAAGAGATGCTTTGTGAGGATGAAGGAATTGGCTTATATTTGTCAGGAAATAAAAAATCCTTTGAGTGGGATACGTTTTACTAACTCACTTTTGGAGGCTACAGACTTAACTGAGGATCAAAAGCAGTTTCTTGAGACCTGTGCTGCTTGTGAAAAACAGATGTTGAAGATAATAAAGGATGTCGATTTGGAGATCATTGAAGATGGGTCAGTTCTTTTTTATGCTCTTTATTAGATTGGAATGTGCATGTGTGTGAAAAACCATCCACTGCATTAGAATGAAGGTGAATATTCTGCCCTAGTGAGACAGTTCATATATGAGATCATCTGCATGTACCCTATTCTTGAATAATTTCTCTTTATTTTCTCTCTGATGGGATATGCCATTAAATATTGTCAGAAAGTTTATTCAGTTAGTCAATCTGGATGTACCATAAACAAAGCATTGGGTATATACCCTAAACACATGATGCATTTGTTGAACTGGGGGAGCAACTTTTTATCCTTATGGCTGTGCTGATATGTACAGGGCCATTATTTAGGTGATACCTGTACGTACTTCTAACTCGTAACCCACCCTGAATTTTAGGGACTTATGCTCTTTCCATAGCCTATATGAAGTCATGAATTGCTTCTAATCAGGTACTTTTACTATGGGATAATAAATTTTGTGTGCTCAGAATACTGATCCTGTCACTTGGAATTGGAACTTTTATGACCCGATATGCTTTCCTTTCTAACCTCTAGATCATAGGCATTGTCTTGGAAGTTGCTGTGTCCTTTAGAGTTGTTTTTAAGATCACATAATTGGGCCTTTTAACCTGTTCAAGGTGGGGCATTTGGCATTTCGGTTTGGAACAAAATTTGACACCAGAAATTATGCTGTCTAATTGCTTTTTGATGCTATGTCTTACGAGACATCAGTTATTTTCTTGTAATCTTTTGTTGTTATATTTTTTTGATTTGCATGCTATAGCTTTCTATTTAAATATCCGCTCATATTCTGTCTTTCTTGAAGTCAAATAATTTCTCTTGTATCAAGTTCTAGTTCCTGAGTATGAACTATACCGCAACAATGTCTGATTCTGAAAAGCTTACTTTTAGATCTTGAATTGACTTCTTTTAGCAGATCTATGGAGCTTGAGAAGACAGAATTTTTACTCGGCAGTGTCATAAATGCTGTCATTAGCCAAGTAATGATTCTGCTTAGAGAAAGAGGTCTACAATTGATTCGAGATATACCAGAAGAAATTAAAACGCTTGCTATTTATGGTGATCAGGTAAGAATTCAACAGGTCTTGGCTGATTTTTTGTTAAATATGGTGCGTTATGCACCATCTCCAGAAGGTTGGGTGGAGATTCAAGTTCGACCTGGACTGAAGCAAAATCCTGAAGGACTGCCTATAGTTCACTTTGAATTCAGGTATGCTTACACTCTGAAATTGTTAGAATTATTAACCCTAGAATGTCTTTTATATCAAAATTCAAAACATTGGACCACCTGCCATTTGGCTGAGTGGTGCAAGAGGTTTCTTGTCGCACTGGTGGTGAGGGTTTGAAACCCTATGTCCACCCCCTTCCCGGGATTGTAATAGAGCATAGCCTTCCCAACCCTCCCCCCCCCTTCCAAAAAAAAAAAAGAGTTCAAAATTAAAAAACTGGATCTCTATTTGACTGATTTGTTTACTCTTTGTAAGGATTGTATGCCCAGGTGAAGGCCTTCCTCCAGAACTGGTTCAAGACATGTTCCATAGCAGTAGGTGTTCGACCCAAGAAGGTTTGGGATTGAGCATATGCAGAAAGATTTTAAAACTCATGAATGGTGAAGTCCAGTATATCAGGGAGTCAGAAAGATGTTATTTTTTGATAATTATCGAGCTTCCGATGCCTCCAACAGGTTCAAAGGGTGTCATTTAGTATTCTACTGCCCTCCTTGTAAAAAGTAATTGCTGATTTGAGAACTTATGATGTCTGCTTCTCAAAAACATAATGATATGATAACACCTACTTTTTCCAACTGCAAAAGTAATGGAAATTGTTGTTCATCAACACTATGCTTCCACTAATCTGATTTTTGCCTTCAGCTGAGGATTCTTCAATCGAGGATTTGCATTTTTTAAAGAGAGCTTAGCTTAGCTTTAACCGAGTGTTGGGGTGATTTTCTTCTTTTTTTTCTTCTTGGCATTTCAAGTTCTGTGTTTTTATTAGAGCTTTGGGCAACTCGTTTAGGTCAGTTTACTTTTGATGTATTGAACTAATTCTCATTCTCAATTTGTTGTAATATTTCTAGCCTGAGCATTCGAAGTTCTTCGATCTGTATATATTCAGTGTAGGCAACTGTGATTTTTTTAAGACGGGCATTTAGGCCGATAGTCTATTTTTGTTGTTCTGTGTTGTACTTAGGCTTTGGACCCGGGAAGTGTAGACAATTTCGAGAGAGAGAGAGACTTCTAGGCATAGAGGAGAATAGAGAGGAAGCTTGTGTTCACTAACCATGCAGTAATACACATCCAGTTCATGCAGTATTAGACGTTCCTAAGCTTAGCCTTGTTTATTAATAATTAATATGTAGAGTCAAAGCTGAAGGGACTCGAATTGAAGGGTGTGGGGCAAAGCAAGGGAATCCATCACGAAAAGTGGCATTATTCCTTCCCAGATGCACTTTACCTAAAAAACTACTAATGTTGGGTGATCTAGACAGCTTGGATTGAAGGCCTTGGACTCAATCTTAACCACCGGGTGCCCATTTGCACTCTCCTTTTTGATTTTTAGTATAGAGAGGAACCACTAGCTTTTTAGTTTTTATCCAATCTCTTGGGATATAACCCAGATAGGATTGCCAAAATTTCAACATATACTATGGTTTGTTTAGCCAAAAGGGTAGGACAAATGACCAAAACTTCTTCTTTGTTCTTCATTTTTTTTCTTTTAACCAGAACAACTAATATTCAAAATCATATTTTAACTAATTTAGTTCAAACTATTGTTGAACTCTTTTTAAGAGGAACTCTCAAAATATAATTCTTTATATTCTCAATATTTTAATCCGAATTTTAATTAAGAGATTTAACGTCCTTCCGACTACGTTGTTGACCGAAACTTTATAAGCAAGAAGGGAACCTCAAGCTCTCGAGTCTCATTTTTTTGCCCCCATGTTTGAAGTTAACATAATTCATTTATTAATCATTGATTAACTAAGATTAATTACCATCCTAAGACCGCCATTTAGTGATGCTTTCCTGTCATGGCAAATGGACAAAAGCAGAAATATGTCTACTCCTATCAACAATCATCACATCGCGTATTTTAAAAAGTTAAGATTCAATTCGATTAAAATAAGATAAATTTAGTAATATACAAATGATTAACATTATGATAATTTAAATCATTTTTACAAAAAAAAAAAAAAAAATTGACTTCAATATTATAGTATCAATAAAAGATTTTTTAATTAAAAATATTATGAATAAAAGAAAATAAAATAAATATAAGTTGAGACAAGAGAACCAGAGGTTCCCCATATATCCCTTCGTTCAAAATATAACTTTTTCCTTTTTGTATTTTTTTAAATTTTCATGTTTGTAAAATAATATAATATCCATAATAATAATTTTTCCCATTAACAATGACTAAAATAATATAAAAGCATAATTATTGAAAAATCTTTTCTTGTTCTTTTCCTTGTCCCAATTGTTTTGAGAAATTAACGAATTTTTGTTGTCCAACATTAATTAGAACGGCACAATAAAGCATAGCTCCGCCTTTCCCTGTTGGTTTATTTCAGCTTGCGGTGAAAATAGAAAAATCGATGTCACCCGAGTTGGACTTCAGCTTCTAAAAGACCAATGGGCGGGGCCTCACCCAAGAAGGGCATTAAATGAATTCCTTTGGTTCTATAAAATACCAAAAGGTATAGAGGTTTTACGGACTCCGATCCGATAACTAAACGTTAATAATTTTTAAATAAAATTTTTAATTTAAATTTTATATATAAATAAAATAGATATAAGAGTATTTGGTCCCTTAAAAATCAATCCGATTTAAACTGATTTTAGTCAAATTTAATATAATTATCGGATATTTTTTATTTATAAATATAAAAAAAACTATAAGAGCTTTTTTTTTATTACTTTAGATTTGAAATTATGTAATAGAGAATAATTTTTTATTATATAATTATTAAATAAATAAAATTTATTATTAAAATTTAAACTCGTTATCAATCGGATGAATGGGTTAACTTTCAAATTATGGTTATTTTTTTCATATGAGGGAAGACATTACTATCATGATTTCTCCTGATTTTTCTCCTTATTGCCATAAAATGCTCCCTCAATATGGGCCGCTCGATGAAAAGATCCTTTTTTTTTTTTTTTTTTTTTGGTGGGCAAGAACTTGAATAGATCTTGTATTCAAGTTCTTGCCCACCAAAATATATATATATATATATATATATATATATATATATATAATAAATAAAACAAATCAAAATCCCAAAAAAATTTAAAATTGAAATTGCTTATTCAAAACAAGGAATAGAAACTAACAATGAGATTATTATTATTTTTTTATTTTCACCACCGGTATTCGAGATTTATTAGACTAATTTGACTTGAAAACTGCGGAGCTCATTTTAGAAATTGATATTTCAAATCATTTTTCGCTATGGATTTAAATTTGAGATTTCTAATTAAAGGAGTAGAGTACTCTTCACTACTTAATCCAAAATAATTTAGTAACAATGAGATTATTTGGAAACGTAGAATGCCCGTTTGGAAAAGATTCATATGGAGTTAGCCATAGTTCTCTAATGGCATGCAATGAAATGCAATGGTTCAACAAGGAACCCTAACTCATTAACCACTCATAACTAAATTAAGCTACAAATTAGACCCGATATATATACACACACAAAACAATAATAACAAATTAAATTTTATCTGATTTAATATTGACAATGTTAAAAAGATACAGACAGAAATTTTAAAAATTATATTTTATCTTGTTTTATTAATATCCCATGTATAATATTCTGATTAATTACTTCGTAAAAATGTAAAATCCGATAAAAATGATATTATTGAATAGTCTTAAATTATTTTTTGGTTTTCTATAAATATTAAAGATTTGAAAAAGAAAATTGATAGACGACAAGGCACAAGTACCAATGAGTTTAAGGTAAGAATGAGATATCCTAAAAGGCAACAAATTCATTACATCACAAAGGAATTTCAATGTTCGAACTTTTGTGTCTTATTATTTAAGGACAAAAATTTTGCGGCAAATGCAGCGGTAATGCCTGCAAATTTTGGTTGTCATCCAAAAAGCTAATCCATGAGCCCAACCTCCGAAAACAATCCAACCAGTCACCGCCGGCATTGTCCCTTCGGGTCGCGAAGAGAGTCAGATGCAAGAGACGATTGCGTGGAAACAAAGAGGAGTGGAAAATGGAAGGGGACGGCTTCCCTCCTTTTCAAAGAGAAATGCCGACAAAATTAAAAAAAAGAAAAAGAAAAAAGGGCAAGTAAGTCTAATCAACGCTCGAAGGGCGATTGAGTCACGCGCCAAGCCACATTTTCTCATTTGTTAAATATTTTCCATTTTCAATAAATCTTAACATATTAAATTAATTAATATTTATATAAAAAATTTTATATTTTTTATATTTATATATTTTTTATAATGAATTATTTATTTATTTAATTATAATTAATAATTATATATTTGATAATTTTAAGTTTTTTATTATAAAACATGATTATAATATTATTTTTATAAAATAATTAATATATATAAATCTTTATAATTTTTATATTTATGTATTTACTCATATTTTTATTTTCCTTTTTCTAATAAAGTGTTATTTTATGATTTTATTACGAATTGATCACATTTTTTGTTCTAAATCCAATCATCAGTCCCCCCCTTTTGCCCTCACAACCCCTTACTACCTCTTTTACCTCTTCCGGTAAGAGATATTATAAATAGACTCAATATTCTATTAGTTAACAATTATTTCGTTGAACTATTTATAAATATTTTTTAAAGTAAATTTTGTGAGCAAAAGCAATGTACTATTGATAATTAATAAAAAATTTATTAAATTATCGATAGATTTTATTTTGAATAAAATAATTAACGTCCCATTGGTTACCATAAGAATTGTTTAAATATTTTTCATCTAACAGATTTAAAATAAAAAAATAATAAATTATTTTAAGAATGGTAATTATAATTCAAATAAATAATTCTATTAGATGGAGGCGGTAACATTGACGGTCACGAATCCTCCCTTCTCGATCAGAAAAATAAATAATTTTATCAATCTTTTTTGAAAAAAATAAAATATAAAAATAAAACTCCTCTATTATAAAAAAAAAGGGGGAAAGAAAATCAACGTGCGACTGGCTTGTGCGCGTGAGCCACGGATCGAGTTTTTCTCCGCGTGATATTCTGGAACATCTTCTGGTCCAACTAGTTAGAATCAGATGATGAGAGAGAGAGAGAGAGAGAGAGAGAGAGAGAGGAGAGAGAAAATGGAAGCGGACTAGGCAAACCGCCAAGAGCACACATATAGAGAACAGGAAGAGAGAGAGCGGAGAAGCAGAACCCCCGAGACCGTAAAAGGCCAAAACAAGTTAGAACTAAAATATAAAAAAGAGTGGTCTCTTCAATTCAGCGAGTATGATCAATTTCAAGAGAGAGAAAATTTTAAGAGAGAAAGAGATATCTGTGAATATCCCTTTTTCCCTCTTCTTAATCTTGACACCATTGTAGAGAGAGAAAGAGAAGGAAGAGAAATGGAGACACCACCAGCAGAGGAGTTATTGAAGAAGATCCAAGAGCTAGAAGCAGGACACGCAAAACTAAAGCAACAGATGTCGAAACTTGCGTTGAACAACGACAACAACAATTCACCAACCCCCGAACCTAAAATCGAACACAGACATCATCATCATCACCACCAGAGGTCTCGGTCAATTTCTCCACAGAGGTCTACGTTAACTACTTCTTCAACAACACAGAGAAGAGGAAGTGGGGAAACTGCAGCAGCAGCCGCAGCAGCCGCAGCAGCAGCAGCAGCTAATTGGAAGAAAACGGCCTCGTTTGGGCATTCATCGCCGCTGCAAAGAGAGACTTGTTCTGGTGGTGATGGAAGCAATCGGGTGGGTGGTGTTGTTGTTGTTGGTCCTTCTGCTGTTAATTTCACTGATAGGCAATATCTCAACATTTTGCAGTCAATGGGGCAGTCTATTCACATCTTTGACCTAAGTGGTCGCATAATATATTGGTGAGTTAGCTTGTTTTTTGTTTTACTTTGGGTCTATATTGCTCAAAATCTTTATTTGTTATTTGTTGTTTTGTAAATTTGTGAAGATTTTGAGGTGGGTTATTTAGCTAATGAGCAAGAAATGTTACTTGCACCATTTGATTCATATGCTAATGGACTGCTTTGCCCAGAATCTTTATTGGGTATTTGTTGTTTTATAAATTTGTGAAGACTTTGATGCGGGTTACTGGGATTGAGTTGCAATATATAGCTAATGAGCAAGAAATGGCAACTGGAGTATTTGATTCATATGGTTTCCATAAATAGCTAATGGTCTGTTTTGCCCAGAATCGTTATTGGGTATTTGTTGTTTTATAAATTTGTGAAGACGTTGACGTGGGTTAGTGGGATTGAGTTGCTATTTTTATCTACTGAGCAAGAAATGACAATAGCGGTATTTGATTCATGTGGTTGCAATATATAGCTAATGGTCTTTTTTGCTCAAAATCTTTATTGGGTATTTGTTGTTTTGTAAATCCTTGAAGAATTTGGTGTGCGTTATTGAAATTTGAGTTGCTATATACAGCTAATGAGCAAGAAATAGCGATCGCAGTATTTGATTCGTATAGCCAATGCTTGTGTGTTTAGCTAAAATTTGATTGGTGTTTTAGTAGTGCAAAGTTTGATGTTATGCAGATATGTGATATAGGTCATAATTTTATTCGGGTGTGTTTTTTTATTTGATATATTGTTGGTCCGTTTTATTCAAATTCTTTATTAAGGTATATGTTGTTTTGCATATATTTTGAAGAATTTGATTTGGGTTACTGGGATTGAGTAACATTTGTAGGTGGCTGATTAGCAAATATTGTTGATTGCTTTTCAAATGTGTATTTGAATGTATAATACGCTTAATGCTACCATGTCCAGTTGAATTTGGATTAGTGTTTATGGTGCTGCAAGTTCCATGTTGGGTTTATATTTTGGGGGAATACATGATTGAGCAGGAATCGAACTGCTGAACACCTCTATGGTTATTCTGCGGCGGAAGCTTTAGGTCAGGATGCCATCGAGCTCTTAATTGATGCTCAGGACATTGCTATAGCTAATGATATCAATAATCGCATGCTTATGGGGGAGAGCTGGACAGGGCAATTTCCTGTCAAGAATAAATTTGGGGAGAGGTTTTGCGTCGTTGCAACCAACACACCATTTTATGACGATGATGCTACTTTGGTTGGGATTATCTGTGTATCAAGTGATTCACGCCCATTTCAAGAAATGAAGTTGGCATTATCAGGTCTGAGCCCTTCTAATTCAGATTCCAACTCTGGACGATCCAAAAGTAGCCTTACGGCCAAAGTTGGACTAAACTCGGAGCAACCTCTACAAGTTGCAATTGCGTCTAAGATAACTAATCTGGTCAGCCTTCAACAATCTTGTATCTGTGATTGGTTTTAGTGTCATTTCCTTTGATTTTTAAGAATTGCTGCGCAGGCTTCCAAGGTTAGCAGCAAGGTTCGATCGCGAGTTAGGACTGGAGAAAACAGCTCAGATCAAGAAGGTAGGAGTGGGGTGAGTCATCATTCTGATCATGGATTGTCAGATGCAGCTCTGTCTGACCATAGAGAGGATGCTAATTCAAGTGGAGCAAGCACTCCCTGGGGAGACGTGGCTCCATCTCCTTTCCGGATATTTACACAGGTCCCTCCAGAAGAGAGGTCCCCGCCAAAATATTCTAGAGACTCCGGTGGTGATGGTGAAGGAAAAGCCGGAATTCACAAGATTCTTACCTCTAAAGCTGAAGCATGGATTGGTAAAAAGCGGATAGTGTGGCCATGGAAAGGGAATGAACAGGATGGCAATGAAGCAAAGATGACTCGCTTTGTGTGGCCATGGTTGCATAATGATCAAGAAAATGATCCAGGTAATCAAAAGAATTCAAACTCCAGTATTAAGACTGAAAGCCAGACTGTTGAAAGCAATCGGCCCATCAACAACGCCTCTGGATCTTGTTCCTCATTCAACGTCAATAGCACAAGTAGTGCGAGTAGTTGTGGAAGTACCAGTAGTAGTGCTGTGAATAAAGTGGACTTGGAGAATGATTGCTTGGATTATGAGATATTGTGGGAAGACTTAACTATTGGAGAACAAATTGGGCAAGGTAGAGTCCTTGTGAGAATCTGTAGCACTAGCCAAACTTGTTTCAGACTCTATATTCCTTAGAACTTTGAAATGCTAGAATTTTTAGGGAAGTTCTTTGCTTCCCTGTAATGCGCCACAATATTGAAGACTAGATTAACAAACAAGTATAATCAACTAAGATAACAAAACATTGAGAGGGAAGAACAGGGTTTTTTTTTGAGTACACCAAAGCCACTATCTCAAACTCATATGTATTTTCTTGAAGTAGTGAATCTTATTTATAGACGGTATCCCTTTTCTTCATGCTCATAAGACATGCTACGAGGGGCGAAAATTTGGATGACCCAATATAAGCTAATGCCAATGACCAAAACTTTTCCCTGATATGGTTTTGAATCCTCATTATATGTTGTTGGTTTGTACACTCCATTTCTACTTTAGATTGCATATGCATGCTAAATCATACTAAGGAATCGCTTTGGAAATGTGTCTTGCAGGTTCTTGTGGAACTGTGTATCATGGACTGTGGTATGGATCAGTATGTATTTCTGCTCTTCCTTTAATAACTTCATGGCCATGGGGATGCATCAATGTGTTATTAACTAATCCATATCAACCTCATTCAAATAAACAAAGTTATGAAGTAAGAAAAAGATGAAGAACAAAGTAAGTACTTGACATCAAAGTACCTGATCAGCAACTTCCACTTCACCTTTTTGACTGCTACTACTGTCACAAATACACATGCCTACAATCTATACTCCTGCTCTTATAATTTTTAAGTTGATTTACTTAAACTATGATTTTTCCCACATTCAACATGCTCAACATCTGTAACTACTTTCCCACCTTGTCTCAATAACTTCTGATTAACTGTCTTATCACATGAAGAAAATGAATGAGATACGAACAGCAGTAGGTATTTTAATCTCCACGAACAACTGATTGAACTTTCTCAATTGCAGGATGTTGCTGCCAAGGTTTTCTCCAAACAAGAATATTCAGAGGACATCATTCTTTCCTTTAGACAAGAGGTTCTTTTTTTTTTTCCCTCCCTACTCTCTCTTACGAGTAATTGGTTGTAGATATGCTGTAAGAGAACTTCATGGTCTTCCTTTATTGCCATGTTGAATGAATCAACCAATGATCTTGTAGGGACACAAATTTTGATGCCAATGCTTGTGTATTTGGCAGTTGTTTCTCGTCGTTTGCCCACGCTCTTGTTCTAATGCAAGTACTGCATTGGTGTCTTATCTTTTATGCTGTAAGAGAACTTCATGGTCTTCCTTTATTGCCATGTTGAATAAATCAACTAATGATCTTGTAGGGACACAAATTTTGATGCCAATACTTGTGTGTTTGGCAGTTATTTCTCGTGGTTTGCCCATGCTCTTGTACTAATGCAAGTACTGCATTGGTGTCTTATTTTTTATGCCAGTATTGTACTTGTCAGTACTCAGACACTGCACCTGTTAATGCTTAGATGCTAAAATTAAATCTTTTTTTTTATTTTGTTTTTTCCTCCTTGTTTTCTGGTTTTGAAGGTATCACTTATGAAAAGACTTAGACATCCAAATGTTCTGCTCTTCATGGGTGCAGTGATGTCACCTCAAAGATTGTGCATTGTTACAGAGTTCCTCCCACGGTTTGTTATCCTCTTTCCTCATTTATTTTGAGGTGTCTTGCCTCTATTAAAGACATTATTCTATGATGCTTGTATCTTGCATGCTTGACTTTATCTTGCCTTGATTTTTCTTGGATGAAGTTTATTCATTTTTAAGATCTGCTGCATCTAATTTCGTCTTAATGGTCTCCTGTTTCCTCAATGTAGTGGAAGCTTGTTCAGATTACTGCAAAGGAACACAACCAGGCTAGATTGGAGACGCCGTGCCCATATGGCCTTGGACATAGTGGGTTTCATTGGACTTGGTTTGACTTTAATGAGAAGCACTAGTATTTCTGATGTTTAAATAAATCAGATCTGAGTAGTGGTTCACTGTCTCATGCTTTGCATTAATATGCATTTGCAACAAAATTTGTGTTACAGGCACGAGGCATGAATTATCTCCATCATTGCAATCCACCTATCATTCATCGTGATTTAAAGTCATCAAATCTATTAGTTGACAAAAACTGGACAGTAAAGGTATGGTTTTATTTTGAAGACTTTTTGGGTTTGTTGTGCTCTTTGATATTCTCCTTGCATCCTGAGCTTTCGTATGTTCTTGTTCTCACTGTTGTTTTGTTGTTTCAGGTTGGGGATTTTGGTCTGTCACGTCTTAAACTTGAAACATATCTCACAACTAAGACGGGGAAGGGAACGGTACTTTCAATTACTTTATCTAACTTCCTCCCGCCCACTCCCCCCCCCCAAAAAAAAGGCCAAACTTGATGATCTTGAGAACTTGAGGCTGTCTAAGAGCTTGACATAATAGTTAATATTCTCTTCTCTGTTTTGTAGCCTCAATGGATGGCTCCAGAGGTTCTTCGCAATGAACCCTCAGATGAGAAGTAGGTCTACTTTATCTGGCTATATGCAATTTTGTATGTTTATATGTGCATATATATGAACCGTGCGAATATATACTCTTTGTTTAAATATGTCTGCATCATCACATTTTATCCAATATGGCACGTATTTATGCTAACGTAGGGAGTCCTGGCGAAATGTATGTAAGAGTCATATTAGCTTTGTTCCGACTTCAGTTCCTCTGTCTCTCCCTGTCTGTCTCTGTGTCTCTCTTTCTCATGCACTCACACTTACCCATGTTTCTCTTCTATGAACTTGACAGATGTTTTCCTGTTTCATTTTGGTGATGTTCCAGGTCTGATGTGTACAGCTATGGAGTAATTCTGTGGGAGCTTGTTACTGAAAAGATCCCCTGGGATAATTTGAACTCAATGCAGGTAAAGTCCAATGCAATTTTTGCCCTTTCTCTTATATGATGTCAATAAACATCTCTATCCTAGACAAATGCATTTCAAAACTCATGATAGAACTTGGTTTCCTGTAAAGTTATATTAAACCACCACATATAGAATACAGCAAGCAATTTTTCAAGTCATATTCTCCAATAGTGTTGAGTGGAGTAGTTTGTGTCAAAAAATGTGCTCATTAATAGTGATATAGTCATGAGTAGCATTATTCTTTTTTATCTTATTAGAAGCATAGATATTTTATTTTATTTCATTTTATCAACTATGTTCTGCAATTACAGGTGATTGGAGCTGTAGGATTCATGAATCAACGCCTTGATATTCCCAAAGACTTGGATCCCCAGTGGACCTCAATCATAGAGAGCTGCTGGCACAAGTACGTGCTTTATTTAAGCCTTTTTGTAATGTTCTGCTGTATATGGGCCAGACATGGGATGACCATAGTCCAATGCTCTTATTTATGATGTTCGTGTATCACACTGTGAATGAGATATGCCATAATATTGCATCTCTCGGTTCATCGTATTGCATAAATAGTACTTTTAGACAAAAATTATGGATCCCATTTAAGATTTATCTAATTAGAAAGTGGGATTCTGAACTTAAAATCAAAATTAGTGGTTTATTCAGTTAGTGCGGACATCTGAACTTACGATGCAGTTAATTTTCTTTTAAGACGACCTTGGCTAAGAAAAATTTTAGGTCTCAAAAAGGTTGAACTTGTATATGATTTATAGTTAGATGCTAGATGGTTAGCTTAAAACAGTGTTACCAAAATATAATTCTTGTAAATTAGGCTGTAAATAATATGAGTTATTTGTGACGATCTCAAGTTTTGAGTCAATGAGAGAGTAACTTGAGTTCATTTATTATAAAATACATGCCTAGCTCCATATCTATTCTGAAGCTTACCGAATGATCTAGCCAAACTCGAACATTGTAAACCTCCATTTGGCCCGTAAGGCTTATCTGTGGACCTGCTTCTGGAGTTATTTAGAACTTGTTCATGTAAAATTCGTCATTTGAAAAGTTATCTTTTGGGGGGGTAAGAAAAATACTCTCTAGTTGTATATGGGCTGCGATTGTTGTTTTTCACCTCACTAGTAATGTTCCAAGTCCAGGCTTAATTGTTGTCACTCTAGACTTAATGAAACAAGCCAAGTGTAAACATGCCAAAGATAATTTTGACATGGGTCTTTTATAGGTTACTTGTAAACTCGGCGGCTATGTGATTGCATCAGCTTCTCTTGTAAATTTGCTATGTTTCATTCTTCCTTGTTAGGCTAACTTCTTAATTTTGATCAACATGTCAAACTAGTGATCCACATTGTCGGCCATCCTTCCAAGAACTACTAGACAGGCTGAAAGATCTGCAGAGACAATACACTATTCAGTTTCAAGCAGCTCGCTTAGCTTCTGGAGACCACTCCCAGAGAGAGCTGTAGAACTTAGCTGTACTATAGTCCCCACTCAGTGCAGTCTGAAATTTGTCAGCTGATTTTGGAAAATATTTCATCCACTATTGTTGCCCTGAAAAAAGTCAGGAGGCTTGTGGCATTGGAAGAACTAGGCTGGGCTGGATTGCAGCGCCTTGAGGGACATAAAGCAAGTGGATGCATTTGTCAAAGGGCCTTGGTGCAGACGACCAGGATTGTTTTGGGAGGTCGTGGGTTGGCTGTGACATGATTGTACATCATAATAGTTTTTCTAGCTGTGTCTGAATGGTGTTATGTGGTTCATGTATTGTAGTCCATGTGCATAATACCTGCTGAGAAAAAATTGTACAAAAGAATGCTCTTGATTTTTTTTCCCGTTTGCAATGTTTGTTCACACCCATCTCTTAAACCATCTGGTGGCGTGCGAATGGCCATACTTTTTTTGCACAATACTAATCTCTTTGAACTCCGATCTGATCATTGCGACAATCCAGTCTCTAGACCAAATGAGCAAACCATCTGTCGGCAACTTGAGGTTCGTTGTGCTTTCCCATGACCTCATTCCTCAGGAAGGAAATGCTTCTAGGTTCACTGAGCAACAAAGGTGCACAAAATTTTCCTCATTGCTTAAGAACATAAAATAGCGGTGTGAACCAGACAATACAATGGCAATGACTCACCTAAAAGTATTGGAGCTGACCATCTCGCAGAGCTTGGGGGAGCTGGTCCTGAGTGTTGTTCTATTGTGGAAGACCCTTCGAGGAGTCATATTTCAAAATATACCTAAAAAAAAAATTAAAAAAAAACCCTAACAACAAAAAATTTTGCATTTATACCATATTTGTTGCAAGTTGGGCCCACGACATAACCTCCCGCGGTAGTGGGTGGCAGTGGGGGAGGGAGGGAAAGGGAGGCTCCCGCGGCGGTGGGGGAGGGAGGGAGAGGGAGGAGTGCCGCCGGGGGGAGGAGGAGAGAGAGAGGAGGGCCGTGGCGGGGGAGAGAAAGAGAGAGCGGCGGGGGGAGGGAGAGAGAGAGAGAGTCGCGGGCGACGGAGGGAGAGAGAGCCGCCGGGGGGAGGGAGAGCGCAGCGCCATGGAGGGAGAATGCAGCGCTGCGAGGGAGGACCGCAATGCCGTTGGGAAGGAGTGCAGCTCCGTGGGTGGTGGAGCCCCGCGGCTCTCTCTCTCTCCCTCCCCCGTAGCTCTCTCTCTCCCCCGCGGTTGTCTCTCTCTCCCTCCCTCCCGCCGGCGGCTGTCTCTCTCTCTGCCCCCGCCGCCCGCGGCTCTCTCTCTCCCTCCCTCCCTCCCCCGTGGCTCTCTCTCTTTCTCTCCCCCGCCACAGCACTCCTCTCTCCCTCTCCCCCGCGGCACTCCTTCCTCTCCCTCCCTCCCTTCCTCCCCCATCGCTGCAGGAGCCCCCCTTTCCCTCCCTCCCCCACTGCCGCCCACCGCCGCGGGAGCCTCTAGGTTATGTTGCGTCTTGAAGACGCGACATAGCCTGTCGCGGATCCAACTCTCGACAAATATGATATAGATACAAATTTTTTTTATTGTTAGGGTTTTTAAATTTTTTCTTTTAGGTATATTTTGGAACATGACTCCCCTCCGAGTTCTTTGATCCGCGTTTTGACGATGGACAAGCAAGGAGTTGAGCTGTGCAGTGTTACCACCCGGAGGTCTAGGAGTCTGGGTCGTTAGGAGGGTAGGGCTGGTCCCCGAGTGCCCGTGTTGCTTGTTTTTTTGTCTTTCTTACCCCCCACCCCCCCAGAAAAAAAGGTATTTGAGCGGGAAGATATGAGATTAAAGATTATCAATTTTCATTTGCCAGAAACTCTTGAGAAATTAGCTTGTACATACACAGAGTTCGAGTAAATGAGTGACGGAAACCAAAGGAACATGTCAAATAATATCAATTATCTCTGAAGACGTGCCACTTAAAAAGTTGTAAATGCACTCGTTACAATAGTTCGAATAATTCGTGCACTGTGAGCCTCACTTATCTCCATAATAGTCTCTGTCCCGCCCAACTGGCTTCCTAGCGAAGAAGATATCGAATCGCAGCAACTGCATCACCCTTGTTCTCCCTTAAGGTTCTTTCTGCCACCTTCTTATCCAACTATCATCATATGGTTGGAAAGTAAGCAGGAAAGATACTGGAAAGTTGAAAAGAACTAAGAAAATCATGGGAAGTTCCTGACCTCTAATTCATTTGCAATGATATCAACATCAGCTGGATTGATCTTGACAGCAGCCAATTCTTTCTCCCTGTGCAAATGTTTGTCGGAAAAATTAACATAGCACTGGTCAATCAACTGGCCAATTAAACAAAGAGACTGGAAAGAATTGGATGACAGTGTAACCAAAAGCAAAGTATGCTCGTTTTGCAATAATTTTAATTGGATGACAAATAAGCCAAAAACCGGAATCATCGTGAATATAGAAATCACTGCAACTCTGGAATTAAAAAGCTAATAAACAAAGAATCCATTCTCTCTTATGCTTTATGTTATTTAAAATCACAGCAATTCTAAGGTAACCAACCCTGCAGACATGTGACCCTATAACTTAGGAAACCTGATCAAACTGCAGCTATCACCTTTTCCCCCCAAATGTTATTCTTTCACAATCAAGGTAAGCCATTCTACTATATCACCCATCATGGTTGACATTTTCCCATCTAGGGCCACAAAACTGCAAACTATATTATTTAGAACTGCAGCTATCATCTGTTGCCCCCATATGATATATACCCCTAGTTCATGAGAATAACTTCATTTAAAAAAGAAAAAAAATGAACGGATGTTCCACGTCAAGAAAAAAAATTGTCTATATGGCCAAATGCCAATATTTAACTTAGTATGCAATAAAGTATGTAATCATTCCTAGATCCTACTAAGAACATGTGTGGCAGAAAAAGAAATAAGGTGAAAATTACTCTCAAAATTTCACCCCCTTTTAAGAGTGTTTAGTAAATGAACTCCCCCCCCCCACTCCTCCAAGGGGTAAAAAAAAAAAAAAAAAAAAATCATTGGGAGTAAATATTGCCCTAGAGGGTAGTAGTATAAAAGGGCATTCAAGGGAATAAATTTTTAGATCCATAAAAATATTTTCAGGAATTTTTTTCCAAAATTCCAAATCTCTCTCTCTCTCACACACACGCGTGAGCACACACACACACACACACATGGAAATGAACCAAAAATATTAGTCATAATTTATTAAAAAAAAATGTGCTTCTTTTGTGCGGTCTCTATTTGAAAAAATAACAAAATTAACATAATCTATTTTTTAGAAGAGTCCACTAAATCTACAAGAAAATTCATTTGAAATAATTAAGTTTAATACCATAAAACATAGATAATTACATCACAAATGTATATTTATCCTTTTAATTTATCTTTTATACCAAACAGTAGTAAAAATTAAGGGGTTCAAGTCTACTTTTTTGTGTTCAAATTCAATCCACACATAGGTAAAGCGAAAATAATATGGAAGTAATATTTCCCCTTGAAATTTATAATTTTTCACACTTAAAACTTTCCCTCCCACCACACATGTCCGGAAAAATCATGCCATCCATTTTCCACACTTAAATACAAGCATGGAATTGCAGTTAAGATCATTGTTCTCCAATAGGCTTACTATCAACAGCTAATTAATCTGAGTTAACAAAAAGCTGTCTTAAGTACCATCAAAAAAGCTAAATACTAAAAACAACTTTAAACAAATGAATATTAGCACGTGTGGTAGGAAACTAACAAGCTGGAGAATAAAATTAATTCCAATGAAAGTTGCTCCCACAAAAAATTATTTTTTCCCCTTGTGTGGTTGAATTAAGAGAAATTTTCACCTTCGACAGATTTTTTCCTTAATAATTTTTTTACAGCAAGAGAAAGAGAGAGGTGAGAGAAAGTCATCCAAAAATACAGAGAAAAAACATAAGTTTTTTCATCTCATACTATTTATAATTTTTTTTGGCCTTCCCCCTCCTTTTACCCTACCTCCATCAAGGGTAAGATTACCCTACAGTGGGGGTAAATCTTATCCTACAGTGGGGTAAATCTTACCACACCTTAAACTTTTGTTTTTTTGTTGAGGGGGGGGGGCTTGGAATTGTTCACTAAAAACACTTAAAAAGGGGATGAAAATTTAAGGAAGTAATATTTAACATATTTTCCCCTCTCACCACACATGTCCTACACAATTGAATATTATTGTATAATGAAGTTCCTCATCCCGAAACTAAATCAGCTCCATGATTGGTCTCATTTATCTTCATAGATCCATATTAGGATATACTTGAATGGCCCATCATAGGGTATCAATTCATTGAGATGAAATTGAGAAGCAGAAAACATAAAATTTACAAACCTTAATCTCATAGCATTCCTATCAGCTTCTGCGGAAGCAGCAATTGACGCCATAGCCTACAAAATTACCATACTCACAGTTAAAAGAAATAAATAAATGAAGCCAATTGAGAGAGAGAGAGAGAGAGAGAGAGAGAGAGAGATACAGATTGAACGCGAGAGGAGTCAAGCTGACGGTCTTCGACATGATCGGTGAGCTTGTCGAGAGCTTTGCTCTGCTGCTGCAAGTCCTTCGAGTCTACGACTCTGTCTACTCCGTCGTCTCCCCCCTCCATTGCTTCACCTCTCTCTCTCTCTCTCTCTCTCTCTAAAACTAAAACTAGGGCAGCTCCTAAAGAACCAAGGAAGTCGTAACTAAAGTCCTAAGTTTTGGGCTATGGGCTTTTACCTTTTAGAATCTGAATCGGCCCATTGTCTCTATAATTCCCCATGTTTGGGCCACTCATGGGCCATTCCCATCCACCGGGCTTCCCAATGCCCATTTGGATAAGGAAAGCAATTCGTTTCACCGTAATTCAAAATCGGATTAACGAGTTAAATATCAAATAAATCAAATTTTATTGAATTTATTTAAAATCATTTAATTTTAAAAATTCTGATTTTTTTTTTCTTTTAATGGTTTTAACTGTCATAAAAAATTAATTTATTATTTTTTGATTACATAAAAAATTAATTTATTGTAAAACTATTTATCTATTCGTGCTAAAGAGTAGTAAGTAATTTAACTATACGGGTTGATCTTCCATAGGCCAAACAATAAGTCAAGAAGCAAACATTTGCTTTCTTATATAGCATAAATGAATTAAATAGAGGGAGAACAGAAGAACAAATAAATTAAAATTTATTTAATTTATTTAAAATTATTTAACTTTAAAATTTTTGATATTTTTTAAGAGGCCATCCCAAAATTTGAAATTCAGGTTCAGTGGTTTTTGGTTTTTTTTCCTTTTAATAGTATTAAGTGTCACAAAAAATTTAATTTATTTTAAAACTATTTGCCCATCGCGTGTTAAAGAGAGCTAAAAGTAATTGAGCATTAGGGTTGATCTTCCATAGGCCAAACAATAAGATCAAGAAGGAAACATTTGCTTTCTTAGATAGAAGAAATGAATTAAATAGAGGGAGGACAGAAGAACAATTAAATTTTTCTACAGTCAACTCACGAACTTGAGCATGACTCCAACCTAAGTGGAGCGTCGGGCAAACGAGTCAACTAATATATGTACTAGGAAAACAACGTTGTTGCTTTTGATCATAACCAGGCAGGCAACCATTCCTTGCCATCAATGAAATCCATAGAAGTGTAGGGAGCTGCTTCTGTTTCGGTCAGCTGCCGAGACCATGGCGCGCGCTCTTCCTTGGTTGCTCCTGGTCCATAGGTCCCATACTCTGCTTGGAATATGTTGCTGCACACATATACGTTCAAATCATGTCTCATGTTAGGCACAAGTAGTTTTTCAAAATGGTTTGATTACTAAATATGACATTAAGTCATTATGGTAGTGTAATTTTACGTATTTTTATCTTAGGAAAATCGTAGTTGTTAGAATTATGACACTGACTATACCATTTAATTAACTAATATTACATTAGATTTTTTTTTTAGTGTAAATTTAAGAATTTTAATTTTCTCTTCTTATCTAATTTTGTATATTTATAGAATATTTTTAATTTGATTTTAGAATATCACCCTTGAAGGTGGTGAAAAAATGGTCATTTTTTGACGCTCGGCCAAAAGTTGAAAGGAAATTTAGATATGATTTTTTTTTTTTAAATAAGCAATCGGTATTTATTAATCACATTTGAGTCGATTATATCTGATTTAAATTAAAGAACGGTTAAGAAACAAAACTCTCGTGTACTTATTTTTTTCATCTCAAATCTTATTCAAGGAAGTCAGTGTGCATTCGTTTGATTAATCAGATTCAGTAACTTAGATTTGATTTTGAGAAGGTAAGAGAGAGTTGCTTACTCTGTGGGGCCATCATAGCTCCAGTTTGTCCATCCTTGTGGAACAATGGTCTTAGAAAGGTAGGTGTTGGCATAAAGAACTCTGGAATAGGCGCCTTTAGGTCTACCTAAGTAGACCTGATCACCAGCACCATAGACCCTTCCTTTGACAAACACAAATCCACTTTCATCATCAGCACTTTCCCGATTGTGAGCTGTGATTGATCCAAGAACCGATACTCTTTTGTCGGAAATTACAAAGATCTCACATTTCTGCATCACAAAAAAAAAAAAAAAAAAAAAAAAATAGTCATAAGTTTACGATTAAGAATTTCCTTTTTTTAATATTAAAAAAATTTCAGTAATTCTATTACTTAATCAAATGATTACTGAAATCTGTTGAAATTAATTAAATCACTCTAGTCCATTTCCATATATAGAAGATCAACTAAATCACCTTAATTTTATTTCTATATTCACGCCATTGACTAATAGCACAGGATGCCGATGATGGAACCAAGGGAGCCAATGTTTTATCTCAGTCCATTTTGACCTATTGGTAAAGCTTTAGACGGCGTTTGGTTCGTACTCAAAAATCAAACTGGGATTTAAAATCAGAAGTTAAGTTTCAGAAACTTTATAATTTGAAGATTTTATTCCTAAATTCTATTCACATTCTATTAATCCAAATAAATCGTATGAGTTTCAATGTGATTTTTGATTTTTATTCATTTTAACCAAGCTCCCATTAGCATCTAAGGAGGAGCATGAAAGGATATATATTAGAAGTTACTTACATGGTAAATGGATCTACCGCGACCAAAGATAAAGTCAATGGAACCTTGGATGTAGCAACTTTCAAAGTAGTGCCTGCCCCTGTAATCAAAGAGGGTGTTATGTGTACTGAAAAATCCACAATGGTAAAAAGCAACCTTGTCAGCTCCCACCAGTGCAGCTACAGACTGATTTTGCGAGGTGTAAGCGACCCCAGTTGGAGCCTCATTCTGCATGAGCACATTATTTATCATAACATCAAAAATTTGAACCTAAACTTGAAAAATCATATGAATCGACCAACTCTACAAGCATAAGCTTTATAATTTAAGTTTAAAAATTACAATGAAAGCTTTCAGGCATGGCACTTGTAGGGATTGGTCATCCGTAGAGGGAGATTGGTAAGTTTTTTATTAACCAATTTCAGTAATTCAATATAAAAACCCTTGTGGTATATCTTTGAAATCAGATTTTCTCATAATCATTTATGCAGGCAGGCAGAAATACAAGCCAAATATGGACCTTGAAGCTGATACCGAAGGCAACGACATTAGAGGCATAGACCCGGAAAGTGGCAGACTCTGAATTGTTTGTAGAGCTTTGTGACCATACAATCCATGACCTCCCATGTCCATTTCCTCTCAAGAATATGTATGGTTTATTTTCTGGTATTTCAACCTTTTCTCTGTCCCCAAAAAAATATAAATGAAAAGATAAATATTGGAACAGAAAAGAGTAGGTATGAATTTCACAAAAAGAGATTTGAATACCTATAAACTCCTTTCCTAACATGAACAATGACCCAGTCAGAATTTCCTTGAGGAACAGAATCAATTGCAGCCTGTACAGATTTGAAGTCTCCTTCGCCATTGATGTCAACTATGATGGTCTTGTTGGTGGCAATCTTTTCTGTCAAGAGATGAGCATCAATGATTTTTGGATCATTCAGTCCATCCGAGGTACTTGCAAGGATAACTAGAATGATTGCTAATGCCATACAAATGTGAGATGATGAACAAACCCAAGCCATATTTCTTGACATGGGAAGTGAAATGTTTTATGTTTGTAGAGAGAGAGGGGGGATAGAAAGAGAAAGTGAGAGAGAGAGAGAGTTTATATATGTTAAGGAAACAGGGTTTTTGTTTTAAATTTGTGGGGGAAAATGCTAATCTGGAAGGTAAAATTGGATGTTAGAGAATTTGTGAAAGTTGTTGAGAAAAAGCACTCTCTACATCAGAGGGCCACCGATTTTCCTTGCGGCCGTTTTTTCTGTTTTCATTGTCCTTCTCTCATCTATCTATGGCCGCTTGCAAATCAGAAACCAAAGCTTTTGCCAAATTCTCCCTAGATTTTTCCCACATTTTTCTCTTCCCCCTATATAATTTCTTCTTTTTGTTTATATAGTTATTTTATTCATTTTTTTTAGCCTTTTCTTTTCTCAATTTTATCCTTTAATATTCAGATTTTACTTAACTAATTCGATCTAACACTGTGGGGTCTATTAAGAAACTGGCTCTCTCAATCAGTGTTTTGAAACCTGGACCGGAGTATGAACAGATCGTACCAGTCACCGGGTCAAATCGGTGAACAAAAAAACCGGATGGTATCATAAATAAATTTAAATTATAATATATTAATAATTTAAAAATTTTGTATATCTGATACACATGATAAATACAAAAGTGTTGTTAAGAAACTCGGATCGGCTACTGGTTCGATTCCTGATCGCACTGGCCGATCCGGTCCAGGTTTCAAAGTATTGCTCCAAATTCCTATCTTTTTATTTATAATATTTAAATTTAAGATTTTGATTAAAAGATCTTACTGTCACCCATTGGAGATCTATTTTTAGCATTTTCATATGTCGGACGCTTTGTTTTAAAAATAGAAGAGCAAATTTGGAAACTAAAATACATATATGACCAACAATTAAATTTCCTTAAAATCCTACGTTCTCGATATTGTCTTTGACCATACACCTATTCTATTTATTTATTATACGAGTTTAGATATTAACTAAAATATATACAGTTGTTCTGTGCGTATACTTTGTAACTCATTACAAGTGTTTGAAGGGTTTATCATGCTTACCTAAAATGTTATGATTGAAATTTTTATCATTACGTAAAAAGCAAAAAATAAATATTTATTTTTTTTATTAATTTTTTGAAATCCTAAGCGAGTGAGTTGCTACTCTCATTGTGTTTTTAAACTATGTTTGGATCACCGATGAATAGTTAGTCTAATAAAGTGGAGTATAAGATTTTTTAATTAAATTTCAGATTCAAAACTTGAAAATAAAAAATATAGACCATTACCTGTATTTACTGCCCTTGCCCCCAGAGTTACTAATCTAGAACCTCCCAGGGGTTTCATTTCTTCTTCTCCTTCACCAACCCTTTGCCTCACACAGCTTGAACTTTGGATTTGGGCAATTTGGGCTCATTCATGCATATACAGAAAATGGAGAATGCTCCTTATATATACAATTGGAGTAAATAAATAGAAGAAACAATGTGGAGAGAGTGAATACTTTGAACATACGATGTCCATCAAACATTTAATGTTAAAATTGGCAATTTGAGAAATAGGGAAAAAGTTTGAAGAGACATTGATGATCGCTTCCTAATCTACAATAGAAAATAAAACAGTTAGCCATTTGGGTGAACACTTATGCCATCCAATCATTATTAAAAGTTAAATGAATGAATTCCTTAATTAGGAATTTCAAGCTCCTTTTGAGAGTCCTATGATTTTATGTGTCTTATTGTGACAATTCTCAGGTTTAAGACACATAAAAATGCGTATTACTCGTTACGCATAGGTTTTTAGGTTTGTGCCGATAAATTAAAACCCTCGAATACGAACAATATTGTGAGAGACATGATTAAAATCTCATGTATAATCTGATCAATGGTAAATGGAACATGAAAACAATATTAAAAAAAAAATTGAAACCCTAATAACTTATTGTTTCAACTAAACTATTATAATAAAATAAATATTTATAAAATATTTGTACCCGTTATTTTAAATATGAAAATATAATAATAAAAAATCAAATCATTACAAACAAATCATTATCGATTTATTCAAATATTTAATATATTTCTTAATACTTCTATGACTCATGATAGAACCAATAATAGTAATAAATTAAGTTGTCTTATATTAAGAAAGACTTTTGGATTGATCGTCTAGCCGGTGCAAATTTGGTCACGTAAATGTGATATGAAGAGAAGTGAAGAGCGAAAATAAATAAATAAATAAATAAATAATCCTGAATTGAACTATTTAATATGTGAGAGTGACTTGCATGATCATGATGCATGACCAACAAATTGATGTTACTTTTAAGATATATGCATTGAGAAGCACTATTTTTAAAGAGGGTTGGGGATAGAAAGGATCCATTGAAATATTTTGGTGGGGTTCCTTTAAAAGGAAGGGTAAATGCCCCTTAAATCTTTCTTTGCATTTATATGGTGCATGAGAGAGAATTACTGCATCAACAATACAGAGGAAAACTACTTCTCTCAGGCATAAGTTAGTTTCCCAGTTAAGATAGTAGGTGTAGGAATTTATGCCTTGGACTGCATGTTCCTCACTGAGGACATGTCCACATTATGAGTTTATTACAACAGTGAGTGCACTTTTGTGGGGTCTCCACCCCATGTGCCTGGGCTGTTTAATTTTTTGACGCGGGTTTATCTGCCATGGTTAGGTTAATTTACTTATGCCATGTGAAGGTAAATATCATGACACGTTCTAGATTGAAAACTTAAAAAATAGAAATCTAAACTTGAATTCTCTCTTCTTGGCCTGCAACTGCATGAAAATCATTTGTATTTTTATTTCATGTCGAACAAACATCGATAATAATATAAATTACTGCAATATTAAAGAAATAAGTCGGTAAAAATATGACAGAAATACGTAAAATTTTAACTTTCTTTAAAGTATGACAGAAATACGTAAAATTTCAACTTTCTTAAAGTGATTCACCTATTTTATTGGATTGATGGTCCCGTGGAGAAGGTTTAGATTTATGACAAAGGTTTACATGTATCACAATTAATTAGAGTTAAGTTTTGTACATCAAAATAAGTTTTTTTTATACATGATAATGGTTTGGAAAATCAATAAAACTAGTGCATGACTATCGACTTCTTTGTCCAGTGGTACAAGGAGGTTCATTTCTCATGGGCCTGTGAGGTTTCCATGCCTCATAACTCGTCTCCTCTCTTGTGAAGGGTAATATCCTCCTAATGGATTAAGAAAATATAAAAAGAAAACAAAATGAAATAAAACTTTCCAATGATCCATAAATGCGAAAAGAAAATAGCAAAAGCATGGAATTGTTAATCTTTTAAATTTCTTTAATCATGCTGAGAGAATTCTGGTAAAAAAATTTAATGTTTGCAAAACAAAAGGGGGCATTTTTGGAGCTTGGATACTGGGCAAAAAAAGCATGGCAGAGAAAATGGACCCTAGAAAAACAAGAGGGTCCTACATAGTATTGATTTAAATACCTAATATTGTGTACATTCCCAGAGCCTCTGCAATACTCAGTAGTACTGGAATTATGCCCTTGGCAACCTTAGTTTTGGTGACAACTTTTCTTGCTACGTTTCACCATGGGGTTGAAGGTGGAGGACTCTCTTATGATTTCTACGCCAAATCATGCCCTCAACTTGAAGGCATTGTTAGAGCTAGTCTTCAGAATATCTTCCTCACTGATCCCACTGCTCCTGCAGCTTTGCTTAGACTCATGTTTCATGATTGCCAAGTTCAGGTCACTTCTCTTTTCTCTCTCTCGTTTTTGTGTCTCCATGTTTGTGTCATGTTCATCCTTGTTCATAGTCATAGCTTATCTACAATACAAATGAAAAGTAGTCCCCTTGTAGAGCCGCAACCCTCTCCATTTTTTACCATCTTGTGGGTATCGAATATGACAGAATGGTAGAATAACCTTTTGTTTGATCTGTGTGAAGATGTGACTAGTTGGAAATAATTTTACAAATATATTTATTTATATGTTTATAAATCACAGGGTTGTGATGCATCAATCCTCCTTGACCAAGGGAGTGGAAATTTGGCACCAGAGATGGTTTCATCAAAAAATCTTGCAATTCAAAAAAGGGAAGCAATCAATGCCATTAAAACAATGACTGAAACAACTTGTCCGGGACAAGTTTCTTGTGCAGACATTGTTATTTTAGCCGCCCGTGAGGCCGTATCCATGTCCGGAGGACCACGAATTAGGGTTCTACTAGGACGGCGAGACTCCAAAATCTCAAACTACAGACTTGCAGATGCTTCACTGCCTCACCCCAATGCTGGGGTCAATGACGTGCTTACTATTTTTGCCAAGAAAGGCATGACCATAGAAGAGTCCGTAGCCATTTTGGGTGGGACACAAAATTTACAGACATTATTAACCTACAAGCTCGTGCATTATTCCTATATTTTTTCAAAATCTTTCTTTTTTTTCCCAAATTTTTAATTTTTTTTCTTTTTTGCTATTTTTTAATGATTTTCTGATTTTTAATGCTTATATTACGACAACTTTTATCAATTTTTTGACATATTATTCCTATATCTTTTTTTCGCAATTTTTTCATATTTCCCTTTTATATTAATCTTTGATTTCTGAGAAAGTTTTTTTGTTTTTTTTTTATATTTTTAAAATATTTTAACGATTATACTTTCCAAAAACTAATATTTTCTCCTTGGTGAAACGAGTTCTTATCATTTAAAATTTTAGTTTCGACTATTGCTCCCATTCCTGAGGCTATCAAAATTTACTAAAATGATAGAATAAACCCAATTTTTTTCGCAGGAGCTCACACTTTAGGGGTGACTCATTGTTTCAATGTGCTAGACCGCCTGAACAGAATGCGAGGTGGTGCAGAGTCTGCAAGAGATATCAATGGAGGATTTTTACTGTTTCTAAGATTAAGTTGTCCTCAGATGTCTTTAAACTCAAATATGAGTTTCGTCCCCAATGATCCTTCTATGTTCGCATTTGATAATCAGTACTACGCCATGGCCATGAGTGGTCGAGGTGTGCTCAGAATTGATGCAGAAATGGCTTCAGACCATCGAACGGCACGCGTTATGTCTCATTTCTCCATGAATCCGGATGCTTTCTTCCGAGCCTTTTCCTCGGCCTTCGTCAGGTTGTCTACATCAGGTGTTCTTACTGGGAATCAAGGTGTTATTAGGAGGACTTGTAACTTGTTAGACTAAGGTTTATTCAGTCGCTAGAGATTATATTATGGGCATCTTTTATTGATCCAAGGTGCTCTACCACTAAAATTTGCTCCAATTAAAGCCATTGCTACAAATCATTAATTTCTATTTCTTAAAACTTTATATATTTTTTTTCATTGTGTTAAAATTTTATATTTAAAACTTTATACTTTTGTATACGAACAAAATATACATGGAGAGAAAGTTTTATCTTTAAGGGTCTAACTCTATTTTAATTAGATTTACTCAGATTTAACCTAATCATCGAATATTTATTATTTAAAAAAAAAAAGAACTTTATATTTTAAACCTTGCAGGTTAATTTTTCGGTGTTATTCTATAAATCAACTGAGTTTTAATCTTACAGGTAAATTTTGCTACTATCCTATTATCATACAGGTCCTTTGGCAACCACGTTAAAAAAAATTAAATTAAAAATTAAAAATTCATTTCTTCCAAAGGCAGTCCCAATGATGCAAAAAGAACCATTTGGTTCAGTAGATGAGATCGGAACCTCTTAGTACAAGGATTAAAGCCATGTTCCGGTTGTTTAAACCTATCATCAAATTAACGATTTTGATAAAATGTTAATTTTTTTTAATTAAATTTAAAATTTAAAATTTAAAATTTAAAAATAAAAAAAATTACGTTAGAAGAATTATTCGTTAAATAAGATTTTCGTAAACGTTTGAATCGAATTAATCAAAAAATAATTTTAAATATTACTGATAAGTAAAAATAAATGAAGAACA
Organism: Dillenia suffruticosa; assembly: GCA_033439265.1. Taxonomy (NCBI): domain Eukaryota; kingdom Viridiplantae; phylum Streptophyta; class Magnoliopsida; order Dilleniales; family Dilleniaceae; genus Dillenia; species Dillenia suffruticosa. Next base: position 19,431,915 of record JAVTVX010000011.1, read on the forward strand.
ACTTGCATCATTTTGAATTACACCAATTATTGGCCCCCACCGGATAAACTTACGGACTTGGCTGGATTCTCTCTGTTTACCATCACCCATGTCATATTTGCCCTTTTCCCCTTTTGGTCAGGAGGACATCACCTTTGGGACGAGGGTTCAATCCGGAGACCTCAGATAAAAAAGAAAATGCATTTGATACTACTGGATTCAAGGGTCACCGGTATATTTGCTTTTTTTTTTCTTCAATTAGCTCAGAAGTTAGAAAATTAGATTATCTCATATCAAAATTTCACTAACATTTTTTATATTGTACAACACTCAAATGATTAAAATCCTTGATGTTTAACTCCCACCGGCCAATTCTTAGGGCTTTTTCAGAGTGGAGGGAAGCCGTTAAGTGTCCGTTTGACGGAAAGATTCTAAGGAGAAATCTTATCAAATAGATTTTTCTCTATAAAAGTAATTTTTTAATAAAAATTTAAAAAGTATCTTTGAAGTAAAAATTCTTGGGAAGAGTTTTTTTCTACTTATTTTTTATACGTCGGTTTTTTAAGAAATATATTTCTTTTTATTTAATTTATATTGTCATTTAAAAAATATAAAATTTCAAATATATTCATATCATAAATTCATTTACTCTCGTCTCTTTCAGATCTGAACTCTTTTTCTTTAATTTTAATTTTTAGTTTTTAATTTTATTTCAAAAATTATGAAATCAATTTATTTTTAAAAATAAAGTTATCAAATAATGTCAAATAAATTTTAATTTTATTTTAAAAATTATTAATTTCTATTTCTTCGACCATCGAGTTGGCACTAAACCAATAGGTGAAATCTAAATAAGCCTAAAACGGTATATAATAAACAAGCATATAACCAACGTGGGTCGACTCAACTGGATGTGGGGTTGAGTACTCTTAAGCATGAGCAAGATTCGACTCCCGCTGGGAGTATCGAACCCTTAAGTGTATAGAGTATTTCTAGTTGAGAGATCCATCCTCTAAAAGAAGTTACTATAATAATCGGTTTGAATTAGTCAAATTAAAAATTCTGTGGTATTTAAGATATGGTATAAAAAAAAAATAAGCATATAATTGCTTCCACCTGATTCCCGATGGACTTAGATCCAAAAGATCCAAGAAAGTTTCTGGCCCAGGCCCATTAGACATTTTATTTTTAGTAACTTACTATTGTGAGTAGAATTGGATACTTGAATATCGGTACTCAAAATTTTAATTAATATAGTTTAAATAGTTATTAAATTAAATTAAGAGATTTACTCTTTTAATATTTATTTTTTATTTTTAAAATTTAAATTTGAGATTTTAATTAAGTGTATATGATATTGTATCACTGTACCCATGTATCGCTAAGTCGATTAAACATATGATAATTAACAAGAGCATGGCCGAGCCTATACTTTTATCAATTTAATATTGATACGTGCATCATTGGTCCTCATGACATTAAATTAATTTTTTAATGGAGAGGGCCCGTCCAAGTAGCTTGCTACTTGGACCTTCGCTCGTGGCCTTTGCGCCACTGCATGGGCGGGTGCACCCACCAAAAAATATATATATATGATAATTAACAAGAGGTTTCAACCAAAAAAAAAAAAAAAACAACAACAACAAGAGGTCCAAACACATTGCTGGCATGGACATTGGGCTATAGGCAAAAAGTTTTCTCTTTTTTTGTATGAGTCAAAATTAAAAGAAAAATCATTATTATTTACTTATTTATATTTACGATATTTTAAAAATATTATATTTTAATTTTGATGCTTTTGAAAAATTAATTTCAGTTTGAACCAGAAGTGAGAGAGGTTTTACTTTCTAAACAGAACAAAATAACCCCCCAACCCTCTTGGATGCCAGCATAGTTGACATACATTTATGCTAAATGTGTCCGGTGGATCAATTGGCCTTGTGAGTGGGTGCTTCCTTTACTTTTTCAAATTGCAAATTGCAAATCGCCAAAATTGCTTACAGTGTCATGATGTTCTAGAACTCAAGAGGCAGCAGTAAATAAAGGGTTTGCTAAACATAAATGAGGTAAAATTATATGGGGGGGGGGTGCAGGAAGCTTCATAATTTAATACCCAAAGGTTTAGTCTAGCCTTGGCACTGTTCAAACTAAATCAGAACCAAAATTTTGCATTTCTAGGGTTAGAACCAAAACCCGAACTAAGATCATGGTTTGGTTCGAGTTCTCTTATATTATTTTTAAATAAAAATAATTTGATTATACGAGACAAAATGTCCATTCAATTATATGTTATCTTTTTCTATTAAAAGAAAAGGAGTTAACAAAATCAAAATCAGAATCAGAATCGACCATCTCTGTTCAATTTGGAATCCATGGTCACGTGGAGTTTAATCATTATCTCAACAGAAATAATTTTCTTAAGAAAAAAAATTCAATAATCTACTGCAAGGTCATTGAAGATGCTAAAAAGTTTAGTCAGATGCACACCGGTTTAGACCAAGTCTCATGGGGTGAGTCTCCTACCCTAAAGAATGTCAGGCACAAGAGCCGTAACTACTGCAAGGTCATTGAAGATTGGAAGCTGAATTCTGAAGTGCCCTCTCATTTATGTCTGTGCAGATAGACAACTCGTTTACTGAAACCATTGAATGGCCTTTTCAGACCCATCATTTACTATCAAACAACCATTACTTCAGCTGTGAGAACAATATATTGATAAAATGAAACAATGGCTAAGGTTTCTATTGAAAAGACTTTGTACTAACATGCCTTTTAACATAAGCCATCAGCATCCCCCATTGCATCTGTGGGGAATTTTTTGTCATCCATTTATACTCATAGGAACGGCAAACAAGAAAATTTGTAATATTTAAAATTTTTTTAATAATAAAATTTTCGATATTCCGATCAAAATTTTTAAGTATATTGATATCCACGAAGTTGATATGCAAGAGGAGTAGAGTAGCATTGCATTCCGGAAGTTCACAGCTTCCACTTTTCCTTTCTTTTATACACTTGTGTGTGCGCATCATCCGACCATTGTAGGAGTTGCCCATTATGGATAGTGAAGTCACAGGAGGTTTAAAACAGGAGGAGGATTAGATTTTAGAAAGGTCTTCCAAAGGGATTGCTTGAATTGACAATTGGGACAATTGGGCAGCCAGAGAAGCCTCATTTCCCATTAAGGTCTTCCCAATTTTTTCTCCTTTTCAATTAGATGATTCATCATAGGCGAGCATGGTCTGGAAGAGTCTTGTGATTAGGATTACAATAATTAAAATCAGACATTAGGCCACCTTATGTTGGGTCAAAATCAAGCCTCAAACCAAAATAAGATCACAAACTCGCCCAAAAGATTGATCTCTAGTCTTTCGTATTAACAAATAACTAGATTTAAACCGATGGATAATTGATTTAATAAAATGAGGTATTAAATCTTTTAAAAGTTTTGAATTTAAAATTTGGGAATAAAAAGACTCCCTTATGAAGAACCCTTATAACACTCGAACTATATTAATCAAAATATAACTCCACCTATTGATAGTTCTAAACTGAGGTACTAAAAAAATAACTCAATTTAAGCTCAAATCTAATATTCATAATATAAATATAAAAATTCGAGGATAGAATATTCAACTTTATACTCCCCATACCTTAACTCCACCGTAACCATTCCAAATCCAGATATAGAAAGAGGGTTGCATTATATAACCAGCTTGTATAGATCATTTACAAAATTGTGCTAAAATTAGATTTTTACAATAAAATATAATTAATGGGTTACAAGAATCTATGAATCAATCTTATTTGGTAGAATAAAAACTCGGAGTTATATACTCAGCAACCCTTAACAAAATTAAAAAATTTCCAAATTACAAGTATTTTTTATTTTTTATTTTGTTTTTTTCCTTGGAGGAATGACAAATAAAATCACATGTCATTAAGGCAGGGGATTGGTCTCAACTAACTGAATATATAATAACGTGGTGGTGCATCATAAAAATTAGGTACAGTACTTTTTTAGTTTTTCCCCCCACTTTCAACTGCAATATAAACAGATAAATAAAAATGTAAATAAATAATTAAATTATTAAAATGACAAGGATAATAAATGGCTTGGTTACCAATTTGGGTGATCGCATTGATTTTGGATTGTCCGATCACTCATTGGTTTGAATTTTGAACAATGGTGGTAGAGAGGGTTGGTTGGTAGTTGAAAAATAAATAAATTTTGTTGCTTTTTATCCTAGTAAAGCAAACAAACTGAAGAATAGATAACAGAGTAAGTGAATGAACATATTTAACTTTATATTGGGTAGGCTTATGTTTGGTCTTTCAAGGATTTCCAAATTTGACTCATGCCCTCGTTCTATAGGGATACAAACTCCAAACGGCTCCTAAAAGTGACTTGGGCTTGGTTGGTGGGTACTGATCTTTTGCAGAACATTCAACGGGCTTTTTCAAGTTCGTGACCCTTTCCCTTAAGCGGAAGTATAAGAGGGTATGTTGTGTATACCCTTTTTCTGTCACTCATCATTCATAGCTCTCTCTCTCCCTCTCCATCCATTTGTATGTGAAGTTTCATACTTTTGTTTGTGTGAGGGGGATATTTTGCTTGCTTCTACGGTGAAATCCAAAGTACTCATGTGGCTAAACTGCTTATAAAAGGCATTCTTTGGATGTTATCCCACTTTACCCTTCATTCACTTCAATTTGTTCAGTACTTGTTGTGGCTTTTCTCATCCATTCTTTTGACACACTATACTTGGTTTAAAGACATTTCTTTTAGACCTAGGACAATATTTCACATTTTTTATAGCTAACTCATTTCATCTTGCTATAAAAACATTCTTTATCCCCATTTTTCTCCACAAATCCTTTTTTTTTAAACGATATATTGGTCATGGGGACACCTTCAGATAGACCAACCATTCTTAGGATTCTATCCCAAGCAATACTACTCGCCTTGTTGTTTGGGATTGGCTTGGCCAAGAAAATTCCTGCTAATTTTGTTTTTGGGGATTCTTTGGTTGATGTTGGAAACAACAACTACATAGCATCTCTCTCCAAAGCTGATTATGTCCCTAATGGGATCGATTTCGGTAAGCCAACGGGTAGATACACAAATGGAAGAACCATTGTTGACATTATAGGCAAGTCTCCTCTCTCTCTCTCTCTGTCTCTCTCTCTCTCACACACACACACACTATTACCTTTTTTCTTTTTATTTATTTGTAGGAGCTTGTTTGCTATTCTTTCTGTCAGGCCATGGGATGGGTCTAGATCAAATTCGGATCATATTTTGGAGAGCCATAATTTGATCCTTGCATATCCAATGGCCATCAATCTATGTCTATAATGCCCACGAAAATTTTAGAAAAATCCTTTATTTAGAAGTGAGCCTAGTCGGTGTGTGGGCTGCAGGTCAGGAGATTGGCCTGAAAGATTTTACTCCACCTTACCTAGCTCCAACAACATCCGGACCCATAGTGTTGCAAGGTGTCAACTATGCTTCTGGTGGAGGTGGAATTCTTAATCACACCGGAAAAATCTTTGTAAGGTTTCGATTATTTAAATTTGGTTTGTCTCACAAGACATTTTTATTAAGATGCTATTCTCAATCAATGGAACTTAGTCAATAATCCTAGGCTATATGACAAGCTTTTTCTATTTGCAATCTTTTGTCTCTATTATGTAGGGAGGTAGAATCAACTTTGATGCTCAGTTAGACAACTTTGCAAACACTAGGCAAGACATAATTTCAAGCATTGGTGAACCTGCAGCCATGGAATTGTTGGGCAGTGCTCTCTTCTCTGTCACAATGGGCTCCAACGATTTCATCAACAATTACCTTACCCCAGTTCTCTCCACAGTTGAGCAAAAGCTGGTATCACCAGAATCATTCGTAGGATCAATGATTTCGAAATATAGGTTACAACTTACAGTTATGTTTTCCTTAAGCTCTACTAGTTGTTAGTAACATGAAAATTGACAGGCAAAGTCATTTTTGTTAACATAATTTTAGTAGTACTATCTTCTGCAGAGACTATATGATATGGGTGCTAGAAAAATCGTTGTTGCCAATGTTGGACCCATAGGGTGTATCCCATATCAAAGGGAGGTAAACCCTTCTGCCGGAGACAATTGTGTACCTTTCCCTAATGAACTAGCCCAATTGTTCAACGCAGAGTTAAAAGATCTTATTGCAGAACTCAGTGCCGATCTTCACGGCTCAAATTTTGTCTATGCAGATGTCTACCACATTGTAGATGACATTATTAGAAACTATGTATCATATGGTATGTGAAACATGTCCTTGATGATTGAAATGAGATTTTGAAGATGCACTCAAAGGTCTATTTTTCTGGGATTTTGACAGGCTTTGAGAATGAGAATTCCTCATGTTGCTATCTCACTGGGAAATTTGGTGGTCTGATTCCTTGTGGACCGCCTTCGAAAGTATGCTGTGACAGATCAAAGTATGTGTTCTGGGATCCATATCATCCCACTGATGCTACTAATGTGATCATCGCGAAGCGCTTGCTGGATGGAGGTGTGGAAGATATTTCGCCCGTTAACATTAGACAGCTTTTGGAATCCTAAGGATGGATTTGAATTCAGCTTTCCAAGTTCATTAATTCCTGAAGGAAAAAGGAAAGGACCTCACATTTTTCAGATAGAGCAACATTAGCCGGTTCATTGCATATGTTATGGAAAAGGAAGATTCAAATTAGTAAAGGAAAATGATGTCACATTGAAAGAGGCCAAAAACTAGACTTAGATCCCCAATGATTGTATTGATCATTAAATGCAATAAAAGATTTTATACTTCCTATTACTACAAGCTTTGGAACCGGTTCTAATGTGGCAGCATCACTATGGCTGTTGGTGATATGATCTGCCACATCCATTGTTAAGAAAGTTGACACAAGATACCCTTTTCTTGGTTTCCCACTTGCATAGTACCCCTAAAATGATAATTGGACCTTTTGATTTGAATTTAACTGGGCATATTGGGGACAAAACTTCAATTAGGACACTTTAGTACTGGTTAATCACATGTCCAATAATGGCATGGATTGGAAAGTGAGATTTGCATTGTCGTCTGGCTCGGAGATTAGAAAGCTTGCTACAATCTAGCTGTGACTACACACAATCTTCCAAAATAAAATAGGGGGGGAAATGACATTTGATTGAATACACAAGTTCTGTATCAACATTACACTTTCTTTTGATGAACCTTGTAAGCATTAAGAACTTTTAGAATATGTATAGAACAACACGCCATTATCAGGTTTAGGTATGCCATTTAACACCCCTCCCTCTCTCTTTTTCTCACTCTAAAATATAAAATGTTTATTGTAAAATCAATCTGCGGCAAACCAGCTGTTTTGAAAGCGAAGGGAAACCCAAAAAATATGTTTTAGACCAATGACAGACACAAAAGATTATCCTGCTGTAAGGATTGATGAAGGAGCAACAAAGCATGTGCTACATACGACTACCCATTAAAATTGAGTTGACATTGGAGGCAATATGCAAAAATTCTGCTGTTTCTGACAACTGAGGGACATTTTGCATTTATAGAGGTAGATGAAAAGCCTTTCAACAAATCTTTATGACCCAGTACACAGCTTTATTTCCAATATTTTCTTAAGATATGGCATCGGTGAATGCCGCCGTTATCTCAAACTTATAACTTAAACAAATACAAATCATAAGCTCCCTTCGATTTAAACTTGAAGGAAAGTTGAAGCCATTAAATTTGGTTCATACAAATCTGCATTTGATTAATCCGGTGATCGAATATTTTAAACAATATCTTAAGTTGAAATTTTATATATAAAAAAAATAGATATCGAAATAATTTTGAATAAAATTTATATATATATATATATATATAAATCCACAATATTTGGATTGCATTACCGAGCAAAATCTTATAATCTCGAGTATGATCACATTGGTAGAATGCCCTCGATTTTCATAATAATGCCTCTCTAATCCTTGTTTCCCCTTCTTTAGAGTGTCAAGTAGGAGTGAAACCAATAAGTTATATAAAGATGAAATATAAAATATACTGAAAATATAATTTCATGGAGAGAGATTTAGGTTTGGACAATTGCTCTCTTCACCAATGTCATCAAGGTTGAAGATTATATAATTCAATTACCTTAGAAAAATGATGACAATCTTAATTGTTTAAATTCTAAGAATGCAACTTTTCAATTACTATTTTTCTCTCCCGATTTCAAATTAATATACATAACTGTTCTTTTCTATTTAATTAATCCCTTATACGCATTGAACGCATTTTTACGCAATTTTTTAAAACTAATATTATCATTTCCTATATTTAACTAGTCATGAAAAAATTGAGATTAAGCTCCGTATAATTAGATTAATTTTTCAAAACAAAAAAAAAAATTATCGATATTAATAATAATTCAAATCTCTTTTACAGAAGAATTTACTTTTATTTACAAAAATTATATTATTCTTTTAAAAATATATATATTATAAATAAAATAAAATAAAATAAAAATTAATAAAAATAAGTTAGAAGAAATTAAGATTTTCCAAACGCAGCCTACCCTAATTAATTACCTCCCCGTTGTTCTCATCCTGGGTTAGACGTCGTGCTGGCTCTTCGTCAGCTATGTGATTCCTCTGCTTCTGTTCCCGTTTTCTTCTCCTTTGTATCACCTAAAAAAAAAGAAGTAGCCCTTTCGTGGACTTGAGAGCGTGTGGGCAATGTTCACTACATGGCACAGGCAACCACAAGCAAATTTTGTCAAATCTTTGTTGGCTACAACTATATCTATTACGAGCTTTTTTTTTCTTTTTTATCTATCTACCATCGATCTAAAAAATTATAATTTGATTAATTTAATTTAAATGTTTACGAGAATTCTATTTAGGTAGTAACTCTTATAATATAATTTTTTTATTTATAAATTTAAATCTAAAATTTAATAATAATTTAATATCTTATTTTATTAAATTAATTATATGTTATTATCTATTAAGAGGTGTCTTACATTAACTAAATGTGAATAAATAGATTAATGTTTTTTGTACGAAAAGATAAGTTCTATTGTATGTACGTAACCCATGGAGATTTGAACTAATGACATGGACTAGGCAAATCGGGACCCTATTTTAAGAGTCATTACATTTGGACTAAAGCCCAACCTGTAGGTTGGAAAGTTTGGGCCAATGTTGCCAGCCCAAAATAAGAGCAAGAGAATCTCCCACACACCTGGGTTGGTTTAGCTCGGAATGGAAAGGAGTCCTGATAGATAGTTTAATGATTATAACCGTATTTTTTAAATCAGTGATATCGAATTCAAATTTTGATATAAAAAAAAAAACCTCATAATGGAAAGGAATAGTTTCAGACTGAACTGGCCCAATTTTTATTTTTAATCTAACCACTGTTATCTAAAAATCTAAAAAATTTGATTCGATTAGTTGTGAAGTTTAATTTAAAAATTGACTCTCTTAATATCTGTTTTTCATTTTGATTAAGAGAATTAAGTGTACTGTTATATTTGTCTCTCAAATGATCGATTTTAAATTTTAAAAACTAAAATTCAGATTGTTATTGTTATTGTTAAGTCTAATATACTGTTACTAGACCCACATGTGATATGTGGATTGACCCAAAATTGTAAAGGAACCGTTGATTTGAGAACTCAAACCCCATCGATAATCCGCCCATTTTTCCTTGGTTTTGGAATTTGGAATTCTGAGTTCATCCCTCTCTCTTAACATTGTGAGATTTTATCAAATCCAAAGATTAAATTCATTGCACCCAAAATTCCGAGTTAAAAAATGCAAAATTCTAAAAAAGATCAGATATATTTCTTTTCTTTTTCATTTTTTAGTTATAATCGACCGAATCTGTACGAACCAAAGCTAAATCCAAATTTGTAAGAGCCATGAGTTGGACAGGAACAATTTCAAACAAGGACAAGGACTGCATCCGCTTTCACGGTTCTGGTCTCAATTCTCCGCAAACTGTTTCAGTTTGTGGGTAGGTGTAATATATGCTTATCGATTTTTTTTTTAGTTTTTATTATTGGTATTCGATTTTTTCTGATTAATATGATTTTAGAACTCTTTTAAATCTTTTTTTATTTTGAGATTTCTAAATATGAATGAGCACAACGTGGAAGGATCCAATCGTGCGATAAACCCTCATGGTTCGGTCTGGATCTCCACGACTTCGGGCCGATTCAGGCCCGTGAAGAGGTCCAATATGGGTTATGGATGTGCACAACAACAACTTGGAAGACAAATCATCCGATAAAACCCGATCCGCATCACCCATATCCATTCCATAGTTGTCGAGTAAGATGGGCCCCACTTTCTGCATCGACAATTACTCATTTAAGACCCAGAAACATACCGTTCTATCTGGTACAGTAGAAAACTTCTGCAAAAGGAAAAAATGGAGAAATCGTCATCGGAGAAGTTGATTCTGGTCGACAAAGAGCAAAACGGAATCGCGTTCATTACAATAAACCGTCCGAAGTCGCTGAATTCATTGACGAGGTCAATGATGGTTGAGATAGCGAAGGCGTTCAAGGCTTTGGACGATGATGAGTCGGTCAAGGTGATAATCATAACGGGATCTGGACGGGCTTTTTGTTCCGGGGTTGATCTAACGGCTGCGGAGGACGTGTTTAAGGGTGATGTTAAGGATGTGGAGACTGATCCTGTGGCTCAGATGGAGCGGTGTAGGAAACCAGTCATAGGCGCGATTTCAGGTTTTGCTGTCACTGCTGGGTTTGAGATTTCTCTTGCTTGTGATATTATAGTTGCTGCTAAAGGCACCAAATTCGTTGATACTCATGCTAGGTTCTCTCTCCCCTTTTCTCTTCCATTTTTTATCCTGTTCTCTTGCAAAAACGACGTCGTATTTTGTTGATAATATAGCATTTTTGCCTGTTCTGTTTCTGGTTTGTCAGAATTTCTATTTGGATCGTTGATGACTGTTCCATTAGGTAAAAATGCAAGAATAATAAATATTTATACACAATATTCAATTTCAGTCATTCTAGTGTTGTTCAGCTTAAGTTAAGAATAGTAGCTGATCAGATGATCATGGTCGAGCTTTTCTTTGCTTTTCAGTTGATGATATAAACCCAGTTCAGCTAAATATTAGGGCCATAGGAGGCTTTTCGAGATTTTGTTTCTTGTTGAAGGATATGAGGAAAAAGTATGGATTGCATAATTATTTGGAAGCTGATACCTGCTAGTATCCATTGTTGATCTCTTCTTTCAATTGGGTTTTTCAGTTCATGATATCAACCAAGTTCAGCTAAATGTTAGTCATAGGAGGCTTTTGGAGATTGTTTTTCTTGTTTAAGGATACGAGGAAAGAGTATGGATTGCATAATTATTTGGAAGCTGATACCTGCTAGTATCCATTGTTGATCTCTTCTTTCAATTGGGTTTTTCGGTTGATGATATCAACCGAGTTCAGCTAAATATTATGGTCATAGGAGGCTTTTCGAGATTTTGTTTCTTGTTTAAGGATACGTGGAAAGAGTATGGATTGCATAATTATTTGGAAGTTGATACCTGCTAGTATCTATTGTTGATCTTTTCTTTCAATTGGGTTTTTCAGTTGATGATATCAACCAAGTTCTGCTAAATATTAGGGTCATAGGAAGCTTTTGGAGATTTTATTTCTTGTTTAAGGATACAAGGAAAGAGTATTAAAAAAGGGCGTACCCAGTGCCGAAACTCCCACATTGTGGGGTTTGGGGAAGGGAATACCTAGGCAGCCTTCCCCTTGCTTTTTTTCGCAAGGAGGCTGATTCGAACAAGGAAAGAGTATGGATTGCATAATTATTTGGAAGCTGATTCCTGCTGGTATCCATTGTTGATCTCTTCTTGCAGTTGGGTTTTTCAGTTGATGTTATCAACCAAGTTCAGCTAAATATTAGGGTCATAGGAGGCTATTCAAGATCTTGTTTCTTGTTTAAGGATACTTGGAAAGAGCATGGATTGCATAATTATTTGGAAGTAGTTATCCGCTAGTATCCATGGTTGATCTCTTCTTTCAATTGGGTTGATTTTACTTCAACTGAACCAGCCAATAAATGGGACAAACATTATGTGACTTTTAAAAGCTTTTGCATCAGAGCCCTTGTTTTTGTTTACCACTTGAAATTGGTGAATTTGTACTTTGGGAAAGAGTTGCACCCATTTTGCTATGGCCAGGGTTTGGTGGTGTATCATTAGAACTTGTTGCTATCTTATAATGATGGAAAGGCTAGTCATCTTAAAGAAAGACATAAGTAGATATTCTCTGTGATTAAGCTTTGTCTTTGCATATGTCTAGCATATTGTTGAAGATTTGATCACTAAATTAAGAACCCTGAAGTCATTTGGCACACCATGTGCATCTTCATAATCCTGCTTAGAACTTCTAATATTAACCATTGCACTGGATAATGTGAAACTATCCAGGATTATGAATGGTGGATAGAGTTTGGATCGGGTGATGACTTGGATATTAATACTTTTTAATATTTAATAACTGGTATTGCTTAAATTTGTTGCTTTTTTCCACTCAACCAGCAAATAAATTGAATCCAATGTCACTATAAAGGAATTAGCACCAAAGAATCTTATCCCCAAATTTGGTTTAATTTTATGAAAGTTTTCGGTTTTTGCTTCAAAACATGGGTGAATCTGTACTTGGTTGCTGATAATGATAGAAAGAATACACATCTGGAAGGAAGACATGAGAAGATATGCTATGTAATTAAGCTTCTTTGTTATGAAACTGAGCATCTTCTTGGAGATCATTTTACCAACTCAAGAACCCTGAAGTTCTTTGGTACAGTTGTTGCACTATGAATGATCCTTTTTACAACATCTAAAATTGACCTTGCGACTGAACTGTGTAGCAGCTTACTTAAGAGGGTTCCATAATGTATTGCAGGTTAATTATATTTAACATGTGACTAATAAAAGAATGCCTGTGCCACTTAAATTTACAGGTTTGGCATCTTTCCTTCTTGGGGTCTCTCTCAGAAGCTTGCACGCATTATAGGACCCAACAAAGCTCGTGAAGTGTCTCTAGCAGCAGTGCCTCTAACTGCTGAGCAGGGTGAGAAATGGGGCTTGGTAAATCATGTTGTTGAAGGAAGTGAGTTGCTGAAAAAAGCCCGGGAAGTTGCTGGGGCTATAATTAAGAACAACCAGGATATGGTGTTGAGGTATAAGAAAGTAATAAATGATGGCTTCAAGCTTGATCTCGGCCATGCTCTCACTCTAGAAAAGGTAGATTTATCTCCCTTGTTGCTAATGCAATCTTTTTAGCATCTGTCTGATCGGACATACTTGGGGGCGGGGGCGGGGGGGGGGGGGTGCCCAATGCTATAATAAGTTTGATACATTCATTCAAGGCCCAAATTTTGACTTTCAACTCCCTCGATACACATATTATAGGAGGAACCCAAAGAGGGCCTCTTGACAAGTTTATAGAGTCCATATTTTTCCTTTGCATGAATGTGAATATGTTGTTTATGTACTAGTTTACAAACACACATCACCCACCATATACGAAATTTACTGAAATTTTCATTATTTTGGCATAAGGCTCCTGCCTAGCATTCTATCGGACCACATTCCTTCATTTTTGTATGGTTCATATTTTGTTTCCCCACTCTTGTTGCACTAAGTAGGCTCTTTGTACTTAAAAATGGTGGTCCCTCATCAAAAGAGAAAAGCTATGTATGCTTGGTTAAGGTGATGGAGTACAGCTATATGCCTGCTTTGGTCAGGTGATAGAATAAAGGTCTATTTAGTTTGACTAATCCTCCAACCTTCGGCCCTAAAGGCTTTCTTCGCGGAGTTCTCTTTTTCCACCTTTCCTGTACTGTTTAAAACTTGACTATAGAGAAACGAACCGTGATCATTGGCGTTATTAGAGGAACACCCTATTGAGCTAATCTCAATATTTAGTATTCATGCCATTTTAAAATAGATCAAATGTTAATTGCCTTGTTGACTAACTAAATACTAGGTGCATAATTATAATCTTTGTACATTTCGAAAGCTTGACTCGCAGCATATGTATGCTGTCATTGCTTTTAACAGGAGAGGGCTCATGAATACTACAATGGAATGACCAAGGAGCAGTTCAAGAAAATGCAGGAGTTTATAGCAGTTCGAAGTTCGAAAAAACCTTCTAAATTGTAAAGTTTGCTAATGACTCTTCCTGTTTGTCACAAGTTATCTATTGAAAGTGTAAAGAAAATAATATTAAAGCATTACATTGTTCGGTGATCAATGACCAAGCATAGATGAATTGTTCATTGCTGCTGAGCCATCTTGTCTGTTGTTAATATTTTGAACTCTTTTTTTGATTTTTAACCAATCTGGTATCCGGTTACCCAACTAAAATGGTTCGAGTACTGTGGGGTTTATTTTAGAGACTGAATTTTTCACCGTCTGTTTTTCCATTCCAAAGACTCAAATTTAAGACTTTGCTTAGGGAAATTTAGTGGCCTGCTACTAAATCCACTGGACCTTGGCAATATACTGAACTCTCTCATTCATGTTGTTTTAGAGCGCTGATCAGGAGGAAAAAAAATTGAATGATGCAACATTGAATCTCACTTGCAGATGCTTGTGTGCAGAGTGCATTACCTTTTGGATTCTGCCCCTACGATCTTGAATTCAAGGTGGTCCAAGAGGGCAGCCAAAAGGAACGGTAGGAGAAGTGTAACCATATTGGAATGGAATAATAACTAAAGAAAGAGAGGCACGTACTAAGAGTCAAGGAGTGGCTGCACCTCTTTTAATAGAAGATTAATCAAAATGGTGTGCTTAATGACATCCAATCTGTCAAGCATATGCCTTCAAAGCCTTACCTTTCGATCTTTTTGTTTGTGGAAGAGGAAGACCAATTGTGCTAATTGTGAACTCTCCGCTATGCTTTGATAGTTTTAAGAGAAATTGCTATTTATGATTGCAGAAATAACGGCAAGAGACTATTAATTTCTTAGGTAATAAATTGATACTTCAAGAAGACACTGTCATAGCCAAAATTGCAAATACCATTTTCTTTTTTTCTCTTACTTCCTCCAAGTTACATCCAAACAAACTTTTTGCACATCTATTGCTTATAAAGTTAAAAATGTATAAATGGGGTTGTGACCATGCCTTCATCCCATATTTGTTTAATTCTATGAATCGGGAAATCAACTTTATAATCACAATATCATGAGTTTAATACTTGATTAAAGAAAATTGTTTGTAAAAGTACATTGACAATTGAGCTCGATTAACCAACACTTCTTGATCTAGTGAAAAGAGCATAACATCCCACATCAAGAATCGGGGTTCGAGTCTTGGTAGTAATAAAAACGATATTGAGAGAGTTCCTTCTTGATTGGGATCCGACAGCAGGTTGGTCGAGATTAGTCGAAACAAATTCCGGATACTCAACGGCAGACCAAGTCTATAAGACAAAAAAAAAAAAAAAGAAAATCGAGTTTGATTCTTCATTTTTTTTTTTATAGAATTGTATGATGACCTCTTGCCTTAAGAAAGGGTAACAATTATAATTCAAACTGTGAATTTCATTGAGAAAAAAGACTAAATATTATGTCGAAAGGGAATCAAACTCAATAGAGTTTGATCCTCAATATTTTTCATGAAGTTATATGGTGACTTTTTACCTGAAAAAATAATAACTACGATTCAAACTATATATTTCACATAAGAAAAGAGACCCTAAGAGTCACATCCAAAGGAGTCGATCCAAACATCCAAACTTAGAATACTACAATGGGTGAGTACTAAGAAAATAAATAAATAAAGCAAGCGATGTACTTAATATGTCAAAACTCTTATATATATCGACTGATAATTGAATTAATCTGATTTGAGTGTTCAATAAATTTATTATAGAAATAATTCTTTCGGTATAGTTAATATGTCAAAACTCTTAGTTTTTGGGATCGGCTAATCTTAATCTTACCTTAAATGCGTTCATTCTCAAGGATTTGGTTAATCAAATGTAATGGTAAAATTTTGTTACCACTGGGTTTAGTTTCTTCTTCCCCCTTTGGTTCAGGCACCCTTATCATCACCTCGATTATAAAGGGTAAAATCGGCGGTGAAAAATGATGATGGTTAGTTCAGGCATCCTTATCAACACTTCACCTTTATCTATCCACTTTCCACCATGATTTCCGTTTCTTCTTCCCCCTTTATCTCTATATGGAAACAATCTTTATCACTACCGCTTTCCCATTTATTAATTTTCCCTATCTTATCACTCACCAAATTCTCCTCTGTTACTAACTTTTTTAAAAGAAAAAAACAAAAATTCTCTGATTATGATTCCTTACCCATAATTTATTTTCTTATTTTCCTCTTTTTTGTTGCCACAAAAAAATACAAAATGAAAATTACCTTCGTTATGTGGATTTTTAATTTTGTGAACTTTTATCTTGACAAAAAATATCCATAAATTTAAGTTTTTTTATACATTGCATGTGCCAGGGAGGGGTAGGGAGGAGGCGGCTATTCCTAAATTTTTTCTTTTTACAATTCTATATATAATCTTAAATATAACTCAAATATTCACAAACAGTCCATTTGGATGAAAAGTTTTGGTGAAAAAGAAGAGGAATTGAAGGGGTTTTAAAGAATCCATCCATGTTTGGTAAACCAATTAGTTAAAGGGGGAGAGAAAAGGAGAGTTTCTATGAAACTCTTCAAACTTAAATTTTTAATTTCATAAAATTGGTAAATTTTGAAGGGATGTATTTTCTTTTAAAATTATAAATATTAAATTTATATATACGCTTTCTATTTTAAAACTCTAATAAAAAACAGAAATAACAAAATAATACCTCATCTAACCAAATATAATTTTTATTTTACCTTTTTATTTCATCCTTTCCCATCATATATTTTGTTGTCAAATATGATTTTTAATTTTATTTTCCTTTTCTATCCGCTCTTTTACCTCCCTTTTCTATGAAATTACCAAACACACTGATAATAATTTTAATCTCATAAAATTATAATAAAAATGATAATTTATATTCCAAGAAATAGTCTATTGGTCACAATTTTCTTTCTGATCTCCTGATTTTGGTTCAAATATCGTGTAATAAAAAAAGAAAATGATAGATTTATATTTTATATCCCTATATAGTTGGTCACGCATGAAAGAACAGTAATGGGGTTGTGTAAAAGGAGAAATTGTAATTATTCTGCTTGGTAGATGTAGTCACTGGGTCTGGTCTAAGTTTTCTAGATTTAGTCAAAAAGAGAGAGAGACGGAGATGAACCAAGGAATACCCAATGCAATACGTATCTCATTCATATCGCTAATCCAGTTAACTATGTATATATATATTTTTTTCTTTTATGTTACGGTAGTTCGCCTGATCTTTTCTGATTCTTGTCATCAAGAATGCACTCAAAATCGCATACCTACTTCACATAAATTTTGTTCTACAACAAAGACAGCTGTTTTTCAATGGCTCATGAAATTCGAGAAGAATCAATCAGGACCCATTTCAAGAAGTTTGATGTAGTCACTGATTTTTCTGATCATTTTTACTCAAACAACAAGGGAAAACCTGGGAAAGAGAGAGAATGTGAAATCAGCCCCTCTAGCAATG
Source organism: Dillenia suffruticosa (assembly GCA_033439265.1). Classification (NCBI taxonomy): domain Eukaryota; kingdom Viridiplantae; phylum Streptophyta; class Magnoliopsida; order Dilleniales; family Dilleniaceae; genus Dillenia; species Dillenia suffruticosa. The sequence continues at coordinate 19,449,566 of JAVTVX010000011.1, forward strand.
TTGCCAAGAAGATTATGCAAGAATGGAAGATTCTTGAGAACAACCTTCCAGAGAAGATTTTTGTGAGGGTTTATGAGGAAAGGCTTGATTTGATGAGGGCAGTAATTATTGGTGCTCCTGGGACGCCATACCATGATGGGCTTTATTTTTTTGACATCAAGTTTCCTTCAAACTATCCTAAGGATCCGCCCAAGGTTTATTACCATTCACATGGTCTTAGGATTAATCCTAATCTGTACGCAACTGGATATGTTTGTTTGAGTCTGTTGAATACTTGGAATGGGAAAAGCAACGAGAAATGGAATCCATCTGGGTCTACTATACTTCAAGTGTTGGTCTCAATTCAAGCCCTTGTGTTGAATGAGAGACCCTTTTTTAATGAGCCTGGAATGAAGCCTGGTTGGCGTACTGAATTGCCTGCAAGGTCTTACAATGATGATGTTTTCATATTGTCTTGCAGGACTATGATGTATTTGATGAAAAACCCACCTAGGAATTTTGAGGCATTTGTCATTGGGCATTTTCAGGAGAGGGCACATTTCATTTTGAGTGCTTGCAAGGCTTACAGAGATGGGTGCGTTAGAGTTGGATGTTATGAACATAATAAAGCTTCTCCATTTCCCACTGTTGAAGTGTCTAAACACTTGAAGAAGTATATTGACAAGATTTTTGGTGACCTTGTTAAGTCATTTGCAGGGATTGGTGCTTATTTGGGAACTTTCTCCGGCGTCCAATCACTCGGCAATTCAGAGCAAAAAACTGAAGCCTCTAAGTCTCAAGTAGTTAATGAAGAAGTGGACAATGGGGCTGCAAAGAAGGAAGGTGATCCTAAAGAAAGGGCTTTTATTGAGGTATTTGGGAAATTGAGGAAGTTTTTGAAGTGCACATAAATTCAGACTACCCCTCTTGAAGTAAGTCATACGCTTGCAAATAGTATAGCAAATGGAAGGTACTTGAGTTTTAATAACATTTTCATTGCTCTTTTGGTTCTCTTTACTTAGGATCAATCTAGTGAAGAAGTTTTAAGTTGCTGATTCATGAATGTTTAAAATAGTACTGATCCTGGTGACTATTGGTATAGATTGACTGCATTTTTTTTAAATATATTAATACAGTGGTACATTAGTTTGTAAATGTTCTCTTGAGCTTAAAGTTCTTAGTTTCATTTGGTGCTCTTTTTTTTTAATAATTATTTTCCAAATCTCAGAGTTGATGTAAGGTTCATAAAAGATTTACACTTATCTTTATTTATAATTTACAGTCAGAAGAAAAACACAAAACATTAATGAGAAAACAAAAGCGAAGTAAAAAATCAAGTTTGTGAGGGTTCGAGCTCTCACAAACGCCCCCCCCCCCAGGGCATTGCCTTCCTAGAGAACCCAAAAGAAAAGAAAAAAAATACCATCTTTTCAAACAATGCCCTTTGTGTGTATGGACCGTGTAGAAGCAGGACACCTCTGAAACTAGGTGAGTATTATGAGGGCATCTGATAACTCTCCACCAATCCATGGGACTCGAAAGTTTAGCCTTCCACTGCCTGCCCACTCAAACTTGACTTTTTCTCCATTCAGGACAACCTGCATAGGTTTTTCACTCGAGTATGCCAGAAACTTCCCTGTTCCCTTCACCTTAATCCTAACAATATTGCTCTTAAATTCCAAGTTCTCAATGGCTCCTCCACTGTTAAACATGTTCTCCAGTCCCATTGGCGCAAATTTAGCTTTTTGTTTGAGTCTATGCACTGGTGAGAATGTGAATATTTCAAAGGACGAAGGTTGCGGTGTGATTGTGATTTCTTCTTTCAAGTTTATTAGGTGAAGTTCATCAGACTTGTGGTGGTAGATAGCAAATTGTTCTGTGCAGCGAAATTGTGCAGTTGAGGCTTTCTGTTCCCACTCCACATTGTCTGGGGAAACTGAACCAGAAATTGGCTTGTAACTTTGTGGGTAAGCCCTGCACTTGTGCTCTTCTGGATACCATCCAGCTCCTTGGCAATTAAACACTCCCACAACCCCACCAAACTGCATCCCATGATATTTTCATCATTAATTTCTAGGTTCTGTTTCTTCATTAGGTTTAGAGAAAAAAGATTGCCTTTGTTATACAAAGATGGAAACTTTTATTTACCTTGTTGAGGTTCCAAATCTTGAGGAGTGTCTGACAATCAAGGAGGGGGTCTCAAACAGGCAGTCTCTTGTAGGAAGTGCATAGTGTTGGCATCTGAGTATGGTTCCATCTGGTAGCACTAGTTTCCTGAGAAGATCGAAATTATGGCACCCAACTTTGTCACTGACATAGATAGGTCCTCCACAGATTGCCCTTGATCCTGCATGAAATTCGGCACAGACATGATCAGACTGGAACATGTCCCAGTCTGGTTGAATGAATTGACCCTGCCAAAGGCCGTTGTAACTACAATGGACCATATGGACTCCTTGCAGCCAGTAGACTCCCATTGGATCCCCATTTGGGTCTTCGAACCAAAAATCATCACCTGACCATATCATTGAAACACTAGTAACACCCTTGACCAAAGTATGACTGTCATTTACCAAAAAATAGGTCCTGTAAGGTAGGAATTTACCAACTCTGCCCATGGAGATATCCTTTGAGGCCAGGAAAAAGAAGTCGTTGCACTGCTCCATGCTCGCAATGAGTCCACTTCCACCAAAATTTTTGTTTAGAGACTTGTTTAGGCCATCATAATATGCTTTTGCTAGCTGAACTCGCCCACCGTGGTGCTCACACACATACTCAAGTGTCTGAAATATGACGAAAATTTGCATTTTTGCTGATTTGGAAAGATAAAAAGTATGTGGTGTGTGTGGGATACGATCAAAAAAAAAAAAAAAAAAAAGACTAGCAAATTGATGCACTTACATGTATGACATCGATTTTAACTCCTGTAACACCAACATCAGCCAAATAGGAGTGCATAGCCTCATAAAACTCTGCAGCTTGACTTGGATCAACCAGTCCAATGCCACCTTTAACTATCATATCAACTGCTAAATCAGTCATAGTTTTCTCCAACCCGTTAGCCAATTTGGCGCTTGTTATCTTAGCATTCAAACCAGTTGTTCCAGGCCTTGCTTCTCCCCAAGCCCCACACAAAGCATGCCAAACATACACATCATCCAAGCTCGGAAACTTGACCTTCGTGTCATTCAAAAGCGCTTTTAACCCTCCTCTCTCCAACCCCTCTATCTCCTTCAAGTATTCTATAGTTCTTGCCTCTGGAAAGCCCGAAGCATCTAATTCGCCACCATTGCTAAGTAAGTTATTCTTCATTGCTTGTTCAACCATTTCCTTGAACATCTTGTCATGCTTTTCTTGATCAAATTTAGGCGCATCTGGCCTCAACATGGTGCCTACTTGGTACTTTGCAAATTTTTCGTTCTCTTTGAACTGATAGAGCCTGCAAAGCATTTGAGAACCAAGCCCGGTTAGGTCTTTGGAGTCCTCAAAAGGGTTTTCATGATCCATATTTATGCCTTGCCATCCATCATCAATAATTAAGAACCTTAAAGGAAAACCATTTTCTACAAAGCTTTTCACACCATGCCATAGTCCAACAGGCTCTACTGTTAGATAAAAGGCATCCCACGAACACCAACCAAACTTGTCAATAATTCTTGGTGGATTTTATCTTCCAACAAAGTAAAAGTTCCCAGATGAACGCGAATGGCAGTAAATGCATCTCTCATTAGATCAAATGGATTGTCCCCCACATGAAAATAGGCACAAGAGGAAAATGAATTGGCCTTGACTTGTGTTGACCCACTCTCTACACATAGGATCACTTCTCCTTCATTTCCAGGATGAATAGCGGATCGAAAATTTCCCTCTATCAAAGGAAGGATTAGCACATAAGAGTTGCTGTGTGGCTTCTGAAGTTGGAGAAGAATCATCTGGGTCTCCATTTGAAGATCCGACCCATTTGACCCAACCCCACATTGTTGATCACCACGTCTTGAACCTAAAAATGCTCAAGAATTTTCTCTCAACAAGCCTGCCTATTGAGTTGAGAATTCTATCTTGAGGCTCGTCCACATGCAAGCCAAGAAACGCGCCGTTCTGGGATTTGGCATGAACAGCTTTGAGCATGTGAGGTGGAGGTGGTGAGTCCTCATCGGAAGAGTGAGGAATTGAAGAGAAACTAGAGAGAGTCACATTGGTAGGAACATGTGACAGAATTGTCACTCCATCAACACATATATTTCTATCTGAGGAGAGAGAAAATCTCGAGCTCTTTTTTTGTTCATTGAGAGAGTTCTTTGTGAGGGTGCTAGAGACCATATTTGGAGGAGCCATTGAATTAATGAACAAGATGGAATAGCAAACTCAACAAAAGAACTCCAGAACCAGAGAAGTGTATGTGAAAGAGAAAGCAAACAAAGGAAAAGAAGTACCGGTAGAAAGCTAAAATTTCAGACCCAAAATTTCTGTTTAAATTTTGTTCAATGATTTTAAGTTATAATAAAAATTTTAATTTCAAATTCAGATTCACTCTTTATGAAGAAGAAAAGACAAAGAAATGTAGTAGAACAATTAAGAGAGATCTGGAACACAGATCAGTAATGCTATTATTGAGCTTGATATGGAAATGAAGATCTCAAACCAGGGTCGATCATATATATAGACAAGGTGAGGCCTAGTGAAGTGGATCCCATCAATTGACACACTGCCAAGTGGCCAAAATTGGAGTAATCATAAATTGCTTAAATATTTAAATTCCTTACTTGTTTTGAATAATTTTATAGTTTCTAAATTGGGAAAAATAGATTATTATGCGAATTATCTGTATTTTTTCATTCTTATTCTTTTCCTATATCATATTGTTCACCTGGATAAAGGAATTTTCAACTAAATTCAACATAATTTCATGTATTTTTGTTTAAAATTCAAGTCTAAAATAAATGATTTGAAATTTTCAAAGTAAAATTAGCCTTTTTTTTCGTGAAGGGGGAAGAAGGGTCTCGCATTTACGACTATTAAAACCGTATCAGTATTACAAACGAGAACTGCTAAGAATGTCAAGAGTGTCTCAATTTCATTTGCTGGGAGGCCCTAATCTTTGGGACGGCTATGGTGGTCGGTTTGACGGTGTCCCCCATCTGGCCTCTGCCTACGCTTCCATCTGTGCTCTCAATTTGGATAACATGGAGTTGCAGTACCCCACTTACTTTCTTCCCAGATAAGCAAAGGACGAAGGTGCATGCAAAATGCAGGTCCTATAGTAACCATGAAGTTGGAGATGATTACTAAACTTCCATAAGTATAACGGTAGAGTATTGTATTTTCTTAACTATATATCTTGGGTTCTCAAGCTATAGGAATGAAGAAATGAGATTTGAGAAAATCAATTTTTTAATCAATCCATAGAATTCAGACAAGATTAGTTAAGTAAAATCAAAATACCGATAGTTAAAAACTTATTAAAAAAAATAATGATATTAAACTTTGTTTGGGCCCAAAATGTGGCTTACTGAGCCTCAAAGGCCCTTTTTACTAATCTGGCCCGGTGTGCATTTCTAGTCCATTGTATTGGGCCTATCCAGATTCGTCCGGGACCAAGATGTGGCTTACGGGGCATTCCTCGAGGACGGGGCCTTCCTCGAGGACGGGTTGTTGTATCTTTTTTTTTTTTTTTTTTTGGGTAACAATCAGGCGGGATCAAAGGAAAGGGAGAATGAAAATAGGAAAATTCTATTGCTTGAACTGCCCTGAAGGGTGGATGGGTTGTTGTATCAATTGATCGTGATGAACATTTTCTAGTCCAAAGGCCCGATTAATGCCCAACGTAGGAAGTTATTGGGCCATATGGATCTTGTTAGGCCCAAACAGTTACTATATTAAATAAATATTGCGTGATCATGTTTCAAGTACGTAGTTTAGTGATCACAACTAATCTCATGTAACAAAAAAAAAAAGATTGCATGATCATCAAATTGTGTTCAAGTTGTCGAGGATTGGATTCCAAAAGTTAGAAAAAGATGTAACAGAAGTTTTTGGATATCTTTATGTAACATATCGACCATAAAAAAGACCATGTATGAATTCTATTGCAGTTTTTCATGCTTTGCTTATTTCCTTTCTCTTAGAGAGAGAGTGTGTGTGTGTTTACTCATCGGACATCAACTTATGGAAGGAGGAGAAAAAGAAGAGGACAAGGGCACATCATATGTTATTTTGTGGTCACATCCTGTTGGAAACCAGAGTGGAGGGGTAGAGTACATTCTGTTCCTGAAAAGATTGGAGAAGGCCATAAGGGTCCCTAGTGTCTCTCAGTGCTCACCTATAAAACATGCCAATTGGTCACAATCGCAAGCTTAATAGCTCTCTAAATTGGGGTTTTGTGCTTTCCAGCACACACTTAATCCATTCTAAAATTACATTTCACCTAGCACTTGAAATGCTATTGTCCCAAAATATTTTCTGTGCCCAGATTGATTGTCTGCCATAGCTAGTCATCATAAGCTGTAATGATCGAATGACTCCAAGTTTCACATGCACAAATGTTATTATGTCTAGGGGCTGCCGGGGCTTAGGACCCCAAAAAGTGATCCCCTCCCTTGAAGTGAAAGAAGCTTTTGTAATATTTTGGCTTGGTCTGAACTTAGACGGATCTGCCAAATTGCAAATTGTCCGAATAAATTCGAAACATGTGACCATTCTACTACCCAAATTTGGACCGTAGAAATAAACAGGGAGAATTCTCTGTATTTATATCTATTTAATATATTGAATAAATGGGGTCGAGTGAATCTTATTTATTTCAGTCAAAATACGAGTAAACAGAGAGAAAATAATATTATTGATAAATTTCTCAATATTTGTATGGATAAATTAAATATAAAATAATAAATTCTAATAAAACCTATTTCACAATAATTATACTAAATGAATAGTTTGAGTGGTGTTTAATTACCGAAATCTATTGTAAGGGCAGTCAGTGTGCCTTTGAATCTATTTGTTTTGTATTTTTCTTTGTGATTTTAAATTTGTATCTAATTTGAATTGGCCCCATATATTTTCTTTGACACCATACATGACATGACAAGATATGCCGGTCATGGCAAATGTGTTTCAGCTTGTTGTTCCTGCTTCCCTTCCCATTAAGTGCACTGACAAAGCAAAGAGTTGGACAAACTGCTGTAGAAACCAGACCCATGTCTCTGCTCGATGCTTCGCGTAGGGAACACAATACATAAATTCTTCCATGCCCTATTTTTATATAATATCCCTATGCCTATCACCTTTTCTTCTTCCTTTCTTTTTGTTTTTAACAAAGAATGTATGAATAAAAGATAGCATAGAAGGTGCTAAAGATGAACGTGTACGTATCTCGTATCCATTGTAAGTTTTAAGGATGAAAAAAATATGCAAATAAGTACTATGTTTTGTTTTAAAATAGTATGCTCATTAATTTAGTCAAAATTTTATCTAAAATTAAAATTTCATGAAAATTGAAATTAATTTTTAGGAGAGAAAATAATATTTTAAAATTATGTATATAATTTTTCTAAAAAAATTTCATAGAGACACCATCTGCCTATCCCTCCCTTCAATTTTTTTTTTTTTTTATAATCAATTGATATCCGAAATTATATTACAAATAATCCAATCCGAGTATTTTTTATTTATGAGGAGTTTACTCAATATAATATTTTTTAATTTTAAATTTTAAATTTAAAATTTGATTAAAAAAATTAACATTTTAATTTATAAGATCGATCGTCCCTTCAACTATGATAACATTCAAAACTTGATTATAATTCGATGAAGCCTCTTCAATTTTGAGTGGGGGAGAGAGAGAGAGAGTATTAGTCGTGTGTCTCGGAAGATAATTCGGTGATCATAATATTTTTCGCTAATCTCATGATTCGAGTTAAACCTAGAGTAACAAAAAAAAAAGAGTATTAGTTGGTGTTGGGTTACTACCTTACACGGTCTAGAAAGGTCAAAATGAGCACAACTTGGCTGATGGTCTAGAAAGGTCAAAATGAGCACAACTTGATTGTCGTTTAATATATGTGTGCGTGAGGGGATGAAGTGTTTTAATATCTAATTATTAGTTCATTCCCCGGTGGGCTGTGCCCGGAAAGAACCACTCCATGTCGCCTTGTCAAGAAGGGCTCTCCAACAGGTATGGAGGACCATTTGAATTATGTTCTGACATCCACCTACACTCAAAGATAAGGGCTCTCTCTCTCTCTCTCTCTCTCTCTCTCTATTTTTTTAATTATATTGCACTTCTATTCTACCACATTCTAATCTAATCAAACAAAATTCAAAAGTATTTGAATAAATTACATTTAATGTATTAATATTATCAAAAAAAATATTCGCCGTTTCATTCCCTCCTAATAAATATCTAAATTAAATATTTTCAAATTTATTACACAACTCATATTAATATATTTTGATCGATTTTTAATTGAATATTTATTTAAATTTATCAAAACACACTAACGTGGTGGGTCATGTTAGATTTAATCCATCTAATACTTTACTTATTTGACCTACACAGTATTTATTATTGAGACAATTAATTATTTCAATCCTAAATATATTTATTTTATAAATAGAAATAAAAAAAATTTAAAAATTAAAAGAATCTATATTTCGAATATCAAATTTCAAAAAATGATAAATTTTACGAGAGATTGACGACTCTAATATGGCAAGAATATCAGCACGATCATTATCCTCCCTCGAAACAAAAAAAAAAATGATGAACTCGGGTTAGCTGTGTCTAAGATACATTACTTTTGTAAATAGAGCATAATTTGTATTATTGGCGCATAAATTTCGGTGTGACTATTCATTTACATGTGATTTAATGTCACATAAACTTTGAGCATGGAATCCTTAATTTTTAGGCATATCAAAAAAATTCACACCCAATCTCAAAAGGATAAACTTTTTTCAAAATTTTCTAAAATCTGAAATTTTTTTCTTCCTTTTCTACCGATTGAAAAAGTATTATTGTTTTAAACTTTGGATACATTTCTCGGCAAGAAAAGAAAAGGAAAAAATAGAAATAAAAGGTTTTTTCTTTTAATTTTTAAGAGTAATATTGTAGAACTAAATTAAATGAATTAAAAATTAAATAGATCAAATTTTATACAGTAATTTATGTCAGAAAAACTAGTTGATTCAACAGCTGAGCACTCATATCTCTTGATCAAAATTTGAGATTCAAAATTTTGTGTATAAAAAAAAATAGACGGATCGTTTAAGAGTCCAACATGATTAAAATTAGATTTTGTAAGATCTAATATAATTAATGGATATGGATGATTTATTATAAAAAAATAAAAAATTGAGATTTTTAAATTTAAATTAGTTGAAAAATATTTTAAATTAAAGGAAAATAAATTAATAGATTATCAAGTAAGACACGATTTATTTATTGTTGCACTGGTTTAATTTGTTTACGACATTCCATTTTTAATGGTTCCAAAATAAAAAAAAATAAATAAAAAAAAAAAAAAGAGAGAGAGAGAGAGAGAGGGAGGGAAAAAGGAAAACGAAAGAAAACAAAAAACACGAACGACAAAGGAGAAACACAGTGGACGCGGACGCGTTGCGTTTACCGTGTCTGCCTAGAACATGGGTAGAGAGAGAGAGAGAGAGAGAGAGAGAGAGAGAGAGATCATTGAAAAGAACAGCCAACAAAACAACGGCCATCGTCATCGTTCTCCAAAATTGAATGGAAAGGCCAATTGCAAACTAACCCCTCCAAAACTCAAACCCGCGTTACTCTCTCTCTCTCTCTCTCTCTCTCTCTACATCTCTATGTTCCTTCAGCCAACTACACTCCTGACCCACTCAAACCTTAACCCTAATCTCTCTCTCTCTCATTGTGTTATTTATACATTCGTTCAAAATTTGTAGCCATTTGTTGGAGGTTTTGAGCGTGATTGGGGTTAGGGTTTCCGAGAGATGTGGGATGTTCAAAGCTTTAATGAATATTCTCTCTCTATGTTTGAAGCCCTTCGGCGATCCTAATCTTGCTTCTTCCTCAAACAGCGAAGGCAGAGACGGTTTACTCTGGTACAGAGATTTAGGAAAATATGCTTTTGGGGATTTTTCGATCGCTGTCGTTCAAGCCAATCAAGTGCTTGAAGACCAGTGTCAGATCGAATCTGGACCGTTTGGTGCTTTCGTCGGTGTCTATGATGGACATGGTGGACCCCATGCCTCTCGCTATGTTTGTGATCATCTCTTCCACCATTTTCAAGGTTCGTTCCGTACAATCACGTGGAATTTTAATCTTCAAAGCTTTTGTTGAATGACGCATTGGGTTTGTTATTTGTGATTGTGAATTGGTTTAGGTTAACTTTTGTTGGGTCTTTTGAAATTTGATTGGATGACTTTGGACTTTTTGGTTGTGATTCCGTCTCTTTCCTTTCACATGAAGCTTTTTAGTTTGAGTTACTATGCTTTTGATGGAAAAGGATGTCTATGTTTTGTAAAACGTTATCGAACTCACTGAGAGAAGTTTTTTTTACCATTTCCCTATGTTTGGAACCAAAGGAAAAAAGAGTTCATTTCAAATGATAGAATTTTGTAGTTCATTTGCAACTAAAAATCATGGGCTTGAAACCAAAAGGCAGAATATGATATTCGATTTAATTTCTATGCTTAAACAACAAAAAGCATATGAACTCCAAATTAAAAAGTTCTGTCTCATGATAATATGGTAATTAAAAAGTAATTCTAGATGGGCCCACAAATTCTTGCGGAGTTTGTTGCAAATTCCATCTTTTTTTCTTATGTTTTGTTTTGTTCTGTTTTTTTTTTTTTTTTTTTTTTTTTTGCAGGTTTGGAAAACCATACTTTTTGTAGAGTTAGAAATGAACTCCACATTTTCTTTTTTTGGTTCCAAGTAACAAAAGTTGGAAATGGAAATGTGGAGTTTATATTATTCCAAGTTACAAAAACTTTGGAGTTCATTTGGTTCCAAGCAACAGCATAGAGTAGATGGTTTCACACTGGTTGTCCTTTTTGGGTTGAGCAGCCATGACTCAATCCGAAGATTGAGTTGTCTAAGAGAATCTTTATGGTCACAACTAGAGGAGGTTGCAGCGTTTGTTGCCTCTTTCCCCCTCTTTTGGCATAGTATAAAGAAAGAAAAAGGAATTATGGCCATGATGATGGCTGTGGTGGTTATATGTATTTCTGAAATTGTTAACAGGGTAGTACGTTATAGGATACTATCTGCATATTGGTACGGAGTCTGTTCTATACTAGTTGATTAGAGACCCTTCTTATGTGGACATGCTCAGGCTTTGTGTTTATGCAGGAACATTAGCTGAGACACAAGGTGTTGTGACACCGGAGATAATCCAAAGAGCTTTTTTGCAAACAGAGGAAGGGTTTACGGCCCTTGTGTCTCAGTTATGGAGTTCTCAACCCCATGTGGCAACATCTGGTTCTTGTTGTCTTGTTGGAGTGATATGTCAAAGGACACTTTACGTGGCAAGCCTCGGAGATTCACGTGTTGTTTTGGGTAAGAAAGTTGGTAACAATGGCTGCATTACTGCAGTACAATTGTCTACTGAACACAATGCAAATGTCGAGGCTGTCAGACAGGAACTCAAAGAACTACACCCCAATGATCCTCAAATCGTCATCCTTAAGCATGGAGTTTGGAGGGTTAAAGGCATTATTCAGGTAGCTTGATGTATTGTTTGTACCTTAAATTGCACACATGCATACAAATGCACACACGGACATGTACCTACACTTCTATGAGGCATAAATTCTACTTTTTGTGTTTGTTGGTGACTTAATTATGATTTTTCTACTAGACTTTTCAACTTTTGTCCATTTGAACAGTGTTGCATAAGTTTTACGATCACAAAAAAATACGTGAAAATTTTTATTTTTCTATCCAAATATAGACAAAATATTGCCTTGTGGATTGGTGTTGCTGGATCCAAAACTGATTTTCTGATTATGGGAGGGTCTGTCTCTCTCTCTCTCTCTCTCTCTCTCTCTCTCTCTCTCTTTCTCTCTGTCTCATGTTTTTTCACATTTGGCTACCCTCAGTTGCAAAATTAAGACATTTTTCTTTGGCTACTTTTGAGACATTTGGGTCAAAGCAGCCCTGTGACAATTTAAGGGTAGAAATCTTATTTGGAGCTCAGGCATCCTTGCAAGAATCAATCACCCAATGTACCTAAATTAAGTTTGTAAGATCTCAATTCATATTGTGATGCTTGTTACCAAATGAAACTAGGATGTAATTCTGTGTCATTGAAACAAATTCTATAATTTAGTTCATGTGCAAATGAAATATGCTTACATTATTGAAAAGTAAAATTCATTTCATTGTTTTTGTCATTCGGAGAACCATAGAATTTAATTCTAACATACGCTTAGAGCTCATTATACAAGGCATACGTGTATATCTTGCTTCATTGTGCATAGTTTCTATTTTTTGTTCATTTGATATTGCTACCTTAAAAAACCAGTCCAACCATTTAGTTTTCTTTTATCTCCACAAAGAAACTCCACCTGCACTGCACATTTTTCTACTCCAGCACGTTCGCCAAGCCAGAAAAAATTTTCTTCAGCTATCATGATATCTTTGTTGTCCCAAGCTTCCAAAATGCAGTTCATGCCTGTAACTGGGTTTTGTTTTTGTTCAACTTAAGTGGACAGAGACTGTTGAAATTTACTCATTATTATTATATAGCAAAAACAGATCCAATGGAGAATGAGTCTGGACTCCGAGTCATTAGTGTACCTGCATGCAGAAAGGCTGTTGATATTGAGAAGTAAGGTGTTATGCTTGCAGGGAGAAGCCATCTTTTTTTGTTTTTTTGAGTCACCTTTTTAGTGAAAATCTGGCATTGATTTTCATTTACATACTTTGTGTTATAAGTCACTTATATGGATGAAGTATACCTTTATTATATACCAAAAGCGAATGCAATGGTTACTCGTATAGATGGTGTCCTTATTCTCGTGATAGTGACAAAGACGTGGGAATTCATTTTCGTCGGAGTCATTCACATAGAACAAGGCACTATTTTGCTCTATTCCTAGTGTTACTGGCCACATATATTCTTTTAGAGTTTCTCCTGATGAAGTATTGGTGTTACCTCATTTTGTTAATGACTAATAAGAAAGTAAATTCGTACTGGTCATGTGGGGTTCTATTAGTCAAAGGGTAAAAAAAAAATTCTAGTTATGTTGGTGATTTGACGACCAAGTAAACTGTATTTATTGTGCATCTGCACGTCAATGTCCAATGCTTGTGAACTTTGGGTATATTGTTGATTCACAATGTGATCTATATAAATTCTTGCTCGTCATGCTGACAAAGTTTCTCCAAATTTTTATCATAGAGTATTGATTTTTTAGCACCTCCATGTTTGTATTTGATTCAGGTGTCAAGATCTATTGGTGATGTATACATGAAACATGCACAGTATCAAAGGGAGCCAATTAATGGAAAATTCAGAATCTCCGAGCCTGTGGAGATGCCTATTTTAACTGCAACTCCATCTATTATTTCTCATCCTCTGCAACCTAACGATTCTTTTCTAATCTTTGCATCTGATGGTCTATGGGAACACTTGAGTAATGAAAGAGCCGTGGATATTGTCCATAGACATCCACATGCTGTAAGATTCAACTCCTTTGCTCATTATCTATATGCTCTCCTTCCTTAATGAAATTGCATTCATTTTCCAGTGTTTTTTTTTTCCTGTTTGGGCGCTAAATTACCTTATGCTCCTTGTTTTTCATATGTGGATCTGATTCATTATAATTGTACGTCATGCAATTCATGACTAACTTGCCAATTATGTAGAATCTCATCTTTCCGATATATGCATCGGTGTATCACACCGCCTGTATTAATCTTGGTTTGGAAACAAGGTGGGAAATCTTAGAACTTGGAAACACTTGATAATTTCTTTATTTACTATTACTATTACAATTCTCATAGAATTTTCAAAAATATTTACAGCACTTCTTTTGAGTGTTTTACAGGATCTGTTTTGAACTTTGTAATAAGATCTACTGTCTGAGTTGCCCATTGCACTGATGTCAAAATGGGAATTGCTAATTTCGGTAGAAGCTTCCATTAAACTAATACAAACCATTAAGTATATTTTAAGTGTCTTAAGGTACGAGTGTCCTGGAAGTGATTATTATTTGAATATATTTTTTTTGGGGGTAGGGGATGGAGGGGGAAGAATAAAGCTCGTTGCTTCACATATATGATAAGTGCCTAAGGAGTGTTGTATGTGTCATGCCTAATACATTGTTGGATGTGGGGCATAATGTCAGACAAGTACACATAATTCATTTTGAAGTCATCATGGTCCATGATGGTCTCAAATTGGACATTGTAGATCATTCATAGATGTGCTCATTGTGGGGGGCCAACATGATTGTTGTTTGATAAGTGCTAATCTAGCGATGATGTGGATATTTGAGCTCCTTATCTTGAAGAATTGAATGTTTTGAATGATCACAAATACTACTCTTTCACCTTATATTCTACATCAATTTGAAGTCTATGTGCGGCAAGAGCTAGATACAAATTTGTGAACTTCTGCATTTGAACCTCTGGCTTGACTCTTGAGATTATCTCACCCTAATGTGGCAAAAAATTTTATGAGATATTTCCTAATTTTAAGTAAAGCATAATAAAGTAAATGAGAACATAGTGTATGCCTTTTTGATGACGAGGGGGTGCACAACTTGTTAGTAAGATCTTATTCTTAATCTCTACTGTGTTTTTGCTGAATGCAGTTGAAAGGATTGAATAGTCATGTTTTACTGTACTACGTACTAATGTGTGCCTTTTTATAACTTTTGAGTTTTGAAAATGCCTTCTGCAATGATGCATCTACGACTTCTCATGTTCTTACTTTCTGTCAAATGCTAGGGATGTGCTAAAAGGCTCATTAAAGCTGCCCTCCAAGAAGCAGCCAGAAAACGAGAGATGCGATATTCAGATCTCCAAAAGATTGACAAGAAGGTCCGACGTCACTTCCACGATGATATTTCTGTTATTGTTTTATTCTTGAATCATGACCTTATATCTAGAGCAATTGTGCGAGATCATTCAATATCCATTCGAAGTGCTCTGGATCACTGATTATCTATGAGAACTCAATACATTGCTGCTCTCTGATTTTGGTAAACTTCCAAAAGACATTGTTTATTGTCGGTATTTTAATTTATCAACTGGAGGAGAGCAGTGTTAGATCAAGTGGTTCTGCTGCTTGCATACCAAAACCGAGTTGCATTTATTTGACTGATGTCTATAATTTTTACCTTGTTGTAAGGGGATAGACCAAAATACCACAAATCCATGTAATATACTGATATAGTCTATGAAATTCATGGTGTAACTTTTGCCTTGCAGTATCTCCAGACTTAATTTTCTGATTTTGAATGGTAGATGGTGTCGATATGGCTAAGCATATCAGGAAGCATCTTTATTTTTGTAAATGCCAGTCTTTGAATTCTATATGTGTGGTTCATATCTCCATCCCTAAATGTAATTAGAATATCTATTATTTTTCTAGGTGCATAATTTTCCTTGCACAAATTGTTTTTCCCTTTTAGGGATGTTCCTAACAGGAGTATCTGCACCTGCACATCCATAGAAGACAATTTAGTAAGCTTGGCTACTTTCTTGTTTGTTCTTAGCTTGCTAGTATTTTCACAGAGTGAGATTATAACTTCTAAAAGTTATATTACAAAATGTTCTCCTTTTAAGAATGAAAAAAAGGATGTTCAACTTTTGCTGAGCAAAAGGGTCAAGTCATATATTGTAATCTTTTTTCTATTTTTTATTTATTTTTGGACATGATTAAATACTACAGCGCGCTGATCTGACCAGTTTGTAGATGATCTTTAAAAAAAAAAAAATTATTTATTTTTTATATTATAATTAAGATTTTGTCATATTAATCACTACAAAGATCATTTTGGTGTATTTTATTTCCAATATCAAAGTAAACTCAACTTATTATTGCACACACATTACTACTCCAATCATACATTGGCCCTTTTCTCTCAAAATTCTTATAAAAACATACATGCTAATTATGGAATTTATGAGCTATGAATTATCATTGTTTGATAAATTTGCTTACCTTTGGATGACAAAATGACGTGGTCTCCAAATTTCAAATCTTTTATGTTGTTTTCTTAGGGTGTCGTTTGTGGTTTAAATCTTTGATGTTTTTTTTTTATTATTATTTTTTTATTTTTTATTTTTTTTTATTTGATCGATTGATATCTGATAATCAATTTATTAATTCTAATTAATCTAATTTGAATTAATTGTCAGATCTATTAAAATGTAAACTTTTCAAGTGCCTATTTTTTCATCTCTAAAATGAAAATTTGAAACTTATTAATAGATAGTCAATTTAGTGAAATAAAATATTAGATCTCTTAACAAGTTTTGGATTTGAAAGTTGGGAATGAAAAATATTACGTTAAAAGAGTTATCTTTTAAATAAAATAAAATAAAATTAATTAAAATATAATTATGGATATCGATAATAGGTAAAATAAAAAAAAAAAGAAATTTAAAAACTTAATTAAAGAAGTTCGAACAACAAGCCTTCGGTACGCCTTAAATTGTCATGGTTTTTTGCCAAAATGAAAAATGGTTTGACTGTGTAAAAAAAAAAAAATAGAAAAAGGAGAAAAATGATTTGACTATACATTGACCGGAGGACATTTCAGGAATATGAAAAGATATTCAGCTCAGACCAACACAACACGGACCTAGTTCCATATTGCTGTTGTTCAATCTGTTATGGTCCCTAAAATCTAGAGAAAGGGGGAGGGGAAGGGGAGAGAGAGAGAGAGATGAAGTGGATATCAACCGTGGTGTTGATACTGAGTGTGAGTTCGATAGTATGGAGATCAGAATCGGCACCACAAGCATTCAGGAGAGATCCGGGACACCCTCAGTGGCATCATGGTGCCTTCCACGACGTCGTCGATTCTGTCCGATCCGATGTTCGTCGCATGCTCCACACTCGCGCTGAGGTTCTATCTCTTTACATTTTTCTGAAATTTGTGCCCTAATTTCCTGCCTGTGAATTCTCAATCATCATTTTCTGATTTTGCAATGTGTCTGCGATTGTCTGGAAATTTCGTTCGTTTTTAATATCATATTATCTGGAAAATTTGTGCCCTAACCTGTTCGTTGTAAATTCTCAATCTGATTGCAGTTACTCTCTCTCTATTTTCTGATTTCACGTAATCAAGATTCTTTGATTATCTGAAATATGATGCCCTAGCAAGCGCATTGTCATTTTTCAATCCGGTTCTTCATGTGTTGAATTTGACATTGATTTGCTCTCTCTCACACAAGCGCGCGCCATTTTCTAACCTCAGATAGTGATCAAGATTCTCTGAAATTTGCTTGTTCAATACAAATTATCTAAAGTTTGTGCCCTAACTCGCTTACTGCAATTTCCTAATGGAATCTCAATTCTGACTTTGACTTGGCTCCAGTTCTCTCTCTCTCTCTCTCTGATCATTTTGTAATCTTAGACAGTGTTCGAGATTCTCTGAATGTCAGTTCATTTCAAACCTTGATTTGTGTCCTTGATTTCTTGTGCTCCAACCCTAACCTTAAAATGTTTACTGCTAATTTGTAGTACGAACCTTGATTTCTTGTGCTTGGAAGTCGTTGCAGAATAACATTATAGACTTGAATACTTTCCTCATTCTGTGCATCTTGGCAACACTTTTGATATGAATGCCTAGTAATGTGTATGAGATTCCTCATGCAGGTTCCTTTTGGAGTTCCACTTGAAGTAAATGTAGTCCTTGTAGGTTTCAATGGCGATGGAGGCCACCGGTACTCGGTAGATGCACACAAACTGGAAGAGTTTCTAAGAATTGGTTTTCCGACTCACAGACCTTCATGCCTGGAGACAGGCGAGCCTCTTGACATCGAGCATCACATCGTGTATAATACACACCCTGTAAGTTCATACCCTTCATAGAATATCATCAGTTATTTTTCGCATGGAACAATGGCTTTTGTTTCTAATTGGAGGATTCTTTGAATAACTTAGAACTGCTTATGTTTATTTCTTGGTAGATAATGATTTTGGTGCAGATAGTAGTTTTCCAACTATGTTTTGTATTAAAGGCTAAATATCACCCATCACATATGGCACATGGCATCCTTCTCTTCTGATTTTCAGCTACTGCAAATGAATCTGGAATCATGTAGAGTAAAAAGATAGGATAAAGATCATGAAATAGAATAGATTCTTGATGATTGTGCTGATTTAGAGAATGTATTGTAATTTGTGTCAATTGTTATTAAAGTACGCAGTAAATAAAATGAGGATAACTTATTATAAGTTGTGTACACGAGAAACCTAACTGCCCCTGTTGTATGATCCCCTTAACCCGGAACAGCCACATGATTGGATAAGTGTTGCATGATATAAGAATATGTTGGCCAAAGAAGCATAGGCAAGTGTGTGCACTGCCTGTACTGCCACTGCATAATGCCAAGCTTTGAAAGTAGTGTTCACTTAGAGTCCTCATGATTGTTGAATTTTAGGCTGGGCAGCCAGAATTAATTGCACTTGAGAAGGCATTAAAAGAGGCCATGGTCCCTGCTGGAACTGCAAGAGAGGTGACTGTGATGTTCTTTTATAAGTTTCATTTTGTACCTTTATCATGCTTGAAGATTTTTTAGATTGAAGCTTTCTTCTGTAAAATATTTTTAGACTGGATGGGGAAGGGAGTTACCTCTGTTTGAGGTAGAGGCAACAGCTGTGGAGTCTATATTTCAGAAGCTGTACTCATTTATGTTTGACACGCATGGGGACTATTCAGCACAGGAGATGGATGGGCCATTACCTAGTGCAATTTTCATTGTCAATTTTGATAAGGTATAGTTCCTACTTTCCATTAAGTACAACACGTACCGAAGTTAGGTTATTTTAGTCTGTTTCCCATCCATGAAGAAAATCATCAATTTCATTTGCTGTGCTGTAAAATTTGTTTGTTTGTTTGTTTGTTTTTTTGGTCAAACTGTCACTGTAATTTTCTTTAAAAGTTATGTATCCCTGATACACTTCTTTTCATTTTCTTTTTGTTGTTTGATGATGTGTTTTTACAGGTCCGAATGGATCCTCGAAACAAAGAAATTGACCTTGATAACTTAATGTATGGAAAAATAATGCCACTAAATGAAGAGGAGATGAAGAAACAAGAAGGAGATTATATATATCGCTATCGTTATAATGGCGGAGGGGCATCTCAAGTCTGGCTGAGTAGTGGCAGGTATGTGTACTGTTAATGATATTCTGTGAAAGTTACTGGCTGGAATCAACTAAAGGCCTCAAGCTTTTCCAAATAAAAGCTTGTAATTTATGGTGTTTTTTTTTTCTTTATGTCTAAGCAGTGTGTGTGGTAGACAATGCTCTACTGAAGTTAGACATAGCCTTTTTCTTTAGCATTCTCTCTTGATCGATGGAATTGTTTCTGCAATATCTTTAGAACATGACCTCATATGTCAGGTGTACATCTATTGCATGATATTTAGGTGATAAGACAGCATGATCAGCAAGTTATTTCATTCGTCATTTTTCACCATGATCACATGACATCTGAAAGCACAGAATTAGTATGTGTGCAACATAAAAATAATTAATGTAGATGATACACCAAAAAGTATTGAATGTAGCAATTGAACATGGAATTCAATTTGCGCTGATATTCTTTTGCATCTGAGTTACTTTTGTTTCTTTATTCTGTTTTTTGTGGATATAAAAAGAAAGTTTCTCATATCTTATTATGAGTGGTCTAACCCTCATTCAATGCTATTCAGATTTGTTGTGATCGACCTTTCAGCAGGGCCCTGCACTTATGGGAAGATTGAAACCGAAGAAGGAAGTGTTAGTACCAGATCCCTCCCACGATTACGGAATGTGGTATTCCCTAGTGGTTTAGGTGGAGGCGGTGATCATCATACCCATGATACTTTTGTTGGACACTTAGCTGCTCTGGTTTCTACAACAATTGAGCACGTGATAGCCCCAGATGTAAGGTAATATGTGGAATTCCATTATTTTGTCCTGAATCTTTTTGTCTGGCCTGCTTAGCTCAAAGAATTACTATATTCATATTGTATTGGTTCTTTGCCGAAATTATTATTTTCTCCTACATGTTATGTTTTCATTCAAAATAGTCAATGTGTTAGACAGTGAGCATCTTCAGTCTGATGATTTTTTCTTTTTATTATCTAAAATACAGACTTTTATTCACAAAAAAGCAATACAAATGCAAATATAGAGCACCAAAGAAGTTCTCACCCATGAGAACTACAAAGCAAGAGAGTCTATGAGGTCAATGTCATCTAAAAAAATTCCAAAAGAGTTAGAAGTCAACCGAAAATGTAAACCTTTATGGAGATTATCCTCAAAAGCCCCAAAGATATCTCCGCACTATAAAAAAATTCTTATATTCCTCTCCTTCCACACCAACTAAATCACCACAAAAGAAAGTATCCTATTAACTTTCCTGTTCGCTGGTGGACTCTTGCACAACTTCAAGGCTACAACTCACTCTTTACAGAGGTTGAAGTCACCCACCATAATTGCAAAAGAGAGAAAATTTTCCCCCAAAAGGACTGAGTCCAAATGTAAAGAAGAAGCAGGTGGTCTATGGTTAACAGACACCTATTACCGAAACAATGCCTCTCCTTTGGAGATTTTCAAGAGTTAAAATCTCTCTGCAAGCTGCCTCCCATGCTAAAAAAAAAAAAAAAAAAAAAAAAGGTCCACTCTTGGAGGACAGGAGGAATTCCATATAAAATTCCAAGGAAAAGGAGCCTTCTTCTCATCCCCATGGTTCAGTCTATGCAAATTGTTGTATCTCTTGACCTCAAGGTTTTGGTTGCGGCCTCCTCCAAACCACGAGTTCTTTACACCCTCAAGCCATTCGAAAAGGTCAGAAGCTCCTCCAATTCCCGATCACTTGCTTGTCTACTAAAGATTATGTTTCAGAAGATATGACTCCTTTGAAGGAGATTTAGGAGCATACTAGCGCCTCTTTGTCCACTGCTAACTCGTGCAAGTGTGGGAGTGACTTCAGAGCGAATGAGGGCCACATCACTGATCATGCCAAAGGAAAATACTCAGCCTATTATCCACCTTAAATTCTACCATGCCCTTAAACACGTTTTATTGTGGTAAAATATGAAACTTCTCGTAAAGGTTAGATGTCTAATGAGATTGTTGGTCTTTATGAATAGTTGACTGGAGGGAGATTAGTATAGGACTGCCCCCTTGCAAAGGCCGCTTCACTTATTAAACTAAACTTCTCTTCACCCTTCTTATTGCTTCCCCGCAAAAATCTTCTTCTAGTACTTCCTAGTTTTGCTTTCTTTCTGTCTTTTGGGAGATTAAGCGTCCTCCATTTGAGAGATGCGCCCTTTTCCACCTTGCATCCTTTTCTCAGACTTCTCGATAGCCCTATCATTTATAGCGTTATCTTTGTGTTTAGTTTGAAGTGGAGTCTAAAATAGGACAACAAAATCCTCCCCTCTCCACCTTCTGGAATGAAACCCAACTGAACAACATTATACCTTTCAGTAATAGGGAAGATCTGGCTTTCTGTGAGATTCACCTTCCTTCTACAAACTATCTCGAACATCAACAGAATGCATTTGAGAAAGAGCACTGGAGCATAAGTTATCAGCTCTGTGATATGAAGAAGGAAATAATAAGGCACTGACAATTGTGGGTGGAAATGAGTTGATCTAACTTACGAGCAGCTCACGATTTGATTCAATAATTGACTCAATGAGTCAAACTCATGAACCAAATGAGTGATACATGAGTCAGATTTTTAGTTCACATAAAATATGAGCCAAGTTTGAGTTTAAAGGGTATTCGACTCATTTGGTTCATTTGATGGCTCCATCTATATATATATAGCATAAGTTAATGTGTAATATGTATGAAAATTCATTATGTTCATTTTAGAGTTTATCGTGTGTAACATGTGAAAAAAAAAAGCGCCCAAAGACGTGGACTTATTAATTAAATAGGTTCATCTTATTTTGGAGGCTTTTTCTTGAGATGCTGAACAATTTATAGATGTTAATTGATAGCTTAAGCTTGATTTTTGATGATGAATAGCCATTTTTCTTTATTTTATTTTGAAGTTCTTTTATCAATTTTTTAGTTTAATAATTAGTTCAGAAGTTTTAATTAGATTGATTAATATGAACTCATGAACCAAATCAAGCTGCTCATGAGATTAGTGGGAGCTGAGTCTGAATCCTCAAAAAAAAAAAAAAAAAAAAAAATAGAGCTGAACTATGAGTTGAATAAATTTAATTGGACTGAGTTTGAGCTAGTCTCATCTGAGTTTGGCTTCACTTATTCCCATCCCTACTATCAATAAGTTTTCTTTATATCTAATTACTGGTTAATATTGCCCCCTTTGTCCCTTCATTTTTGCAATGACTATTTTACTGGGGATCATTGATGAAAACCGCATCAAGAATCTGACTTCTTGTGACAAAACTATGCCGAAACTTCCTTACCACACTCTTGATCATCTCCTTTACTCCCCACCAAATAAATCTCTCAAATCATATACTCCTTCATTTTTTGGGGATAAGGATTAAGGAAAAGTGCTATTCAAGTTTCCCAGAAAGTCATTTGAGGCATGGAACATGATAAAATTCATTCTCTCTTTACTAGACACCAAAATAAAAACACACTTAACTAACAAAATTATAAAAATAAAATATGTTACTTTACTAATTTCTAAAGAAAATAGATCTTCCAAAAAGTCTGCCTATGTTTATGATCATCGCATTGAAGCTAAGGGCTGGATGTATTTTATTTTGTTCCTTTCTTTAGAGCTTGATTTCTATCACCTGTGTTCATAGAACTGTGTTTTTTGACCCAGGTTTGAAACTGTGGACATGACAACAAGATTGCTTATTCCAATCATTGTTCTTCAAAATCATAACAGATACAATGTTATGGAGAAAGGTCATAACTATAGTATTGATATCAAAGCCATTGAGGAAGAGGTGAGTTGTTTCCTCTGGACTAATATAGTAAACTATGGCTGTTCACCATGAGGTAGGGAAAAGTGGTAACATACCTGCTATGTTCCTATCATATCCAATCTCATCACTGTCGGTAGAAGCTTTCTTTTTTATCGGGAGGAAAGTGAATAACCCCTGGTCTTGGCTGTCCTTTACTGGGAATCATTGATAGGGCCGGACCAGCTAAATAGTGGTTGCAAAGACATAAACTGCTTAATTGGCATTTTGGATTTTTTTAAATTTTGCTTGGTAGAATTTGGCGAGTCATTGAAAGATGTAAATGATGAACAACGTGTTGATTTTGGATATAAGAACTTTTACACTACGAATAATGACCCCTAATGTCTTGGTGGCAATCCATCCCATGTGCCAACTTTGAAGAGGTGGGCTTGACTATCAATGATTAAGAATCATACTTCTTGAAACATGGATAATGTTTGAAGGTTTGCTATAATTGCCACCAAAATTTACCTGTACATCTGGTAGTTTCTTGTTTTCAAATCACTCAAATGTTCTATAAATGCCATTTTTCAGGTTAAGAAGATGGTTCATTACGAGCAGGAGGTTGTGATTGTTGCGGGCTCACATGCATTACATCGTCATGAGAAATTGGCTATTGCTGTTTCGAAGGCAATGCGTGGCCACTCCCTGCAAGAAACAAAGAAGGATGGGCGGTTTCATGTTCATACCAAAACATATTTGGATGGTGCCATCCTTAGAGAGGTATGTTCTTTGTCCTGATCTGATATCTATCACTTGTTAAGCGACTCGATTCAATAGGCATTGAATCAAGTTTGCATGTTTAGCCACCTATTTTTTTGCTTGTATTTGCACTAAGACACGTTTACAGTTTAGAGTTTGTCCTAAAACATCTTAGTTTCCAGGTCTAATGTCCTCCTCTTGATATATGCTTTTTGCAGGAAATGGAGCGGTCTGCAGATGTCCTTGCTGCAGGTTTGCTTGAAATGGCGGACCCTTCTCTTTCAAGTAAATTCTTCCTTCGCCAGGTTTGTTTAATTGTGATTGTTCTTAAAAATTTATATGTCGGTCTTTAGTTGTATTTTCTCCTAGCATCAGCCTGAAGTAAAATCTCTTCTGCAGAGCTGGACGGATGCTGAAGGCTCAAGTGATTCAATACTTAAGCATAAACCTCTTTGGGCTTCTTATAATCCTAAAAATCACAAGGATAAGAAAAAGAAAGGAGCAAAGAAGAAACAAGGAGATCTGAGCCGTACTTATGGAACAAGAGTTATTCCTGTGTAAGCACTCTCTTGTGGCTGTCATGGTACAGTAGAATATCTGTAGGTTTTCTTCTTCTGCTTTGAATTAATTGCATATGACACATGCATATGGTAATATTTTCACATTATGGTTTTAGATTGCTCCTTCTAATGGTATGTAAATAAAGATGTTGTAATACCTTCGACAGCTATATTTGAATGTACAACTTCCAATCACCACTGCAGTTGAATGTGCAATGATTCGGTATAACAGCTTGTAACAGTTCTGCGAAATGGGATAAGATCAAGCAACAATGGACCTTTTCTTGCTGCTATACTCTGAAAAGGATTAGCAATAATCTCTTCCGTCGTGGCTTTATATGCAATATTAAAGTAGTTGTACCTTGATTTTTTTTTTCTTTTTTTCCCGGGTGCTTTAAATGAACTGTACAGGACATAATTCATTGCAAAACAATTTTACATGACTTTGAAATTTTTTCTTTTGATGACCATGCAAGTGTTGCATTAATTTCCATTGTTGATAGAACCTTATAGGGTGATTGCAAGAATATTTCAAACTAATATACGTTTTCTCTCTCAGCTTTGTGCTTTCATTGGCTGATGTGGATAAACATCTGATGATGGAGGATGAAAGTCTTGTCTGGACAAGTAATGATGTTGTCATTGTACTTGAGCATCAAAGTGAGAAGATACCTCTAAGGTAAGTAGCTGCAACAACTCTTTGAGGTGGTCTATCAACATCTTTGCAGTAGTCCTTACTTTGTTAATGCTGTGCCCTCATATGTAACTGCATCTGCTTGTCATGAATGAACCGAAAGGCTCTGGTATGGAAGTTGCTTCCGCATTTAGTTTGTTAAATTGCATAAATCAGATATATCCTCATATCTAATCCATTGCAGCTCCTTATCGTGATTAAAATGAAATGCTTTGGTGTATATGTTACTTTCCTAGCCACTGGTGTCTTGTATCTGGGAACAAGTTTGAAGCAATAAAATCTTTGGCTTTGTTGAGATCAGCTTTGTGAAAGGAAATGTTATTACATTCTTTGTTCATGTGGTTTGTTGGACAGCTATGTTTCTGAAACAGAGAGAAGGCATGCCATTCCATCACTAGCCCAACGCCATATATTGGCAGGCCTTGCATCCACTGTGGGTGGATTGAGTGCACCATATGAAAAGGCTTCCCATGTACATGAAAGGCCAGTTGTGAATTGGCTTTGGGCATCCGGTTGTCATCCTTTTGGACCATTCTCAAATACATCCCGAATTAGTCAGATGCTCCAGGATGTTGCATTGGTAAGGAAGATCCCATCTTGATTCATGTAACTACTCAATATTCAATTTGCATTGCTGAGGTGACTTGGACTTGAACACGTTGACAGAGGAGCACAGTATATGCACGTGTAGATTCTGCTCTTCGCAGGATTCGTGAAATGTCAGAGGTGATTTGACTTCCATTTGCTATCAGTTGTAAATGAATAAGCTTGTATTGAATCCTAACTTGTGGCAACTTTCATTACAGGCTGTCCAATCATTTGCTGCAGAATATCTCAAAACTCCGCTTGGTGAACCAGTGAAGGGCAAAAAGAACAAGACGAACACCGAACTATGGGTAGAAAAGTTTTACAAGAAAACGACCAACTTGCCAGAACCTTTTCCACATGAATTGGTTGAACGATTGGAGAAATACTTGGATGTAAGTCTCTCTCAACTCTGTTACCCAGTTTTATTAATTCACTAGAGTTTCAAACTAAAAGGGATAAAATATCATGCAACCAAAAATGGATTACAGAACCTTGAGGAGCAGCTTGTTGACTTGTCATCGTTGTTGTATGATCACCGGTTACAAGAGGCTCATTTGAACAGTTCAGAAATTTTCCAGAGCGCCATTTTTACACAGCAGTAAGTGTATTCTTTTATATCAACATTCAATCCAATCGGTTTTATTTGAATGGATATATTTATTTAGTGGCCCTAATGAAAGAAATGTTCTTTCTTTTGGGGATTATTTTCCTTGTCAATTCACTTTATTTTGACAACTTGTAGGTACGTTGATCATGTTTTGGCCAATGAGAAGGAAAAAATGAGATGTTGTGACATTGAATACAAATTCCCCATGCAGTCAGTTTCACAAACCTTTATCTATGGGGGCATTCTTCTTGCTGGTTTTTTTGTGTATTTTCTTGTAATTTTCTTTTCGTCACCAGTAAGGTGATTTAGTGTTTTATTTTTTTTTCCAAAAAAAAAAATGCATGAAATTCTCCTTAGTTTAGGCCTTTCGGTATTTATTTTATTTTTGTAGAAATGAGAACATAGTTGTAATAATTTATTAGATCTTTAGACTTATCTACAGGAGACTTAGAATGAATTTCTGCTTTTTATCTGTTCGTTTGAGGGGGGGAAAATACAAATAGATGATATTTAACACAGATGTGGCAAAAGGAAATAATTTATGTTATGAGTTCCTTACGTATTTTGCCTTTCGGAAGGTATTACGTGTTGGCCCTTGACGAGGATTTTGGGCGTCGTTATGGGCCTGCTTTTGGCTCAGGCCATAACCTCAGGTCACGAGTTCAAACCCTCTACCCAAGGTGCTCATGGTATCATCATGAATATACAAACCAAAGCTGTGCTGTGGCGGTTACACCCAGAAGGCAATGGGCTTGTCCGTAGGCCAATTTTGGGTCTGTATGGCCTCACGCGTCCTACATTTTGGGCGGTTTAGGGCCTTATTAAGGACTTTTAGGGTTGTTTATGTTTTGCCAATGGGTTAGCATGGCAGAAGATTTTTGGGCCTTTCCACAGGTTGATTTTGCTCTACTACGGCCTACCTTGGATATTGAGAACATCGGTCTGTTTGGGCCCAATATAGTCTCACATTGGCCTGTAGTGCTCTTCGAATCAATTTTGGGCCTTATGATGGACCTGGACTAATCGAGGCAATTCTAAAGTCTGAATCGGGCATTCTAAGGTCGCAGTAAGCCCGAGCTTCACCTTATTGGGTATGATGGACTCGAAGTGTCTATACCTAACCAAAATTTCAGCTTTCTTGGCCGCATCCAAAAACCCATCACATAAAAGCATTCCATTAATTCCGACTTCAGCCTAAACTATCTTGTCTAACGACTTTTAAGACTTAAATAACAAGCGGTATAAAGTCTCCCTTTTACATCCTCCCTTTCCTTATTCAATTCTCTTTTTTTTTTATTTATTTGGTTTGACCCTTATTCAATTCTCTTTGATTGCATCCCTTTAACCCAAAATTAAAAAAAAAACCCCCCAATAACAAGAAGCCCAACCAGATCTTACTGGGGACATGGCCCCACAGTTAAAGCCTTGTGTCTCTAAAAACCAATAACTTCAGTATTCGGTTTTATGTCAATCGATTACAAAATATATGACCATTTGCACGGCTCAAGAAGGAAAGAGATGATAAAACAGAGGGAAGAGGCTAAACAGGTGCAAATCTGATGCTCCAATCGTCTTTTCCACAGAGACTGTGGATACAAGTAGAATCATAAAAACCATTGATTGGTTCCTATTTTGCATTGAACACATTGAGACGAATCAAAAGTTATAGGAATATAAAGTTGGTCAGTTGGGGAATCATGGATTATACCCCCTTTCTACTCCATGCAATCCATACAAATGCTCTCACTTCTGAGAAGAAAATGAATCAAGTAACACAAATATTCGCACATTCTCATACTATCGAAAAGGCATCAAAACATAAATTGCAAATCAAAAATCACAAAGGAATCAACAATTCCTTCACCACAAATAAAATCAATCCCATCTATGATTTGCTCATGACCACACGTAAGTGGCTAATAATCCAAATGCAAGGATAAATTAATGCACAATCCTAGAGTACATGGCATACCTTCTCCATTGATTTAGTAAAACGGCATGCCTTCTCTTCCAGTTGTTACAAACTAAAAGAACCGACCAAAATGCATATTTTACACCAAAATCAACCAACACTGTCTTGGTGGACAGGATAGAGCATTCTCTCTTCTACTTTCTTATATCAGAAAAATTCACAGCTTACTTGCAAAAGCTCATTCACCCTACCCTGGCAAAGTAGCATATTAAGAGAAAAGTTTCTTTTGAAGAGGAGCCTTCAACAGCCTACTCGATGTCCAGAATGATTGAATTAGAAAGATGGGTGTGAAAGACTAGTGTTCAACCATTTCCCATTGTCACTCTTGCGATTGGTCAAAGCTATGCCATAATAAGTTGATTGACTTGAAACCTTCTATCATGTTCTCCAATCGCCTCGACAATTTTAAGACGACAATTTTAAGACTGTTCCAAACAGATTTAATAACCCTCTACACTTTTTTCATCAAGAAAAACAGGTAATCAAAAAGAAGACATCTTGAAATTTTTAAGTTAATTGACTTGAAACCTTGGAGGATGTATAGTAGCAGCTAATACAACATGCGTTTCATCAATCAAGAAGAAAACAAAAGAAACAAATCTGACCAGGATTAAGCTAGAATTCAAAGCTTAGCACATCTAGACTTGCCAAGAAGCAAGTCCATAAAACCTTGCAAAGGGAACAAATTAATTTCGTTAAAAGCTACATTTAGATCTGTTTATTGACTTCTCTCCAACTTGAAAAATATTTAAAAGGTCATTTGTTGTGAAAATAGAACTCAAAGATTACTTGATCCAATCCACTATTATAAACAAAAGGCCACTAGGTTATTAGATGGATATTACATGATTCTGAACTAATTCACTCTCTGGTTTTCATGTTCTAATGACCAAATAAAAAATTATCAAGACTAACCAATAAGAAAAGATCTAAATTATGTTAGATATATTAAGAGTGGAACCAATAGTATACTTATAAAGAATAAGGACATACAAAAACGTTGGAAAGATTATTTTGAGTGTTTCTTTAATATTAAGAATACAACAGATATAGAAAATATCAAAATATCTGCAGAAAAGATTAATAGAAACTTTAAGCGTAAGATTCATCCCCATGAAGTGAAGGAGACTTTAAAAAGAATGAAAAATAATAAAGTTACAAGACCAGATAGCATACCTATATAAGTGTAAAAATATTTGGGTGAATTTAGTATAATAATAGTGACTGACATCTTCATTAAAATTTGAGAAACCAAGAAAATACCTCAAATATGGAAGAAGAGTATAATTGTACCACAACAACAACAACAGCAGCAACAACAACAAAAAAATGCGCCTTAATCTCAATATTTGGATAATTGTACTACTATATAAAACTAAATGAGACATACAAAATTATTCAAACTATAGAGAAATTAAACTTATAAGCTTATACCATGAAGCTATAGGAAAAAATGATAAAATATAGATTGAGATTGAAGATAAATGTGTCTCAAAATCAATTTAGATTTATGCCAAAAAAATCCACCACAGAAGCAATCCACTTGTTAACACATTTGTTGAAGACATATAGAGTACAGAAGAGACATCTACATATAGTATTCATTGATCTAGAAAAAACATATGATAGGATTCCTTGAGACATATTATGATAGACACTGATGAATAAAGAAATCTCCTTGAAATACATTATTCTCATTAGAGATATATATAAACGAGCTGTAACCAATGTAAGAATTTGCAGAGGTCTAAACGATAACTTCCTTATTAACATTGGACTCCATCAAAGTTTGTCATTAAATCTTATCCCTCTTGCAATAGTGATAGACGAAATCATAAAAAGCATCCAAGATGAAATACTATGGTATATACTTTTTGCATATGATATAGTGCTGGTTGATGAAGCTAGGGATAGTATTAGTGCCAAATTAGAGTTATGAAAAGTCACACTGAAATCCAAATGGTTTAAATTAAGTAAATCAAAAATTAAGTATAAGATATATAGGTTTAACGACCATCATCAGAATAATGAAGAAACGATTAGCTTAGATGTACAAGATGTACCAAAAAGTGAACGATTTAGATATCTTGGTTCTATCATTTGAAATGATGACAATATAGATAGAGATGTAAATCATAGGATTCAAGCGGGTTGGATGAAATGAAGAAAGGCATCCGCAATTTTTTTGCGATTGTACGATATCACCTCATTTGAAGGAAAAGTTCTATAAAGCCATCGTAAGATTTGTACTATTGTATAGCATCGAGTGTTGGGTTATTAAACAATAATAAGAATAAAAAATAACTATAACAGAAATGAAAATACTTAAGTGGATGCATGACAAAATTAGAAGAGATAGAATTAGAAATAAAAATATTCGTAATAAGTTATGAATTAATTCAATTATGGATAAAATGCGAGAATGTCCTTTAAGGTGGTTTGGATATGTGCAAAGAAGATTTAAACACACACTTGTTAGGAAAATCGAGAACTTAAATAAAGGATATTTAATGAAACGTAGAGATAAACCGCTGAAAGTTTAAATACAAATCATCTGTAAAGACATGATAATTAAGAGTTTAGACGAAAAAATACTCTTGGATAAGAATGAGTGGCATAGAAAAATTCACACAAATTAAACAAATATATTTTATATATAAATAAATAAATAAATAAATATATATATATATATATATTTATCTCTATATTTGTCTCTCAAATGGTCGACCCCAAATGTTGGATTAAAATTCAGGTTGTTGT
This sequence comes from Dillenia suffruticosa, assembly GCA_033439265.1. Lineage (NCBI taxonomy): Eukaryota > Viridiplantae > Streptophyta > Magnoliopsida > Dilleniales > Dilleniaceae > Dillenia > Dillenia suffruticosa. Next base: position 19,480,553 of record JAVTVX010000011.1, read on the forward strand.
TGTTGTTGTCAATGAATATCAAAATACAACATGTTCATTAGCTTTAGAATTCACCAACTCAACTAAACCTTTGTCCCACTTATTTAAAATCACCTTTAATAATTCATTTTTCCGTTCAACAGAAACCATGTCACTCATTACATTAGATAACATAATTTTCTTTGTTCATTTTCTCTTGTTCTTGATGCAACTTCAACCTGTATGCTATCACTTCTAACAAGATCACTTGGTGGAACATGTAAAGACCATCTTAATGAATTTCCTAAACATCCTTTTTATGATTAAGGCTACTCTTAAATTGAACCTACATGTTCCTCTCTAATTCTATTATTTTTTAATACATTATTTACCAAAACATGATGACAAACTTGACGCAATGGTAGAATTGCTCCTTTAGTGACCTCAAGGTCACGAATTTGAGGCATGAAAACAATCTCTTTGCAAAAATACAAGGAAAAATCTGCATATATATACGTCCACCCTCCCCCTACCCCCGCATTAAGCCGGGAAGTATTTTGTGTGTCGAGTGAACCCTTTTTTATTACTTACCACAACATGAAAACCTGACATGCATCCTTGCCACACTCATTTGTGTATATTAATCTTCAATAGCCCAACAACCATACCATAAAAACATAAATTGCAATTCTATCAAAAAATTACCTTCTAGTTCAGGTAAAATTCTACAACCAAACAACATTGCATATGCACTTCACTGTTTCATCTACACTGCTATATGATAGAAATAAGTATAAGCATCTCCTTTACTCTTATGAGTATTAGAAATACTTTTTCTTCACTCATACTCATAAAACACTATTCAGGTTCAGGGTTTAGTTAACCTCATAACATTTTTTTTCTCAACGCAAACATTTCCAAACTTACAGGACACTGTATGACCCTGGACTTTCCCACCTGCCTTCTTGTTTCCTCATCTTTTGGTAAGACATTACAATTCTCATCTTTCATGCACTTAATTTAATTCATATCTTATTTTTCTCCCTTATCCTAACTTAACTAATAAAAATCTAATTGTTGGTCTCAGTTATTGCTTTCTTAATTCTTCCCAGACAAGGTTCTATTTTAGGACAATTAATCTCACTTATACACAAATATAAATATAAGTTTTACTTGTTCACATTGTTTGCATGCTCTCTTCCCAACCAACTTTTTCAAAATATCCACCGTTAGAATATTCTCCAAGCACCTCTTTTATTTTAGTGATTCAGTCTTTCATTTTTGTCCCACAAAATGAATATTATTCACATCGAAATTCCAGTTTGCTTCCTTTATTATCCCGTCTTTAAACGGGACTAATCATTTCCAACAATAATAGCCCAAACTAAAATATAATTCTAAAAATTTACTAAAAGCTTTGTCATAAATGATAACAGCATCATTCTTTCTGATATATTTAGCCGTAAAATAGTTGGTATTTCTAATGTCAGTCTTTACTACACTGCAAAGACAGCTCCAATTGAGAAGTTTCAAAGATCAGATAATAATTGACGAAAATTTTGCAATTTGTAAGAAATGAGATCATTTTCCATTACACCATTGCATTCAAATAAACCACACATACACACCGAACATCATTCAATGAGCCAAAGATAAAATACTAATCACCACAATGATTCATCAAATTAAACAGTTAGAAAATTTGTTTTGATTCAAATGATAATCCTCAGCAAAATTGCTTACAGCTGTCATCAAGTTATGAATATAACTCAGGTCTCAAAGATTCCATGCCATCATAGGATCTCCCAAATAGAATCAAATAGGAGAATAATTGATAAAAATTTTGGGGGCGCGGGATAAAAGCGACAATAAAAGAAAACAGATCGAATCAACTGCTTCGTATTGAATCATGTTGCCGTTAGTTCAACAAAATCAATCAAATGCACGTAACTTTTACGCTTTTCAAAATCGATCAAATCAACAGCACAAACTTCTATCATATTAGAGACTAAGTCCATAAATTAAGATTAAAATTCACCGCAGTCAATCAAATTAGGGCAACTATTGAAGACGAAAAATAGATGGCTTGAATCAGAGGGAAAAACGAAATGCATGCGGTTTCTAGAGTTAGGGAAAACGAGTGAATCAACGTAATTAAACATATCAAAGATTCATTAATCAAAAAATAGGGCAAAATTAGGGTTTCCCGTCGATTTCTAGGGTTTTCAAAACCGAAGAGAGAGACTTACAAAAGGCAGATATAGCAGGCCGTTATTCGCTACGCCTGTAGAAACGATTCGAAGGCGCACCGACTCAACATTCCTGCGATCGATCTAAGCCTCCTCTCTCGCATGCGAGAAGATCAGAGAACAATTCTCTTCGAACGATTCGCAGATCCATCGAAGAGACTCTCTTAGAGGCATGATAGAGAGAGAAAGCGAGAACTGATAGAGAGAGAGAGAGAGAGAGAGAGAGAGAGAGAGAGAGAGAGAGAGGTGTGTGTGTGTGTGTGTGTGTGTTTGTGTGTTTGTGTTCGTGAGCGTCGAAGATCGAGCGAGAGAGAGAAAGGAGGGGGCAACAAGAATGACCATAAAAGAGAGAGAGAGAACAGGCTTTAAGGTTTTAACAAACTCGGGATTGGGATAGCGGTAGAGTAAATTTACTAAAAAGGCCTTCATATTCCAAAATATTACGTTTGGGGGGACCATCAGCCTAGGGCTGAAATCGGTGAAATGAGAAAGCCTGCTTGTTTTGGGATATGCTTAAATTAACATCCTGCTTTGGGGTCAAAAATATTTTAGGTAAGTTTCAATGTCTTGTTTTGGGATCCGATTCTTGCTCTGCTATGCCAAGGGTGAACTACTTGTAAAATTTTGAGAGAGTCACCGATGTCCAGAAGATCCTGTGGAAGTAGACTTGTGAGTTTGGACATTTTTGCCTAGTTTGGGAGTTCAATAAAGAAAAAAAATGAAAAGAAAAGAAATGAGATGACGAATTTTTTATTTTTATTTTGTTTAGGAGTTTTAAAAAAGCAAAAAAAAAAAAGATGCGTAACTTATTTGAAATTAAATATTTTTTTATCATTTTTTTAAGAGTAAATTTGGTAAATTTATGAGCTAACTATTTTCTCTCGTAATCTCTTTTTTTCTTCTCAAATCATTTCATCCAAACGCAGTGTTAGTGTGTTTGGCGATCTAAGTTAAAATTAAAAATATGTGAAAATATATTAAAAAATACATAAATTTATTATTTTACCTTTTGTGAAATTCATTTTTTTAAAAGAGTATATAAAAATAAATTTAGTATTTAACAGTAAATTTGGTTGGAATATAAAATAGGAAGAAAATATAAAAAGAAGTAAATATGAGACGTAATAGAAAATTATTCTCGTTTGATTTGAAATGAAAATAGGTTAAAAATAAAAGAGAGATGAAATAACATGTCATTCCGTTTTCACTTCAATCCAACTAAATAAGGAAAACTAATATATATTTACTTCTCTGTCGTTCCTACCAAACAAAATAGAAGAAAATATATTTATTTTTACTATATGAAATAAATCTCTCCGTTTCTTTTCCTTTTTCCTTTCTCTCCACCTTTTATTCAGCGAATAAAACTTACCCTAAAATTTTAAAAGAGTATCCCTACCAAATTCGGGATTAAAAATTTAGGTTAGGAGGATTTTAGAAATTCTTCAAAATCTTTGGCTCCAATGAATTAATCTGTGAGTGAATGTTGTAAAATCTTTTCTTTTACTATTTTATTTTTTAATCAAAACACCAATCGGGAATCCAACAAACAGCTGCTGAGAAAGACGGATTCTCGGATTTCATTCATTTACGTCACTCCATACGTTATACAATCACACTCACATGAATAATAATAAGCTCTTCTTAGGATTCGGCGGACCAAATCCATCTCACCCAAAAAAATAAATTTCATGGCCGACCACTAATCACACGCCACGTCACGAAAATACTAGGAGAACAGAAGATACTTGACGTGGCGTCCAGGTATTGGTCCAAATTTGTCACATGCACTCCTCACCCTCCGTTGTCTTCTTTGACTCTTTTCCAAATCCAATGCGTGAACCGCAAGTATTTTGGACCCAGCGAACACGCCCATTAGGCCCAACTCTTTCTCTATATATGGGCAAACCCAAACAAACCGCCCCTTGCAAACATTTTCATTCAAAAAATAAATAAATAGATAAATAATGTGTCCCCCTGGAACTTCTCTCCGGCGAGAAATGGCACCAAATTCACAATTCCGGCAAGCTTTCGACGTCCTCGACACCGACCGGGATGGAAAGATTAGTCGAGAAGATCTTCGGAGATTTTACGGCGACGGTGTTGATGAAGATGTGATAGCTACAATGATATCCGTGGCCGATCATAACAAGGATGGTTACGTGGAGTACGATGAATTTGAGAGAGTTTTGGATTGCAACATGAAAAAGAAGAATTCAAGAAGAGTCGGTGTCATGGAAGACGCGTTTAGAGTGATGGATAGAGATGGTGATGGAAAACTGAGTGTTGAAGATTTGAAGTTTTATATGAAGTGGGCTGGTTTTTCTGCTAGCGATGAAGACCTTAAGGCCATGATTAGATTGGGCGGTGGTGATTTAAATGATGGTGTCTCTTTCGATAGCTTTCTTAAGATTTTGGCCGTCGATTATGAAGAATAATTTTCTTACGTAATTAGTGATCGTTTTTTCTAGTGATCGATGGATCATCATCGATCAGTAAACTCTAAACCCTATTCATTTGATCGTCCGTCACCGTGAATAACAATTCCAACAAACAGAGCCCAAGAGCTCTGGTAGTAGAAAAATTATGTGATTTCGTTATTTGCTTCCTAAGAGGGCTGTGTCTGCCGGAAATTTTGATTTTTGAATGCAATGCAAGATTGTGTATTTGCGTGGTGTAATGTATGGATACTTGGCAATAGCTGTCAATGCCAAAAATGTGATTGTGGTTATGCTTCACCATTTTGGTAAGAAACTATACATGGATAAACTATTCATTTCAATAGAAGTTTTAAATTAATTTTATTTTAAAATAAATTGTCAGATTTGGAAAGAACAAAATTTAAAATTCATTTAAATTCCATTTTTTAAGGTAACTATTTTTTTTTTTGAGTTTAATTCTAATATTGTTATGTAATAAAAATCAAGTAAAATTTTTCAAATTTTATTTGAATTTTTTTACTGGATTATAAATATATTTTTTTTATGAAGTTAGAGTTGAACTTCCATGACTTATTGTTGCATGCAAGCAATTAAAATTGAATTTTATAAGGTAATTCATTTGATTTCGAACACAATTTAAGGAACAATTTCCCGGAAACAGTGCATCCCTACCTAATTCAGAAGCAATAGACTCAAATAAGACTGGTTGGTACGGTTTGATTAGTAGCATTGAATTGAATATTATCGGGCCAAGAGCCATTGCATATCATTAAGAGCCATTCGCCCTTACATTTTGTGGTCATGAGATGACATAATTGTCCCAAGTAGCCTAATCAACCAAATGAGAGGATGATTTGGCGAATGAGGCACCGACAAAACACTATTAATTAGTTTCTTTCATCAACTTTAATATACAATCTTAGTATTACATGAAGAAAACAACCGTGGTCTCCCAACATTTGATTACTCAGTTGATTCGAGAATTGACGTCTCTTAATCAGGGTCGAGAGTTTGATCCTCTATGGGAATAAAAAAATCAACGCTAGAAGACCTGCCTCTTAATTAGGTCCTGTAAATGATCGACTCAAAATAATCATCCTCAAATACTAGGTTGGTGACCTAGCCATGATACCAAAAAAAAAAGAAGGAAACAACTATCAAACTTTAGTTATTATTATTATTTTTTTTATTCCTGGACCAATTGATATCTAATTTATATTCCGATTAATTCGATTTAAATTACTGTCAAACTTTCTATAAGGAGGAACTTTCTCACCGTAATTCTTTCTATTTCTAAGATTCAAACTCAAATATTGATTAAACAATCGAACGTTCTTCTCACTTAATAATACAATCAAGCATTTATCCCACTAAGTAAATTTTATTTATACGATAATAATAATTATATTTTTATTCTACTAAATGAAATCGATAATATAAATATTATTATACCATTCTACTGATCATAGTATTAAAGTTAAACGAAAATTTGGTTCTTTCAAAAAGACTTTGAATTTTAAGTTTACCGATATCAAAAACTCCTCTCATTGTCTGAAGTTATGAATTTGAATTTCGTTCCCATCTTCCGAATAATATTCCTCTGAAATGAAAATTTTTAAATAAAGAGCGAGTCACCTGTTATCGTGTAGGCCAATCATTTAAAGCCAAAAGAATTAAAAATAAATAAATAAAACTAGCATGAGCATGAGCATCATATTAAATATGAAAGAAATGAGTATATGTATGAATAGAAATATGATGTTTACAGCTTCCTACTCAGATTTTGGCGCCACAAGATGAGCAGTATCTGATGCTAGCAGTATAATGAAGTCACTTGAAACAAATGCACTTTATTGTTGAACAAGCTTGTGATCGAAACTGAGGCCCAAATTGACCCAGTTTCCAGTTGAACTGAGAGATGCCTAGAGAAGATTCTCTTTCTACCTCCGAGCAGGGTCAAGTAGCATGATTCCACAAGTTGCAGGATTTTCAAACAAGATCAATCTGCCCATTCTCAATAAGTGGTTTTATAGACTTGTAACGAAGAACGTACAGATCGTCTGCTACGAGGTCTACAATTTCCTCCCCACTGCCAATTTGCAGAGTACCAGGTTAAAAGTAGAGGATGTGAATGTTGACGGGACAGGTGCTAGCTAATTCAACTGGTAAAGATCCTTGAGACAGTATAAGAGATCTTGGATTCAAATACTGCTAATATCAAAGTTAGTGGGTAAGGGAAGAGCCACCCTATTTTGTGGCTTAATCACGTTTGGAGGGGAAAAAAAAAATAAATAAATAAATAAAAAGAAAAGGAGAGAGAGAAGTAAATGTGAAATGTGTACTAGGAAATCACCTATCATCAAGCTGGAAAGCTCCTATGGATCCCTTGCTCTTGCAGAAGACAAACGTGTCCAGCTGTGGTTCTGGGACTGAAATTCATACAACAATATATGAAATTATATACTAATAAGTGGGCATCATACAATTGACAAAGAGGCATGATTCAACTTCAGTCAACATTAGGGCACGGTTGAAGAATTCATTAGCACCCAAAAGTAACATTCTTGGAATCCCATGTAAAAGTCCATTTTTACAAGATAAGGAAAATGGGGTAAGATAACATCCTAAGCACCCTAGGTAAATAAAGATGAACATGGTAAAACCTAGATTAACAAGTTTTTATGAAAGCAAAAAACATGCTAACTGCTAACCATGACCCAGCCTCCTAGCCGGTTGTGGATTGAGAAGACAACCTAAGAGGTAAGATAGCTAGAGACAATGCTTTCATCAATGAACAAACAATATCAATTAATGTGTGCCTGTATCAGAACCTAGTTACGATACACAAAAACCATCACTAAGCTTTAAAAAGAGCTCCGTTCTTCTGATCTTTTATTAGAGGGAATTCCTACGAGGATTAGAGCCCCACCAAAATTTGTTCTTAAATTGGTTCAGCTCAAGCATAGTATCTAATCAATTAGCTGACTATCAGTCCTGAAAATAATGCACTAAGGGTCAGATTCCCTTTTACTTCTTAAACTATCAGGTCAGAAATGGTGGTTTTGGGTCAATGCCCCACTGATTTAGCAAAATCAATAAGTACAACCAGCAACCAAATGTATATGGTGGGTAAAGAATGGAGTTTAAAGAAGAGAGCTTAGTGACTTGTCACAATGACGCCATACCCATGTCATCCTCTTCACTTGATATGGATTGCTTCAATATGGATTGATAGCCATAAGGCAATTTGGACAGAACAGACTGATTGAGGTGTTTTTCCAGATCATCAGTGCACCTGTAGGAACAAGATCAACTTCAGAAACCACAAATGAGGTGAGCACCTCAAAATATCAGATAATCTAAAAGTGCAGACAGCCATTACCGTTTAGCAAACTTCTGTTCTTGATCAGAAAGGCGGTTCCAAAGTTCTGTCTTTGAGATGTGGATCATGTATTTCTCAATCTGCAATTAAGATCATAATATAAACTCAAGAACACTGACTGTAGTTTGCTAAGTCTTATAAATGAACATGGCAAGCAGCCTGATCGGCCCACCACATCGCATGTTTCATTAATCATTCCAGACCACTATATATAAAATTGGATTTGCAGGAAAAGACAGCGGCTAGTGCTATTCAGGTTACCTACAGGATACAGCCTTCTAGTACCATGTTGTAGAATTTCAGTAGAAACACCATAAAAGAAGCTATGACATTTGAGAGAGGATGGGGAAATACTACATTTCTTAATTCTTCTACTCCCATGTTTGATAAGTGCTGCTGTTTTTGATTATTTGAGGGATCCATTTTACAGAAACTTGCTGCCATGCATGCAACAAAATCACAAGAAAGAACTCATCCCACCTTTTGAAGACGAATACGAAGATATGATCTTAACAGAAACAGTACTCTATCCAAGTCCATCTGATAAAGTGATACAGTCAAAGGATCTGCACCACTTTCTGCTAATTCTTCAACTGTTTCTTCCTGAAAAGAATGCATTCAACCAATCATAAGTGAAACAAAAGAGATTGCAAGAACAAGTACAGAAGTATCTTAATCCCATTCATGATATTTGGGCCTTCCATGAGATCAGCAATGAGACTCATACTAGCACGCAAACTGGTATCTTCCTAATTAGCAAATCATACCCTTATCAAAGGATGTAGCCCCCCAATATGAGGAAGAAAAAAGAAGCTCCTCAAGAGCATAATTATGTAAAGTATTAACGGCCAACTTCCTAAGTCGTGAGTGCGCGCATGCGTGCCCGTGCACACGCTCATGTTTTCTTTATTATGATGGAAGCCTTAGCTAGGTAAAACCATCAAACGCAATAACCTCAAAACAATACACACAAGGCAGGCACACTAAAACCTCCTCAATGCAGTTGCCAACATTTGAACCTTGAACCTTTGCTCGGAACTTTGAAATAAAATTCTGTTTAAATGTTAACTTTGGGCAACTGCTAAGTCCACAAGGTGATCTCCTACTTTCACTGATTTCAGTTACAATGCAGCATAGCTGCTACTCGTGATTTCCAGAGTAATTCTCCAAGATGGATGAAAGAACAACTGAAGATAGATGTTTCTCAACTTATTCTATAAACAGTTAAGGATCACTGCTTAAAATATGCAATGGTTTGTCAAGGATGAACCTCAACCATAACTCAAACAACCATGACAACATGTTAATTGCAAAATAGATTATCAGGTCATCATTTTACATAAATGCATTATCAAAACTCTTTAGAAACATACTTTCCTCTGCAACAAGAACAAGCTAAGGCCCATCCACTACAAAATTAACAATTTGCATGACATGAGAAAATTTTTATTGTTGACAAGAAACCACACTATTGGTAGAAAAAGATTTGCGAGAATTAAAATTTCTCACAAAATAATCCACTTCATTTACCAAATGAGAAATCCCATGCTTCCCTATTAAATTTGGTAAAATCTGGCGAGAACTAGTTAGAATGAATTGGGGGGGGGGGGAGAGACAAATGCTCTTTAATAATTTTCTAATTAATAGGATCAAGGTAAATAATCAAAATTCAATACTTTTAGATTCTCTCATTAAATGATAACCACATGCACAATAGATATGTTATTTAATTTCTTGTCTTTCATCTCCATATCTCCAAATTCCATTTTCATGAACTCTTGAGTCTCGCCCACTAATCACTGCTTTAGGACACCCTTGGTAACAAAATGAAGAGGTTATTTTCTTCTACAAATGGCCTGCACAATCTTGTAGCTTCTGTTTCCAGAATTTTGAGAAGTAATGGAAACTAAAAACTAGACAAATTTGCCAAATGGTCATAACCAATTTCATATGGTTAATAAGCAAGAACCATGGTGAAGTTGCTTCTTTGGTGATCTCGAGATCATGGGTTCGAGACGTGGAAATAGTCTCTGCAAAAAATGCAAGGGGAAGACAGCGTATATATATGTCCACCCTCCCCTTACCCTTGTACTAAACCAGGGAGCAATTTGTGTACTTGGTGAGCCCTTTTTATACTTTCAGAAGGTTAAAATGGCTTGTAACACCCGAAATAACCTTAATATTTTCCCCACTTCACCTTCTGAACCCAGATCCTACTACAACCTGTCCAGCGTTTTCTTTTTCAGGGGTGGGAAGGTTGGGAAGAAGCTGGAAATTCATGTTAGGGGACGACATACAACCATTTTGGATTATGATTAAAGGGGGGAGGTTATAATTTCAGGGAGAGGGGTTATAATTTTTAGTGGGGCAACAAAAATTTAAGGATTTCCTTAAATTTATGGGAGGGGGCTCCTAATAATGTGCAATGTCTTTGCAATCACGTTTAAGTGGTAAGAACCTGAGATAATCTTAATGAGACATAATCTAAGTTCAATTCTGAGCTCAAATTCTACTACAATCTTCCCTCCCCCACTGATTTTCTCCCCTTTCTTAAGCCCATAGATTGGTCCCATCCCTCACAAATTTGAAGCTTTAAGCCAACAAGTATACAAAGCACCGTATCATGCCACAATTAAATGCAGATATTCTCCAATAGTTTCATCTTCTAAAGAGTTGGGCGCTCATAGAAAAACACAAACACGTGGATCTAATTCCTAGAAGTGGATGGACATCACAAAGCACAATACATAGCTGTAAAACATTATCTTTATGGTCCACTGTTAAACTATGTGGAAAAAGTGAAAAAAGAAAGCACAATCTAGAAACCTAAGGGGCAAATTACCTCTTACAGCCAACCCAATAAATTCCAACACTTGGTCCAAAGAAAACCACAAATACACAACAAAACCCTAATTAATTGCCCATAACTTTATTGTTCCCAACCACACACACATGATGAAACACCTAAATATCTAAATCAAGAAAGACAGTGAGCAGTGAATTCGAGCATAATTAACAGTTCATTAGCCCATAAACTAGTGCTTTCAATCTCTCAAACATTATCAACTATTAGGGAGAGAGAGAGAGAGAGAGAGAGAGTACCATCAATTGAATCTGTTCTCTGGATCTCTGAATCAAATTAAACTGAAACTGAAGAATTTCAGGAGAGGCCTTCTCGTTCCTCCAGGCTCTCTTCAACAATTCAACATCGGTCGTCGCCATCAACGTCTCGTAATCTTCACTACCTAAACCTAATCCATCTGAACCTGAAGCCATATTTCCCCAACTTGCTCTCTCTCTCTCTCTACATATATTTTCCCCAATTCTGATTTTCAGAGAAACAATAAGTTAAAATTTTGGCGCCAAAAAACAGGGAAAAAGTTGACTTGTTTATCGAAGAGACAGATCACGAGCTTGTGCGTGAATCTAACCCGTCCGATTGATCTACAAAGAGATCAAAAATCACAATTAGATGATCTGCTCTAATGGATGGGTTAGATGCACGCACAAGCTCGAGATATGTCTTCTCATTCTCGACCTTGAGCGTGTGACGTGTGAGAGGGAGAACAAGCACGTAGGCTCCTTGCTGCCATTTTATAGAAAAGAGCCTTGTGGCTTTCTTTTGTTAATAATGGGAAGAAGTTCTCTCTCGTAACATTTTGTGGGTATTAACGTTAAAAATTAAAAAAATAATATATGTACAAATAATAAATCTTAAATATCAAAAGATTTTAGATTTAATAGCATTTTTTTAATATAACCCTTATCTACATATAATAATAAATCAAATTTTAATTCGAATCTCCATATTATTAATAAAAATTTTTTGTCCACTGTTAATCCCTTTTCCCCTTTTTATATAACAATAACGATTATTTGATAAATCGATATGAAAGAGAAAAATATAAAATTAAAATTAAAAAATAAAAAATATAACTAAAAATAAAAAATAAAAACTATCTATAAAAACTTAAAAAAATAATAATAATAATTTATCGGTTCTTATATAATAAAAAAATATTAAATTTACACGTGATTATGCTCTTTTATATTTAATTTTATTAATTTAATTTTTTTTTGTCTTTTTATTTTTATTTAATAAAATCATTGATGTAAAAGGGGTGTTCAAATTCAATTTTGAAGTCTCAACCCTCCTGGAAATTGGTGGCGGCGGCGTCCAGGGCAGCAGTGACGCACGAAGCTCAAAGCTTTCCTTGGTCTCCAAGTCTAGTGGCTCAGAAGTCTTTAACCTGGTCTCCAAGTCTTGTGGCTTTAAAATATTTATTACATCTTTCGGTGGACGCCCACACCCTTCTTCATTTGGAGGGGTAACGTCGCCATAGAACAGAATAACAAAAAAATAATAATAAAATAATTAATATTAGCTAGATTATTATTCGATAAAATTAATAATTATTATAAATATTAATACTTACAAAAATTATAAAAAATTCTTGGAATTTTAATTGTATCTATATTCTTTTTAGTTTTACTTTTAGTGTGACGAATTTGAACATGGGAGTGTCAATCTTGCCCATCTCTTTCAAGTTGAGATCCTGAGCAACTCAACTTAGGGATACATAAAATGGGGTATGTTATACAAGGATGATCCATCAAACGTCAGTCAGCGTATTGAGAAAAATTCTGTATTTCTTAATCAAGTGTTTAGATTTGAATTTTCTTAAAAATAAAAAAAAATTATTTTGGAAGACCTCCCACTCTATAGGAGATCCGACAATCAGATCGATTCGGATTAGTCGGAACGAAACTCCGAATATTAAGAAGTCAGAGACAAAAAAATAAATAAATAAAAGGATGATTTCGAGTGTTGTAAATTCAAATAAATAAAAGAGATATATATATGATAAAATAAGAGAAGTTTAATTAAATATATGAAGGTAATATAAGAAAGTTATTTTTTAATATAGGTAACATTGATTAAAAAAAGATTTTACTATATATACGTTTTTATATATAATATAAATTTAAAACTTTATCGGCGTTTAGTTTGTCTAGTGGTTGTGTATTAATAAAATTTAGGTAAAATTTCAGATTTAATTCTTGTGTATAAGGAAAAAAAAGGTATCAAAAGAGATTTGTCTTTTAAAAATTGGATTCGACTTGAATCAGATTTAATTAGAGTTAAGTAGTTATCAAATACTGATATTTTATTAAAAATATATATATATTGAAACTTTGTCCGAGTCACCTGACCTTTTAAATTTTATTTTTTTGTTTGATGTACTTGCTCAGTGATTTTCCACATACGTTGTTGAATTTATAATGTTTGATATATGCTAAAGTACAATGTTTAAAACATGGAAAGTACCATAAAGCACCAACCTTGGAAGTCCTCATTGGAAGATCAGATAGTAATGAGACTCAAGACTTGGTGAATTCTGAGTCACGCATGGGCACTACAATGCTAAATGAATTATACAATATATTAGTGTTAATCTCTTGGATCTGTAAAAATGATTGAATTGGGGTTTCGAGAATCTCTGATCAAGAATTTTATATAAAAAGGGAGAGTCAAACTTGTTGTGTGATTCGATTACCATCGAACAAAACCCAATAGAATATAATCGATGATCTTTCTTAGTAACTCAACTTCTAAAAGCATGTTTGGTAGATTTTTTTTTTTCTTTAGAGTAATAGAAATGAATTTATTTTTTTAAAAAAATTAAAAATTATTTAATATTTTTACTTTTAAAAACTACTTCATTACTCCTTTTTATAAATAATGTGTTTGACAAAATATTTTTTATAAACTTTATTTTTAATGAAATTATCATAAATGATATACATATAAAGTATATTTTTTTCTCACCATTGATTGATTAAAATTTACGTAACTATATTTTAAAAATAAAAGGTATAAATATTGACAATTAAAATAAAAATAAGTTAATTATTTTTTAAACCATTAAAATCAGATATTGATAAATATAAAAATTTTTATATGGTATAAAGAATTAAAAAATTTGAAAAATAGCATAAGTTATATATTTATTAATACCGAAGTCATATAGATGAAATAAAAAAAATTTTATGAAAATATTTGGAATTTATGAATATATTTAGAATTTATAAAAAAAAATATTTAAACTTACTCAAATTATAGCATTTATCAAAACATTTATGACATGGGCATATTTCAAATTTTGTATCATTCAAATAAGAATATAAATGGAATAAAAAAAATATGGTTTCGGAAAAATTAAAATATTAAAAAAAAAGAGAAGAAAAAACTTATCTCAAGAACATCTCTTTTAAACTATTTTTTCTATTTTCTTTCATTAAAAAAAATACATTTAAGGAGAATTGGCAGGGAGAAGAGAAGTTAAAAAAGGTCCTCCCAAAGAGGCACTTCAAATTCATACTTTAATCTAAACAGTCCACAGTTATTATTCTCTGGTTTATATCACCGCATGGGCATGACCAGTTTCTTGTTTTGATTGATCAATAGAACTTTGAGAACATATGATATCGAATAAAATCCTTTTACCTTCAACTTGCAGAGAAACGCAGAGTGAAAGCTCTAGAATAATAACTACGACAGGTTATTCTGGACCTGAATTTACAAGGATGGAATTCATAGGAGGTTGGCTGATCTGAAGAGGTTTCTCATGGATGATGGTGAGATTCAAATCATAAAATGTAATACTTTGACATCTAATTAAAATTTTACTAAATGGGTGAATCCTGATTTTACTGCACCACTACAAGAGTGAAAGTGGCATTAGAAAATGCTAGTTCTTTCCATTGAACAATGAGGCACTTTGTGTGCCAAGTCTTTTGAAGTTTTTGGTACTAATAAACAAGATTATGCTATCATTTTTGGATCAATCGTAATTAGTGGTCCAAAAGTAGGTAAATTCCCACCGAAATGATCACGGTTAATTTTAAATTAAGCGGTAATTCATGGATAACAGCAAAGTAACTTTAGTGAAATTTCGATGGACAGTTGATTTAATGGGAAGAACGTTATGTCTTTTAATCAAAATTTGAATTTAAATCTTAAAAATAAAAAGAGTTAGAAGTCCACATTGTTGGGGTCAATATTGGTAGATGCCGATGATAGATCAATCCAACCGATCGACTTGTTTCCTCCTCTACCACCTTGGCCATGAAGCTTTCACAATAAGCCTGCAGCACATGTTTTGTTGGTGCTGCTAAGAGGAGGCAAATGACACACATTGTCAGAAAGCAACGGAGGAGAGAGAGGGCACTTGAGCTTGAATGAGAACTTGCATGTCTCTGTTTTCACACGTGAAAACACCCTCTGTGATCTTGTGAGATAGCTCCGAGGAAATCATTAAAGGAATTGGGTTATGGAAGAGTGTGATTTTTGTTTTGTGATTCCATATCGATCAAAGAAGCATGTGATTCAATCCCATATCGATCCGAATTCCACTGCGAGTTGGACATAGAACAAGAGATAACTATTATTTTGAATTCCTTGTCTTATGTATTGTCTTTCTTTTAAAAAAAATTACATTATAAGAGTTATTTTTTTAAAAAGAATTCTATAATAATTTAGATCGGATTAATCAAAATATAGTTTCATATATCAGTTGGTAAATATAGCTTCATATATCAGTTGGTCCAAGTTAGAAAAAAGAAAAAAAGAAAAAGAAAAAAAAGCAGAGGTATGGTGAAATGGGAAGGTCAGTTTGGCATTTATAACCTTGAAAGCTTTGCATTACTGAAGAGAAAGTGCTATAATCGGATATTATCATAGATGAAAGTGCTGCAACCATAACTGCAGCCGCACGAGGCCTATTGATTCAGACTGCTCACTGTCTGCAGACACATTTGGACAACATTTATAGGTTTCAAGGTTTAATGTGACAGACAACACTATGTTGGCATGACACTGTTTTTTTGTTACATGAGACTAAAAACCATCGTAGATGATGATTTTAAATATACGTGTGTATTTTAATGTCCTTAATAAAGGCATTAGAACTACTTGTTGAAGCTCAAAAGATCACCTATTTAGAAACAAACTAGAAAGTACCTGTAGACTTTAGGGGAGGGAGGAAGGAAAAGGGATATATCCTAAAATTTTCATGTGTGTACAGAATAAATGCAAATTGACATTTAGGTGAGTCAATGATATAACGTTAACAAAACTTTAATATAATTTATGTGATTAGCAAAGAATTCCTAGTGTCATAATGAATCACCCGTGACGAATGGAACAAAATAGAAGTGTCGCTGGTCAAACTGAAGCAGTCTGTCAAAACCATCCTTAGAGCATGACAGAATGAACAAACTTTCTTCCCATGTAGATCCATCCTTGGGACTGATACATCGAGGAGAGGCAAATATAAGTTGGTTACTTCAATTGTGTAATCATGAGGTTTTGTCCATTAATCCATGTAGGGACACCAAGGTTGTCCTAACAGGCTCTTTGGCATGAAAGCAGTAAAAAAAACCTAGGAAAGAGATGAGTAGGAATTGACCAGAGAATGAAACAGAAACTTTATATTTTTTTTTACAGCTATCATTGTTTTTTCCTGGGTGGTTAAATTTAGACAATTATGTTGCCCATTGCAGGGTCAACAAGATAAGGTTAAGTGACCCACCAGTAGGAACCAGGCTTAAAAGTAGATCTCGTTCTCACACTGAGATAACTTTGAAAAGTGAATTGATTAAAAGCACCGATATCCTCTTAGATCCAACATGTGTGTGTGAGAGAGAGAGAGAGAGAGATTAAAACCTAGGATCTGGGACATAAAGATGATAATCATTCTTGCATCAGATCATTTGTGTCTGGTTTTGACACACGACAATGCCACGGACGAATCCGGGACCCAATATAATTTATATTCCAAACTGGTAAGGAACGTTATAGACCTCTAATTCAGCAGCTACTGAAACAGTTTTTTGTGCCATTTCAATGATCCATTTCGATATTCTTTCGTATTCTGTTTACTTCTTTGGCCGAAAGGATTGCTTGTTGATCTCTTGGATTTTCAATTGAATGTTGCTATTCAGGCTGTGTATGTCCATTAAATTTTGAGTTCTGGACTACATGAAACATCATATATGATATTCTAAAATACCCAAAGGAAAAAAATGTATTGAGGACAAACCAAAAGCTGTTTTAAGGCAGCAATTGAGGTCATGGCTGACGGTGTGATGGTTATGATGAGGCCCTTCAGAGAATAAATGGCCAGCTAGCTCAATAAGCACGTTGATTGTCTTGTTGATTATTGCAGCAGCAATAGTTCAAGTAAGTTATACAGCCTTTGTCCAGTACATGACTGTGTTGTTAGTTTCCACGCTTGTTAAGATACTAAACACGTCATAACATGCGATGCCCTGGCAAAAATTTTGAGAATGAATTTTACTAAATTTTCAGATTCGGATTTAAAAGAAACAAACAGATCTGGTTTAAATGCTTCTTTTTCTTCTTTCTTTTATGACTAGATAGCATCATCGATGACTTGTGAATGCCTAATTGGTGGAGTCTGGTAGTGTTTGGCTTCCATTAAATAGACTGGATGGTGGGTTCCCATCATTTTTTGTTTCCATTCTGAGCAATGATAATGGGAGATAATGCACAAAAGAAATGATTAAAAGAGAAAAAAGGGGATATGCATGTGGTTGTTTCACTGGCACTTTCCTATCTTTGGCCTAGTTTTGTTTTCTTAGTTCTTTGAAATCTTTCTGCTGTTTGAGACTTGTGGACGGTTGTGCTCCAGATTTTCTGCATTGGTCCCTCCCCCGCCCCTTCCCCCCCCCCCCCCCAAAAAAAACTTCCTAATTGCATATATTTTGTTGCAAAAACATGCCCAATTCATGAAGTAATAGCCAGTGTATTTAACTTTTTTACTCCACACTTTAAATGCTGTGGTAAGTACCAAGGCAGAATTATCCGGGGCCTGAGGTGATGCAAAGGAATTAGCGAGATTATTATCTAAAATACATATGCAACAAAAAATCTGACCAATTCCATGGTAGATCACTATTCTTTCTTAACTAAAATCTTGAGTTGAAATTTTGATAATGAAAAACAAATTTCAGGAGAGTCTTCCTAAATTGGATATCACAGAACTCGAATCGAATTAGTCGAATAATCGGATATCAGATTGGTTAAAAAAAATAGTCTCAAACGGTATCATTTTCTAAAAATTAATATATCACTTTAATTTTCCTATGATCTGGGCTTTTTTTTTTCGGTCTCTATGGCTAGGTCATCACCTAATATCTGAGATTTTATCCAAACTAATTCAGACCGACCTGATTGTCAGGACTCATTTGAGGGAGATTTTCCAATATTGTTTTTTTCGTATTCAAGGGGAGTCGAACTCCCGACCAAGTTAAGAGATGAAAGTATAATTGTCACCTACAACAATAAATGTTAGTTATGATTTGGTATCGTAGTGGTATAAAGTTTCGCCCTTTCCAATTCTCTTACATGTAGAATGCAGGTTCATGTATGTGTGCACAAGCCTGTTCTTGGGGCCAAATTTCTAATCTAGCTTGAGTGTTCGAGAAAAATGGTGAGTATATCATGTGTTGAGATTTTGAATGTAGTATATTATTATTGAAATTCTCTATTTTAACGGCTAATTTTATAGAATTTTTTTTATTGTAATAATATGGTGTCTCTAGGTTATTCATTTAACACACTATTCTCGTGGCAGAATGTTGTATCTCATTCTCAACAGATATTACTTAGCTTTTGACTCAATTCTCAAACAGTGGAACAATATATGTGGCTGTAATCATGACGTGCCAGTTCTATGCCTCTCTTTTTTTGGACACTTTGCAACAACAGGCACACAGAGAGAGAGAGAGAGAGAGAGTTATAAAATTAATCCAGGAATGTGCAATTTCCTAAGGTTCCGGTTCAATTTACCAGCTATCTTGCGGTGACTGATGCATTAATTGCACTACCATTTGAATTTTGTGGACTTGGAGAAGTAATGTTTTGGGACCCTATTCTTCGAGTTATGAGTGTTGAATGCATGTCATTGTAGGTCATTTACTTGCGCAAGATCAGCGGTGGTCTGGAGTGAAATATTTATTGTATCAAATGACGTCGATAATATATAAATTTTTATTTTAATTTTATATTGATCGAGAATATCAAACGTAATATTTTTTTTTCAAATTTGAAACCGATCATAGCAGGATTAGGAGACCAGTAGCCATCAGATGACTAAATTGATTTTAATGCTTCTGAACATGAAACTCATTTTGAGGTTAAAATTCAAAGCCAAAAAATATTTGGGATTTTCATTGAATTTGAAATATAGTCAATTAGATGCCAAAAACACAAAGTTGTACGACAAAGCAATAGCTGCGCAAGATTTTCTTGTCGGGCAGCTGTAAGCATATACTTTACCCTCACGGAATGAGTTAAGTTCTAAAAATCATTTTTCAGCTGTCGGGACAATTAAAACTTGAGGTATTTTACTCCTTCACAGACAGAACAATATCACAATTTTTTATTTTTAATATTCGAATCAAATTAATCAAATAAAATCTAAATATCGATAATGAAAATAAAAAAATAAAAAATAAAAAATTTCTTACTTTCGTCTAAGCGTAAGGGTTTTGAAATTCCCATATTTTCCTTCCCCAGGCTTATAAATATATCCCTTCTTGCATGGAACTTGTGGCTATATATATATATTGTTGATTTTTTTTTTCCTTCCGTCTCTCAATGGGGCTTTTATTTTTCATAGCTATTGTTGGATATATACCAATTAATTTGACTTGAGTAGATTTTAATTTTAATATCCTAGGGTTAATTGCATAAGTCTTCCATTTCATATACTTTAATGAATATCATTTATTTGATCAATATCAATAAATTATAGTTTAATTGATATAATTTTTTTTTTTAATTCTTGAAATCGACTCTCTTTTATATAAAAATTTGTATATATATATTGCTGAACCTATTAAAAAACCCTTAAAATTGATGGATATATCTATAGATTAAAAGGGGCATAGTTCGAAAGATGTGGCATCAAAATATATTCCAAGTCTTATGTTTGAAAATCTGATTGACCTGTCAGACCCAAAATGGAGAGAGAAAAAAAAAAATCAAATCGACTAGAAAGTCACCAAGCTTGATCTGTTTGATGTGGTCAAATCTGCCGCTGGGATTATCCAGAAGTACATGAAATTCTTAATAAAATGTTATGGTTGTCGTGCGGATTCTAAAAAAATCAAAAAATAATACTTAAATTTAATAAATTCGTTCACTTAATGTATCGATCTTTTAAATTGAATTATCTTATTAAGTTTGAATCTATTACTTAAATTCATGACAAATTAATATAAAATCTTCTGAATTAACATGAAAAATAATTACTTAAAATAAGGTTACTTGATACTTAATAAGGAAAAAGAAAAGGGTTACTTGGTGTTGGAGTGAAAACTATCCGAAAGAGAAAAGAACTATCCGGTGTTCTAAAAAAGTTTAGAGTGAGAGATCTTATTGGACGTCCAACATCTCAAGAGATAGGTAATGTTACGAATTCCATATCAAATCTTAAATAAATCAAAAAATAATATTTAAATCTAATAAACATTCTCATTTAACAAAAGAAGATTTTTTGGATTAAATATTTTTATTAGATTTGAGTCATCGCTTCGATTCACGACAAAAAAACAGAAATACCGTATGCATCTAACAAATGAGACCGCACATATGTACCCAAAAAAAAAAAAAATGAGACCGCACATCCTTGAGGTAGAAAGTAGTCTTTTTTTTTTTTTTTCCTCTTTTTACTTTAGCTTTGGAATATGTCGTGAGGGACATTTTGACATAACCCTCTCTTTTTACAACGGTAATACTTGTAATAAAATATAAATAGTCGGTTTATCGATTAATTTTTAATTAAATTAAAGTCAAAACAATAGAAATTCTCTTTTTTATATCGATAACTCAATTAATCCTTTTTAAAATTTAAGATTAAAAACTAATTTGTTATCATAGAATATCTAAGGTTACCATATAAGTAGTTAAATATAATTTATATGAGTATATACCGATCAATTTTTAATAAAACTATCTATATATTTTAATTAGTATAAATAAATATTTAATTTAGAATTAAACGGGCAATGGGATGAGAAGTGAAAGAGGGAAGAGAGTTCAGTTGATAAAATGTGATATTATTTCTTTTAATTAAGATTTTAAATTTAATTTATGATTAAAGCATGCAGCATAGTATATTGGGAGAGTGATTTTTTTAAATGAATTATTATAAATTTTAAATCAAAATAATCAATGAATGACGATTCGTATAATAAAAAAAAAAAAAGAAAAAAAAGAGGAAAGTGAGTAGACCGTCCAATAAGAGTTGGGCTGGGTTGGTTTGGTGGCGGATAAATCAATTTGTTTTCCTTCGAAAAAGCAAAAAATAGATAAATTAATTAAATGTGATTAAGCAGGCGACGCGTGTTTAATATCCTTTCATTTCATTTCCTCCCCCTACTACTTTATAAGCCTCCCTTTCTCTCTCTTCTCGCCGACTCCTCTCTCTCTCTCGCTCGCTCTCTCTCTCCTTCTAACAAATTCTGTATCTCCTCTCCAGTTTTTTCTTCTCTTAATAACTCCTCGTTGTAGAGAAGCCTGAGATGGTGATTCTGCCTTACCTACTTTTTCTTCAGGTAAATAATCTTCTATTAGATTGAGCCTCCAAATCTACAATTGAACCGATTAATTACCAAATCACACACTAATCGACTAGATTAATTTGCACATAATCTTGATTCTGGTCGGAAGAATTTGCACAGAATATCTCTTGTCCAGTTCAATTATTCATGCTTTAATCTTTATCTCTCACTAATTTTCTTTTTCAGATTGAATAATTGGGTGATTTCATCATGATCTAGAGAGAGAAAGAGCATACGGGATCCGATTTCTAAAGAGAGAGAAAACGGTTAAGAAGTTGACTCTCCCCCACCCCCCTGTCTCTCTCTCTCTCATGGCGTCAACACTGATATCGAATCATCCAGTAACGAATTCCGAGAGAACACGGGACTCGAGAAAGAAGAAGAAGAAGAAGATCAACAACTCGACGAACCAAAACTCATTGAGTCAAAGCAGGAATCGTTGGAAATCCGAAAGGGAACAACAAATTTATTCCTCTAAACTCCTCCAAGCTCTTCAACAAGTCCGATTAAGTCCCTCACCGGCTTCAGCTTCGGCTTCGGCTTCGGCACCTCGCGGCGGTCGAGCCGTCCGTGAAACCGCCGACCGAGTACTAGCCGTAACTGCTAAAGGAAGAACAAGATGGAGCCGAGCCATATTGACGAATCGGCTCAAGCTGAAGTTCACGAAGCACAAGAGGCAAAGAGTGTCGGCGGCTGCTGCCGGGAGTATCCGGTCGTCGAAGAAGCCGAGGTTGAGTATTTGGAGGTTGAAGGGGAAGAATTTACCGGCTCTGCGAAGGAAGGTGAGGGTTTTGGGACGGTTAGTTCCCGGCTGCAAAAAGGAACCTTTACCGGTGATTCTTGAAGAAGCAACTGACTATATTTCGGCACTTGAGATGCAAATTAGGGCCATGACTGCTCTCACTAATCTTCTCTCTGGAGCTACCACCTCTGCTCCTCCTCCTAGTTAATCTCTCAATCTCTCTCCCTCTCTCTTGTTTGATTAAATTCTCTCTCTGCTTTTTTCTTCTTTTGTTCGTGAAGCCTTTTTTCTTTCCTTTTTTTTTCTCATGTTAAATACATGCCTTTCTTTTTTTCTTTCTCTTGATCATTTTTAAGTCTTATCTCGATAATTATAAATTTTTGTTCCTAATAAAATAATTAAATGCAAATCATATCTTCGTTATAGTGTATAGCTAAAAGTTGATTTTTCTGCTAAAATTATAGTTAGATCTGATAAATAAAAAATGTATATCAAATGTGAAGTATGAAAAACGTATATTTAGAAGAAAAGTTATGAAATAAATAATTTTTAAATTTAAATATATATTTTTTTAAAATTTAAAGTGCAATTAAATATTATTTTTGAAGCAGAAATGCGTAATTAGATGAAAGGATGTTACCATGTTGATTGCAATTTATTTATTTATGGAGTAACTCTGATGGGAATGGAGGAAAGGGAGAGAGATATTCGAGCCAATCCGGTGGGGAAATAGAAAGTGAAGAAGGGATGATTTCAGGGTTACAATCGAACATGTTGGATATTCTCGTTGGGGTATCCCTTGTTTGGGGTCGTGTCATTTATTGTAGGACTAGCCCCACATGGTCAAGACCTACCCTTCGGTCTCTCTCAATCAATTTCTGAATCTAATTATCCACATTTCAATTTTGTGTCAATTTATCAAACCCCTTTTAATTTTTTTTGGTGTCCCCAAAAAGAAAGAGGGCAATCTCTAAGGTTCGGGTTATACCCAAAATCACTACTTTTCACTCGTAGCTTTGGAATCCACGTACCTTTGGAGTCTCTATTATTGAGTTTCAGTGCTCATGGTCTGAAATTCTTTTGTTAAATTCATTGCATCTTGGTTGTAGTAGCTGTTGATGAGGACTTGAACAAGCAAAAAAGTTGGTGGGTCTCTCTTGTGAGTTTTTTAAGGGAAGAATGTTGCTTCAAGGATTTGCCAAATTGCTATGATCATTCCCCTCAAATTCTTCAACATTATACACATGTCAGTCTCCGACCCAAGTTGTACTTTGGCTTTAGAAGCACTCCTAAATTCTTCTAAACATCTAAAGCCCTTTAAAATGTGATAAAATTTAATTTTAAATAATAATAATATTTTACCAACTAAATTATTAAATATTTAATAATCAAAAAACTCATAAATTCTATAATTACAATCACCAAGAATATTTTATTAATTTATTAAATTTAAATTAAAATTTAAAATAATTATTAGATATTGATAATTTATTAAAAAATACGTCGTCGCGTTTAGCAGTGGTTTCTGAGCGAAAGGTGGCAGTCACTCCGTTTTTTTTTTCCACGGCCATTTAGCGGTAGAGATGTCTGCCTTAAATTTAGTATGCGATTTTGAGGAAGAAGTGCAACTCCCAATTGATGGTCATTATGACACATCGAGACTTAAAGCACCGAACCTCACCGTGGCTGAGCACTTGCGACCCCATGAGATTTGGGGAAGAAAATAAAGCAAAACGACGAACCTTTTCGCATAATTTCGAGTGATGATGATCCTACACTCCTCCCATATTTTAGCCCCAAATACATTCATACCCATAACACATGAAATTCAAAAACAAATAAACAATGGATGTATCCTATAGATAGACAAAAATAATAATATATAATTTTTAACGATACGAACGATAATATTATAATTTTTATCTTTTAATGTTACTTTATCTTTATAGTTTTATCATGATATTAAAGAATTGTAGTATCAATAATTAATCAATTTAATAAATAAAAGTGTTAAATTTTTTAACTAAATTTTGAATTCAAAATTTGATAATAGAAAAAATTATATTAATAGAATTGTCATTTAAAATGAACACGATAAATATTCGAAATGAATTAGTCGGTAAATATTTAATATTAAAAATAATAAAGAATAGTAATGTACTCTTCATAATTCAATTGTCGAAAGGGATTTTCTTTGTAGTGATTTTCTTTATATATTGAATAAATTTTATATATTTATTTTTTCACAAATTTAAATTATGTAGGTCATGAATAATGTAGTGACAGCCCTAGTAATGATAAATTCAAATTTTATTTAATAATTATAATTTGAATCAAATATTCTCCGGCAAATGAAGGTGTAATGATTTTTTTTTAATAAATTATTAAGTTACACATAAAAAAGAATACGACTGTCCTTTCTCATAAAGCTTCAAATTTTAATATAAGTCATATTTGAATCCAAAAATACTTTTTTACTCGAAGAAAAAAGAATTACTAAACCTATAAAACTAGAGTAGTCTCTTGGGAAGTGGGGAGTCTTGAAGTTGGCTGCATGTGCAAACCCAAGCATTAATAGACAACTGGGGGGGGTACACATCATGTGACTTGCTGTCCCCACAAATTTTTAAGTGCATTCGCAGGTCACATTCTCACACAACCCCGCCTTTTAAGTTGTTTTGTGTGGACAGCATGTGAAATTTATGCCACCCCATTAATGACAGTGCTATTCAAAGTTTCAGTTACCCCATGGCCTTGCTAATTATAAGGGACTAACATCTGTGCCAAAAATCAAAAATGCCTCTCTCTCTCTCTCTCTCTCTCTCTCTCTCTCTCTCTTTCTCCCCCCCCCCCTTGTTTCTTAAGACAAAACCAAAGAAGTATAGGTCACTCTCACCTCTATAGAAAGAGAGAGAGAAGAGAGAGAATAGAGGGGTTAAGAAGGAGAAGAGACC
The DNA here is from genome assembly GCA_033439265.1 of Dillenia suffruticosa. Lineage (NCBI taxonomy): Eukaryota > Viridiplantae > Streptophyta > Magnoliopsida > Dilleniales > Dilleniaceae > Dillenia > Dillenia suffruticosa. Next base: position 19,505,932 of record JAVTVX010000011.1, read on the forward strand.
CTCCAAAGTTGTCTGTTTTTCAATGGGGGACAGCGCCATTAGATTCGAGAGAGAGAGAGAGAGAGAGAGAGAGGCACACGAGTGCCTTGATCACTGTCATTGAATAGTTTTTGAGGGAAGTGACATTCGATGATTGAGCCCTTGAACACACACACACACACACACACACACACACACACACGAGAATAAGGACCACAGATCAGACCAGAAACTTCACATGGTTCCATGTGGGTTATTTAACCTCTTCCCTCTCTCCTCTCTAAAACCATTTTTTTGTTTTTTTTTGGGGTGGGGGGTGTTTCCCTGAAATATTATTTCCTTCCGATGATTAATTTCCTCCAAGTTTATTCATAAGTATTTTTAATTTTCAGTTTAAGATAGTATTTAGTTTAAAGTATAAAATAAAAATAATAGACACAAAATAAAAAATAGTTATATAAAGATTATAGTAAAATTAAAAATTGTCTTCGTCAGGATATAGGGATAGAGGTGGGAAATTTATTTCATTTTTTTTCTATTTCACTATAATATATTTTTAAAATTTTTATTCTGTCCCCTTTGTCGTATCTTAGCTATTCTTGTGCTCCAAACAAAATAAGTTTTTTTTTTTTTTTTTTTTGTTTAATACGGAGACAAGAGTATTGAACGTTGGTGTATTGAAGGTTAGTACGAATCACTTGTCTTAAAAGACTTCTAATACACTAATAATCAAATTTTCCTAGTACAATTTTGAGACAATGGTGTACAATTCAAGCGCGCACCATTGACAAGCTGTTCAGAAAAATACATAATCGAAGTTGTTTTTTGACCATCAATTTACAAAATAATTCAATTATGAAAAAGTTTAACGTCGAACGAAGGAGATGATGATGTGTGTTAAGTCTGAATTGTCTAAATGAAAATGTGATTGTTCGTGTTTTTTTATTTTTATAATTAAATCTGTTTCGAGTGGGTTGCATCTCGGCAAAGGTTATCTTATCGGACAATCATCTTTGAATTCAATGTGGGTCCCCTCTAGAGGATAATGTGAGTAAAAAGAACAACAATTTGAGACCTAATTATAATGGTTAATGATGATGATGTTGTTGTTTAAGGTTTTTAAGAGTTTAGTATTGGAGGGCAAGTTTTCATCATTCCAATAGTTGTCATTTCCCTTTCTCCTTTTTACTAATAAATAAACTAACTAATTACAACTACTAAACAACACACAAACTCACTCTACAAATTCCTCAATCTTCACAAAAGTTATTTTTAGTCAAGAAAAGATTTTCTTACTTCCTAGGATTTTGATTTTTGTGTTGCAAAATACTATCTAATTGCAAGCATTATCTAGAATAATGTCGGTAAAATCAACTGAGTCAAATATTAAAAAGATCGAGTTTCACGTGTTAGTTTATTTCGGTATTTTTTGAATTTTTTATTAATTTAAACGTATTTTGATTAATTTAAAATTATTCAAAATTTTTAATTTTTAATGATATGTATTATCATATAAAATTGGTCTATTTATCCTTTAATTTATTTAGATTATATAGCATTGCTCCAACAAAGATGGTTTTCTACAATACCCACACACAAAAACAATGCTTTTGGCACATATGACAAATCCTTGTTTCAAGGGCTCATATTGCAAATCAAAATCCTAATTAATTCAAATCCTCACTTTTCAATTCATTGACATATATTTTTCTTGCTAAATCAAAAAAGAGCGATGAACATAATTTTATTTTAAAATATTATAATAAAAATATTAATTTATTATAAAAATATTTAATTTGGATCGCCCTCGAAATATCATCGAATCCTTGATAGCTGGTGAAGAAGTTTAGTTGTCACAACTTCTTGAGATATGAATGGACCACAATGATTCTCATCTCAAACGTTTTGGTACACCCAACGCCACTGATCTCCACATCAAAAAGGGCATTTAGGCACAATGGCACACCCTATGAGATAAACCCCTCAACTCAATCAAGTCTCAATTAATAAACAATCAACCGATTAGCCAATTATTAGAATAATTAATAATCAACCAAAATTATTCGATGCTTTGGATAAAGTGCCATGCCAGCCCATGATGTGCTTAGCCAAAACATTACGGAATCCCCCCGTGGGTGTGGAGGAGAATGATTGTGGGGCTACATGTCTCATATGGCATGAATTGTGCGATGTAGAGTTAAGAGGGGAGGGGGCGGAGCCTATGTTACATCAAGTGCCATTTGTATTGTATCATTTGGGCTTTTTAACAATAGACGTGATTTGGCCTAAGAAGAATCATACACCTAATTAATATGCTTTCGTGCTCTATCATCTTTCCCTTTTCTTTTATTTTTTTTCTTATTATCGAGAGAAAAATCAAGAAAAAATAAGAATCTTAACACGACTCTTAAATTAAAGGAAAAATTTTTAATATCATTTGATCCAAAAACCCTTTATCATTATCTTTCTTTTTAGTACATGTCTCATATGGCATGAATTGTGAGATCTAGAGTTAAGAGTGGTAGAGCCTAGGTTACATCAAGTGCCATTTGTGTTATATCATTTGGGCTTTTTAACAATAGATATGCTTTGGCTTAAGAAGAATCATACACCTAATTAATATGCTTTTGTGCTCTATTAGCTTTCTCTTCACTTTTTTCTATCACCATCGAAAAAAAATAAGAATTTTAATTCGAATTTTAAATTAAAAGAAAAATTTTTTATAGTATTGGATCCAAAAACCCTTCATCGTTATCTTTCTTTTTAGTACATCAATATAGTTTTCTCTTTTAGATATTACCATAATTTTATGATGACCCTTGTTCAATCTGTAAACATTGCTTGCCTCTACCAAAGCGCTATTGTAACAATAAGATATGCAAGATGATCGTCTTAATATACAACAATAACAACAATCTGAGTTTTAATCATAATATTTGAGACTGGTCATTTGAGAACTGATTATATTTATTTTCTTAAATTTTGAATTCAGCTCTTCTAATTTTTTTTTTTTTTTTAGATATGGAAACTCGAATTCGAGATATTTACAAGAAGGAGAAGGAAGGATATCAGTTCAGCTTGAACTCATTGGCTGAGTTTGGCTTTGCTACACATAATACCAAGGTACCCTGTTAATATATAACCAAGAAAGGGGAAAATGGTAGGAGGAAAATGGATTCTAAATGACTTCATTTATGCTAATTTTCATGGAATGGTAGTTGATTGAGCAAACTAAGAGTCATATTCTTATTTTCTACTTTGTTGTTGGGCCTTTATATTTAAGGGCAGTGGTCTTAAAAAGCTTCTTACAGCTTTCCTACCGTAAGCATATCTGAATTAATTCTCTTAAATAAAGGGTGAGTCCAATAAGTTCACCAGAGACACCATTAATAGGAATTCCAAAAGTTGAAAACTGTACATACTTTTAGAAGTTGCACATGGGTCATCTTCCCCTTCACATGGCTTAGGTAAGTGAAAGTCATTCTTTTTTCTTCTCCTCGAATTTAGGAATTATTGCAATATGGGTATATTTACCTTTCTTTCTGATATGTAATTCTATTTTTTTTTATCGATCAGTATTTGGATTTTATCTTACTAATTAAATCTGAATACCGTGAGATCCATATGGGGTTGACTTTTCCAAATCCTATTTCTTTATTTTTATGACTTAAATCCGAGAACTATGATTTAGAGCATGTAGTGTACTATTGCACTCACAGGAGTAGTGTATGTAATGCTATTAATTCTTGTAACTATGTGCTCATTTCACACTCGCCTTGGACAAAATGGTAAGAGATATTCATCCAATTCAAGTTTGGTTATGTCAAGGGTAAACATGCAAGAGAAGGGATTCGTACGAGATCAGCAACGAAATTAGAAATTTATATTAGAATACAAAATAGAATATGTATTTTAAATTAAAATTCTAGGAAGATATGGATTATAATTTTATGTAAAATAAATAAAATTATGAATTATAATTTTTAAATTTTTTCTCTTAAAAATCTTAAAGGCCACTACGTCCTTTCTTCGCCCTTGGGACCGTGTAATATCGAAGGAGTTATCCTTCATTGTTTTGCTATAAATCTTTTATATTTTTTCACATATTATATACAACATTTAAGCATCTTTTAATCAAATATCGTACTAAATTATTATATATTTAAAATTCAAAATTCATAAACTCGTTTGAAATTGCAGTTCGAAAGATACAATTGACAATTTGTAAAAAAAAATTCTTGCCTTGAAGGTAGCTAATCTAGCCTCATTTTATTGGGGTGAATTTTTGGGAGCCAAGGGGCTTATTTGGAGAAAATTTTCTCTGTATTTTAATTAATAATATTTTTAATTAAATTAACAATTTTTAACAAAAAACATAGATTAAAAATAAATGCATAAAATAGATAAAATTACTATATTAATAAATTTTTATTTTGAAAAATTATTTATGATATTTAATTAAATTTAATCTAATTATTAATTTTTTTAAGTAAAAAGCGAGACCCTATCTGGGGGTGAGTGAGTGACCGAAGAAAGGAACCCTTAAGCCCCTTTGATGGCTGTTGACTCGGCACTGATCCTGAAAACATGAGGCAAACCCAAATGACCAAAATCATTAGCCACATGTGACATGTCATGTTGCACTCCAACATTTAAAGAGATACGCAGTGTGTCTTTTTTGCCCCATCATAAGCTAACCCTCCTAGCACCTACCCCTCTTTCCTTTTCAATTTTCAAATTTTCTTTTCTTCCTTTGCTTTCTTTTATTGGTTGTGCAAACCATGTGAAGACAACAACAAAAGCCCTAGAAAAAGAAAAGGGGTTCCTCCTCCAAATTCTCTCTCTCTCTCTCTCTTTTAATATATTGCTAAGTTTAGGGTACTAAAGTTTTGAGACCACATGGAGGGGTCATGACTTTGTCCCAATAAACTCCAAAACAAAAGTAAAAGATGGTAGGAGAAAAAGGAAAAAAAAGGAAAAATAAATAAATAAATAAATAAATAAATAAAAGAAAGAGAAAGCTTGTTTAGGTTTTGCAAAGCACTTGGTGGTCACCACCAGTGAAAGGGAAGCGTTCATAATCCCAACCTGGCACATAAAAATGGGCACTATTGATTCGTCCTCTTCCATTAGGACAAAAATAGTTATTAGTTAAAGCCATTAGGGTGGTTTTCAATAGCACGCGAAGTGCTTTTCCTTGCCATACAAAATTTTTGTTGAATAAGCATCTCCTTTTCTCCCTTTAATTATTTTTGTAGATATATTTTATTATTTGTTTTGAATAAAGGATAGAATTATTGTAAAGAAAGGGAACACATTTTAGGCTTAAAAAACATAAATTCTAATAAAAAATAATCAAATCAAGATTATAAGTATAAATCCCTTATGATCAAATATATTATAATAAGAAGATATCAACAGAAAGTTGATTTAATAGAAAAAAATTGTAATTCCTTAATCAAGATTCGGATTTGAATCTTGAGAATAAAAATAATTACGTTGAAAGAACTCTTCCTTAAAAAGGTCCAACAATAGGTCGGGTCTGATTAGTTAAAATATGTCTTCAAATACAGATCGGTCTGAGTACCCAAAAAAAAGAAAACAATCTAGATATGAAAATATTAATTACATCTTGAATATAAGCGAAAATTATCTAACCGGAGACAAGGTGATGAGTAAAAAATTAACCAAATAGCTTACTCGGATGAAATATATATATATTTTTTGTATGCTCTAATTTATTGGGTCATTACACAAAAAATATATAATTTAATTTATAAAATTATACTATGACTGTACCAGCAAAATCGGAATCAAAATAAGTCTAATTATACTAAGTTGTAGGGTAAGAAAATGCCTTGCTTATTTCAAACCACACGTGAAGGAAAAAGATACTTAAAACCTAACATCCCTAATATTAGAAAAATGAGTTTTCAATACATAGACCTATATTTTAGACTTTGAAATATGAAATTAATGGAATATTAGGACCACATGAAAATTGGAAGGATTTTCTAAACCTCAACAAACCCACCATGTAGCAGGTTGCGAAGCAAACTTCAATCCCTCAAAGTCACATTGTGCATAACACTTTTAATTATGATTTTGTCTGATATCATTTTTACTGATTATCTTTACTGATTATCGATGAATTATATTCAACTGTTATCATTCTTTTTTTTTTTTTTTAGAGGTTTTCGGATCTCTCCTATGTCTATATATATAAAAAAAATATTATTTTCACTATTTTTTTTCTTTGTATATCAAGTTGAGGAGGAGGGGGGGTTTGAGATAATTGAGTTCTAGATTTCTTGGATTCTTTTCGAATGAAACCAATAAACAAAGCAGATTCTTTCTGTGGCTTTTGATTTAGGTTTTGAGGTAGCCCAAAACTCATAGGGGGAGGAAGAGCATGTTCTGACACGAAATCCAGTAGTTGTTGTTGTTGTTGGGTTGTATATTCTGATTTTCTTTTTACGTGACACTGTCACAATCTTTCGGTGAAAAAGAAAAGGATGGGTTTTCACCCAAAAAAAAAAAAAAAAAAAAAAAGGAAAAAGATGGGAGGCCTAGCACTGACTTATTCCTAATTAATGCACAGAAATATGCGGTGGGGACCTTTGCCCTTTGCCCCCAGTATTACCAGTTTCAGCCATCCTTTTATTGCTAACCTTGTAGTTTCAAGAGAGATGAATATTTCCTTTTACATGTTAAGGTTTTATGGCACTTAGATGGCACTTACATAACTTTAGAGAGAGATAGAGAAAGTTGGTCCAGTGAAAAATACCTTAATCTCTTATTTAAGATTCAATCGGATTCAAATTTTAAAAATAAAAAGAATTACGTTAATAAGGGTTCGATAATAATTGAATCGAATTAATCAAAATATGATTTCAAATATTAATCAGTCCCAATAAAAAGAGAGACTTAGCATAATAACGGTGTTTAATATCCTTAACCTAAGGTTTTGTCGGCCCAATTAAAGGTTTTAAGAAACAGAGGAAACATTCGTGGGGTGGGGGACGATGTTTAAACTTGTTTAGGAGTCCAAGTGTTGCCATCGCAATTGCCCTCCCAGGGGCCACTAAAGACTTACATTGGAAGAAAAAACAAATAGAGAGTTTGTTAGTTCAATCATCACGAGAACAACGTTAAAAATTTATATTAAATGAAATAAAAAATAAAAAACATTTGAAATTATAATTTTAAGATGAAATATACTATAAATTTTAATAGAGTAAATAATATTTAACTTATAATATTTTTAAATTTAAATACATAAATTTCATATTTTAAAATTTTAGATCGATTGTTCGTTTTGTCGATTCCCTTCGACCCAACTACAATATATTTTTTCCATTGAAAATGATTTTTCTTCTTGAAAAAGGTGTGTAGCAAATTTAGTTGCAAAAAGATATTAGTAGAATAGAACAGATTTTAATCAAATTACAGAATAAATTATGAATTCAGAAAAATACAATTTTAACGTCACTCGACTTCTATTTTGTTTTATTTTATTTTATATGTAATATTTTTTAATTAAATTTTTTTCCAAAAAATATAAATTTTGCAAGTTAAATTACATAACTTCTTTATACTAAAAAATCATGCTTATACTGAATAGAACGGATTCGTATTATAAAAAAAAAAAAAAAGAAAAAAGGAAAAGAAAAAAACGACAACAAGATGAGGAAACATCATTTTTTTTTTCCTTAACAAAAATTGATTTTCCCAGGCTGTCCTAAATTCACCATTCAACTAATTGTTTGTTTGATGACATTGATGTAGAGCCATTTTCATATGTTTGAATTTGAATTTTTTCATTAATGTCAATCAAACATTATTTCAATGCACACCCACATGCATGATCAAAATATCTTCCAACTTTCCAAATCTCTCAATCACCATCAAAATCAAATCAGAGAATAGTAGATTTTTTCTCTCAAGGCACTTTATTAGATGAGACTTAGCAGTCTAATGACCCTTCAATTTCCCACTAAGCCTACCTTAGACATTTAGACGCCTCACCTACTAATAGAAATCTCTTCGTGTCTTAAAATCTTTTATGCATATGCATAAGGCATCCCCTGGCTTAGAGGGTTTTGATTTAAAATTAAAAAAGATAATATTAGAAGATTTCTCTTAAATTGAATTCAATAATATTCGAATAGAATTAGTCAGAATATGATTTTGGATATTGATCGGTTATAAAAAAAAAAAAAAAAAAAAAGAGTTATGAACGTGATTAGCCTAATAATTTTTTATTTTTTTTTTATTCGTCACCTAATAAATACTACTGGCTAATATGCTTGTTTGCTTCGATTTTAAGCTGTTCTTAGGTAGCCACAATCCCACTCTAGGGTCCATTAATTGGACACTTGCTACCGCCCAATTGACATTATTTCAGTGCTGTCTAGCTAGGTAGCTATAAATTATTGTATAAAGAGATATTCATAGAATCCCAGCTGCAGCCCCAGCTGGAAATGCTTCATTATTTGTAGCTAGCCAAGATTTTTTTTTTTTAAATTCAATTTTGGAGTTTTATTTATTTATTTATTTATTTATTTATTTATTTATTCAATTTTGAATCAGAAGAGTGAGAATGGCCGACTAATATTAGGTCTATAGACATAATTATAAGAGTATTTACTAATTAAAATATTTGACTAGAATCATAGAAAGCGATCTTATTATTACAGTATTATTAAAATAACAAATATGCTGAATACTTTCTTTTTTTTTTTTAATGAAATTAGTTCAAAACTTACAACTGAACTGAGTTTATTTAATTATTATTAATTTTAAAACTTATTCATTTTAAGCTCGTTACCCCCTTAAAATTTTAATAAAATGATTTTATGGTTATAATATTAAAAATTGTAAGATCAAGTATTGTGTGTGGAAAAAAAAAAAAAAGAGCTCTCTAAAACAGAGCAAAGAAATTACATCTTTTATTTTTTTTTCGTTTTCTAAAATAATAAACTAAAATATTGTTATATATTGCTCTTAAATATGAATTTCTGTCATCCCTCCTACCGTGCTGTTGTAAGGATAGACATTATTTTGGGAATAGAAAAACAAACACCAAAAGAATCAATATTTAAATTAAATCACATAATACTAATTGAGTTAATTCAATAATCCGAATACCGGTCGGTCAAGATAAAAAAATAGATATTATTTTTATCAAATGTCCCTAAAAGCAAAATAATTTGAAATGGCCTATGATAGGATAAGACGTTAGATTTCTTAACCAAATTTCATATTTGAAATTTGAGAATGAAATAGAACCTCCACAAATACTTGAATTGGATTAATCATCGTATCGGTTTAGATACTAATCAGGGAACCAAAAAAGAAAAGAAAAGAAATTGCCTATATAGGCCATCAAATGAAGTTATAGTAATTTAATTTTAATTAAAAAAATCTGACTAACAAACAAAGACCAAGTCCAAATTCACCCAAAAAAAAAGACCAAGTCCAAAATTAACTTCATTGGACCTAACTTTGAGGTTCCCTTTAGGCCCAAGTTCAATAGGCATGGAAGGGAATAACGGCCCCACGGCATGAAATTCTATTTGGAGCCCAAAAAAGAACAGGAAATTATGATTAACTCGCATGTGCAGTACCATAATTCACTGCAATATAAAACCAAATACATATGACTAAAAATATGTTTCTGATGGCTCCCATGTGCCTGAAGCCGCAGGTTCAAAAAGTGTGGCACTATGTACGATTTGCCTGATGAATCCAAAACTATGCCGTAAAATCAAAAGATTCTAGCAATCAGCATTCAGTAGCAGCAATAAAATGAGAGAAATGGATGCCTTTAAAAAGCCCTTCGCTATGCACAACAAGCAAATAACCAAAAGACATTTGGAAATGGTGAATGTGATTCGATGCATGAACTTGGGATGAAAAATCCTAGAACCCAATTAAAATCAAGAAGAAATGAACCCTTATCATTAACAAATAAGGATAAATGTAACCTAACAATCATACCATATAAAATACTAGTTAGGTCATCACATGGATGTGGCTAAACACTATGAACTAGGAGAGAGAGGTGACTGAGAGAGAAACTCCAATTTGGGACTGAATATGCATTGAATTTGGAAAAGGAGGAGGAATAATCCAGGGTGTTTTGATGAGATGGGAAGATGAGAAGGAAGGTATAGTAGTACTAAGATGTGTTGGGGGGGTAAGAGGTTATGTGTTTGCGCGGAATCATGTTATAGAGCATGTGCAATTGAGTTGGAGGGACATGACTCATGCAACAAGCAAAAGCCCATGGAGTGGGACACCCTTTGTTCTCCCCATGCTCTTGGAGTGCTTGATAAGAACTTGAATGTGGACCCTTTTGTCTTTCATTATCCCTAAAACTCTCACCCACCATTTTTTTTCTCTTTGGTTCTCTATATATAAAAGGGTCTTGAAATCTGTATTGCGTATTCTTCTAGCTTTTGCAGCCAAAGTGAAGGGTATGATCCTAAAAGATAAGGAAATGTGCAGATCTTCAAATGGAGCTACCAAGAGAAGAGTTAAAGGGAAACACATTATCAAGTGTGCACGTAGGACTAGAAGGAAAATGCTGATGAAAAGGAGGGGCTCTAGAGGTCTTCAAATGATATTGGGAGGACGGTCCTCAAAAAGCTTGTGCCAAATGGAGAGTCAATGGACTTAAATGGGCTTTTGAAAGAAACAGTTGACTATGTTAAGTGCTTTTCGCTATGCATTCATCACACGGCTGCGTGAAATGAGAGTGAAGATTATGCAATTTATGGTAGAAGTACTCTCAGGACCTTGTATATGACTGATTCCTTCCTTCTTGGAAGCTCTGAAGCACTATCATGTTCACCTCCCTCTCTGTTTGTGTAAAATCCATTTTTTATTTATTATTTTTAGAAAATAGAATGAGTTATTAGTTTGTTTTGAAACTTAAAAATAAAAAAGACTATACTAAGAGAACAATCCCCTAAATAGAATTTTCACAAATACTCGAATCGAATTAATCAGAATATCATTACAGATATCGATGGTCTAGGACTCTTGGTTAGGTTCTGTCATGTTTGGGCCACGACCAACTACAGTAACACAAAGGCCACGACTATCAGTACCAAAAAAAAAAGGCCACGACTAGCCACTTACCCAAACCCAGCCAAAGCATGGGCTGAATTGGGCTAAGCAGTGATTACATAGCCATACACTATAGCTAGCCATGGTTTGGGCCAAGACTAAGAACAGTAACACAAGGTCACGACTAGCCACTTACGTAAGCCGAACCAAAGAATGAGTTGGATTGGGCTAACCAGTGATTGAATAGTAATACTACTATGTATTTGGATCCACCATTTCCAGTTTGAGTGGTATCGATCCCCGTGTAGATCCTTGTATTATTTGAAACTCAAAAACTTATGAGGCGAAAAATTAAAATTTTCAATACAAATTCGTATAAAATCACTTCAAGATTCATGTAATTCAATGTAATAAGCATAAAGCTCATTTAACCATCCATAAATTAATAAGAAAACATGTGTTGGCATAAATATTGGGTGTGGGTCAAGACCAAGAAGAGTAACACAACGGTCAAGATTGGACTCAACCTCAACCGAATAATGAGTTAGATTGGGTTAAGCAATGATTAAATTATAATACTGATATATATGCAAAATAAATCAACTAAAAATTTAGACTTTGAGAGGGGATATAGTAGTAGGCCCATATCATAATCAATATTTTCAGTTGTTTTTTCAACTTGGGATAAAATTTCCCTATGAGCAAAATAAAGCTTAAGCACAAATTCATTAGGTATCAATGGATAATTGATCTAATAGGTAAGGATATTAGATTTTATAATCAAATTTGGAGTTTAAAATCTAGGAATGGAAAAGATTATATTGGAAGAGCTCACCCTAAATTGGGTCCAATAACACCCGAATCGAATTAATTAGAATATAGTTTCAAATACCGATCGGTAATAAAAAAAAAATGATTAGGCACTTTGGGCCGGGCCTGAAGGGCTGCTGAGCCCATGATCTCACTCTTCCCAACTAATTGAAACGCTGCGTTTCACCGACTTATTTTGCATCCCAAATTAGCAAACCGACGTCGTTTTGACGAAACGAAGACTCGTACTTGCGCACCGCAACCGATCCACCTTTTTTTTTTTTTTTTGTCCCTCTTTTTCGCTCAGCAGCAAACTCAGAAATCTCGGAGGCTGTAAATCTTTGAAGCTCTCACAAATATTAATGGCGTCATCATCCTCATCGTCATCAGCATCAACAGCAACAGAGAGAAGAGGAATACCAGCAGCTGCATTCATAGAAGACGTAGAAACTTACCTCAGTCAGTCCGGTCTAGATGTCAACACTTCTCTCGCTTTCCTCCAAGAAAGGTTAACTTCCAAATCCCACTTCTCTCGATTATGCTCATTTATTTGTTTATTTTTTAGAATCTGGGTTTAGTTCAAAGTTCATTTTGTTCATTTTTTAAGGTAAAGAAAAAAAATGAAAGTTTGATCTTTTAATTGTTTTTTGTGCTTCTTAAGATTCAAATGGACGCTGTATGGCGGAATCATTAAAAGATACGACCTTTTTCTTTGCCCTAAATCTCTCTTCAAGCTTTGAATATGTGATAGCTAAGGCAATTTGAATTATGAATCAAGACCTAAATGATATGATAACTCAGCATATATTGTGTGTTTTTGATAAACTATTGTTTTGTTCTAGCGCCAAAGCCAAAAATTTATATAGGGGCCAAGTACAATATGTATTAGGAGTTACACTTTTTGGGGGCAGGGATTATAGTTTTGAGGGGAGCAAATAAAATTTAGGGTTCTAATTTTTGAATATATATATATGTATGTATGTATTTATATATATGTTTTTCATAAAAAATTGGGGGCTTACATTATAATTTTTTGGGGGGTTTTGAAATTTTATATATATATATATATATTTCTTAAAATTTGGGTGGTGGGGATGGTGGGTTGCTCCCTGCCATCTCCCTTTCGCCTCTGAACCCTGATATTGTGCTGAGTAACGAACCTCAAGTTTTGAACTCTGGACAATCATAAGTATAAAATGGCATTGTAAATTTATAATGGACTTTGGATTTTCAATTGCCTAGTCAGAAAATCCTAGAAAAAGGGGATGTTTGTGCAGACCGCAGAGATTGGCTGTTTTTTTTAATGACTATCGATATTTTTCATTGTTTGTAATGTTGTGATCAATTACGTAGTCAGAAATCCTAGGAAAAGGGGATGGTTGTGCAGACTGCAGCGATTGGCAGTTTTTTTTTTAATGACTATTGTTATTGTTCATTATTTGCAATGTTGTGATTTTTACTGTTTTCTTGTTTCATCTACTCTATCATGGTAAAAAAAAAAGACCTGTGATAGTATGCTTCTTAGAGAGTGAGAGGTAAATTACACATCAAATAAATAGTGCAGAAGTGATTTGTCACCCATCAAGTTAATCTTTTGGCTGAAATCTTAGCATTTAACTGAGTACACATGCACTGAATAACTCCTTAGTATCCTGCGGATGCGATTTCTGACAGATCATTTTGCTTGTGTGTACCTAGCTATTTCAGTTTAATCTTTCTCCATCATAATTTTTTGAAAGTAAAAAAAGCTACTCATTCTTCTCTCTCTTTCTCTCTCTCCCTCGGTGAGGATGAGAACTAACTCTACAATAATTTTGCTGTTGTAAGATGCACCTCATTCTGGTCTATATTTAGCATTCTCGACTCAAAGCTCAGCTTGAGGAACTCTCTTCCTTTATGAATGCATTACCTACATTCATGTTGTACATGTACCAACTGGCCACTAGAGTGTTTCTACTGAAGTGCATGTCTAACTACTTCTTATCATAGCTTTTGTCGACCATTTTACTTACCGAAGCTCAGTATATAAGGAACGAATACTTTTTCTGGTTCTAAGACTTACCTTAACGTCTTCTAAAAGCCATTATTTGAGTACTCTGCTTTGTGCCCTACAAGGATCACACTAGAAGAAGTTTAATTCTTTCATGCTAGAGATAGAGGCTTTCTTGTTAGATGTTTAACAAGAAGAATTTTTGTTGTAAGGACACTGTGTCTTGTCTTTACTTTCAAATCAAAGGACTTCACCTACTCTCTTTGACAATGTAGGTTTCTGCACTATTATGTAATACTACCTTAATTTTTGCAGACTTCAGCAATACAAATTGGTTGAGATGAAACTTCTTGCGCAGCAAAGAGATCTCCAGGTCTGGTTCTAGTTCTTGTTAGTTTATAGCAGGTTGATTTTTCTTTTCTTTTTTTTTTAATTCCTTTAATGGATTTTGAAGTCCTGAGTTGTACATCCCTGACACAGCAGCCTTTTCAACTTCGTTTTAGATTATCTTTCAAGCCTGTATCTACATCTCTGTAATCTGAGTCATGGTTTTGTTTATTGTGTGCATCAGGCTAAGATCCCTGATATTGTGAAGTGCTTAGATGTGGTGGCAACTTTGGAAGCTAAGAAGGGTACTGGTGAGGTTCGTCTTTGTGTTGCTATTGCATTTTTGTACATGTTTGTTAGAAGTGACAAATGACTCCCTTGCAATATGATTTGGAAATAATAAATGCACAATTCCAAACTATTAGTGTACTGTTTCATTGAGGCAGCAAGAAGTTTTGTTGTCTCACCCATAAATTGATCTCTCGTAAGAGGATCTTTTGAGGAAAGACAAAAAAATTTTAAACTCATGCCCAGTTAAGTTTGTATGCTCGTATGTGCCTGCTTCCTTCAAAATGGAGATACTTACAAAGATCAACCTAACTAAAGAGTGATAGCAAATGCTAATATATTCTATGCAAGTTCTTGCATCAGGTAATAAAACTTTCAGCTAATGTGCATAGGAAGAATATGAAACTTTGATGCAAATTGATCTTTCCTAATATTTTCTTTCCAGATCTCAGGCGACCCTCTGATCTACCCTCAGATCTAATTTGCCTTCGGCCCAGATCTACCTCTCCCCCTCTCTCTCCCTCCCGCCCCCTTACCTTGCTGATTCCGACGATACCTCTCTCTCCCTCTATGCCCCTGACCGTAACCCTCCCTCTCTACCTCCAGCCCAAGATCTACCCTCTCTCTCTCTCTCTCTCTCCCCCTCCTCTCCTTGCTGACCCGATGATACCTCTGACTGTAACCTTTTCTCTCTGCCTCCGACTATAATCCTCTCTCTCTCTCTCTCCCGACAATACCATGGCTTCCTATCTCTCTCCCTCCCTCTCTCCTCGCTGACCCGGTGGTACCATCCGACCCTCTGCCTTCGACTGTTCTCTCTGTCTCTCCCTCTCCCTCTCTCTATCTCTGCCTCCACTATTAGTATAATAATTGTTATCATTATTATTATTATTACTACAACTATTACATTATTATTATTAATATTATTACTAGTATCATTACTATTAGTAATATTATTAATATTATTAATATAACGTATGTAACTATGAATTTAAAGTTAACAAAATTTAAAATATTTTAAACTTATAACTGTATAATTGTAATATAAAAGTTATTATTTTTATTGTTAGTGTGTACACGTAAATTTTTATTCGTTTTATATATTATTCTTTGAAAAATTCTGTCACAACCAGTCCCAAGCTCGGATTCCCAAGTTCAGATAAAAGAGTAGGGTTGTGGTAGATCGACAGTCAGCATAAAATCTTTTGTTAAAATGAAACAATGAAAGACAAATATATGAAAACTTTTGGGGCGTTTCGCCCTCAGCGATGTGCTATATCGGATCCCGAGTGAAGTGACAAGTTAGCAAGGGACTCTAGTGTGCGGGTAAATAAGTTAGTCCACAAAGATAGAATTCGTCTAACCACTTGGAACATAAGATGCTTAACCGACAAGTTTGGAGAGATAGAAAAAATAATGATTAAACAAAAAATTAATATTATGTGTCTCCAAGAAACTAAATGGGTGGGGAGAAGATTAAAGTAGTAGAGTCTTATAGCCATAAATTTTGGTATATAGGTAGGGATAAAACTAAGAATGAGGTAAAAATAATTGTACATAAAAATCTACAAAATGATGTAGTAGAGATAATGAGGAATGGAGATAGAATTATACTTGTTAAGTTAGTTAATGGTGAAAACGTAATTAATGTAGTCAGTGTATATGCGCCTCAAATAGCTATAAATGCAATTAGTAAAAAGCAATTTTTTGAAGATTTAGATGAGTTTATACAAGACATACCTAGTGGAGAGAAATTATTTATTGGAGGAGAGATAAATGAACATGTAACAGAGAATAACGAGAGATTCGAAATCGTACATGGAAATTTCGGTTTTGGTAGTTGGAATGAGGCGGGAGGTATTATTTTAGAGTTTGTCACAGTATTGGATTTGGTATTCGTAAAGGCCTTCTTCAAGAAAAAAGAGTCGCACATAGTCACATATAGGAGTGGGTCGAATGCCGGCCAAATGGATTTCTTCCTTACCAGGAGGGATGACAGAATGACTTGTAAATATTGAAAGGTTATATTGGGGGAGAGTGTAACAACTAGTTTTTAATTTTAGATGTACATGTACCTAAAAGACAAAAGAAATATTATCCATTTATGGAGCCAAGAATTAAGTGATGGAATTTGAAAAAAGAAAAGATGATGACTTTTAAAGATAGATTAATTCAAGTAGCAAGTTGGTCTGCTAATGATGATTCAAAAACAATGTAGAAAGAGATATCTAATAATATTAAGAGTGTAGGTAGGGAGGTTGTATGCGTATCTAAGGGTCGGGTTCTAATAGGTAAGGAGTAATGGTGGTGGAGTGGGAAAATACAAAATGCTATTCGAACCAAACGAAAGTGTTATAGGGATCTTATAAGTAATAAAAATAGTGATATATATGAAAAATATAAAAGTACAAAAAAAGAGGTGAAAAAGATTATTCACGAATCAAAGAGTAAGGTATTTGACGAATTATAAGAGAGACTAGAAATTAAAGAGGGAGAAAAAGAGATTTACATAATTGACAAACTAAGGGAGAGAAATGGAAAAGATATAAATAATGTTAGGTGTGTTAAGAGTAAAACCAATATTATACTTGTAAGATATGAAAATATAAGAAAACGTTGGAGGGATTATTTTAATAATCTCTTTAACGTTGACAGTACAAGAAGTATAGGAAATATTGTGAAATTCGTAGAAGAGGTTAATAGAGATTTTAAACGTAAAATTCATCCCCATGAAGTGAATAAGAGTTTAAAGAGAATGAAGAATAATAAGACCATAGGACCTGATAGCATTCCTATTGAAGTACGGAAATTTTTGGGTGAATTTGGTATAGAAATGTTAATTGATCTTTTTAACAAAATTTGACAAATCAAGAAAATGTTCCAAGTATGGAGAGAGAGCATACTTATACTACTATATAAAAATAAAAGAGATATACAAAATTGTTCAAATTATAGAGAAATTAAACTTATGAGTCACATTATGAAATTATAAGAGATAATGATAGAGCATAGATTGAGACTGAATATAAATGTGTTTTAAAATCAATTTGGATTTTTGTCATGACGATTCACCACTGAACCAATTCACTTGTTAAAACAGTTGATGAAAATATTAGAGTACAGAAGAAAGATTTACATATGGTATTTATTGATCTAGAAAAAACATATGATAGAGTTCTTAGAGACGTATTGTGGTGGACGTTGTTAAAAAAATGGATATCTTTAAAATATATTAATTTTATTATAGATATGTATGAGAGAGTTATAATAAATGTAAGAAATTATGGAGGTTTGATCGATAGCTTTCTTATTAACATTGGGTTTCATTAAAATTCGATATTAAATCTTATCTTTTTTGCAATAGTGATAAATGAAATCACAAAAAATATTTAATATGAAATACCACAGTGCATGCTATTTGCAGATGATATGGTATTGGTCGATAAAATTAGAGAGGGCATTAGCGATAAATTAGAGTTAAAGAGAGACACACTAGAATTAAGAGGATTTATATTAAATAGATTAAAAACCGAGTATATGAGATGTATGTTTAATGACAATTATCAAAACGATGAAAAAATGATTAGGTTGGAAGGGAAAGACATACCAAAAAGTGAACGTTTTAAGTATTTTGGTTCTATTATTCAGAGCGATGGTAGTATAGGTGGAGATGTAAATTATAAGATTCAAGCGGATTTGATGAAATAGAAAAGGACATGGAGTTTTGCGATCACACAATACCATTGTATTTGAAGGGAAAGTTATATAGAACCGCAGTAAGATTTACACTATTGTATAGTACAGAGTGTTGGACTATTAAATAACAATAAGAGTATAAAATGGTTGTAATTAAAATGGAAATATTTAAGTGGATGTGTGGCAAAATTAGAAAAAATAGAATTAGAAATGAAGAGACACGTAATAAGTTGGGAGTTAGTTTAATTGTAGATAAGATACGAAAATATCATTTGAGATGATTCGGATATGTGTAACAAAAATTCAAAGACGTACTAGTTAGGATGACTGAGAATTTAAATATAGGAAATTTAGTAAAATGTATAAGTAGGTCGTTAAAAACTTGGATGCAAGTTATCTGTAAAGACATGATAGTTAAGGGTGTAGATGAGGAGATGGTTTTTGATAAGAATGAGTGGCGTAGGAGAATCCACACCAATTAAATCAACGTTTTTTTTTTAATCTCCTCGATATTTGTCTATCATGGCCGACCCCAAAATTTGGGATTAAGATCTAGATTATTATTGTAGAGTATTTAGCCCATGTCAAGTGTTACTTGTTGGGCCCTTTTAACTATTGTTCTTAAAGGGCTTTTTGTCAGATTACTAATTGCTTTGGTTATTGTCACTTTCTTTGGCTTTGGCCAAAGTTGAATGATTGTTTTCTCTAGTTCCATGATACATGATAAGCAAAGGAGGATATTATTATTTCGTTTGTCTGATAGGTAAATATTCATAATCAGGCAGGGACTCTGGAGTAGCTAGAGACATCAGTATTACCTTGGATTGTGTAGTGAATAACTGTTGATTCGTTTCTCAGATGTTCATGGGACTTGTCATGTTACCACGGTTTTTTGGGTGAATTAGGTGGAGTACCTACACGCAATTGTACTATATCTGTGGATTTCATGGAGAAGCGGAGATTAAATGTAGTTAGGCTTCTTAGATGTGGAATAGAGGAAACTTGTAGATGAGGAGGCATTTCTTTTTGATAGAAAGAAATTGTATTACTTGTAGTAAAGAATGTAGATAAACTCCAAGCATGTAAAATCCTTAGAGGTGAGAGAAAGAACTATATGTAAACTATTAGATAACTACTCTCTGTTCCCTCTTCAACTCTTCTTGAATATAATCTTTATAAATCTCGGAGGCATGAGTTGATATCGAAGAATAAAATAAAAGTTTGTTCCATAGAAGAGGAGCAAATTGTATGATTTATGAAAATTCTAGGATTTGGTTCCCTCCAAATACACCAAGGGGATGACCACAAAAACACATCTTCAAAGTGCACATGCATTTTTGTTTCCTCCAAAACCTCTAAATTTCATGAGAAACAATACTGGAGACTCATAGCACAAATCTAGTCATTATTGACACATAGGTGGTTCGGCGTCTCATGCGCAATAGGACATGTGGGGGTTGCAAGATGTGGGTGGAGTAAATGATAACATTTGAACATATGATTTGGATTGATTGAAAAGCCAGATCAGTTTAGTTTTATTGCAGGGTTGCTTAGTTGATTAAAACATCAGTTAATGCTTGTCATGATAGAATCCATTGAATGGAAAGAAAGTTGACAAGAAAAACTACTTTGGACTACAAAGCTTCTACAGATATTGCATGGTAGGGAAGATAATCCTAATTGCAGCTATTAAATTCCTGATTTAAGTCATAGGTCCTTACCATTTCTTGTTGGGGTAAAATTCTTTGCATATAGTAGAAAGGGGAAATTACTCAAACATTTTAATCCTCATACAAATTATTTAATTTGATTCTCATTGTCAGAACAGAAGGTGGACATGTAACCCCTTTAACATTTTCAGTACGTATTGATTAAGTTCAGGTTAAGCACCCTCATTTCACTTTCATCTAGGTCATGCAGCCTATGTTGTAGCCAGCCATTCAATCCAAATCATCATTTAGTCATGAAAGTGGTAGTTGAGTGCCCTGCTATTGGTCTTTGCTTGGTTTTTGTAGGTTTTGAGTTCTTTTTTAATGTACATTGCAATGGAAATCATGGGTGGAAAAAATGGGTTGCACTCAAAATCACTTACTCTTGCTCTGATATGTGCACATCCATAAAATTTAACAAGTGTTAGTTGCTTTAGACTCCCTTTTTAGCCTCTTAACTGCCCTGATAGTGTTGCTAATTCATCTTACAGCAAGTGACTAAGTGGCTTCGAGATATTTACCTTGGTCACTAGCTTATTTAAGTTTTGTATCTGACATAGTAGACCCATGTGTGTGATAGTAGAAAGTGGTGTCAATTTGTTCAACTTTTGTCCAACCACCTGATCTGATACAAAGTGTTTGCTCAAGAGAGTACCTGGCTAGTCCCTGGACCAGGAAAGCAGGTCATAGCCAGTGTCAAAACTATCTGTCTGAGAACTCCAGGTGAAATGGATCATATTTTGTCGCATTTTAGACTGTACTGTTGTTCTGTGCTGTTATTCACAACCCGCTGACCACGAAAGCCATAGTTGGCCCGGATACGTTGACTGTTGTTGCTTCTGCATTAGCTCCAATTAGTCAGCAAAATGTTCTGTATTAACATGGCATTTCCAACATCTTATGTTCAATGCAGGATCTTATAGCTGATTTTGAAATCTCAGAAGGCATATATTCACGGGCTCGCATAGAGGATATGGACTCCGTGTGTTTATGGCTGGGGGCAAACGTCATGTTAGAGTATTCTTGCGAAGAGGTTATCTTCTCGCCCTTGCAACCCTGAGGTAGCCACACTAACATATTTTGAGCACCCTTAGCATTAAACTTTGTTCAAATTCATTGTAGGCTAAGGCTCTATTACAGAAGAACTTAGAAAATGCCAAAGCCAGTTTAGAGGTTCTAGTTGCTGACCTACAGTTTTTGAGGGATCAAGTGACTATCACCCAGGTATCCATTCTAATCTTTCCATCACTGTCACAATTTGTCACAATTTGGTGCCTTGGATTAGATTAAGTTTAATTCTAGTGTTTATACAATGTTTTCTCTATCTCCTGCAGTAAAATGCTTGACAAGTTAAAAGCACTAAATAACTCTGTTTCTTCACTGTAAAATATCTGAAGGTCACGATTGCTCGTGTGTACAATTGGGATGTTCATCAGCGCAGAGTTAGACAAGCTGCCACCCCCAAAGATGAACCACATAGCTAAATCAATGGTGGGTGGAGAACTTGCTCTTATGGTTTGGTCTTTAAACTGTCTCTTGTTTTGTATGGCAAGGACTTTTGTTATCCTCATTGCAGATTGTATTTTTATTGAATGTTCTCGTTCTACGATTTTGGTATATTGTCAACCATCTTAGTTAACTAGAAATCTACAACTAGTGGTGAAAGAAGAATGCCATATTACTTGGACCATCTTTGGGAAAATGACTAGTTCTTCTACTTGATCTGTAACATCATTACCATTATTTATATGTCCTGTCGTTTAGGCCAATGTCACCTCCCTCTCTCTATCTCAATAGAGATGATATTTTTTGTATTTTCTTTGGTTCATATGATACCTGAAATCAACATTTATGAGGTTGACCTACCGATAAATGCCATGTAAATTTGCTTATAAATATTTGAGTTGGAAGAAAAAATGGGCCCTTTCAAGCTTCCCTGTGGGAAACCTTGACCGAGACAGATGATGGCACAATAACTCGAGATCTTCTGGGTCTCAACTTATGTCACTCCTCTCGCAACTTCAAAAAATTAGTTCATTGAACTGGACCTTAATCATGTTAATTTATTTTTGCAGCTGTCCCAAGTTGTGGTCAAGTCAACTTGGAAAAGACTGGCATATTGTGTTCTTTGTCAAAAAAATTCTAGTATAATCATATGGCCTGGTGAAGATTACAGGTTTAAATGTCCTAAAGAAGATTCTGTGGCACGAAAGGTCTTCCGGTGACTCTTGACTTGGTCTTGCAGGTTTAAAATTAAAAACAATATCTTATCTTTATGGTAATGATTTTATTTTTTGAAAGTTGACATGCTGAGAATCTTTGAAATGGTCTCTGCAATCTTTGTTTCCTATTGTGGCTAAGGTTTTTTATTTTTATTATTTTTGGTGTCTTATTTTCCCCCCTGTGGAAGTCACTTAAGTGAAGACCCCAAAGCATGTCAGAAACATGTGAAAGTCAAAAACATTATCAGAAATTTGATCTTTGTTTTGTGTGCAAATATGATTTACTTGTGTTTACACCCATTTGTTTACTCCTAACCCATTGGTACGCACTATGAGCGAGCTTCATTCTGTCTGTTTATGAATATATAATGTGTGATATACTGCTTTCAGACTTCTTCATTTTTAGTTTTGTTTGGCCGACCTGGAGAGAAGTCAGCTAAGAATGTTATGGGATGATTTTTGTTCACACGCCAGATGAGTCTGCCAACGCAGAATCCGGCGCCTACCCATGTTAGTGTCAAGACAAGCCCCCCTCACACACAAACCACGCACACACATATATATTTTTTTACATTGATATTTGAATTCGAGATCATCGGATTCAAAATGGGGATTATGACCTTTAGGCTGTCCCCTTGAGGAATATTTATAAAGTTCCTAAATTTGAATCATGCCTGCATCATATATCAAGGGTTATTCTACTATTCTTATAGGTAATTTTTTTTTTTATTCACTGCAGGTTTTTAGAGTTATGCTCCGATTAACCTAGTTTGACCGTCTGTGGCGACCCTATGTAGGAGGTAGTTCTCCCAGCATAATCTTTTTTCATTCTCGAAATTTCAAACTCAAGATTTAATTAAGAGAGTTAGTATTCCATCCTACTTGTCCGATGGTCCATTGGTTCTATCCTTGTAGGTAATGATATTCATGGAAATGGTGGCAGCACAAATTTTGGTCCAAAATTTTTGAAAAGATTTTTTGGTAGTTGAATTTTGGACGATTTAAATCATTCAACAGCCACTGATGTCAATATTTACCGGGTTGACAGAAATTTCCATATGGAACATACTTTTTTTTTTTGGAAATATTAATAATAATATGTAACGATTTAAAAAAAAAAAAAATTCAGTGTCCTACGTCTCATATTTAGTGATTTTAAACTCCATAAATTAGATAAAGTTTTTGTGTGTACCTGTACACTGGATGAGTTGGCGCAGTCGGCACGGTGCGCAGACCTTCCTCGTTCTATTTTCAATGGAAACACAAAGGAGGGGTCGCAAAATTAGATATCATACAACTTCTACCCCCTGGTTTTGACTCCCTATCTAGTCGGCAGATGGTGATGGCATCTTTCTATTCCATCTTAATATGAGACTTGAGAGTTTTCTTGTGCACAAAATGTGGGTTATTCCATAGTCGAGAGAGAGAGAGAGAGAGAGAGAGAGAGAGAGAGAGAGAGAGAGAGAGAGAGAGTTTAACCGGACATGTCTCGCATCAACCCTCCTACACTCTCATCAAAACAAGAATAATATCAATCCCATTTGAGTTAAGTGGTCGAATACTTTACTTCTTAATTAGAAGTCTCGAGTTCAAATTCTAAAAATGACGAAAAAAGATTTAAAAGAGTCAACTTTTAAAATGATTTTCACAGTATTTGAACTAAATTAGTTAAGTAAAACCTGAATACCGATATAAAAAAAAAAATCAAAACAAGAATAATATTAATTTTCACAATGTTGATAGACTTGAATAATCCATTGAGTCAGTCGAGTTGAGTTACCCGATCGAGCCGACCATTAATACCTAGCCATGCTTGACCTGAGTTCTGTACGTAATCCCCAAGTCTATTCTAACTTTGAGATCAAGGGATGACTATGAGATCAAGTTAATCCTAAGTGTGACTGTCGAATAGATTATTTAAATACTCTATCTACATAATATATCTCTAAATCTCGAAAATTTAGAGATTTTATAAATAAAGACACATTATAAAAATATTTTTTCAGACAAAATATAAAAATATAGGAAGAAGGAAGAGGGTGCAGGAGTAATTATCTCATGAATTATTATTTTTTTAAAAAAAATTATAATATTCATTAATAATATTTTAGCCAACATTAAAAATTTAAAATATTATTAAAAGTTTTTATAATATATATAAAAATTGTAATTTGTATATATTTTTTTAATTTTTAATTTTAACCTTGTGCTTGAAATGTATATCATTGCTTGACATCATATTTTATCATGCCGAGAATCTAAACACAACTTTCAAATTACTGTGTATCGGCTGGTACAAAGGAATACGAATACCATCATCTTTCTCCACCGCGACAGAGCAACAAGAAAAACAGTATCACAGAGAGAGAGAGAGAGAGAGAGAGAGAGAGAGAGAGAGAGAGTAATATTTTACGGAGGCGTGCACGCAAATCAAGGTAAGAATTTTGTCATCGTATAGGGGCAAAAAGCCTTCTTTACGTTTGGCATTTTGTCGCCTTCTTGCATTGACGCGTTTTTATAAATTTTAATAACGTAAATATTAATTAATATTATTGAGGACATGGAGATGGACAGAGGGCACAGGCGCAGGCGCAGGTGCAGGCTCTCCAACGAAAGATGTTGACTTTGACTTCCATCATGTGCATGAATGAACCCTTTATGAACTCTCTCTCTCTCTCTCTCTCTCATATATATATATATATATATATTAATGACATATTTGATTATTGAGTTGAGATTGGTAATTCTTTTCTTCAAATTTAAACAACTACAAAAATGCCGCAATCAACGCCTGCCTTTGAAGGTTTGGTCTCATGGGACATATCAAACCAAACTAGGCTGCTAGACTTAGGCCTAGGAAGAGGCTCAACTGCCGGTGCTTAGGTTTCCAGATTATGACCCATATTACCCATTAAGATGAACTATCACCCAACCCCCCCCCCTCGGCTCCCACACACACATATTAATGTTCAAACATTTCATTATTTGCTTCCCTCGTGTACTAAAAAACTCTTAAAACTCTTAACATAGCAACTAACAGTATTATTTTTTTATATACAGTAAAGACTCGAACTTAAAATCATTAAGAAAAAAGGGACGATGTTATTTGAGTTATAATTCAATAACACCAATACTATTATCTATCTCTAAATATCAGTCTGAAGGTCCCAATTTATTATAAAATGTTTAATTTTTATTGTAACTATTATTTTTAGACGGTGTATTACCATAGCTATACTGAAATTAAAAAAAAAAAAAGAAAACTCATAATTTTAAATTTAAAATTCTTAAAATTATAAAAAATGTATCACATGCACTAAAAGAATAATACAGTATGGACCGGTCGTGAACTAAATCTTATCTAATAGTGCAAATCAGTCTATTTTGATAGATTTTGGATTTACCCGTTTGTTTGAATTGTTCTATTAAAAATTAATCACAATATGTAAACATAAATCATTACATATAATTTAGTCTATTGGATCATTGTGTGTGGTAGCATTACTCATGTAGAGAACATTTTGTGAATGTAGTGTGAACGCAAACCAAAAGAATGTGATTATATGTAAAAGTGCACTTCATCTTCAGCTTTTGATTCCATTATTATTTGCTTATCCAATTGTTTGATGGTCCCCTTTTGCGCACTTTTGATTATCCCTTAGTTTGATTAAAGTATCGATCAGGGTCCACATGTGGTGAAATGATTAATCTAACACCAACAACAACAGTAAGCTGGTTTAATAGAATATAACGTTAGATTTTTTAATCAAAATCTCAAATTTGACTCGCAATTTGAGTATGAAATAGATTATATTGAAAGAATAGTCTTCCCAAATAGGTTACTGTAAGTCGTAAATCGAATTAATCAGATCATGACTCTAAATATCAATTGGTATAATAATTAAAAAAAAAAGGAATGCTTAATCTAGGCAGCTGGGGTTTGAGTTGACCGAACAAACTACAAGCTTAAAATATATACATAAGAGAGAGAGAGTCCTCGTATTAGATATGAATCTAGTGATGATAAAGACTAATGGATAGTCGATTTAATAAAATAAAATATTAGATTTTTTAATCAAATTTTAAGTTCAAAACTTAGAAATAGAAAAAACTAAACCACCTTCTAAATAGGTATTTTATAGACACTCGAACTGAATTGATCAAAATATAATTTCGGATACTTTTGGTGATAAAAAAAAAAGAATCTTGTGATAATAAAGATTATTTCAATATAATATCAATAGTTTATATTTGTTAATTACACGGAGATGGATGTGCACAAATTCATTTTTGCCGATCCATATGATATTATAGTTGTGAAAAATCTTGAGAAGATCATGCTTGAGCAATAAATATATAGAGGGTGGAATAAGTAGTTCCGTGTTAGAATCTAACGAAGTTTTCAAAATGTTAATCAAAGATTAGACCCATTATTGGGCATCACCAATACTATTATCTTTAGAAGTTGAATCATCGAATGAATGCCAAATTTTGCTACCCCAAATACAATAATGGTCGTTCAATGAATCCAAAGAGATCTATTTTTTTTCCTATCCTTTTTCTTCCTAGAACTCGAATATGATGTTTGATTTTTTCTTTTGTTACAAAGGAGGGTGACCAGAGAAGGAAGACCTGAGTTTGAACTCAAGATCTCAAATGAAAAGATGAGCCTTTGGTACCATTAGATTCGAGAGCTCATAGTTCACTTATGCCTATAGATTATCTGAAATTCGAATTTGAGATCTTTGAGGACTATCTGAAATTCGAATTTGAGATCTTTGAGGAAATATAAAATGCAGAGGGATATATTCCCTATCTAACAACATATGTCTAAAAAAGTGAGATTAAATTTAATGTGGTCGGTTATAGATTGAGATTCCTAGCTATAGAACACGTGTTGTAGCAAAGCTTAGAGGCAGGTGGCGGTTAATTAAAGCCATTTTAATAAATGAAAGCCCATTTATGAGATTTTTCTTAAAAATGAAGGTACCATATTTGGTGTGAAGCGATTTGTTGAGAGGATGTTACCCTAAATTGAGGTTGAGATGGTTGGTGGAAAGCAAGTAATGATGTTATTTTTTTTTTTTGTAAGATTTTGCAAATGGCAAAAGAAAAGGATGTTTAAACAAGCTCTGGTTGGAAATTGCTTTTGGTAAATTAGGCATGCAGTACATGTGAAAAATGACCCCTAAGATTAAGACATTCTAGGGTATTGATTAATAGTAGGGTCACTACAATTAATCTGATCTATATTATATATATATATATATAGGGAAGGGTCAAATTCGAGATTTCTAAAAGGAGGGGGTTAGTGCTGGTTAAGTTATAACTCATTGGTGTAATTAATGTGATCTAAGTGTTGTATGATGAGATTAACTTCAATTAATCATTTAGGCTTCTTAAATTTTACCCTTTCCCATCCCCTTTTCAACCTCATCTTACTTTTAAGTTGGGAAAAGAGACCGGATCCCTTGTGCATTTATTATCACATTTAACAATGAAAATGACACGATTAGGAAGCTTAATTAGCATCATTATTAAATACATATATGATTAGAATTTGTTAGTTCTAATGGCAAAGGGTATCCCCATAAATGGTCGACCTTTTTATGGAATTAAGTGAAATATTAACTAATATAATGACAATTATAAAAATTAAGAAAAGAAAAAAATGAAAAGGGAATTAGACATTCCCAATATTTGTTGTGTTCGGGTGTGTATTTATATATCAAAAGAATTAAATAAGAGAAGGTCACTTATTTTCCTAACAATTAAGATGGTTATTATGATAGGAGAGTTCAAAGAATAAAACAGTGTGTTGTTGTAGAGACATCTGAATGGTAAATAACTTTCACTCAAGTGTTTTCTTTAAAATCTAATGTTTGAATTCCTATGAACGCGTATATTTTCGTAATTTTTGTAACTCTACGTAACAAAAAAAAAAGATATAAAATAATGTATACACAAAGAATATGATCAATAATATCAAGTTATATAAAATATGGGGAGAATGAATGTTCCTTTAGAAGTGAAAACACAATATGAATTATCCTCTAAATCTAATAGCAAACAAGGATGATTCTTTTCTGGGTCGAAAGCAAGACAAGAGAATGAATATTGTAGTCCTCTTTATGTATAACCATAAGATACTTCTCCCACCATGTAATATCCCATTTGAGACATAATTACTGATTTTGAATTGATCAAAGTAACAAACATAAAACATAGTATCCGGCATAGGATTCTTTGCTCAAACAAAAACATCTTAATTTGGAATCGACCAACATGTATTTATATGTTGTTGAGCAACCAGATATTCAAAGAGTTTGACCATTGACATTTGCGAAGAGCTGTTCTTAGGGTCACATGCAGATGGCAGATGAAAAGCAAGAGCAGGAGAAGAGATCGACCGTAACAGTGGAGGGAGACTCGGGACCGCAGTCAAAATCGGTTTAAAGTCGGTGCCGCATGGCCCATTTCATTCGGCTCCTCCTAAAAGCAGCCTTACACCCGACCAATAAATGCCTCACGCGCCTTTGCGGTATTTCAGGTATATCAATGGAGAGAAAAAGAAAAATATGCATTGACAGAGAAACATGTAACTGGAGGGAAAAAAAAGTCATAAATAAAAATGCTAAAATATAAATAGATATAGTTTACCGATAGATTTAGTGACAGCGTATTATATAATTTTAACTAAAATCTCGAATTTGATATTTGAAAATAAAAAAATAAAATAGCCAATCCCTTAATTGGGTTTCATATTTACTCAAATCAGATTAGTCAGATTTTCAGATACCAGTGATCTAAAAAATATATATATATATATACATTGTTTGGCTATACATCCTGTTATCTTTTTTAGAGAATAGATTCGAATTATGATAATTTTAGATTATTTCACAATTGTACGTGAAGAATTATTCTTTATTGTGTAGTTCTAAATTTATGAGTTCTTTGATTAAAAAAATGCCAAACATTTTATTAAGATATTTTTATTTTTATCAAAAAATGCAAAATATCAAAAGTTAAAGCAAATGGATTTTACTCAAAAAATAAAGGTTCAAGTTGAACATAATAAGAAACTTCTTTTAGACATGCTAATATCTAAATATTATGAGCAAATTTTGCCAAAGCATGAATAGAATTTGTTGAATATCATTTATATTAAAAGGAAAAATATAATATATATTTAAATTTATAATTTCAAGAGACAGAGAATTATAATAACACAAATAATATTTAAATCTATAATTTTTAAAATTATATGTATAAAAAACTTGTTCGTAGTAGTTGTCTTTACCCTCCCCCTTCGCCAGTTGGAAGACAATGTTACTAACTTATAATTTTAAAATTTTTTCTTTTTGTAATAATCAGAAAAAGAAAAATCATTTCTTAGGAGACGATAAATTATAGATATTAATGCTTCATTTTTCATGGCATGTTGTACGCACACTTTTCAACGATAATGTTTCTCTATTTTCAAGATATTTTAAAAGTTAAGTTAATTAATATTTATATAAAATTTTTTATATTTTTTCATATTTAATAAATTATTTATTTATTTATTTATAATTATAATTTTTATATTATTTATCTTATAACTAATAATTATATATTTGATTATTTTAAATTTTTATTATAAAATATAATTTTTTTATTATTTTCGTAAAATAATTAATATTTACATATAAATTCTTATAATATTTATCTTTATGCATTTACCTATATTTCTATTTTCTATATTTTTTGTGCATAGGGTGATTCAAAGTGGAGATCTTTATAAAGGAGAGGGGGGGGGGACGGTGCTAGTTGACCTACAATTCATTAGTTTTATTTTCTATATTTTTATAAATTGTGTCATATTGTTTCCGTTTCTCATTTACATATAAAATGATTAACGTTTTATGAATTTAATGATAGAATATTTAATTTTTTTAAATAAAATCTTAAATTTAAGTTTTTAAAATTAAAAAATAGATATTTAAAGAGTAAGTTTCGGACTTTCAATACGATGATCAAATATCAAAAGCATGCAACCTTGGTGGCACGCTGTTCTCCCGCGAAACGCGGCTCCAAGCTAAGCTAAGACAATTGTGCATATTTTTTAATTTGAACCATCAATCTTTCGGTCGGAGTGCAAGTCTGCGCGTGGGGCAATGCGATGGAAAGAATGATCCCTACTAGTTTTGGTATCACCGTTAAGAGTTCTTGTCTGTCTTCATAGCTCATAATTTTATATATTTTGGAACTTCGAAACAAACACCATGGTCAACTTTCGAATATTCATTTTTTCTTTTTTATTTCCAATTATCCAAAATTTTATTGAGGCCACTTTGCTGGGTCACACATTTTTAATTTTAAGATGGACACCTCTTTTTTTTTTTTTGGGTTTTCATCGATTAATATTTGAAATTTATTCGATTAATCTGATTTAAATATTATAAGATCCATTAAAAAATTAACTCTCTAAAATTTTATTTCTTTATTTCCATAACTCGGGACATCCCCTTCTCTAATATCCGGTTGAAAAGGACAGTGAAAAGTTAAAATAATTTTGGGGGAGAGAGAGAGAGAGAGAGAGAGAGGAGAGATCCTTAAAAATATGTGAGTGACCCAATATTAAAGACCAAATGTACTAGATGTTATAGGGTAGTCCAATTTAACATGTTTTAAAAATATACTGATTTAAATTAAAAATATTTTAATTAATTCAAAATTACCTAAATTTAAAAAGTTTAAATTTTTATAAATATTTATTATAATAAAGAAGTTAATTTATTTAATTTTTGACTTATTTAGTTCATATAACATTACCCGTATCGTGAATATCTAAATGATATTATTATTAATTTTGTCTCTAACGAAATAAACACAAATAAAAGAAAAAACAGACAATTTATTTAAAATCAATGATCTCAATATAAATATAGATTTTCAATTTTCGAGATAATTATTGGTGACAATTCAACACAATAAATAAGGTAGGAGAAACAGGGAAAAAAAGTTTACATCAAAAACGTGACGTTGTGCCCTATATGTTGCATTGCCCCTCAACATATTCCACATGATCCCTATCGAATCAAAAAGAATGCAAAAATACAAAAAGACCATTAAGAATAGCCTAGCTATGTTATTCTTGAGAGAGAGAGAGAGAGAGAGAGAGAGAGAGAGAGAGAGAGAGAGTAGCCTAGATGTTATATGTGTGAAAATACTACCTTATTAATCATGGGACTAATCAAATTCATGCAGTAATAAGATTTAGATAAATAAGCAAATTTAGCTACGTAGGACACAGTGTCTCCACAAATACACATTTACATATATACACATCCAAATATCTCATACATTATTCTTTTTTCTCTTTTTTCTTTTTCCTTTGTAAAGTAGTGAAAATACGTGACCCCTAGAGGAACTTATTGGAGTATTATCATAGAAACTTCTCACAATATGTTTATTCTAAACTATTATCATTCAAAAAGAAGAAATACCCAGAATTTAATTTATTTGTTCTTAATTATGTTATTATCGTAAATAAATTATAATCCAGATTTTACATATGTGAAATATTAATACAGGGTATATACACGTTGTGCCCTATAGAATAGAAATACCTTGTACTAATATTTAGGAATAACAATATTAGTCATATATGAACATATTATTATCAAATCCTAAAACATTAAAAAAAACAATATTATCGTAGGGTATGTCAGAAAAGATAAATGGATGGAGCTCAGCCATGGACGTGGAATGCAAGAAAAGCATAGAATAATATCCAAAAACGCGTAAAAATGGCAAATGCATGTGAGGCAGCCCGAAAGAGAAGAGAAGAGCCTTTCGATTTGACACGTAGGAGCATAAACATAGAACAGATCCTCGTGGGAGAATGAGAGTGGCATGCATGCCCAACCTTGCCGACCACGGCCGTGCATTGTGGCACAAGATACATTCGCTTTCCATCCATAACCTCCTTTCCTTTATGGGAGATAAAAGAAGATAACAAATTACTCATTAAAATTTTTTCTCCTTTTAACCTATTTAATATTTATATATTTTTAACCTCGCCCGTATTTATTTTAATACTGTCAATTTCAAATAAAAGAAGAAAATTACGATAAATTAACAATTAGTATAAAATTTTTGTAACACCATAAGTGATCAAATCTAAGATTAACGCTCGTTTTGTTATTGTTGTAAAGAGAAAACTTAATTAATATATTTAAAGAAAAGTATGAATTAAATTAATTTTATTATTTAATTTTTTTCTCTAACTTAATAATTTTTTCCTATTAAAATTTTTTTCTCATGCCAAACGTACCCTTACCCAATAAAGAACTCTAGCCAAAATCCCATATAGTCAAATCAATTTGTAATTAACTTACATTGTATATGAATTATTAAATGATTATTATGTATTTTCTATATAATAAAATATAAGCAATTTTACAGCAATTAACAAAAAAAAAGAACAATTTATGGTCTTTATATATGCCAGTACTGATGAATAACATGTTTCAATTAAAAGGCTAGTAAAGCTAAAAGTTGCATTTCACGTGTAGATGTTGCTTTTCTTAGTTGACTATCTTGTGTCAATTGCTTGCATCATTTATGGGTATAGGTAAATTTTTGGATAAAAATTACGTAAAAAAAAAGTTAATAAATTATAATTCAAATGATATATATATATATATATTTTTTTTTGTAAAAATCTCGTGATTGAAATTCTCTGTATATTAAAAAAAAAATGCAGAAGAGAAGATTTATTATCCTTGTTGAACCATTATTAAATTTTATTTTTGAAAAAATAATAATAAAAAAAGGAATAGCTATTGCGAAAGTGTTTGCCACATGCATTGTTGATTGCACCGGCCTCTATTTCTGGCACATATTTCTATCACACACAATGTGCCCCATGCTTGGAGTTGACCTTTAACCCTACGAAGTTGATGCCCCAGCTAGGAGACATGTTCCCTCACATACCTCGACAATTTATTTATTTATTTTAAAAAAAAGAGCCAAAAACATGTGTATTAACTAAACCCCAGTTGGCCGAATGGTAGTATGGGAGTGCTTCTCGCCTTACCCTTCAGTAGGGCTTCAAACAAACCCTATTGTCCCCCTCCCGACTCATGTAATAGGGCATATAACCCCTCCTGCCCAACCCCACCTCCCCCCCCCCCCCCTCCTTCTGTCTTCAAAAGAAGTTTTGTTTATATGCCACGTCAAAATGTAATGTCAATATCACTTTTGGTTTTTGGGAACAATTGCAACGGTACAAGTTTGGCCAACCAGAATATTTCAATGTGAACAAAATACATGAAAAGAACATTTGTGATGAAAAAAAGAAAATATTTCAATGTGTTAAGAAAAAGAAAGATATTCGCTTCACAGTTCTGAAAATTTTTCAAGTTGGTGTTTCTTGAATTTTTGTTTTTCTTTTTTTTTTTTAATTTAAAAAATGTAAAAAGAAAATAGGGAAAAACTCTTAGCAGAAGTATCAATAAACCTGAGCCAGACCTTATCGTACGACAAAATGATTATATTTTGTATTATCAATGTAGGCTTACTATTTAGTTGTGTCTATTAAATAATTAATTAATTTTTTTTAGTAATATTGCATGGACTAAATAAGCTGAGAATTAATCAAATATCAATACGTTTTAACCTGATATTAAAATAATTAACATATTTGATAATTTTAAATAAATATTTAATTAAGAATTAATCAAAACACGATGATATGATATGTCACGTAAATTTGATCATTTTTAAAAAAATTTATTTGGTTAAAAGTTTCTTATATAATAAATATCACTATTTTTTTTTTGGAGATGTTATATGCGGTATTGTCTAAAGACAGAATTATTAGTGATGAGTTATCTTCTTTTTACGAGTAGAATCTAATATAAAAGATGGCCGCAAAATAATAGGAATATCTACGTACCGAAGATAGTTTGTTGAATATATATATTAATACAAATAATGCTTCCATACCAAGGGGGATACAGTCGTCATTAGGTAAGAAGAGATGGACAATAGAGGACAAAAATGATTTGAGAATAACAAATAGAATAAATAAATAAATAAGGTGGGGTGGTGTCTGACCGAGAAATGTGGATGCTCGTCCAAAGACGGTGTTGAGGTTTGTCGAAAGGAAGCCGATGCAGAGAGAGGGAGGGGGGAAGAGAGAGAGAGAGCGAGAGAGGGGGGGGGGGGGGGGGAGTGACGCAGGAGTTGCGTAAGCATGCGCGCTGCAAGCTTGCATGTCAGACAATTTTTCTCAATCATATTCGTACGTGCAGAAGTTTCTTTCGCACGCTCGCAACGCGCTTATTACTGCTTCCCCTTTCTCTAGATTTCCACGGAAACACACAGATCCAACACCCACCCCAAAGAAAAGGGAATTTTCAGTAATTTATAATTTTCTTATTTTCTATTTTTATGATCATATAGTTATTTAACTATTAAGATTTTTAATTTTAATTAATTGAAATTACTAAAATTTAATTTTTAATTTCTGTTGATATAAAATGATTAATTTAGTACATGCAATTAGGATTACTCTTCATCAAATAAAAATATTAATACACAAATTCTACTCACTACATAATTATAAATAATTATTCTTTAATTATTCATTATTATTAATATGTACTAAGATTTTATATTTATTATTAAATTTCTGGAATGAATTTATTTTTCATATAAATCTATGCCTTTATTGTTATTGTATGATATTCATGAGATAAACAAGGAGTCTACAATTCATTTGATATGCCCAAGCAACATATCACTAAATTTTAATAATCAAAAGTTTAAATTTAAATTTTTAAAATAAAAAAAAGAAATAAGATGTGCTATTACCTAAATTGAGTCTACAATTATTAGAATTGAATTAATCAGATTTTAAGATATCGATGGTCAAGTAAAAAAAAAATTCTGTGTTATTCACGTAACAAAATTATTTATGCATATTCCACAAAATTAAGTGTCATAACTTTGTATGTAATTCTTTTCGCGACACACTTCTTTACGGCGCATTCACCCATGTATATTATAAAATATGCATCCCGGGCCCTTATAAGGAATTTTGGTGGCATAGTAAGACTCGTGGAGATAAGATCTGAATTTTGAATATAGTATATGAGATTCTTTTCATGTATTACAACATGGAAGTTACCAAATGCCCCTCCGCTATATTTTAGCATAATCTTTGATTTTATTTATATTAAAATTTTGTTTTTTTTTTAATCTATGTAAAAAGTCAACCAGATAACTAATATTATTATGATAATTTTTATTCGCATTTAACTCTTTTTATTATAAACTGTCATGATTGTATAAAAATAATAAATATAATTTATTTATGTAAAAAATATAAGATAATCAGTATTAGTACGAGAGTTTTTATCTATTTTATATTATTTAATATTTTTGAATATAAGATGTATTAATTATATTAAAATAATATATAAATAAATAAATAATGAAAGTGATACATGTAATAATGTAATCGCGAAAAGATGAGACTCGTTGCATGATCGTTCAAAAGTTGAAAGACAAGAGCCGCGAAAAGCTACTCCAAAAATATTAAAAGAAGAAAAGAGGTAAAAATCCACACGAGCCAATCGGATCACGTACACACTGATCCGGTTAACCGGTCAAAAACCGCGTTCTCAACCCTTCTGGACCGGACCAACGATGCGTCCTTCGTTTGCATTTATTGTCGATAGACCTCCCTCCACTTGTACCGTACACACATACCGGCATTTCCCGGTCAACCACTCTCTTCCCTTTTTTCCCAGGAATTCCCAACCTCACCAAAAAGCCAACCTATTCTTAGTTTTTCCACTCTCCCTTCACACTTCAAAACTACAAACCAAACCCCCATCCCCCACTCTCTCTCTCTCTCTCTTGGAAAGATGATTTGATGGAGAAGAAATTGGAACAACAAGAACAAGAAGTGAGAATTAAGAAGAGAGACTTCACTACCACCACTGCCGCCACCACCGCGACCATCACCACCACCACAAGTAGCAACAAGATGGCTAATTCCACAGTGATTTCAGATCAGATTCCAAACATGGGGTGTGGCATATTCTATGACGTGGCGTCATCTTCATCATGTGGTGGTGATGCTACTGAAAAGAGTTCCTTCTTGGACTTGTTGGGCATCCAACAAGACTATTACAGAAGTCCTTTATTCGATTTGTTTCAGCCTCCATCAACTCATCATCATCATTTGATACCCTCTTCTCAGTCTCAACAACCCCCACCACCCCTGTTTTCACCTCCTCCACCAATTCCTCTCTCCTTCTTTTCTTCGGCAATTCCGGAGTCGACAACAACCCCATCCGAGGTTTTGAACCCTACTACTACTCCGACTACTCCGAATTCATCCTCCATCTCCTCCTCCTCCACGGAAGCGGCTAATGATGATCATGATCACCAGAATAAAGCTCCAGAGGATCTCGAAGACCAGGATTCACAAGACAAGACCAAGAAACAGTATGTTCTAATTCTTGACGAACCACCATCTTTGTGGTTGAGTTATGTTTTCCTTCAATAATATCTCAATTATTAAAAAGAAATATTAGTATTGCTTAATTTTTGCATAACCCCCTCCCACTTTTTTTTTTTTTTTTTTTTTAGTTTTTGAATAATACTAGATTATGTAAATCTAGTTTTTGAGATTGGATTTGAATTTTTCTTGGGTGATACAAATTTTAGGTTGAAACCAAAAAAGAAGAATCAAAAAAGGCAAAGACAGCCGAGATTTGCCTTCATGACAAAGAGTGAAGTTGATCACTTGGACGATGGCTACAGATGGAGAAAGTACGGCCAAAAAGCTGTTAAGAACAGCCCTTTCCCTAGGTACATATACCATACCCTTAAATTCCAAAACTTTCATGGGAAAAAACAAAGAAAAAGAAAAAAAAATTCTTTCTTTTTCGGTTGATTTTTATGTACTGTAAGTTACATAACACTCTTGATCTTGTAATGTCATTGCGAAAAAAAAAAAAAAAAACCGCAGGAGCTACTACCGTTGCACTAGTGCAGCATGTGGAGTGAAGAAGAGAGTGGAGAGATCCTGCGAGGATCCGACTATTGTTGTGACAACCTACGAAGGCCAACATACGCACCCCAGTCCATTGATGCCACGTGGCAGCATCGGAATTTTTCCGCAGGCGGAGATCAACCCTGGATACGGTGGTGCCAGTACTATTACTTCAACTTCATCTTCAACCTCATTTCTTTATAATGTGCCGCAAATTTTTTCTCGTCACTTGCAACAGCATCAACCACCACAACCTTATTTTCATAACCCACCTTCCATAATACCGCCTTCGTTCGTCAGTTTCAGCTCCTTTAGTACTTCTAGTTCTGTCACTAACAGTCCCTCAATGTTTCCTTCTAATTATAATTACAACCAAGAGAAGCGGTTCAATCCATCGTCTCAATCTTCTTTGATGCTTAGAGATCATGGGCTTCTTGAGGACATCGTGCCTTCGCAGATGCGTAAGGAGTCTAAGGAAGAACATGATCATCAGTAGAGGAGATGGTGTAGCTTAGTGAGTATTATGCAACTCTCTCTCTCTCTCTCTCTCTCTCTCTGACTATTGGATCCATATTTGGAGAAACCCATATGGGGTTTCTCATTTTAATTGCTTTATGATGACTAGTGAAAAATACTTTAGCGAGCACTGGGGGACACAGCATTGTAATGGGGTTCTTTGTTTTGTTAATTCTTTTTTGTATGCTAATACTGAGATCATTTTACTTAACTATTGCGCCCATCTTTTGTTCATCATCATCTTCTTCTTCTTATTCTTCTTGATTGATACAATGTACAAGTAATGGCATTAAAGTGGTGCATATTAATTTGGCTAGAACATTTTGACATTAGAGAATATAGGGTTTCTTCAAAATATTAAGCAGAAATTAGGTTTATGATTTTTCATTGTCTAAGATATAAATTTGAGTACCATTTATCAGAAAAGAGCTTAACCTAGAGAATAATTACTATATATACAAAGGGAACTTGATCCTGTCTATCCTTTTAAAGGAAAATTAGGGAAGACAAGATTCATGATGGGAAAACCAATCTTTTAAACAATAATGAAATAAATAAATAAATTGTACAAGTACAACCAATATTGCTTATTTTGCAATGCCTCTTTATTTAATATGAGGAGAGAACTATCCAAGGATAGAGGGTGAAGGCGAATGTGATAGAATAGATTTAGAATTTAAGGTAACGCTAATACCATATTACAAGAGAATTTAATTCATATTTTTAAAATTAATTGCAACGATGGAGATTTCCAAAATTAATTCAAATTCTTGTGTTACATAAAAGTTGGTGCTTTTAGTCATTGACTTATTTGGTTCATCTAGCATTACTCTTATATGCGAACCAAGATATTGAATCAGTCAATTTTGAAGTTAATATTTAATTTCCTACAATAAACACGCAATGTTTTAAGAATGGCTTCTTATTCTACGTATGTACAAGGCTTGCAATATCGCTTTTGATGTGAGCTTGAGTTGCACATTCAATGATCACGTGAACATCCTCAAGTATATGAAGCATGGCTCTTGATATCATAAACCATAACTTGTGAGATCCTGAGTGAAGGAATATGTATGATTTGGAGGTTTGCTGGTGACAATATACGGATTTTTTTCTTTACATTTAGTTGGAAGGTAAAGGGTCACTGTCAAAAATCAAATTGCCTTTATTGAGAATGTTGGGTTTCACTTCAATGCAATGCTACTTGAAGCCCATGCAGGGCCTCTTGCTTAGAGCAACAAGGAAGGGTTTAAAGGAAATTTTGCCTTTCGTGGCTTTTAAAGATCCCATAGGTCCAGCCACTGTGCATACAATAGACGCATTCACTATTGGGTGTCATATCCCCAAGAATTTTGTGCAAATTTTGATTCCTTTCTTGTGTATAAAGCTATCTTTCTATGTGTATATAGATCCTCCTTACTATCAAGAGAGAGAGAGAGAAAGAGAAAAAGATAAGTGAATGTTGTAATGAAAATAACAAAAGAGTAAATGGACCGAATTAAAGTGAGAGAAAAATATGAACACAATCTCTTTGATAATTGAAATTTAGAGCATATGAAAGAAACTTGTTTAATATATATATATATTGCACCAAATTTTATCATATCACTCGATAGTCTCTCTCTTCGGTCCAAATAATATTATTCTAACCAAAACCTTAAATATTTAATATTGTAAACGAATTGTTTGAGATGGAAAACCCTAATAACAAAGATGATTATGGAAGCTTTCGCATCAAAATACTTGAGTTTTGTCTCCAAAATTGAAAGGTGATCTTGAGAAAAAAAGTGACATACAAGTTTTTTAGCAAATGCAATGTGCATGGGTTTTTTAAAAAAAAAAAAAAAAAAAAAGGAAAGGAAAAGGGCACCTTTTGATTAGAAAGGAAAATTTAGGTTAGAAATAAAAAGATAAATAAGAATTGTTGTAATTATTGGTACCTATATATATGTATATATTTAGTGAAGTTATTGGTACCTATATGGAGGATGAGACCTTATGGAGTTGAAAAGCCCCCTCTTGCATTATATATTCGTAAGAAGAATTAGATAAATTCGTAAGCTTTAGCATAGGTTATAAGGTCTATGAAGGATTTCTTCGTCTTCTTCTCCTTCTTCTTCTTCTAAAAATGTTACTTTTAGACTTTGTCTAAATTGAGATAAGATTCCAAGAAAAAGAAAAATGTATGATAATGTAGGAAGTGACTTTAAGAACCCATTTTAGTCAAAAGTAGAACTCTCAAATGCTAATTACTCAAAGTTTTCTAACCCCAATTTGATTTCCCCCCCCCCCCCCCACCCCGGGTACCATAGAGTAAAAAGGAAGCTGCATATATTGGAAGAGAGGGTAGGCAAAAGAAATATTGCAAAAATTGGCCAAGCTGACGCACGTTGGTAATGATTATAAGGTAAGGGGTTTCATTTTTTATTTATTTTTATTTTTGGCTCTTCTCTCTCTCTCTCTCTCTCTCTCTCTCTCTCTCTCTCTCTCTCAGAAGTAGAGAAGAGGTGACCCATATAATTATTCCAACCTGGTGTCACATTCTTCAATTGTATAAATTATGGTTATCACGTGGGCACAATCTTGGGTTGGGCCAGCAATACAAATGGCCTGGTTTGGGCCCATTATTAAAGTTGATTCTTTTGGGCTCACTTCAAAATCAAATGATATGCATAAAACGGCGTGCAAGATAATTTGTCTATGATATATGAATGTGACCCTGAGAATAAATCCTAACCGCACGAAGCACATGAAACGGCTCTAAATAGAGAGAGAGAGTGAGAGTTATGTTTCAAACAAAATTGAGCACATAACAGAATGGAAACACCAAACTCGTTTGGGTTGAGTGATCGGGTATTTTACTCTCTCAATCAAAAGTCTCAAGTTCGAGCCTTAAAAATGACGAAAAAAGATTTGAAAGAGCAAATCCCTAAACTAGACTTCACAGCGTTCAAACCTAATTAATCAGATAAATGACAGTAAAAACCAAAAATAAGAAATAAAAAATAACAGAATTGAAGCAATTGTTTGGTTAGCATGACATTGGAAAGTCATATATTTAAGTAGTTAACTTTTGGATAAAATTATCTACTACCGGTGAGTGTTTTACCAAAATTTCACTAGTGATATAATATTTGACTCCACAAGTTGAAGTGGCATACCCTACTCGGTCTTAATCCTAACCCCTTTAATTACAGGCACTAAACAAGGTTAACACTGGATATTGTCTAAATTTTCAGTAAATCAAGTACCCAGTTTGGAGGCTAACTCGGACTCGTACCGCTTTCAAAAAATTTGGTGAATTGTCTGTAATAGTTATCTGTAAGTCACAGTCTCAACTTCAGGAGGTTATTTGTGTTTTCGTTTTGCTCGGTCCACATTCGCGACGCATCCGCAATTCGAAACTGAAGTGCTAGTTCATGCATTGCATGCTTGTATAGCTATTATCTAAAATATAAATATACCCACAGGAATGCTGCCAGAATAAAACAAGCCAGTTATTGTAAAATAATTTTAGACCCAACAGAACTGAGCCTAGAGTTGAACAAATTTTGCTGTTATACAATTTTGGTGGCTGTGCAACAAAAAACAGTCATTGCTAGCTGGTGTGGATATCCTTCCCCTAGACTGTGTGTTCTGTTCTCAGCAAATCCATAGCAGCAACTTGTGGGTGATGTGTTATGATGCCTCAATTATTGCTTCATATCCCTACAATCACAGGCGCAGAAGATGTTACTGGACAGTAGATTGAACTGAGGTTCTCTAATATCCAAAGGAAGCACGGACACACATTCACCATAACCAGCTCCAAATAACTGTTCAACATTATTAGCACAAACCAAATAAAAAGTCAGCATCACTTGTCGAGATTACTGAGTAGGAAAATTCCCTACTCCCACAACCAAAACAAAAAGGAACTATTCATACGACTAGATGAATGCACCTCTTTTGGGCCTATCAAGCATTAATTCCAACACATCCGCAAATACACTCATTCAGATAAAAGGAAAATAATGAAATTAGAGGGAGGGGGGGAAGGCGAGCAAACTAAAGTTCTATTGTGTCCTTGCCAACCTTTGAGTTAAAGTAGACTATAATGCAGATCAGAGAGATGTACCTGCAGTCTTATTGTTCCAGATCCAGTCCTGTGCAGATTGAAGCCCCTATAGCATATGAAGATAAATAAAATTAAAAAAAGCTTCATAGACAAGGATTTCCATATGGATAGAATCGAAGATAAAGAGTACCTGTTGGAAACGTGCAGGATCGTTAACAGCAGTAGCAGTTACCTGCTGACCAAACCCAATGTCATATGTCAATTCACAAATTACAGGATGAACAAGAAGGTTATGAACAGCATGATCATTTCAACTGAATAAAACAAGTAAAGAATTATCCACTAAAGAAGATGCTTTGACCATATTATTATCTAAGAATAATGTAAAACAGTTGATATTGATGCAACAGTTGGATATGTAAATTCGTATGCATAATGTCTATGAGCTGCTGTATATTCTACATGCTTTATTAGTTTCTCGAAACATGTCCTCACAGACAAAATCATGCCCCTAGCAATTCTAGCAGGAAAAAAATAGACCAATTATATTCCAAAGTTATCATTCTAGCCCAGGAATTTGTGCAGCCTATGACTAGCACAAAAGGAGGCCAATTATAAGTGAGTTTGCTAGTTCATACTACTTTATTTGCTGGACAAGACTTTTCAATTATTTGCCAACAGATAACATTTTGAGAACAATAAGCAGGCTCTTTGAAGAAAAGGCATGGTAGTGTGACCAAATTACCTGCACATTTGTGTGAATGGTAGGCCCAGAAGGTTGATACTGGAATTACAAAATGTAAAGTTAGTATAATAAACGGGAGAGAAGAAAGAAGGAAACCTTCACAATTGACTTAGAGAACATCAACAGACAACTAACCAATTGTAAGGGTCACAATTGACATAAAAACATATACAAACAACTAACTGATGGTATGGTTTGCTGCATTTGCTGGTGGAGGCGGATCTGTGACAGAACCTGGGTTGGAACCTGTGCCTGTTGTGGCTGAGGAGCTTGCTGAGGAGGCATGACTTGTGCTTGTGGGTATGATTGGGCTTGAGGCTGCTGAACAGATGGCTTTTGCTGCTGTTGCTGTTGTTCAAATGACACCAACTCCTTTGGCTTTTCCCACTATAAGGCACGGCAACAAAGCATTGTAGCACACAAATAGCACTATGTAAGAAGTCACAAAAGTGGAGAAGTGGAGGTCAATAATGAATTTCCTACCTTACTTTCACCAGTCACGTTATTATAATAATATTTGTATCCATCTGGAGAAGTGTGCTCTGTCCAATTGCATTTCAGGGGACCGACAGTGTTGGTTCCCAGCAAAGTAGGGGTGGCAGACGCACTTGAAGGCATCTCAGCTGTTGCAGTCGCAGCAGGATTGCAAGATACAGTGTTGTGCAATCCCACTCCACTGAGACTACACAGTCAAGCAAAAATAATAAGAATATGAGCTCCGACTTTCTAAAAGATAAGCCCCCTACTCTAATTTCTCAAGGCCAGCAGAAATTTACCATGGAGAGTTTATACCTAAAAATGGAATCAGAATAATATAAATCTTCAGGGTCAAGAAAGTTTTATTGTCATACGTGTGCATATAAAAATTTAGTGATTTTAATAAACTTATATCAAAAATATTGTGAGTAGGAAACACAGATAATTGATAATCGGGATCCATCCCTTCCAAAGCATACCTAAATGAGCATTAGAATAAGAAGTATCTAGCAACTAAAATAAAACATGCATTAAAAACTTAGGCAACAATTGCATCACAAGGCTCACTAAGATCATAATGCA
This sequence comes from Dillenia suffruticosa, assembly GCA_033439265.1. Taxonomy (NCBI): domain Eukaryota; kingdom Viridiplantae; phylum Streptophyta; class Magnoliopsida; order Dilleniales; family Dilleniaceae; genus Dillenia; species Dillenia suffruticosa. The sequence goes on from JAVTVX010000011.1 coordinate 19,549,467, forward strand.
AAGTAACTAAAGCAAGCCCCGGATCTATAGAGATGCTATAACCACAGTAAAGATTCTCAAAACATTATAAAATACACATGCACACGCAATCACACCAGCTGTTTGGCAGCCTGGGAAGCCTACTGTAGCATTATACTTTGATTTGATGGTTGCATCAGCTGCAATTGTTGTTGCAACTGAGAGAATGCCAGTTGGGAAGATTGAAAACTTGCTTGTAAAGATTGAGTTTGTTGCGACAACATCTGAGCTAACTGAGAAGGGGACTGCTGGATCAGCAAAAGGAGTTGCTGTGGGACAGACAAAGGGAGATGCTGCTGATTTGGCATAGCAGTTTGAGAATGTGGCTGCAAGTTGATATTTGCAGAAATTTGCTATGCTGTTGCAAATGAGGAAAGCTGCTGAACCTGAGGCTGAGAAACAGGAGACTGCCCACTCATCCCAAAAAATTGGGGCCGTGCATGACCAAATGAGGTTGGGCCAGTTGAACGAGGAGCTAGTGGTTGACCAAATTGCCGAATTCATACGTTTAGAGATGGAGTTTGTGAGCAAGATGTTGAAGCTTGTGTCTGGAGCTGCAATGAGGGAGGCACATCCTGAGAAGACTGCAATGGCTTCGGTATGGGTGATACTTGAGGACCAGAAGATGGGATTGGCAAGGAAGGCAGACTAAAACTCTGGATAAAACCAAAGGGAGAGAAATGAAAATTCACTCTCAGTTTACTCCAGGAGACCTAGTAAATGAACAAGAATCAAATTCGTACACACCTGCTGCTGTGGGGCAGAAGAAGACGGCACTGCAAGTCCTGGAAAAGAACCTTCTACTGGGCAACCAGGACCCCCAAAAGGACCACCCTGTACATTTTGCACACCACATATAATGAGACTAAAGTTGAGAGTACGGCATATACTATTGCATGACACAAGAAAGGAAACTTTACATTCTTTTCTGCTACATAACAGAAGCTGGTGAAAAAAAACAACAATTCCAAAAAAACAAGCAGAATCAGGACTTTGGTACATTAAAGAAGATATGAGATATCTGTTCAGGAGGTGCACAAAACATCAGTTTACATGCACAATATATGGGGGTAGACTTAGAAGCTCAGACTGCTACATCAGGTGGTACTCAGCTGCGCCAGCATACTTTTTTTTTTTTCCCAAAATCAAGTGATCTGTTTGATCCTATAATTTTAAGAAATCATGCTAAAGCTATCAATTAACATATTAGTATTCAAACGATTAAAAAAATAGAGGGGCAACCAAAAATATTTACAGGGAGGCATGTACGAGTGTCATGCAAAGACCTAGTGTAGTTTGTAGATTTAAGTGAAGGCCATTACTCTCAAAGTTTATAGTGCAGAGCTGCCCCCCTGGAGATGGCTTAGGAGAAAGAGGTAAAATGATGTTGTATGTTTCCTCATCATTCACAAGAAGTGTCAGTCAATAAAACAAAATATAAATACTGCCAATGCAACACCAGGTCATACCACGACTTTGCTTTAGTTCGTCACGCATAAGGTACACATCTTCTACACAACCATAAGGCGCAAAAATCTGAAAAAAAAATTATGGTCATTAGTCACAATCCTGAAGCCTCCCAACCAAAATTTCAAGATCAAGAGAAAATCAATGAGATTGCAGTGTATATCCACCAAGGGCATTGACTAAACAAATTTTATAGTGAATGCAAAAGAGCCATTTCCAGGAAAAGTAACCAGAGCAAATATAATTAATGGTACATAGAGCATACTTCCTCAATATCCTTTTCTGTGGCTTGCTTATTCATTGAACCAACAAACAATTTGAACTCAACCAAACCTACCAAAAAACGGAACTAAATCAAGCAGAGAATTTCACAAAATGGGGCTAGAAGCACACAAACATACATTTAGCAACGTAAGATGGTGCAAAAAAAAAATTACAACCTGCAGACATGTTCAGATTTTCTACACCCCCTAAAGAAAAAACCCATCCATGGGAAAAATAAAATGGAATGGGAAAAGAGTGTGCATCATCAGTTCATGGGCACATAAGAAGTATAAGCATGTAAGAACTTTCAGAGATGCAACCAAACTATTACTTTTGCAGGATTGTGGAAACGAGTGCATGGAGTATCAGAAGCACTCTACAAGGAACCTCATTGTCGTATGCAAGGTCGAGGTTGCTGCACAAAGCATCATATTTGTAGTCCAAATAAGATGGAAAACCAATTAAAGCAAAATGAAAGGCAATAAACAATTACCAAGGCGCTCTTTTTCACCATCAGCATATCTCACTTGGATAGGACCCACTCCCTGCAGAAGACAAGAACGAAAGTGCATGAATAGGGGAACTCGAGAAAAGAGCATTACAAGTTCAATTAAAAAAATAAAAAATAAAAACCTACCCCTGGTAACGTATACTGATTGTGCAAAGCTCTAATAGCCCTATCAGCTTCTTCTGAAGTAGCATATTTTATGAAGCAACAACCTGCAGAATGTAGACGAGGTCACAACATACAAAGATATGCTCTAACAAAAATGCTTAAGAAGATGCGTACAAGTACATATTTTAGTATTGCACTCCATCTGTATGGAGTAGTAACCATCCCAATCACAATATCAAATCATCAATTATCCGAAGGAGAGATTAGTGCAAAATGTAGAATAAACACTTAACTTGTTAAACCAACAACAAAGAATACAGCATCTTTTAAGAAGATAAAAAATAATTAGAAGTAATGAGCATTGGAGGAGACAATTTCAAAAATCTGTAAAGTAAAGAGCACGTTGCAAGTAAACTAGAGCAAAATTATTTATCACCAGGCAGTTTGTTGGCCTAAATCAAGAAAACTACAATCAAATTAGTATTGCTATTAATAGCTATGCCTCAGGCACTGCAGTGGCACTGTTTCAATAAAAATGTTAGAATGATAAGGGCAACACATATGCTATATGAGAAAAACCACGTTACATATACACTACTTCAAAAACTCAGCCACACCACAGTTGAAAGCTTAGAACAAAGTGAGAATTAACCATGCAATGATGTCCTAATATTCAAAATACTGTAAGGGGATAAAGCTCATGATTTTTTTTTTTTTTTTAAAGTTGAACTTTCCATTCAATATGATTAACATCTGATCCACTAGTAATGGAAATGGATTATCACTGAGATCCTCTGTCATATGTTATCTTGCACTAGGGTCCTAATGATAAGATTGCATCCAATAACCAATATATCTTTTATGAAGGATCTGGCCTAATTAAGAGGTCTAACGCTACAGTGAACAGATATGAAAACAAGCCTAGAATTTGCAAAAACTTAGCACTGCACAGTACTAAGTCAATAGGCCACTTCATGTATAGTTCTTGTGTGGTGTCAAGATTGGAAGAGAACAGCCTAGAAGCATGAGATGTGCGCACTGCTATATTACAACAGTGTACAACAAAGTTCCAAGCAATAAATCTAAAAGCAACGGGAAGAACCAGAGTTGCTAGAAGTTATTTCCTCCCCCACCCTCCAAAAACCCCCCCAGGGGGTGGATGAGAAGAAAGAAAAAAAGTTAATCATATGAGCAATTTAAGGAACTTGAGAATAATATGTATTGCAACATGTGTAATACATGGCAGAAGGAAACATGAATGTGCAGGTAATCATAAAGGCCCAAAAAGTACCAACACGTATTTATGTGATATTCCGGACACCAATATAATCATGCATGACCAACTATTTAGACCCCAAAAAAACCCACCCCATTCCTCCTGGATTGAAAACTCCTAAAGGATACATTGGTATGCTTTTCGCAATATATAATTACTAGACCTTCTATAGTCCTCTATCTGTCACTAGAATATGCCCCCAAAAAGAAGGAAAAAGAATTCCTTCTTCTACAATATGGCAACTTGAAGTTGGGGAAGCCGAGCTCTCATATAGAAATGAACATCACAACAAAACATATCTTGAGTAGTGTAGCATCATTGAAATTTACATTAGTTGCTAATAAAATTTCCCAATCTTACTTGTACCTTTGACATGTTTTGAGCACAACCTAACCAAGATCAAATTTTAGTGGGATGCACTTATTGTTATCTATGCCTACCTTTTCTACAAAAGCCCTTCAAATTATATAAATCAATGACTTTAATCACCTTTCAATCATCGCATTCATACTCTCATAATTTTTTTCCAAATATAAAATAAATGAATGAATAACCCACCATTTTAACTTGTCACTCTCGCATACTTCCAACACGTGTTCACCAACTAGCTCATGCAAATATTCTACATCATGGTAACAATAAGCTCCTTTCCACACAAAATGACCAATGTGTTGCAAGCAGGAGACATATTGATGGTTCTATAAATGATCAAATACCACAAAAGAAAAAGGAACACTGAGTTCTCACTAGGTAAATATTTTTGGGAAAGGATTAGCAAGGTTCCAGACAGATGGAGTGAGGCTTTCTAGGCCATCAGAAGCAAGAACTTATGAATGACATGGACAGGAAATACCTTATAACTTTCATCTTTTTAAAGTGGGTGGAACACACAAGCAACTGCTTAAACATATCTTATTTACTGATTAGGAGCAAGGGAAGAAGCTCAGAAAACTGAGAGATCAACATCACATACACATCACAGCATGTAGATATACAGACCCAATACAACTTGTTCACTTTCAAGAAGATCATGCCAAGGATCTATAATCTTTGGACACCATAAACCAATAAGTATATTTTCCGATGTGTGTGTGTGTGTGTGTGTGTGTAAAATGGGAATATAAGCAGGCTTTTGCTTAATATTACCAGTAGGCATCAGCGACCATGTCTGTGCTTACCAAGCAGCATTCGATTATTATAAGGCATTTCAACATCAATCTTAAAACTACAAGATGTCCACAAAGCAATGCTACTTAGATCTTTTTGAAAGTGTACTGCAGCCTCGATTCTTAAGTTCAGAAATAATCAAAATAATTACCTGATGTATGGGCAGATATACAACAAAGTATCATAATATTATGCATAACAGCTTACATCACATTAACACCAAAAACTTGGGGACCAGTCCTGAACTCCAGAATTGCAGACAAGATTGTCTGCTAAAACATCCCTCCTGAACTCCAGAGTTACAAACAAGATTGTCTGCTAAAACATCCCAATAATCAAGAAAACAACTTTGAAGAGAACTACAAGGATTTACTAAGCAATGATAAATCCAATCTTAAGGAAGGAAAAGATGACAGAGGAGAACAGAAGGCAAAGCAAAGGGGAGATATTTCCTCTTTACCCAGACTCAACACCAAGGATGTGCATGTATATTGCAGACAAAAAGGATAAACTTTAAAGCAATCGATAGCTGTTTTGATGCTACCTAACCAAATGACTTGAAATCCAAAATAGAACTCGGAGTGTAGAGTAGTGGAACTTGCTTATAAGGAAAGAACAAAGATCAAGTGGAAACCATACATTATACAGGTGAGCATGGAAACCACAGTGTTGCTCCAAATTTTGTTCATGTAAAGTTATCCAAAAACTAACAAAGGATAAAGCCATCAAGCTACCATGTTTGACAAAAAGAATATTATACAAAGCAAGGTATAAGAATTATTATTTAGTGAAAGCCACACTTACATTGGCTGCCCCAACATGTAACAAATAAACATCACAGATGCAACACTAGCATCACCGGTGAATGAAGTGACAGTACTAATTTAAGCCCTGCTAGTGACATGTCAATTCTTTAGATAGTTTATCGGGGAAAAAAAATACAACAACCCCCACAACCACATGCTATGAACTAAGCTACCAGAATTGTGTTGCCACAGCAGTTACTGAGAAATCATTAAATCAGTGATAAAGAAATGTCAACCAATATAAACAAAAGCCAAAAGTCCAGATGACAAAGTAAAGGACATCAAATTTCCTGCAAGATGATTCACCATTTCGCTAGTAAATGTTCATAGCTTGGGCATAAGAGGAGAAGGAAAAAAAATGAATATAAGGTACCAGGGACATGCTTGATCAACAATTTGTGGGGTTAGGGGTGGAATTACAAGAGTATCTACACAACAATCACACTCGACCAGAATTAGAGCTGAACAGTAGCCTTTAGTTAACCACAAGAACTAGGAGAGCAAAGAAATCAACGGTCCATGATGTGATAGAGATGCAGTGATGCTTATCCGAGAACAGATTATTCCATATATTAAAACAAGACTCATAACCTAATTATGTCCCCAAAACGTAAAATTCAAATATATACGAACACCAATATTTAATGCAAGACAGAATGTTTGCATCATCATATTTTGAGCTACTATCATTCCAGCAAGGACTGCAGAAAAGCCCACAAAATGTAACATCTATGTACAATGATTCAACCACATAATACATCCTTTAGAATAAGGAAAATTATGGTTCTTCCCACCAAACAAAGTAACCTGAACTCATCCTAAAAAGGCATAATCATGGCGATATCGGATAAGGCCATCGAATTTGATCCAACCACCATATCACAACATAAAATAGTTAAAGCTGTTGCAAAGTTCTGGATTTGGGATTTCACCCCCAAAAAAAAATATGCTAATAACAAGTTGAAAACATCAATTCAGAGGCAAGTTTATAATCAAGATAGAAAATCCTAAGCGTCCACTCAAGAAACTTACATGCCCACAAGCTCAGAAACCGACTCAAAATAGAAGAAACATAGAACAATTACAATTCCATTGCATGCTTTTGAGCAACCATCCAACTTTATTCACAAATTCAACGTGTACACAACTTAATAAGGAACATTGTCAGCTATGAGCGTATCTCCACCAAGAAACCATAAGGAGAGATTAAAAACTGAAAGTACAGTTTATAAGAAGATAGAAGATGAAGCCTATCACTCAACAAAGAAATGTGGAAGTCAAAAATAACCAATATATCCTCATAACAAGTTGGCATAAAACATCTGCAAACTAAGTACAGTTCAAAAAGTAGACAAGAGTAGGCCAGACAAGAAAGGCCAGAAAGCCAACCAAAACAAAAGAATGTGTATGGCAATTGTAAGCTCACACCACTTTTCAAACAATCATGATGTGCTTTTATACTCAGATATGTGCTAAACCAAAAGACAAATAAGAAGCCCTGACTTTTATCTTGACAGGATGAATTAATTGGTTAATCAAAGCCATGTCAACTAATCCAACGAAGCAATAGCTCTGTGGACAACTTTTGAGTTTCTATCAAGAGCTACCACACCAAAACCGAAGAGAAACCTGAGACTTATGACCAGAAATACAGAAACATTGTGAATAAACTGGATCTTGCCAAATCTTATCCAAACAACCACATCACACGACACATCAAATCTCAATGGTAAACTCATAAGGGAAAGGTCCCAAGTCATGTGGACCATGCACACCAACAAATACAAGTTTCAGATTACATTCAAATGGCATATGACTCAACACAATTGCTTAAATAGGGAAAAAAGCCACCGAATCTCCAAGACAACATTCAAAACTACCACAATTGGTCTGCAAGTTCAGGAAAACTGGAACCCTATGAGAGACCAATAGCTTCACACTTTAAAGCCCTCAATACACTTCAATGTTAGCCATTTAACTTCAGACCATGCCATTTTGTCAAAATTAAAACAGAGAAGGGGCAATGCAGCCATATAACTGTGACACTGTTAACAAATAAATCGCTTTGTAGTTTCTCAACAATGTACGTGTCTAGCACTCATTCAATTTCAATTAGAAAACCATTTTAAATATGTCTTGTACAATGTTGTATCTAAACAATCCAGACACAAAAAAGCTACAGTTATGGCAATAGACACTCCCATTACAAATGTCTTGCTGGGTAATGCCCCCCACAGCTGCAACCAGTAGTACAAGAGCAATATCTACGTGTCTTCAAAAGTTACCAACAGCATAGCTAACCATTTTTGTACAGTTGAAAATCTTTGCAAAAATTATTTGAGACGAAACATGAGCTTACAATTGCTTCCATCACCGCCTCAGAGGACCTGAAACTAGAGATTGATACTAATAGCAATAATGTCTAGGAAAATAAATTCGTACGTACCTCGTTGTTGTGTTCTTTTATCTTTGATCAAAGCAACCTCCATCACATTTCCATGTTCTTCAAACAGGGGCTGAATCTGGTTGAAAAGCAACATATCAGGGGAAAAAAAAAAGAAACTGCAGAGTAGGTTACAAAGAAATAGATGACACAGTAACTTGAATCATGATTAACACTCAACAATCCTTCTTGACCAGTAAAATTTTTCACAGGGAGAAGGGAACAGAGATGTGAACTCCCAACTTATAGTAAGATCAGGACTACGAGTTGAATTATACCCCTTCAATTCTAACTGAGCCAATGATATAGTGTAGTCAATATTGTTATTTTCTCATGCATTCCGGTACCAACTAAAGTAAATACTGAAAAATGAGGATTAAAGCAAAAGAACACCGTAATGGACACCAAGCATGAGGGAACACAACAAAAACGAAAGAAACAACATATGAACTTTACAGTGTATTAATCATAATTATGTACTGTAACTCTAAAGTGTTGGAAAGAATCCTAGAAAAATCCAAAAAGTGTATTGTGTTCCAAAGAAAAATAATGAATGGGAAAGCCCATATAGGGAAACTAACACATGTTTTTCCAAGTATTAAACACAAATACTGTCCCCTTTTCAGTATCCATGCCACATAAGATTCGAGGGTATATATAATTCAAGGCCCAATAAAAAGTAATATGTATACAATTATACATCTAAAGGAAAACTATGAGAAGTAAGGTATATTTCTATCAACCGCTTAATTAATGTGAGGAGGAGTTCCGCAACATAGGAGCATGTGAGCAAGATTCCTAACTGTAATTTGCATGCGTGCATGCAGTCATGTGCAAGTGCAGGCAAGTTTGAGCCTGGGTGTTTGTGTGACAAAGGAGGGTTCATTTGTTTTAATTATTGTAATTCCTAAATTATCCTTAAATGTACATCTATCATATGTTATTCCCAATGTACCCCCAAAATATTTAGATAATGTGAATCATGTACTGCCACACGTCCAGGCTTTATTGGACCTCCCTAATTTATGGTTTTCCTTTTTATTCTTTAGATCATGATTTTTTTATTTTAAATCCAAATAAGGTAAATATTAATATGCCTATTTTGTTAAATGATCGCATACAAAATGCAGGCAGGCACATACAAAATATCACCTGTTCTTCATCTTGCATTACAAGAGGTGGGATGCTATTCATAAGGGTCACGTGACCTATTTTGCAGCAGCATGATATGTGTCACCCATGGTTAATTCCATTATTAAATTAAAAAAAATCAAAATCATGAAGTTTGAAAAATTACTACCCCCCCCCCCCCATAAATAGGTTCATGTGACTTAAACAAAAAAAGGGGAAAAAAATCCACCAACATACTGCACTCTTTTTTCATGTATTTTGCTATGAGTCATCAAAGTTTTATTGTACTTTGCAACCATATGTTAGGACTCTATGGGTATGCTAGGAGTCCTATCCTTTGTTACTCTTTAACTTTTATTGTTTATCATATTGTTGATTTTTTTAATTATTATATACATGACTGAAAATATCCTAATAGAGTTTAATCTAGAAAAAGAAAGTCTAAAAAAATACTAATTAATTGTTAAATTTATTTTTGAACGAATTTAACCCCCCCCAAAAAAAATCTAAATCATCCCTCACACAAAGCGTGGGGTGACCCAAGTAGTATATACATGAGTATGTAAATAATAAAGACAAAAAAATAGTAAATCATAAAGCAAATGCAAATGCTACTTTCTTAACCAGCTTAAAGAAACAGCTAACTTACATCTTACTCCCTAGCAGTATTTGGAACGGATCCAACAAAGAGTTTGGCATAGCTTCCACCATCATTATGATCTGAGAAGAAACCAGATTTCAGTTGAAAAGGACAAGTAGAAACAACAAAAACAGATTGAGGATGATAATAGAAAATCATAACCATCAAAAAGTGGGGACAATAAATGAGGACAGAAAACCAGTAGAAAGGAGATATCTTAGTTGAAAACCAACAGCAGAAAAATTACACCAAGGGCATGCAAAAATCAAAGAGGCATTGAGCACTCCGGATAACAACAATTCCTGTTTGCAATGAAAAGTTCAACAAATTAAAACATAGTTGCTCCTTTCCATCAACATTGTCTAAAGTGAACAGAAAGCAACTCCACTTAAACTTGATACTTAGTATTCCTCTGTCCACCATCCCTACATGCCCCCATCCCTACATGCCCTCCCAAGCTACCAAATACGATCCCAACCCAATTCCAGCAGCATAGATGAATTTGCACCAACTTCAAGAAGTCACAGTCCAACTAAAAGAAAATGCTTGATGATTATATTCCTATTTGTGCATATACTACATTTGCAAACAACAGTCATTCCGCTTCTCCTAAGATTGTGTTGTGTTAGAAGCTTCCCATAAGATAAGACCAACCTCCACTAAAACCCTGCACCACCAAAAGTCCATCAAGGAAACACTATCCTCGTTCTTCCACCAAAAACATAATAAACAAGACTTCCTTGCAAACAAATACTTAGTGAATTTCAAATCACTCCCATGCTACATTTCTAACAACTAAATGGAAAAACTAACAACCCCTTTCTCTTCATGGATGCGATAGAATCAAAGAACATCCCTTTCAACCAAAAGTTTTTAGATTGAAAAAATAAATGTATTGGATGTAATAAAGGATGGACAAAAATCTCAAGGATGAGAAATCCTCAAAGATCGGAAAAAATGAATAAGACAAATTCTTCAATCCCTTCTCAACATTCTAAGCTAAAATCATTCTAAATCCTAGAGCCATGAGCCCACGGACAAGTATAAAATACAATCTTGTCCCATCGAAGAGAGGAATCTTGTCCCTTTCATTTCACAAAAATTATAGCTTACAACCGGCCCAATCCTCAACCATAACAAAGTCCCATCTTTAATAATATTTCATTTATAAACAAACAGGAGCTCCATCCTTGTAAAATACAATCTTGTCCCATAGAAGAGAAGAATCATGTTCCTTTCAACAAAAGTTATAGCTTAGGCCAATCCTCCGCCATATCAAAGTCTCATCTTGAATTCTATTTCCTACATAAACAAACATGAGCTCAATCTTCCAACAATTGCAACCCCATTACTTTGAACTACATATAGCTCCTCCACAAAACTCGCCTACCTTGTTAGACATTAAAATGATATGAAAATGGCCACAAAAGTTGAATCAATACAGCCCATGCATAAAAGTAAGGCTAACTGTTCGGTGCTAAAATTATGGAGTATAGTATTTACTATAAACCTGTTCAGTATCGAACGATTCTTCGAAGGAATTAACGTTAAACTATTACAAAGATATAACATAAGATACTATAATTACTCCTTAAGATACTATAATTGAAAGTTATTTCGGAATTGACACAACATGTCTGGTCTTCAAGACTCGACACGCGCCGGCAGTTAAGTGGCACGTCTAGTCTTAAAGACTCCGCATGTTGCGTCAATTCCGAAGTAACTTTCCCGGGAGATGTTTAAAAAAAAAAATTGATGGATATATCCGTACAAAGCTCATAATACATAGACAGCATAAATATTATTACAATCCAATCCCCCCCAAAAAAAAAAGAAAGAAAAAATTAAAGACAAAGAAATTAATTTCACAAACCTGGAGAGCCTCCACGACCAGAGAAGCCAAGACTACGTTTCTGTCCGGAAAGAGGGACCTGAAAATTCGAACCAAATCCACCACCACTGGTCGGTCGAAAACCACCAGCACCACCTCCTCTTCAGCCATCCGCAATCGGGGGCCGGAATCCACCTCCGCCGCCACCCACCGGCCGAAAACCTCCATCACCTCCACCTCCATCTCCACCTCCACCTCTTCCCACGGCATCGGGTGGAGGATATCGAGGAGGGCTGTCGAAAGGACGGTAAGTTCCTCCACCTCTGGCACCGCCATCGAAGAAGCCAGTGGAGCAGTAATCGGAAGGGCTTCGGCGATGGTGATTTACGGGAGAATGAGAATCTGAGCGAGGACCTCTAGAGTGACGGTGGTGGTGACCACCGTCCGATGAATTATTGTTGGTGGTGAGGGTGCTGTTGTTGTTGTTGCCATAGCGATCTCCTCTGTATCTCTCCAGCTTTGCTGATTTTTCTTCAAAACCCTAATCGAAGAAAATTTGAGCTTTATGCACTTGGAACTGGAATCTTGGTTTACATTTTTCAGGTTTCCATTTTTCGTCGTCGATGATAAGTGAAAGATAAGAGAGTGCCTTTGGCAAGCGACGTCGTTTTCATTTAATTTCGCAATCAAATAAAACAACGTCGTTTTGGTATGGGGATGACCTCCAATGAAAACGATGGTGAAGTTCTCGCTTGCGAAAGATGTTGATTGCGTGAGAAGATAGACCAGTATGGTGTAAGCGAGGAATGTACGAAATTATACTCATTAAAAAAAAAAATTCAATGATTTTGAACCGAAAATAATTTGGTGTTTAATTCATATTTATCGTGGGTTTAACCAACAACAGATTATGTCGTGAGTTAAACTCGCGATATAGTGACATTTCACCATCCTGGAGGAGGGGAGGGACCACGCCGAACACACTGTTGCATCTTCAAGATGCAATAAGGTTTGTCGTGTCTCCAAAACGTGACACAACGCTGTACTCCTCCCCTTGCAACGCTGCACTTGCGCTCCTCTCTTCCTCTCTCCCCCGCAGCGCTGCACTCTCCCTCTCTCCCCTCGTAGCGCTGCATTTCCTCCCCCTGTGACGCTGTGCTTTTCTCTCTCTCCTCCCGCGGCATTCCTCCCTTTCCCTCCCTCCTGCATTGCCGTGAGGGCCATCTCTCTCCCTCCCCCACTGTCGCGGGAGCGCCACGGGGGGTATGTCATGTCTTCAAGAAGCGACATAACCCATGTCACAGGTTCAACTCGCGATATAGTCTGTTACAGATTTAATTCGCGACAAATAGGGTCACAAATGTAATTATTTTTTGTCGGATGTCGTTTTAATTTTTTTTTTAGATCGGTACATGTCTCTAGTGTATGCAGCCACGCGATGAGGATGGAACGAACCATTTTTCACATTTTATTAAAGAAAATGAACGATATGATATATGCTCTAAATGTAAATAAGAAACGAAATCATTCTCTTTTTATTAAAAATTTTAAATTTAAATTTTTTTTTATATAAAAGGATTTATCATGTGCACAAGGTGCTCCTAGCTTAGTATATTGTAAGAGGAGAGTAAACGTATATATACATAGTTTTCTCCTAACATTTTACAAAGAAACCGTTTTCACATCTTAAACTCGTAACCTCGAGATTATCAAACAAACAACTCAACTATTACACCAAGATTCACCCCCAAATTTTTTCTATATATTAAATAAAAAACCTATTTCATATCTCTTTGCATTTAGTTGTTTTAGACTTAATTTGCATTGCTCCATCAAAAGCGGTTGTAGCGGAATGATTTAAAATGTCATTTTTGTGGTTCAAATCCCTAACATTGCTCTAAGAACCAACATCATTTTTCTTTTCCTTTTTCTCATTCACCGCCTGTTTCGAGAAAATTATAATTTTCTCTGATATTCGAATATGTCAGTATTTTAGATTATAATTGATTATTTAGTTGAATGATATATAAATTGATTATAATTGATTATGATTCAAGATTTTGATTGAAAATGGATTAATATTTTGTTATTAAATACATATATCGTTGGTTAAGATAAAATTATATGAATAAAGAGAGTGTAATTCGATAATTTTGCTATTGAAATATATGAATTTTTGGATGAATATTTAATTTGTGTGTATTAATTTGGGATTGATTCAAATGTTTATCGTGTTTATTTTTATTATTTCTATTTTTTGTATGACTTCTTTTTGGTTAGCTTTTAGCATGCATGCACACACACACTAAAGACTTCAGCTTTTTCTGATCTCATCAATTTTTTTTTTTAACAAAAATAATATAACCAAGTAGAATCGAATTGATAGGAAGGATAGAACCGGGATCTCATAATTTTTTGTTTTCTTAGTTTTTTTAATGAAATAAATTTTCATTTATTAGAATTTTATTATAATATGTTTAATTAGACTGTTTCAATTTAAATTAAAATATTAAATATAAAAATATTAAATTCGAAGTCCTTGGTAGAGAGATGACATTAACATTGAAGGAGAGACCAAGGCAGGGGGAGAAGACGCGGTCCGTGTATATTAATCCTCTTTTTCAACTATGGAACTTGCCCAGATAACCTCTTTTTGTCCAAAAAGTCAAAAGTTGTGAAATTGCAAGTGAACTCCCAAAAAATAAAATAAAAAAAAACACACACACATACACACACATAAATAGTAATCTGCCAAAACTTACAAAAAATCAAAGCTTCCTTGGTTCTATCCACTCTAAATCATGGGTAATAAGCATTCAACCGTTGGCCGGAATCTACAACCATCACTGCCCTTTTCACTCCCTTTCCGGCAACTTCAACCGGAGGGTGAGCCGCTGCTCGAGAATTACTATAATAAGGTACATAATTTTGGTATAAGTTTTATCGATGAATAAGTTTAGTCTAGTTTTTTGTGTTGTGCCATGAAAACTTGAATATTAATTTGGTTTGTTTGTTCCAAACTAGTCTGGGGATCTCAAGGGAATGGAACTTGAGGCAGCTGCTGAGAGCCTGAAGAAGCAATCAGCCCTGGAAAATGAAGTCAGAGACATGAAGCTGAAAATCTCCAAACTAGAGGCATCTATGGCCAAAAGAGACTCAAAATCAAATTTATCAGTAAGTTATATAATCAAAAGATTCAAAATCTTCACCAACTTTTCTATATTTCCATTCCTTCGATTGATAAAAGAGCAGATGGATCGCGGGAAACAAGTTGCGGATGCAGTAAAAATGAAAGATTTTAAGGAATTAAAAGATAGAATTCTAAATTTAGAGGCGAATTTCAGAGTGAGTTGATTTTTTTTTTTTTTTTTGAAGGATGAATAATCAAAATTCTAGGCAAAATCCTAATCATCAAGTTAAAAGCATAAATAATATATATTTTGGGTTGACTTTTAAATTATTTCTGGTCAACAGGTTGGCATATGTTGACCAGAAATAATTTAGAAATCACCTAAGGTTAATTATGTTTTTAACCTAATAATTAGGGTTTTGTCTAGAAATAACTCAAAAATGACTACTAATTCCTCTTGCATTCGACAGGAGTTCTTGAGGAAAAGAGAAAAGGAAACAGAGGATTTGAGAAAAAGGATTGCTGATTTAGAGGAGAAACTAAGGAAGATGATGACAAACACTGCTGCCATTAATCAAGTCAGAATGGTGAGTTTGGTGAATAACTTAATACATGTCCATAACCATACAACGTATCATCTTTGCAGCACTCAAAATTCCCCTCTTGGTGCAGCAATCTAATGACTCGAAAAGTGCCAACAGTGGCCCAGAACTGGGAACCAGAAGCATTGAAGTTGATGATTATGCACTCCTCCAACTAGTTCTCATTCTTCTAGTTGGTGTTCTCATTGGGCTAAATCTGTAATAAGTTACTTGTCCTGATTAGACTGAATGTGATCAAAGGACCTCTTCTAAATCTTCTATTAAGTAATCAAATGTTGGATCTTTCACCTATATTATTCTCACAAAATGCATGTTCACAAGACTTGGTAAGCACCGGTTTGACGCATGTATTATCAGAAAACCCCTTAATTCCAATGACATTAAAGTTCTGCAAATACTGTGACTTCTCTAAATTCTATTAATACTATAGAATACCCCATAATCCATTAATTTCCGAAAAATGTGCGACCATACCAAAGTCTGTACCTTTTAGGCTAATGAAGGGACAGAAAAAGGACCAGATTAGAAAATGGCAAATCCTTACGCATGAATGGCCGACCAAACATGATTTTCCCAAAAAGGAAGACCCAACAATGCTTTTAGATATGAACTTGCTCATGTTGAAATTTTCATGAGATTTGTGATCACGTATTATTTTATTATTACTAATGCATGAATCGATAAATATTGACAAAAAATCTAACGACTATTAACTCTATTATACATAATAATGCTTGATTTACAATCTACATAAGTTAAAATCCTTGAAAAATATATCACGAAAAATTGAGAACTTTGGTTAGACTTTTAACTTTAGCCTAGTCAAGAGACATAGTCATAGTAATATTCATGTACTCCAATTCTTGGTCAACAAGAAAAACTCCAGCACACCTCATTGCACCTTATGAATCAAAAAGCTTGTAACAATCTACCTATTTTAACCTAAGAAATTCAGATTTCGATCTGGGGTTCTCACAAAAAGGACCAAACTAAAGATCCCATGTATGCAAAGAAAACCCTTAATATTGAGAAGTCGCTTATCTTGAAAATTTATAGGCATCCGGTTCTTTCCCAATCATGAAAGAGACATAGGAATCAACACAAGCTTGCTGAATCTGAGAAACTTGAAGAACCTCAGCCTCCCAATCACTAGTACTGATGGATCTTTCGATACACGCCCCTTCAAATCCAAGTGCTTCTCTCACTATAGTTTCAATTGATTCCTTCCTAAGACTCTCCCCACTCTCCGTCTCTGCATAATATCGAAGATCAATCGGACGTTTCAACATGCTTTGACTTCAAGAGCTTCACTGCAAATATCAAAATTTGCCCCCCCAAAAAAAATGTCAATTAAAATTTGTTTAATTTGAGTTTTCATTCATTTGGTTTCAAGCATTATTCAAGAATTTGCCTTGCATCATAAGAATTTCGTCTTAATATTTTCATAAATCCTAATATTAATCAGCTGCCGCCTGGAAGCCACTGGACACCGAGGCCGATAATGAGGTGGTGGCGGTGGAAGCGGTAGGCGTAAAGAGTGGCGGAGAGCCACTTGCGGACGACGGAGGGAGTGGCAGTGACGGTGGTGGTGATCGGAGTGCCGAAGAAATCGACGGCGAAGAGACGGTGGTTTCTCGACGGAGATGTGAGTTTCCGCGTATGGGTCGCCATTTTTGAAAAGCTAGGGAAGCTGTCATTTTGGGTTGACGGTTATTGAAAAGAATGTGCGCGCTCGCGTTGGTGCTGAGTGCAGTTACTGTGCCTTTTCTTTTCCCGCTGAAAGGGTGTGATCTGATGAAGCGGTGTCTTGAGTGCCTTATCGTGTTCCAGATGTGAAACGAATCCTGACCGTCCATTTGCATGACTTAATGATCAATAGGTAATGGTGGTTGATGATCGCGATGAATTTGTGTTTAATTATCATCACCTTTGGAGATAACTCACAAATATTGGTTTGTGTTTTTTGTTTTCTTTTGTTTTGAAATTATATCCTCACTTCAAATCTAATTACAATTAATTAAGTAATCAGTTCAATTATTATCATTTACCTCATTTAATTTTGAGTCTCTAAAAATATATATATTAACACAGAAACTGATGGTTCGTATCTAATTCTGGGGATTTTGGGTAATACTTAATCACAATGTCATATCACCAATCGAGAAAACCTTTTGCCCTCGGCACATTCTGACCTTCTCTTATGAGTATCGTATTCGTCTTGGCGCTGAATTCTTCACTCGTATCGAACCGATTTCCACCGCCTCAGACTCAGAGAAGCGATACGGCTTCGTTTGCTTTGCTCACGCAAGAGATATCACAGCTGAAGCACGTCTTCGATGCCTCTCTCGGTTCCAATATGGCTTGCTTTGTTTCCGCAAGCGTATGCTGATGCTTTTCTCGCTCAGGTTGTCCCTCTCTCTCCGTCATGCCGTCGCCTTCTTCGCGGTGCTGCGACATCTTCGCCGGCAATAGGGAGTCTTGTGACAGTGAATGCCTCTTTTACCTTCTCATTCAGCCTCCGATCCTCAGTTTCTCGCTCAACGCAATAACACTTCTCTCTCTCTTCTGTCTGTCCACGGAGAAACTCGACTTCCAGCGACTCTGTCGAATCTCTATGCTCAGGTCCGGAAATCTTGAATTCTTGATATCTTCAAATTTTGCCCTAATGCACCTTTTGTTTATCGATTGATCGTTGTTTTATGCAAATTGAATGGATTAATCTTTTGAGACTAATTTTGTAACAGGAACGAATTCTTTGAATTTGCGTCCCCTTCAAAGCGATGGTAGTATCACATCACAGCTCTGATTATATAATTTTCTTGCTCTTCATCTTGAATTCTCTTGGCACTTAGTCTATTGGCTTGCTTTGTGGTAAGATTTTAGGATTCTGCCGATTTCAGGTTAGATTACGGGAGAAGGAGCTGCCAAATAGGGCAAAAGTTGTTCCAATCACTCTTGATCAGGTATTCGCATTGTTTGATTTCATGTCAGAGAGGGCAGAGAGAGAGAGAGAGATTGCCGTCGATAATGACGTCCTCCGGTGGGAGACAAGGGGAGAGGGGTTTTCCTTTTCCAGAAGCGAGGAGCATATTTGTCATTTGACCCATCCAAAATAGGAATTTTCTTTCCATTGTGACTCACCTCAAAATGGGGTTTCCATTTTGTCGCCGGCCTTAAAATTCCTGGTTCAATCTTTTGGGCGTTGCGCCGAGCCCCATCTGACCTGATCAAGTTGGCGAGGTGGCTTAGGAACTAGAAGAAAGCCCATGTTGCATGTACTGGTTCCTAAACTTGATCACTGGGTTCAACTTGGGCTTTCCCAAATCTCCTTAACCACCTTCCCAAGCCATAAAAAAATGACATTAAACTTAGTGGACCCAAGTTTAGTGATTGGATAAAGTCAAGATCATCCCATGAAATACTCTTTTCGGTCTTCACCAAAAAAAAAAAAAAAAAAAATACTCTTTTGGGTTCAACCATTGTTAGATTCATTGTCATGATAGGATTAAATTTTGGATCAAGCTATGAATTGGTTGGGCAAAAGTCTTGTTCTTGGCCCGCGATCAAATGACCGATTCTTTTTAATTCTTGACCGATTAATATTCGAATTTATGATTCGATTAATGCAATTCGAGAAAAAAAAAAGTTTTTGGGTTCAACCATTGTTAGATTCATTGTCATCATAGGATTAAATTTTGGATTAGACTATGAATTGGTTGAGCAAAAGTCTTGTTCTTGGCCCGCAATCAATTAGCTGATTCTTTTTTATTTTTGACTGACTGATATTCGAAATTATGATTTTATTAATGCAGTTTAAGTTATTGTCGGACTTTCTTTAAGGGAAAATCTCTTTCGATGTAATTCTTTATACTTTCAAGATTCGAATCTGATTATTAATTAAGGGAGTTAATATCCTTCCCATTGAATTAGGTAAAAAGCTCCGATTCAGACATATTTAAGTCTAGCCAAATAAGAATCAATCAAGACCGAGAGAGACAAGGGATTCTCTCAAGACTCATTTCATTGGGTCCCTTTTCGATTTTTATTTAATCCTTTATTCTTGATTTGTGTTATTATAAATGGAGCCCTCGGAGGGTGGGTGGACTTATCTAATTGAAAATGGTTAAATATAAAAGTCTGCTTACTGAATTATATTTGAATATATTTTTCAATTTTCTAAATTTGAAAAGTATGTATCTTTTAAATATATTTTTTAAATTTTCTACTCTTTTGTGTAGAAATAAAAAATATGAGAAAATTAGAGATGAAAAATTAAAAAATACTTAACTAAGTGCACTCTTAATTTTTCTCGACTTATTTCTATTTTGTATTAGATTTTCCTCTAATTCACTATATACAATCTTTTAGCTTAATTATAGAGGGCAAACACCAAAGGTCAGTTGGCATAGTGGGAAGAGTTTTGCATATCTTAATTAAGTATTCGGGTTTGAGTCTTATTGGGAACGAAAAAAACTACTTTGTGAGACCTTCTTCTCTATAGGAGACCCGACAGTCAGGTCGATTCGGAGTAATCGAAACGAAAAACTAGATACCGGGAGTTCAGGGGCCCAAAAAAAAAATAGAGGGCTAACCCTACCAAACTAGCCAAGGTCTCTTTCTTCTTCATCTTCGAGAGTTTTCCCCATCTCCAATCAACATTAATAAGAAGAATTAGAAAGAGAAATGGGAACTTCCATTTTCATTTAACTTCTTTTTCATTTACTTTTTGCTTATAGCCACGAAACCTTATATTAGATGGCGTGTCGTGTCCGTGTATGTAAAAGTATATATATATATATATATTTTTCCCTTCGTTTTAGATCCGAAAGGCTCATTTCTTTAGAGACAATGGAATTGAAGAGACCCCTCATTTTCCATTTTTCTTCCTTTTTTAAATTCTATCAACCAGAGGCTAAGAAAAGAAAAAACGCAACTTAAGAGAGCTCATTTATAGAGAGTTTGACACTAATTCAAATTAAATTAATCAAAATATAATTATAAATATCGATCAATTAAAAAAAACACTTTGAAATAAACCCCATTTAAGGACCATGGAGGAGACGAGCCCCGGGGTGAATCGTCTCGATTGTGCTTTATTTTGGTCCACCACTACACCTTAAAATATTCCAAGGTTGCATGAATGACAAAAGGACCACATGTGATGTGTTGTATGTTTTTGGCACCTCCAAATGAGAGAGGGGAATTTAATAATTCCAAAAGATTATACACTTTTCCTTAAAAAAAAATAGGCAAGCCTTTCTGAACTTCTGAAAGACATTCCATAGGGAATAAAGAGCTGGCAAATTTAAATCAATTGAGCTCCCATTTCAAAGAGCCTTTACTTTCAATTTATATATATATATATATATTGGGGGGTGGGGGAGGGGAAGTGCCATGCAATGCAAACTTACTTTTCTACTTTAATTTTTTGTCATGAATATCGAGTAATGGAAAAAAAAATACTATTAATTTTTTTAATCATGAATAAGGTTTTAAGTCATGTATCTATTTCGGTTAATATATGATAAAAACTATTTCATCTTAGGAGTAGCTTTCTATGCTTTTCTCCTCAGGAAATCATTGACACCCTTTACTCTTTAGACCAGATGTTTAGAAGAAATATTGTCGGCTGTATGGGTTGATCAAAGGTTATCTTATTATATGACTCTAATAATTTTTAATTATTTATAAAAATTCAAATTATTAGGATAAAATTCACAATGGAGAAAATAAAATTTTCTAATAATTTAACAATTAAGGTAATTAAAGTGAGGGTGTGGGACTATATTGCTAAAAATGGATGGGGTTGTCTACCTTAAGAAAGAAAAGTATTGGTAGAGTTTATATCCCTAAGCTAGCGAGTTGACAATTTTAGGGAAGTCAAGGGGGTTGAAATTCGAGACCATTACCCTAATGTACAAATCATTATCTCCTTTTAGAAATAGTAATAACAATCATCCCAGGATGAAAAATTATATAAAATCTCGTTAAATAGTATTAAGGGATTTCAAAATTAAATCTCATTAATAGCGGACTTGAAAATTATATATAAAGGGGAATTATTGTTTATTGTACAAATTAATTTTATAATATTTATTTATTTTTAATTATATATTATAAATTTAATTTGAATTAAATTAAAAATTTTTAAAATAACGTTTTTTTATATATAAAATTCAAATCACTTTATTTAATTAAGGCGAATGAGCAACAGGACCAATTAGGGGTTTCGGTATTAATTTGATATTATTTTTAATATAACGACAAAAAAGAGAGAAAAAAAAAAGGATAGATAAGGAAGCGGGGCCCCCGTGATTCTACCCTTGTGTGGCACCGCGACATTCTGGCCGAAAAAAAGAAAAATCCAAACAATTTTTCTAATTATAATTTAATTATTAAAACTTAATCACCCTAATTAAAGTTTGTTTTATCCGGGACTCTCTTCGGATTCTTCCAAATTGTGATTATATATAGAACTCCGGGGAACCGAAAATCAAAGTGTAATCATCCCAAATTTCGATTTTAGTGTTTTTCTGTTTCCCTTGTCAAAATTCAATTCAGAGAGAGAGAGATAACAATGGCGAGACACGAAGAGCTTCCGGTTCCCGTATTCTCTTCACTGGAATCTGTGTATGGAGATGGATCGCAACTCGAAGAGGCTCAGCTTCGATTCGATCATGTCAAGTCGAAGTTTCTTGAATTTTTCAATCACGAACCTGAAGTTTTCGCTCGATCTCCAGGTCTCTCTCTCTCTCTCTCTCTTGATGGAATCTTTCCTCTCTTCTCTCCCCCTCCCATTTTCTCTCAAAAGGAATTTTTTAAATGCAGGAAGAGTGAATTTAATTGGAGAACACATTGATTATGAGGGGTATTCGGTGTTGCCGATGGCAATTAGGCAAGATACGATAATTGCGATTAGGAAGCATGATTCGTCGGAGTCCCCGAAGGAACTTAGAATTGGGAACGTCAATGATAAGTACACCATGTGTACATATCCTGCTGATCCTACTCAGGTATTTTTTCTTGGTTTGTGGGAGAATGCATTTTTTCCTTTTCTTGTATTTTAGTGGACTCACATGTTTAAGGATTAATCGAGCTATGGGATACTTGAAATTTAGGTTGTTGGGTTTTAGTGGGTAGACTAAGGAATAGAAATAGTGGGTTCAGATGTATGAACTAGTTTGAAACACTCCGAATAAAGTAGATGGCTTTAATTCTTCAAACCGGTTCCCCTGTATAGAAGAGTTCTAACAAATTCATTAGTACTTTCTTCTTTTTTTTATTTTTGGGTTATGCTAATTGGGGATTATAATCAAGAAATTTCATGTTTGAAATATCAAATTTTATCGGTTGTTGGGAGGGGCAAAGTTAGAAACTGAGACGAAATACAATATGCATTTGAAATTATATTTTTAGGGGTGGTAGGTGGTGGTCAAAACATGCTAATATGGTTTGCGGCAAAGGATTTGGTCCATTTAGTTCATGATTCATTTGGTGTCATATTTTCTTCAATTTGAAATCAAGTACCACAAAAGCTGTCATATTTGCCTCACATCGTGGATGTTTACAATGCAGCAATAGTGTGCAGCTTTCACATGCTTTTGTGCTTGCACGATGGTAAATTCCTTTTGTATTATGCTTACAAACTTCACTTTGTTGACTGTGCAGGAAGTTGATCTAAAGAATCACATATGGGGACATTACTTTATTTGCGCGTGAGTCAATTATTATTTCTTTTGATCCATTTCTGGAATTGGATCATTAATGCTTAACAGTGAAATGGTCTTTGTCAATGGTAGTTTGGGCTATTTCAATATGGATGAAAATTGGTCAGTGTAAAATTGATGATGGAGTATTGCCAGAATATAAAAATGAACAAGTCATGTAAATTATGCAGAAAATGTATGGTAGGCTTCATGTTACTGAACAATGACGTTCTGCGGTTTACTTTTGGCTATAACTGCATGAAAAACCATACAATCTTTTCAACTGCTAAAGCACCAAAGATTATCAAGCTAAGATGCTGTTGTTCTAGGGTAATTATTCCCAATAGAATTTCAGATCGAGAAAGTAGAATTTTGTGGAAGAACTTGTGATTGCTTTTTTTTTTTTCTCTCCCTATTGTTGGTACTTCTGATAATTGACATGTGATTGAAGCTATTTCTTGAAAATTATACAAGACAATTGATATTGTGTCCTTTGCAGGTACAAAGGGTTCTATGAATTTGTCAGCTCAAAAGGTGTTGATGTAGGTGAACCTGTTGGGCTTGATGTTGTTGTTGATGGAACTGTTCCTACAGGTGTCTTCAAAATAACTTTTCTACATTGTTGAATATTTTATTGTTAGAAATTCTGTAAAAGATCTTTTTGCCTCATTATTGACAGAAGCGTGTTCCATGTGTTTTCTGATCTAGGTTCTGGACTATCAAGCTCTGCAGCATTTGTTTGTTCTGCTACAATTGCTATAATGGCCGCTTTTGGCCTTAACTTCCCTAAGGTACAACATTGTTAGCCCCCCTCCTGTATGGATGCATTGTACTAATTGATATGTGCTAGTGTGGAGGCTGTTTTACTGGACTCCAAATGCAAACTTGGCGATGTACTTATGAAACTAACTTTTAAGACAGAATGCAACAGATTGTTGATTTATGATGTTTGTATATTTTTAGGCACCAATGTAGTTGGGTGTAGTATTTTTGTGTCTTCTCTTCCATTCTTATTCTTTTTCTTACTTTGATGTTGCTACTCACCGTTCCTGTTTCTTCTTCGGCCACTATTGTTATTTCCAGCATAAAGGCCAAGTATTCAACTGTTCATTGTTCTAAATTTCCTCCTTGTATCTCATTGTTTAAACAGCATGACTAGCCTTTTTCTCCCTTATGGATGAAACTTATTGGAGTTGCATAGGTGGCAGAGTGCTAGTTTATGAGTCATGTTACTACATAGGAAGACTATCTTGCACAGAATTCAAAACATTAATATGTGTGATCTTTATGATTGCATTGGTTCTTTTTGTTGGATGTACATGTTCTAGTTAAATTTCAAGTAGCAGTAATTTTGCAAAATTCAACAATGTTTATATGTTCCTCTGAATTAGAACTATTTGTGCACTCCTTTTCCTTTTGAACTCTGGGCAGAGCAGATTCAAAACATTAATATGTGTGATCTTTATGATTGCATTGGTTCTTTTTGTTGGATGTACATGTTCTAGTTAAATTTCAAGTAGCAGTAATTTTGCAAAATTCAACAATGTTTATATGTTCCTCTGAATTAGAACTATTTGTGCACTCCTTTTCCTTTTGAACTCTGGGCAGAGCAGATTCAATGATGAGCAATATTTCTTGTCCTGACTTTCACTGTATGTTCTAAATGTTTACTACATTTACATAACAACAAATATTATGGCAATCCTGGAAAAGTAATGATGATCTGCAAATTTTTTAGTTGGCTTGGATCCTTGCAAATTTTGTTCTTTTATGTTTGATATCCTTTTGATGTTGACCTGCCTCATGGAAGTGTTTATTCTTTATTGTAACACGTTATATGTAATGTGAGTCTTGTACTCTTTGTTTGATTAACCCCAGCTCTGCAATGCTAAGAGAGTTGTGTGGGGGAATTGCCCATCAAACAGTTCTTCCATGTGCCCAGACTTTTCTATTTCAGTAGTTGCTGCCACCATTTTGTGTATAAAAAATTTGTCTGCCTACTGTAAATCAATTATTATGTCTATTGTGCATTTGTCCTTAATTTACTTTGTGTAGAATTGAGGTGATAATTGCAGTTTTTTCTTAATTTTTTGTATTCCATTCAAGGGTATTTTATTGACATCAGTACTAACGTATCTGATTACAAACTTAATTTCAGCCTTAGAGCAGTTATTTCTTCAACCTTTTCTTCTTTTTCTTCTTCTTCTTCTTCTTTAAGCTTTCTCCTTTTGGACCTAATTAAAATGTGTGCTTATTTTACAGAATGAACTCGCCCAACTTACTTGCGAATGTGAGCGCCATATTGGAACTCAATCAGGTGGAATGGACCAGGTAATGCATATTTTCTCTTTCATTCAATAACTCTCAAACTTTAATTTCCTGCCACTGTTAATTCTGATATTTATGTTGATATTTTTGAGCTATGTTTTTAAAACATATGAAAAATGCATCCTAACTTGCCGCATCATGCTTATCTGGATCATTTGGTTTAGCTACATATGTTAAAGAAGACATGCACTGAGACTAGAGCTTCTTTGCTTTCCTGCCCCACTTTCCCAACAGTCTCTGCCCTACATATTTGGAGCAGGTTTTTGAAGTATTTTGTTCTGTCATTTCAGAACTTCACTTGGGTTATGAAGTTGCATATAAACCCATTTTGCAGTTTACTCTAAGGAGAGATGTTGCTTGTTGCATTGTCCATTATGTTGAGGCTGATCCATACTATGAATAAAAAAGAAAAAAATGTGAAGACTTAACTTGGTTTAATTATGTCCAAATTGCCCTGGTATGAAGCCTTTTCAAGCTACAGGAAAGTGCCATTCGAGCAAGTGGTAACAATGTTAACCTAGGATAGACTAATTCACATCGAGTAAAATAGCAAAGTGTGGTGTCACCCTCCCTACTTAAACTATTGGGCTTCATTGGTATAACACACTTTAGCTAGTGCTTTGTAGTGACTATTATGCTTTTGATGATAGAACATTATTTTATTGAAATTTAATTCATTTGTCTCATGATGAATTTGGTTTGTGACCAGAAGAGGCTGAGATTTTTATGACCTGTCTGGACATGACTTTTTTTTTGGGCATCTCCCATGATATCTGTTGCATACAGTCAAGGACATTAGCAAAACCATCTTGACTTGTATTTTGAGCCTTTTGTGATTATTTCTTTTTCCTTGGTATGTAGATTTTGATGTGGACATTCTTGTCTACAAGAAGTACTGAACTTTTAGTATGTATTTCCAACTGACAGGCAATATCTGTCATGGCCAAAACTGGATTTGCGGAACTTATTGATTTCAACCCTATCCGTGCTACTGATGTTCAACTTCCTGCTGGTGGATCCTTTGTGATCGCACACTCATTGGCGGAATCCCAGAAAGCTGTCACGGCCGCAACGAATTACAATAACCGAGTCGTTGAGTGTCGGCTTGCTGCTGTAAGCCTCTTGATCATGTTACTGCTTTGCATTCTTCCAACATTATCCATTGAATGAATCTATCATCTTAGCTGTTACTGGAAAAAAGGATTTCAGAATACGTACATTTAAAAAATTAAGTTTAAAGTCTCATCATCTTTAGTTTGTTTTGGGGCTTCCAGTATGGTGGAAATGATGCCATGCCATCTTTCTCTTAATCTCAGACACAATCTCTGGATACCTTTGTAAATTTGGAGCTGCCTTGAATTAACTCAAATGACCACCAAATCTCTTCAACTTTTTTATTCCTTTCTGTTGTCTTGGTTCTTCTACTTGGGCTGATGACACTGGTTTACTGATTTTCCATCCTCTTATAGTATCAACTTTCCTGTATTATTTTCAAAGAATAGGATGGTATGTTTCTTTGCAAATACCATTGTTTTCATTCATTTGGTGTCAGCTCTATCATATCAAGGGCTAGAGCCGGACTCTCTCTGTTTTGCTCTTTGAGACATGTTTGTGCTTATAGTTGTTCCAACCAACTTGATAAAATGGAAGAGGACAATAATCTTTAGAATTGTAGTTTGTTTCTAGTCGACTGTCAAAGCTATCCTTTTATTTATTTATTTTTACTTCTTTAGATACCTGTGCTAAAGAGATATCAAAATCTTCGAAAATTGTTGAGGCAAGAATCTGCAATATTCCTGTCATGGGATGAACATTTAAATCAGGAGGAATAATACTTGTTAGTAGTTTGACGTGTTACTTTTCTACTTACAATCTGATAATATTCTACAGATTCTGCTGGGTATAAAGCTGGGAATGAAGCCACAAGAGGCCATATCCAAAGTGAAAACTCTTTCTGACGTGGAGGGATTGTGCGTCTCTTTTGCAAATTGTCATAGCTCTTCTGACCCTGTTGTTGCCGTTAAGGTATTATTTTTTTTAATTTATATTATTTATCACTGCTTACCTTCTATCTTGCTCTGTTTCCATGCTTGGGCAACTTTTGAATTGTAAAAATTTCTGGGAATGAATTTTTTGTCAAGGGAACTATTTTCTTTTATATCAGACTTTTGTTTCTTTGACCTAGTCTAATGGCTTGGGTGAAAACATAATAACTTTCCCGGTGGTTTCAAGATCTGTATGACATAGGATGTTAATGGCTCTTTTTAATAGCCATATCTCCATGTAGGAACTTTTGCATGAAGAGCCATATACAGCTGAAGAAATTGAGACAATTATGGAGGAAAGTTTGCCATCAGTCCTGGAAAATAACCCTACTTCTTTGGCTGTGCTAAAAGCAGCCAAGCACTTTAAATTATATCAGGTGTGCTTTAATATCTGACTAGTAGTTTTTAGATATTTTTTTGAAGCCTCAGTTGAACATTTAGCCTTTACTAATTCTGCTTTCATCTGGACTAAACATCACCTTTCAGAGGGCTGCTCATGTCTACTCTGAAGCTAAGCGAGTTTATACTTTCAAGGATACTGTATCATCAGATTTGAGGTTTGTCATTTTCAGCAGTATTTCCACCACCTAAGAGTTGTTGCTACTTACATTCAATCATTTATGTGGTCCTTTCTTCTTATTTGAGAAAAAAAATCTCTTATGATTAATCATTGCTTTGTCTCTTATTTGTGAATCTTGTGATGAATGTCCTAGTGAATAAATTAAAATACATATATGACAAAACAAAACAAAAGCAAAAACAAGAGGACCTGCACCATATGCTTCATCGGTGCATTTCTTGTTGGCTTTACTAAGTTGTTTAAATGATAAAGTGCAACTGATTCTAGACCTTTTTGGCCTTTTCTTTTCTGTCAAAAGTTCTTATTTTCGGTTTATAAGTTTGTGTAAAAAAATAAGAGTTTGAAAATTTAAATGATAAACTATTTGTCAATTTTATTTAATTTTTTTATTAGTTGTAAAATTAGTAAAATTACAATAAAGGACAATTGTTATTAAAATTTCATAAATAATTTATAAAGTAAATAGTTTCAAAAATAATTATAAATTAAATATAAATATTTTAAGTTCATAAATATTATAAATATTTAAATTTTTTACATTTTTTTTGAAAGATTTCCTAAATCCATAAATAATAATAAATTAACAATTTATATTTTCCATCGATGTTGAAATAATTAGGTTTTTTTTTTTTAAGATTTATATATTTGACAAAATTGAAATAGTAAAATTAATTATGAGGCAATTTTTTCGGCACAGACATTTTTATTGAAAAAGCCAAGTAAAGGCTCCTTTCACATGTTTTTCTTTGTTTTCTTCTTTAAAAGGAGAAAAAAAAAAACTCACTTTTTTTAAAACAACTTTTGAAAAGCTAGTTTGGCCTAACTTTTAACTTTAAGCTGGCTATAAACCCAAAAAAAAAAAAAAAAAGGGTTAGGCCAAATACTAGTCCTGTCTGGTGTCCTAAGCCTTGGAGCTGTCAGGCATTTGTCTCCTCGCAGCAACGATGCAACTGCTGTTTGTTTTGGCATTTTATTTTGTTCCTTACTATTTCTGCAAACTCCGCACTGGTTTTCTAGTTTTTCAGGTGCCTTAATTTATAATACAATGTATGTATGCATACTATGTATACTTACAGGAGAATTTTAGACATCTGCAAGAAATCTCTAAAAGTATACGGATGATAGAAAAACATGTCTCTGAAGAGTCTGAACATCCATAAGCATGACTATAGGTTCTTTTGATGCATGTTGTCCATTTCATGATCTTCTAACCTACCCATCACAGGTTGATCAACTTCTGACCTCCTGACTGTTAGGTCAAAGGAATGTCAATTTTTTTCATTCTGAGGGGTCTCAGTTTGATGATTGAGTTGTTCTCCAGAAACTCACAATTCTCAGCTTACTCTGCAGAACCTACTAAAATTTTATGAAAGCATTTTCTTCGTATGTATTACATTAATTGCCACAAAGTTTGATTTTTTCATTGATATGATTTTACTCGGCCCTTATACAGCACCCACAGAGGAAAGAATATTTGTAATAGTTTGGGGGGGGGGCAGAATCATATTTGCAATAATTTTGACTTGTAAGAAATTCTATGCAGTGATGAAGACATGCTGAAGGCACTCGGAGACCTTATGAATGACAGCCACTACAGCTGCAGTCACCTATATGAGTGCAGGTGTGTCATCCACTTGCACTAACTTTAACCTTTTCCATCCTCTTTGCGACCTTATGATTGCTTGACTCATAGGAATGAATTATAATTTGTTTTTCTATTTTTCTTTTTGTGGTGACCCCAGTTGCCCAGAGCTAGAGGAGCTCGTTAAGATTTGTCGAGATAATGGTGCTCTTGGAGCGAGGCTTACTGGTGCGGGATGGGGTGGCTGTGCAGTTGCCTTGGTGAAGGAGAATATTGTCCCCCAGTTCATCTTAAATTTGAAGGTCAGCTGTATGAGCTTTTTATAGCAGGAAAAGGATAGAAGTAAGATGGAATATGATCATCATTATAACCTATGATAATTTTACTTTTGCAGGACCAATACTATCAATCCAGAATTGAGAGGGGAGTTATCAAGGCAACCGAACTTGGGCTCTATGTTTTTGCTTCAAAGCCATCTAGTGGTGCTGCGATTTTCAAGTTCTAGTCCTTATGCTCTTTTGTTTATATGTTTTGTTTCAAGTTGGGCATGGTAACGTTTTAAGAACCTCCTTCAAGTTGGGCATGGTAACATTGTAAGAACCTCCTTGGTTAGACTGTTCTTTTTTTAGCTTGACCTTGTCCATTGGAAACCATTTAAACTTATTCGGTGGAAATAAATCGGGTATCCCTGTCATCTCTCTCTCTCTCTCTCTCTCTCTCTCTCTCTCTCTCTATCTTGATTAAAAATTTTAATATCTCATCTAACTAAATCGACTGTCTTTGGATGTAAGCTCTCCATGGGAACGGAGGGAGGGACGGAGAGACAGAGGGAGAGGTAGAAACACAAGTTTTATAGAGACAATAGTTTTATAGAGACAATAAATTAAGGCTATACAAATGTCAATGACAAAATGCAAGACATGAAACTCTTACAAATCAAATATTATATATCAAGACAAAATATACAGACCTCATTCAATGGTAGAAAAGCAGAAAAATTAAAAAGAAAATCACAAGAATAAACTGAAAAAAACTTCTGTGATAACAGTCTTCAAATAAGAATTACATCTTGGAATAGTGGAAATTTCAAAAGGTGGGCTTTTTATCTAAATAATGTATTTTTTTAATTAAAATTATTTAAATAATGTTTTTTTTTTCAAAAATAGTGATATGGTTCTCTTTTCCACTATTTTTTTTTAAAAAAAAATTAATGTTGCGGTTTACGACCACGACATCGAATGAGTTCGACGACAAACAGGGACTGTGAAGCCTAAATATATTTTTCCCTATTTAAAAATCCATATAATGCGGGTGCTAACAAAATGTGAAGCCTAAATATATTTTTCTAATATTATCTAAAAAATCTTTATGATCCGAATCATCTAATTGAAAATTTTTATTTAAAAAAAATTAAATATAAACAATTACATTTACAAATCAGTGCGAACTGCTTACAAAAGAAAAAGGAAATTTCGACTACTATATATTACAAAAATTCAAGAAATTCCATTTCCTCGCTGGTTCAAATTCTTCAGGTTGTTACTTATTACAACTTTACTCACACAATATATTGGCAAAAAAGATTCAATTAATTGAAGATCAGCCGAAAATGATATTGATCGACTAAAAATTGGTAGCTTAGTTAGTTCAGAAACTGATATCCTTTAATTATGATCAGGGTTTCGATCCCCCATAAGCATGAAAAAGCCAGCATTGGGAGACTTATCCTCCTTCCGGCCCTATAATGATCGGTTTAAAATAATCGAAACGAAATTCTGATTATTAGATGGTGGTCAAGTCAAATATCAAAAAAAAAAATGATATTGTCCGGATCTTGGTGAGCCCGTTATTTGGTGTAGAAGAATTTAATAGGAGACCCATCATTAAAATGGTAGGTCCAACAAAGCAACCCACCAACAGACCATGAACATCTTCCCTTCAGTTCCCAAGTCATTCTTGAAAATTTTATGAAACTTTGTGGGTCCAAATCAGTTGACGGGCCCAACCTCTTTTTTATTTTTATTTTTTGTTTTCACAATAAATATCCAAAATTATACTCTAACTAATTCATTTCGAGAATTTACGAGGCTCTATTTAGAGAGTAACTCTTCTATCATAATTTTTTCTTTTATTCTCAACTTTTAAATTCAAAATTTAATTAAAAAATTTATTATCATATTTTATTAAACCGATTATCCTTCTATCCAAACCTCTTCTTTATTTCCTTTTATTCTATTTCCTTTATAATTCAAGACAATTTTGCTTTTGGTGAGTGTGACTCCCCCCCCCCCCGCACCCCATTTGATGAATAATCTTTTTGTTTGTGTATTTCTTCATTTGCTTATACATCTTTTGCGGGCGAGAGAGTAGAATCTCCCACAAAATCAAGCAAGTCCCTCTCTTCTCCAACTTGAGTAGACCCCAACAAACACAAATCTTGAATACCATCTAGATTGATTTAATCAATTTAAGGTTTACTTAAACATGTTTAATAAATTTAATATTATTAAATAAATTAAGTTAATATTTAACTTAATTCAAAAGCCAATCGAATAAACCGATTCTCTTTAAAATGTTTTAAATTAAAAGAAATTTTAGTTCGATAAAATTTAAATTTATGTTTAAAATATTTTAACTCCACTCTTTTGTATTTCACTAGTGCATAATGATTTCATAAAGTGAATAAGTCAATAGAGAATTTTCGATTTGTGTAAAATTATGTGAATCAAATAAATTAAATTTTATTCAATACATAAAAAGATTTTTAATTAATCTTAAATTAAATTATTAACATATTTCAATCTATTGAAATAAATATTTAACTAAAAATTAATTATCATATTGAGTATTGAAGAGAGATAAAAGTCATGGACCAACAAAGAAGGCTAGTGGTAGAAAAGGAAGCGAATGGTTATTTGCTATGCTATATAGCCAAGAGAAAAGTTGCGGCATCTGTTGCTTGGGGGTACCACTTCCGTTCCATACACAACACGACCGACGAAATCAGTAGGAAAATCACAAAAACAGAGAGTTGTTAAAATTTCAGCAGTTTCCGTGCTATATCTTCTGTTATTTTCTCTCTCTTCACTCCCTCACTCATCATTCTCACTCTATAACAGGATGGAGAGAGAGACAGGAAATCCAGAAAGATCTTTAATTAAAAAAAAATAGTCACCATTTATAGTCTTTCTGCAATTGTCTCCTTCGATGCTGTTGTCGGCATCGGATCTGCAGTTCTCTCTCTCTCTCTCTCTCCTCTTTCCTTTTCGCTTCCCTCCAAAGGTACCTCTCCCTCTCTCTCTCTCTCAACCCCATTCGTGCACTTTTAAAAGCTTTGTCACGCAATGTCTAATGCAATGGATCGAGTGCTCTTTCTCTTTCCCTTTATGCGATTCTTTCTCCTTCGTTTGCTTTCAAGTGTTCTTCTCTTACATGGTATGATTTCTTTCCTTTTTATGCTTTTTTTTTTTTTTTGACTTTTGTGCTGCCTAAATTTTGCTTGCTCAAAGGTTTTGCCGTTACCCATTTTTTTGAATTCCAATTTGTAATTTTTAATGTAGAATTTTGTGCTGCATTTTAGTGAACCTCTTTTAATTGTATAATCATATGTAATTTTTTGATAAATCAAGGATTCTGTTCAGGTTTTGACATCTGAGGATTGTAATGGGAAGAAATGATTTTTAATGTTTTCTTGCTTGTTTTGATGCTTTTGACTTTTGTTTGCCTAAAATTGCTAGCTCAATGGTTTTGCCTTGAATTCCCAATTTGTAATTTTTAATGTACATTTTATGCTGCATTTAGTGAATTTTAACCTTTTAACTATACAATCATATGTGATTTGCTAAAATTTTCTGATTAATTAAGGATTCTGTTCAGGTTTTGGCATCGGATGTGTAAGAGGAAGAATGATTTTTATTGATTTCTTGCTGTTTTGATGCTTTTTGACTTTTGTTCAGCCTAAAATCTTCTTAGCTCAAATCTTTTGTCTTTATCCATTCATTTTGAATTCCAACTTGTAATTTTTAATGTAGATTTTATGCTGCATTCTAGTGAAATTTTAACCAACCTTAACTGTATTGTCCTATGCAATTTGTTTAATTTTTCTGATAAATTAAGGATTCTGTTCAGGTTTGACATATGAGGCGTGACAGGAAGGAAGAATTTGGCCAATAGGAGGAAGTGAAGAGGATACTTGTTCTTGTTACTAGAAAAATGAAACTCTTGTTGTTTAATCTGATGGGGTCAGATGGTTTACTCAATTTCTGCATAAATGTGTGATTTTTGTGTTACAGGTTGAGTTCCGGCAAAAAAGGGGAAAAAAAAGAGAGAAAAGAAAAAAGAAAGAAGAAAAGATTGTAGGAGTGGAGTAGTAAAGGGTTTTATAAATGAGGGCATAGCTCACTAAATTTTGGTAAAAAAATGGAAATTCTAGTGAAGGGTCCACGTCAGACTGATTTTGTGATTGATCTTGAGAGTGGTGGTGGTGCCAATGACGAGGGAATTAAGGATGCTGTTCCAAAAGCCAAACAAGCGAGGGCATTGCTAGCTAATCTATGTAGTGGGGTTATGAGCTTTGATGAATTGAACAAAAGTGAATATAAGTCGAATCCATGTCCTAAAATGTTGGAAATAGTGGTGGACAATAAGTTGTCGATAGAGCAGAAGGTGGAGAAAGAACAGAATTTGAATGTTGTGGGGAGAAAAGGAGTGAAGCAACAGCATAGAAAGATAAGTAGTAAGAAGAAGCACCCTAAACCTCCTCGACCGCCTAGAGGCCCATCATTGGATGCCGCTGATCTGAAGCTGATTCAGGAATTTACTGAGCTGGCTATCTTAAAGCGTGCGAGGATTGAGAGAATGAAGTCATTGAAGATGAAATCAGCTAAAACCTTTTCATCAAATAGCAACTTGTTTGCCATGATTTTCACCATTTTCTTCTTTCTCGTGCTGCTCTTTCAAGGTAAGGGTTCTAAATTATCTTGTTTAGCAAGTTGTAGTTTACTTACATATGCTGAAGTAGCTTTATTCATCATGATCACCCGCTGTTGACACATAATGTTAATGCATGAACTTGAAAGTTCGCCCTTATAAGCTCTAACTCCATAATTTATGTTAAGCTTCTGGCATATGAATGGCAATCCGACTGAATAATTGCCCTTTTCACAACCTTAATGTGCCTTATTTGATCTACTGTTACCAAAATAGATAAAGAATCTGTCCTATTTCTATAGTACTATTTATCTCCAGGACTTTTTATTGATACCGTTCTTAGCTTAGATGTTTGTTCTTCATCGTATTGGAACTAATGGTTTGATGATAGTTAAACTCTAAATCCCACGATGAGGAACGTGAAAGGACTGCAAGCATTTCAATAAAAGCTCAAATATACTAATCTGGAATTTGCATGCAGGAATGTCCGGTAAGAATTCACCTTTGATGTTGGACGGATCTTCGAAGTCTGCAGGAGTTACGGATGGTGGTTTGATCTCAGTTCAATCTCATTGGATTGCATCCAAACTTGGCAGCCATGGATCTGGGGGGTCAAACAAGTAGTCTGAATCCTAACAAAGTTGTCTTAGATCGTAACGAATTTGTCGCTAAGTGTATTGATATTCAGCAAACCAGATTCCCCTCTGTCTGAATCCTGCAGTGTGGTTATGCCTGCTTCTGCTTTGGAAGCTGGGGATGGGGATAAGATGAGCAGAGACAATTGATGCCAAGTGTGACGTCCATGAAACACAGGAAGATGCCTAAGTTGCGGGATGTTAGAGAGTGCAACTGAAAAGAGGTACTTAGCCTGCCATAAACTTGGAGAAAGGAAGTCATAAGTGGTCATTTCCAGTTCTAATGCAAGTCATAGTTTCTTTAGATGACTACGGTGTGAGTGGTTGTTCTATACCTTGTTCATTCAACACAACAACAACTGAAAAGACACTCCCTTGATCAATGTCAAAGGGTGTGCGCTGTGTGGAACTCATTTGAGCTGGAATAACCACACAACAACTGAACTGTTTTTGTAGTTGCACAATAATAGATGTTTGAATAAAATGAAGACAAAAATTTTGCTCAAATCTATTCATTGCACTGTTCTTTTATTTCTTCTTAAAATAATAAGTATGTGCTATTCCTTTTGTTTTGAGATTCACCATCTCTACCCTTTTGTTTTGAGCAAATTCTTTTCGCAGATAGAAAGCAATATATATATATATATATTGCAAAAAGGTAATATTAATAAATAAATTATAATAGAGGACTCTAGAAAAACACTATTTGGCACTATAATATCTCTCAACTCTCAACTATATATATGAAGAAGATTATCTGTCATTTCTCCAAGTGCTTCTATTGAATAACAAAAGAGCAAGATGAGAAATTTGCGCCTCCAACCCTAATGTTGCTGTTGCATTCTAGTCTCTATAGACTTTGCTTGTGCAAAAACTCTTTTGAATCGATTGAGATCTTTATTTCCTTATAATAAGTTGAAGGAAATATTGAAATGACCGGTGTTCCTTTATGAATATCAAATAAAATAGAATAATACAAAAACAATTAGTATGATTCATAAAGTTGAGAAATACTCATTTTCTTTAAATATTTGAAATATGAGAGAGTCTCGTTTAAGATGATTTGAACGTATGAGAGTCTCTGCAATAAAAATCTAAATCTTTATTGATATAGGAGATTTAATAAAATATCGAGATTGGTCGTTGAAAATTTAAATGCAAATTATCCAGAAAGGTATAAGTGTCCAGAGTTCAGTTAAAAATAATTTTAAATAGAAATAAATAACGTAAAAGAATCTGAACCAATTGAATTATTATTATTATTATTATTATTATTATTATTATTATTATTATTATAAATTTCTATGAATAATTTTTTTTATTTTTTATTTTTAATTTTATCTTCTCTATTTTTGTTTTTAAATTTTAATTTCATATTATTCTTTTTTATCTCCTATATTATTTTTTTAAATGGCTGATCCTAAAATTTAGGATTAAAATTTAATTTTTTATTGTTGTTATTAGTTTGTAAAGTTTGAAATTGTTAAAAAAAAAAAAAAAAAAGGAGTTTGGTGTATTTGAACATGTGTAATGAATTAAATGCATTTGAAACAATTCACACATTTAGCCGGCTTGGAATCAAATGATAAAAGAAGTTCAACTTATTTCAAATTAATTATTAAAAGTTCATGCATTTGAGATATAACAAATTAAGCAACAATTCTTTTATAGATATATATATTATATTATATATCAAAATTAAATTAATAATTGATTTTATTTTATTTATTTTCATATTTGTAATAATTGTTTCCATATTTATAATAATAAATTTTTTATAAATTCAACTTATTATAATAATTTAATTTAAACAATGGAGTATTACGGTTCATATCAATATTTTGGATAAATTACAATTTAGCCCCGTGGTTTTATGTTGGATCACATAATATTCCTATATTTAAAAAATATCCACATATTCCTTTGATTTTCAAAAAGTGGATAGTGGGTGGAAATGTGCAGATGTCACGAAAATTGGGAAACTTGAGTAGAAAACTTTATTAGACAAGATTAATTTTTTTTTTTTACCAAAATTACCCAAATTCAATCTTAACGATCAATAAAATGCTGAGTTTCAAACATAAAGGACAAAAATGCTAACGTGACATATTTCATATCAACTTAGGTTAAAACTCACATTCTCTCCCCTCTCTCTCTCTCTCTCTCTCTCTCCTCTTCTCTCAGCCAGCAACAACTATGGCCACTGTGGAGAAACTTGAAAGATGCTGATGGGGGTCGTCTTCTCTCCTCACGAGTATCATCAGAAACATCAATTATCAAATAAACAATATCATCAACACCATTGAACCCTGAACCTAAATAAATAAAAGTCTCGACACCCAGATTAATTTCAAATTTTGCTAACAAACCCTTGCATTCAATTAACTAACCCAATCCTGATATCAAATTGGAGTGTAATTTTCAATATTTAAAGAAGAAATTGGGGTTCTACCTTTTCTAAAGGGCAAGACATTTAAATTAGGACAAGATCCAACCCAGAGGCCAAATCGAAGGGCTCCTTTTGCAGAGTTTCTCCATGGTGGCCATGGTTGCTGGTGGCGAGAGAGGAGACGAGAGAGAGAAGAGACAAGAGGAGAGAAGACAGCCCTGCAGATCTTCTCCATGATAGCGCGTGACAGGAGAGGAGAGAGGGATGAGAGCATGTGAGCTTTAACCTATACTGATATGGCATGCCACCTCAATATCTTTATTTCATATGTGTGCCAACTCAGCATTGTTTACTGTCATGTCATGACAAGAAAATATTAATTGTTTAGGATCAAGACTAACATTCTAAGAGAGGATATAATGAACGTTTCATGTGTTTCCATTACGTCTACATATTTCTGTCCACTTTCCATTTTTTGAAATTCATGGGGGGGATATGTGGAGTTTTTTGAAATATAAGGGTAGCATGTGATCGAATGTAAAACCATAGGGGCAAATTGTAATTTACTATAATATTTTTATATTGTTTCTAATATTCTCTAATTTGATATTACAGCTATACTCATTTATTTTTTCATATTCATATTATTTTATATTTTTAATATGGTTTCAAAATCATATTCAAATCAACAATTAATTTGATCGTAATATATAATATATTTTAACAAAATCAAATATTTTCATAATATATGATATTTTTTAATAAGTACGATTCTGCACAAGAATAACATACAAAAATAGAGAAATAGTCCATTTTTTTAAATATTGTGTATACCATTTTGAAACATATATTACTTTATAAAGTTTGAAATATGTAATAAATTAAATATATTTGAATCGATTCATTCGTTTACCTGTACTTGAAATTAAATGAAAAAAAAATTTCAACTCATTTGAAATTAATTATCGAAACAATTAATTCTTTCATAGACGGTAAGTGAAATTATTCCCAAAGTAGGCGGATAAATAAAATAGTAAAGAAAACCTTAAAAAAATAACATTACTTTCCACGATTATGAACCCTCTTTTTCTTTTCAGTGGTAGGGGTTTGCAGGTAGGGGTAATGCAAAATTATGAGATACGAACATTTTTCAGACACCAATAGATTTGATTCGTGAAATTAATTAATATCTATATAAAAATTCTAGACTTGTAACCGGGTCGGGACGGTTCAAGGACGGTTCCGGGAACCACGGGCTGGGCTGGCTGCGATTCCTAAGCCAGTTTGGGTCGGGCCGGGCCGATTTCAAAATTTTTTTAATTGAACCGGCCCGCTGAACAGGAATCGATGGGCCGATTCACACCAGGCCGGGCCGCTTTGGGTCGAAAAGGAGGTGTAAAATTGAAAAAAAAAAAAAAAGAGGGACAAGGAGTTGTTGGAATCGGTCGGGCCGGGCCGGTTCCGTGCCCGACTGGTTTCGGTTCCATGTCCGGGCCAGTTCCCGGTTCTAACATCTGTTGAACCGGCCTGGCCGTTACAGTACTCGGTTCGGGCAGGGGCGGGTAACTGTAGCTCTGTCTGGTTCACGGGCTAAGTTTTTTCCGAGGTGGCTAGGCCGGTTTTCGGGTCCAAACCGGCCCAGGCGCATATCTAAAAAATTCTTATATTTTTTATTTACATATTTTTCATATTTAATAAATTATTTATTTATTTATTTATAATTTTTTATATTATTTATCTTATAATTAATAATTATATATATAATCATTTTTTATTTCTATTATAAAAATGATCATTCTATTATTTTCATAAAATAATTAATATTTATATAAAAATTTTTATATCTTTTATATTCATATGTTTATCCATATTTTCGTTTTTTGAATTCTTACAAAA
This sequence comes from Dillenia suffruticosa, assembly GCA_033439265.1. Taxonomy (NCBI): domain Eukaryota; kingdom Viridiplantae; phylum Streptophyta; class Magnoliopsida; order Dilleniales; family Dilleniaceae; genus Dillenia; species Dillenia suffruticosa. Next base: position 19,588,948 of record JAVTVX010000011.1, read on the forward strand.
TGTCATTTTTCATACCATTTTGTATTCATTTTCATTTTTTTCAATTCCACCTCCATGCAATCTTGATTGTAATTGTAATGAACAATCATATTATAAATATGGAGGTGTTATTATTATTTTCCGACTAGATTCATCAAAACTCACAAAAATCCCATATCATATTTGTATTTTTGGCATTCATGTTAGGGTTTTTAATCGTATTGGTAAACAAAAAATAGGAAGGAAAAGAAAAAGGATAAATTGATCTCCATTTTACCTGATTTCACCGAACATAACGATTCATATAAATTCTTCAAATGTAATATTTTTTGAATGCATCTCATTTTATGCTTTTTTTTTTTTTAGAAATATATAAACTCAATATCTTCAAGTTTTCTCCAAATGTAATTTTAGTACATCGATTCATATACCCTAAAAAGAAAAAGGCTAATGATGTATTAGTGAAAGTTAATTATGATTTTAAAAGTTTCCCCATTTTAAGCTAATGAGGTGGCTTGGCACCTTCATGGACTCAAACCCCAACTTTCCTAATTATTTGGAAATTTTGAGTTGTCATTTTTTTTTTTTTTTTGTATATTGTTAGTATTTGTACTATAGATGGATTTAGTACATTTTAAAAAATATATATTTTACTAAAATTGCCTCGTAAAAATATTATTCGAATTTAAGATTACGAACACAACCAAGTAAAATTTCTAACTTCACTTGATCAAATTAGAATGGGTTTAGTTTGTTGAGGTAAAAAATTATAGTTTTTAACCTTATTTTTCTCGAAAAAAAAGATAGAGACGAAATATATTTAAAACATGTAAGATAGTATTTGATTAAGAAATATGAGATTAGTCGATATATTAAACAAGATAAAAACTTATTCCATTTTTTTTTCGAGTGGAACAGATATGAAGGTCATTTCAATCGGAATAGAAAGAAATCAATTACCTTGGATTGGATAAAATATAGTCAACAAATTTGGCAACAAATTGAAGGAAAAAGATTGAATCGTAGAACTCTTGAATATTTGACAATCTCAAATATGTTGATATCAATGATGAATTAAGTCATTCATTCAAAAAAAAAAAATAAGGGGACTGTGTAAACATTTACTTGAAATCTCAATTATCAATCCAAATTTTGTGTTTCAAAGTCAAAAGGGTTGGTGCTTAGAATCTACATCAACCATCTCTTTGAAATATGATTCATATTAAGGGATAGGCAATAGGTAGGACAAGGAAATCAGACAAGCCAACATACTTTACATCAACCAGACATGTTGAATGGTGTTTTCCTGCAAGATCATTCCAGCTTTGCCCCTTACAATTCTGCAAAACTTGGACCACAATCAACCTCTAAACCCAGAGCAAATTTGAACTGTGCAATGAACAAAACTTGAACTTCTGCAAAGACAGATTTGTCAGTCTGTTAATCTCTATCTGCTGCAACATAGCCAACGGACTGCTCTTGCAGATGCAGCAAGTACAACGGAATTTCTTTATTGACCAGAAGCTTTTGATCCGTTTCGGTCTCCAGTATCGAGCTGCATGCTCTCAGGAAGCTCATATCCTTGCACGATGGCTAACTTGATTGTTCCAGGGGAGCCTTGATATCCATTGTTGAGGTTATTTACAAATTCTTCCTCAATCGACTTGATGTTTGTAGATTCACTCCTTCCGGATTCTAAGCCCCAGTAAAACACAAAACTTGGTTTTGCTACCTCAAAATCATCATCATATTCGGTAGGATTTGGATCACAAAAACCACACACTTCCTCCATCTGCAGAATCAGTTCAAATGAAGCCTCAGAATTGACAACTTTCTAATGACACTGATATTAAAAAACATCCCTTGCAATGAGCAAGTCCAATACTCAAACCCACAAGGACTGGCGGCAACAATAGCCTAGAAAGAAATTCTATTGATGAAAACCTCAGTAAATGCTTCAAAACAAAAGATTTGGATATTGAATGCCTCAAGCAAGGACTACAGACAACTATTTCTCTTGATAAAAGCCTTTTGTGAAGGTCCACAAAGTTGTTATGCAACGAATAATATGACAGTTTGACCAATTACTTGATTTTAGCATGCAGGATACCAAATGTAAAAGATAAGTCCCTCACCTTAAGGAGGAGAGTGCGGAAACGCGACTTCACCCACCCCACCCAATCTCCCAACTTGTCATGATCCAAAGCAGAAAGGGAGATTTTGAGGAATTCTGTATACGACTTAAGGTAAGGAAAAGGCTCAAATATGTTTTTCCAGTCGAAATGTGGAGCAAAGATATCCTGATTAATGATACATCCAGAAGAACTTTATCGTATTAGCATCTAAATAAGCACAACACTACAATTGTGGTAGTGAGCATTAGGACTATGTTAAAATTAAGTTCAAAAAATTAAAATCAAGGGCTAAAAGAAGCGACATGGAAACATTACATATCATCATTCATAAGTTTAAAGCTGGTTAACCACAAGATTAATTAAAACAGAATGTACCCCAGTCATAGCATGCCCCCGAAGCAACTCTGCCCTGATCTTGTGAAATGTGCTCCTTGTGATATTACTATGGCAATACTCGCAACTATGAGGCAATCTGATAGGCATAAGCGGATGCTTATCATTGATATCAACATTTGGTGGCATCATTCCATCCAGCAACGTTACAGGTGTAGGCCAAGGCCAAAATCCGAATGTCCCAAAGAAGATTGATACTAATGCAGCTAAACTAGCATTTGGGTGCCTCTGACAAATTAAAGCTGCAAGAATTGCCAAATGAACTCCTCCAAGAAACCCAAGTAACTGCAGTCAGATTAGAGGACAGGACAGCTATTATAGCAGATTATAGAAAAGCAGCCAACATCTTACAACAGCAAGAGAGAGAGACAGAGAGATATTAAAACTGAAATGCATGCCCTTACATTGCCATATATGCCTCGCCTTTTTGCCCAAAATTTAACACACCGCAGCAGTGCTCGGAAAATCTGTTAGGGGATCAAATATGTCATATTCTAACTAATATCACCGAAATAAAACACAGCTGTAGAGGATTCATATAATTAATAAGCCAGCCGACCACACCCACAAATTTGGCCACCTTAATATTTTTCAGCTTCAAGGTCAGATGGAGAAATCAAACCATAAGCAATATGCATTATAAAATCCCTCATAGGACTAATGCAATATGCACTAGGAAATACCATCCTTCATCATACTAATATCTTATACATGATTGGCTGAAAGTAGTACTGAAGTTTGAATCAGCAATATTGACAACCATATGTAAATTGGTCCTATGGGTTACCTCCAAATTTGGAACAAGCTGGAGGATGTATTTATTAGCACGTACTCCGGATAAACTTCTCCAACTGATTTCATCAATGTTCCACAAAAAGGAAGGACCGAGAATGTCCACATTCTGCAATTCGTACCATGAGAAAGCCAAAGCCACATGTAGGAGAACCAACATAAACAGTGATATTGGCATAAAGAAATTGATGAAGACCATTTTGAAGTGATAAATGGTCCATTGAGTAAATAAATGCAGAAGGAAAATAGGGAAAGGATGGGTAGGAAATGCAAAGAGAATGGAAGAGGTAAAGCAGTAAGCATTTTGTTGTTATGATAGTTCATTGAGTAATCATGTAGATTTCTCTCTGTACTTACTTCAGGAACTGACGGTACTTGAAGCCGAGCATATGGAAGATCAACTGAGATCCCATCAAACTTAAACCGCATCAAAGGCACTTTTGCGTTCTTGACACAGTGTATTTCAGATACCTCTGGTCTTTTTTCGAGCATGTTGTGCAGAACAACAAAAAAGTCCTCCTGTATCGGTAACAAATATAACATTGAAAGAGAATACTTAATTAATATCTGGACTATACAAAAGAGATACATACTGCCATAGTTGCAAAAAAAGGGCCAACACACAAGGCATCGACGTCTGATTCTGATCCATGGACCTGCAAAAATTCTCAACATAGGAGTTAATAAAGTGCTGAAGTTTGAAAACATTTTTTTTTTCTAATAGCAAAAGAAAAAAAAAGATTATGTAACAAAAGAAGTTTGACAACATTAAGCATGTCATGGCATAATGGAAGATTGAAAAGATTTTGAGATCAAGGCTATGGAACCCCAGATTTTGTACACTTTGCGAGTCAACTGAATTCAGTTCTTGAAGGAATCGAAAATGTTCTACGAGTGACAGACGTTTGGCACGACTGAAGAATTTAGCATAGTATTGAAAGCATCATATTTATTCTTTCTCGAATCACATCACATATGCAATGCAATGCATAATGAAATTGCGATGGACCATTATATAAAAAGGATTCCATATGACTAGAGATATCCTATATCATGGGTGTCTCATGCCACTGCGCACTGTAACTCCTCAAGTGATGATTACTGATGATTATCCCACCCACCAAAATCATAAGGATTTTCAATTTACTTCGGGAGAAAATTTTCCGGTTTTCTCTTTGAAATCTGAACCACACAGATAAGTATCTTTTCAATTATGTTACCTTCCTAAGATAACAAAAGGAGAATGAGAGAGCAGAAAGGTAAGAAATTGTTATCCTCAATTCTCCTTGAAAAGGAAATACAACGCAAGTAATCAGCGGAGCAGTTGTCATTGCTAGATCAATAGCCCCTTTGGCAATAATTATGATGTTTTATTTTTAAAATACCACAAAACTAAAATTTCGGATATGGAGATCATTAAGTTCCTCTCCACTTTCCTTTTCCCTTTTCTCCCCTTTCCCATTGAAAATTAAAGATCCGGATAAAGTAAAATACTTTCTCAATTTGTGTGGCATCCAAGCGCTAGGGCCATGCTAATCCTCTCTATATTGTTCCAATTTTATAGGATGTCCCCGATGGGACTGACAAAGTAAAAAACTTTGTAACTCCCATCTACCCATTTTAAGCAAGGAAGCACTCAACAGTAAGATTTTGGAAAAACTATAAGCAAATCATATCCACCATCCATGGAAGATAAAGTGATGGTAATCTTGCAGCAAAAATACCCATGTAGCATCTATAGAAACAGTCATTTTCCTCAGACCATCAGATATATGCAGAAAATACAAAGCAGAAATATATGCAAGACATACCCCGAGACCATAGGATCCATATGCTAATATTGTAGCGCTGGTTAAACCTATCTGTTGTGTCGTAAGTTGATGCCGCCATGCAACATTCTTTATCCAAGTCAATACTATCTGTAGAAAGATAAGAGCTGAAATGTAAAATTTATGATGAAACCAATATCTTCAGATATAGATATAAAATGTTTATAACATGAAATGGAAAAATAAATTCCACATTAGTAACGTGAATTATCAAATCGGCCACATAGCATGCAACATGGTAGGCATAACAATAGCCAGAGATCCAGCAAAAAAAAAAAAACCCAAAAAAAAAAAAACAAAAACAAAAACAAAAACAAAAACAAGAACCAAGTCCAAAACAAATTAGGGCAACTAATAAGAACAGTCATAAAAAACAACAACCGCCAGCTTCCACAATCATATAAACCTCTAAACCTAAAGAGTTGGAAAGTGCAAACCCTAAGCATCCCAAATTCAAACAAACTTGAAAGGCTCCAATACATTCATGGCATTTGGAAATGCAAGACCTGTCATCTCCAAAACCATTACTTACAATTTAACAAGTTCCGATACATTGTCCCACACAATGGATCATATTTTTTCTTTGGAAGTATCCTCCTTTTTCCAATGTTTAATTTTAGAAAAGGCAAAGGAGGCTCCTTTACAACCATATTAAAAACCAAAATCCGAAAAAATACAGAGTGAAAATTCCAGCATCTTCTTCTTTCTTCAATACTTTGCAGTCATCAAACAACTTAATCGATTCATTTGACAGAAAATAGAAGTGAGACAAAATCAGCAATCGAATAGACCTTAACTTATCTTACCTTATCATAAACCAATAGAGGAATAAAATGCTATGAATAAACTCCGACAATAGGATCAACAATCCAACACAGAACCCAAAATAATGAACTAACATTTGTTGTGCCAAAACAGTAAATGTAAACCCAGTTTAGCGAATTTTAAGGTTCTAACATAGGACAAACCTGCTTGAGATTGCCAATGACATTTCTTCTCCTTAATTCCTCTTCCCTAGAAGGCACAAGCCTTTCATTCTCCATAAACTACCAAACCCACAAAATTAAAATTAAAATTAAAATTAAAATATGAACTAAACCAGCATCAAAATTCCAAAACCAAAATAATAATAATAATGATGATGATGATGATGATTTAAACGCTGCGGTGCATACCTGATGAAGCGAGAGAGACCTTTCTTGTTCCATTTGAACTAAAGCAGAATGATTCAGATGAAACCCAGATACAGGATCAATAGGAACTAGAAATCTAGGTTCCGTAAGACCAAATGGGTTTGTATAGATTGGGATATTCAGGGTTCTTGGGTCGATGAATTCATGACGAGAAGGAACAATGACAACGTTTTTTCGATTCGGATATTCATAGGCCATATAGGATCGTAAAAAATCCCTGAAAATTAAGGTTGGATTTTTGCCAATATTATTGTGTTTACTTTTGAATCAATATGCGAGAGAGAGATTTTGCTTATGTTTTGCTTTTTTTGAACTTGCAACGGTGTAAAGTGTTCGGACCAAGGGAGGGAGTGTGTTTTTCTTTGGAGGGGTCGGGGGTGGGGGTGGGGGAGGGAGGAGAGAGAGAGAGTAGGTTTATTCAGTGGTCAGCCTTTATAAATGACTGACTACGTGGCATCTCCATGTTGATACAAAGCATCATCGTTTTTTTCCCATTCTAGTCAGAAATATTTCTTTCAGAGATGAAATTACGATACTATCCTCTAATTCTTCTACACAGTTCTCCGGCTTTCGAAATCTCCTGGTTTAAGAAAAGATATTAAGAATTTGACACGATATTAAGAATTTTTTAAAAAAAATGTGAAATTATAATTCTAATTTTTTGTTAAAAAATTAAATTTTTTTATAAAATTTTTTATATACATCCCTTCTACAAAATAGCAGAAGAAAAAAAAAATTAGCGGGTTATAAAATTATTACAAATAAAAATAAAAAAATAATTGAAAAAATGACATATTCAATCGTTACCGTTAGATCACTTTGATTGGAAAAAAAATATTTTAATTTGTATAATTATTATACAATAGTTTGCATTAGTCAGGTTACATTTATATTAGGGGTATTTTTGTAATTTTGAATAAAATCTGTGTGGTGTTTCCCGTGTGAAAATTAGGTTACTTTTTATACTATGTTTATGTCTGTATGTGTGTTATATTTTGAAACTTGCGAGCTGTGATCACAAGAATTGGGCGCACTGATACAATGTATTATTTTTTTTCTATTTGTCTTCTTTTCATTAAGCCACATTTGCAAAACAATGATACTTAGTACAAGCAATGTGAAAGGAATACCTTTATTTATTAAAAGTTTCGAAGAATTTATTTTATAAATGTATCATATAAATATAATCTGCAGATCATTGTTTCGTGTTGAATTTACTCTGTTATGTACAAAAAATAACTACTGGGTTTCAAATTAAAATAATAATAATAATAATAATAATAATAATAATAAAGAAGTCACAATATTAGTTTGTGTTAAATAAATAAAATAACTTTAGTAATTATTCCTTAATTTTTTTGTTACAAATAGAAGATATGAAAACTAGTTTTTAAAAGAATTCATGTCCCAGATATCACGTATCAAGAAACGATAAATTTCACGAAAAGAGAGTAAAACTCACGAATCCTAGAAAGAATGAAGACCCTATATTTCTTAATTGCCTATTCCAAAACATAATTACTTGGAGAGTACAATGAAAAAAGTAATTAATATGTTTTTTTTTTATTATATAAAGATCGTGAAAATTACGAAAATAAATATATTCATAAAAGTTCGAATATTAGATTTTACGAAAATCGTAAAATTAAATGTACCAATAAAAATTCGAATACTAGATTTTGAAAAAACACATTTGAACAAAAACTTTTCTATAAGAATGTTCACGTATCCTAATCTTACAAATCCTTTTAGTCGGTTTTCATCGATAAGTTGTTTATTAACCTAATATATAAATAACATTGGTGGGTCATATAACATAAATTGAGGGTAGTTGAGAAATTAATTATTGAGGTAACAATCATATATTTTGTGATCTTTCTTTCTCATACACGTAACGTATTTAGGTTTGTAACCCTAATTCATATTAATGTGAAACAGGGGAATGTTCATCTAGCAAAAGATTCTCCATCCAACCTAGTCCAAGTTGGTCTGGTGCTTTGATTCAACTATGAAGAAACGGAGAATTCCAAATTTTTGCATGGCATAGATTTATTGTAATGGAGGGTTCAACTTTGCCCCTGTGGAATCGTATTAGCCACTTTGGATTTTACTTTATGCACCCAAATACAATCATTTTTTATGTACTCATAATGGAAAGTGTTACAACAGATTTGAATCAGATTTTCGATCAATCTATACAGATTGATCGCCTATATTGTGTTACTGCCGGTAATACCACAATTTTTGTTTTTATTTTTCAAATCATCTCCGTAAGAAATCTTTATTATTTTTCGATAAAAAGTTTCACGCTCTTCACCTAAAATAGGAGGTACAACCAATAATATATATTTCGATTCACCCTTAGAGTTGAATGCCTCGTTCAAGAATTATTTTTGATCCAATATGTAAAAATTGATAGAAAATGCATATCTCCTATGATATTCTAGATCTAACTCGATTATTGATAGAGTGAATATATCATAATTAAAAAAAAAATTGAATTAAAATTATAATTTACATAAAACTTATTAAAACCACATGTAGAGTGTTAATGAAAACACACTAAATATGACTAACATTTTCTTGCTCAATTCGAGAAAAACTATGAAAATGGGTACTTCTAATTCTAGTTCCAATTGACATTTATCTATTTCAAATGCTTGTTCGTGTTATTTAACCAATACTAATGAACTCTTTTTAGTTACTTATGTTTTTATAACATGATTGGAAATCAAACATCATTTGATTATTATCCGAATCTTACATTAATTAACAAAGTAAACTTAGAAATTTATCAAATTTTTACAAGAAAGATCTAAAAAAGGTGGAAGTGCAAACAAGATGATGACCCTGCCCTAATCGCTCTATCTTATAATGGAAGAAAATTACATGAAAATCATATTAATTAGCCCAGATGAGAGTTGGGCAAAATGGTACTTTAATAGATTTCACTCCTAATTGGCTTCAATAATGCCACCAAATGGCATCATTCTCTCCTTCTTTTCCTTTTCTTTCTTCCTTTTTTTTTTTTTAATTTGAAAGAATAAAAGAAAACTAAAAAGGAAAAGAAGCAACTGAAGCCAGAAGTGCAAAATATTTATATACTTACAATATCTGAAAGTATGTTCAAAAAGAGTCTGTGTGTGTGACTGTGGATATCAGAGAGAGAGAGAGAGAGATTTAGAGTGTACAGCCACAGAACATAAAGAAGCAGCAAAGCATAGCGACGAGGACGAGGGATTCGAGGACGGTGACTATAGTCCAATAAACGTTGTCGACGATGAAGAAATCGAACAATCTCCTAAAGCCCTCTGCATTCAAACTCCAAGCCGTGGAAAGATAGGAGAAGTCGATGTCTGGCCATCGAAAGATTGAGGTTGGGAGAGAGATGTTTATGTCAAGCCACCTACAAGCCCACCAAGAAGTCCTCCACGACATCTCTCCTCTCCCTCCCTCTCTCTCTCTCTCTCTCTCTCTCTCTCTCTCTCTCTCTCTCTCTCTCTCTCTCTCTCTAGACTTTTGTCACGGCTAGGGGGGGAAATTGTATTTGGGTTTGGATATGGAATGGAAGAATATTAGAGAATTGAATATGGTTTGATATTTATGGCAAATTAATGTCACAAATAGTTGGGTCCTTTTTTTTCTTTTAACCTAGGCATACATTAAGGATCGTGATATCAACGATTAGTTGATTTAATTTGATATGACGTTATCTCCCTTAATAAAGATCACGAGTTTGACTCATACCTTATACATGAAAAAAATTACGTTAGGAAGATAATCTAAATGACCATTGTTAGTACGGTGTTCTATGGTTTATAGCATGCTCCATAGCCAACGGATAATTAGATTAGTAGAATATAATATTAAGTTCTTTAACCAAAATCATGATTTCAACTCGCGATTTGAGTATGAAACAAACTATATTAGGAAAATAGTCTACTTAAATGAGTCATTATAAATCTCTGATAAGATTAGTTGAAATATAATTATGGATATCGATTGGAATAATAAAAAAAATAGCATGCTACATACTCCATGATATATATATATTTTTTGGCTGGCCCCAAGATATTTCTATCAATTAATCTAGAGCCTATGATGACAAAATATCTGCTAAAAATAATTCGAGCAAGAAGTCCAAAAGAAAAGTGTCGTTACCTTTTATTTCCAATTATACGAGAGAAAATCAAAAATTCCCTTTTCATAAAATATGTTAAGTTCGCAAATTTTAAATAAAAATGTATTATATGAGTGTATATGATAATTTATTTAATAATTATCTCTTTGGGCTGTGATTTTTACTTCTCTTTTAAAATTTAATTTATTTAGTACATAATTTTAATGAAAAGATTTTAGTACATAATAGAGTTAAAAAGATTTTAACTCTATTATATTTATAACCCACAATTCCTCCTACATTTTCAAACATATGTTTTTAATTTTACCAAGTACTAAACTGTTGATCCTAATTTCACATTACCTAACTTAGTTAATTCATCCGCTAGATTTTTATTTTGTTTAAAAATATGCCTACATAAAATATTATCAAAATTTCTCCTAATATGCATTATACCGATAATAATGTTTTTAGATGCCTATACTTTTCTAATCTAATAATTTTTTTTTGTCCGGATCAATTAAAATTTAAATTATTCGATTAATTCAGTTCAAATATTATAAAATCTAATTTAGAGATTAATTTTCTTAACATATATTTTTTTTTAAAATTTAAACTCGACGCGTTTATTAAGAGATTTAGTATTTTATTATTAGATTTATAGAATATTTTTTTGATTTAATAAATTATATAAGTAGTGAAAAGCTGAACTCTGAAGCATAGATTTTGGATTCATCAAACTCTTTTGGGTTGAGTGGTCGGACACTCTATCCCCTTAATCAGATATCTCAAGTTCGAGTCCTAAAAATGGTGAAAAGGGATTTGAGAGAACTGATCCCTAAAATGGGTATCATAATACTTGAATCGGATTATTTGAATAAAATCTGGATATCGTAGATGAAAATTAAAAAAAAAATCTGGATATCTGCAGTAAATGCGAGTCATTGAATATCTGATTTAAATCATCAATATTTTTGTTTCGAATTTAGTTATCATGATTTCATGATTTATAGTTAATTAGAACATAAAATATTACATAAGAATTTTCCTATGGTATCAGCAAAGTCTCACCAATTAATCGCTTGGGCTCATCATTTCAAATGCCGGTGATGTCGTGTCGAGTTATCCACCGTTAATCTATCCTTCGTTTCTAAGCATGTGAATCATACCGAAAACAAGTCATTTTCAACCCTCATCCGGATTCTTCTTGAAAATCTGAGAACTTTCAAACCAAGAGATCCTTTATGAGCATTCTTAACTAGCCAAGTTGTTTGCTTTTCCACGGATATAATTCATGAACAATGGATTGGGTAAGTGGGAAATATAGATCTTTTAATTAAAATTTGAATTCGAATCTTAAAAATAAAAAAATTACAATAAAAGAATTTTTCCTATAGAAACCTAACTCGAATTACATTAATTAAAATATAATTTTAAATATCAATTAATCAAATAAAAAAAAAGATATAATTCATATCCAAATTCAATTCTCACTTATATAAATTTTGTATTTGTTAAAAGATAACATATATTCGGTAATTAATTTTTTCAAAAAAAGATTTGTGAATTTAGAATTATATAATCTGATATATCTTTTTCGTATAATTATTAATAAGCTAAAATTATTGATAAAATTCAAATTTATTCCTTCTAAAAAGGTTACTAAATATTGTAATTGTGAGATTATTTGTAGTTAATTCGACAAATACCATAAAACTTTTATAAGAATTTAATATAAGCGACTAGAAAAAAGCACCGAGGAGGGGACGATTTCATACCCAATAAATAAGACAGGATTTCATTTTTTCGAATTTACGGCAGATGATAATCAACAATGCCCCAGGAGGTAGGCACAATTGCACCATCAATTGGGTATTATTTTAGAGTATATGATCATGCTAATATGATACAAATAGACTAATGCTTCCAATCTTTAAAAATTAATGTATATTTTATTTTTCAAAATTTTACTTAATAATAAATCTCCCTTTGAATTAGCTTGTATCATTGTGGCTTAGCTTGAGGTCTAAGAAATTTAGGTTAGTCACCAATTTTAAAGAATTTGAATTACCATTAATTAAATAAATCGAGTACAAAAACTTGATTTAATCTAAATTTGTGGATTTAAATTGAATTTATACATTTTTTTAAAAAATTGATTCTAAAATTCAAAAGCATCCAAAATATTTTAGGTTTGATCGTTTAAAAGTCCAAACTCGAATATGCCTAACCGAGGTTGAAAGATCTTAAAACTAAGCTAAATTTGAGTATACTTTGAGAATAGAATATTATTTTAAAAATCAATGCTATTTAAAAATTTTTAAAATTAAATTTAAGATTTTATATATCTTTTATAATATCTGATTTTTTTTTATATATAAAAGAAAGATGAATTTGATATCTTAAAAAAAAAAGAAAAAATGTCAATTAAACTATAATTTATTTATATATTTGATATTGCATACTTGCATGGTCACCATGAAAAGGAACGGCAAGATTGGTTTAGTGGCCTAAGCATCATTTATAGTACTGTTACGAATTCCATATCGAATTCTAAAAAAAATCATAAAATAGTATTCTATGGTACTATTACGAATCTCATATCGGATTATCAAAAAATTATAAAATAATATTTAAATTCAACAGACTCTTTCACTTAACAGGTCGATCTTTTGGGTTGAATTTTTCTATTGGCCTTGAGTTCATTACTTTGATCCGTAACAAATTGGTATCAGAGTTTCCGGTCTAACATGAAAGAAAGAGAGCTACTTAAAAAAAGGTTATCTGATATCAGAGTGAGAACCATCCAAAATGGAAAAGGACTACCTGATATCGGAGTGAGAGCCGTCCGAAGAGGAAAAGAACTATCGACCAGAGTGAAAGCTATCTAAAGTACGAGCGAGTTGTTCGTAAATCAAGGGAGGATAATGTTACGAATTCCATATCGAATCCCTAAAAAATTATAAAATAGTACTTAACTCCAACATGCTCTATCACCAAACAGGTCAAATTTTAGACTGAATTCTCTTATCAAGATTGAATCCATTACTTGAGTTCGTGGTAGGTACCCAACAATCGTCGCGCCAGACCGACCCGACCATAACCACAGGTCAATGTCAACCCTAACCCTAGAGACCATTCCGCCATCGTGGCGCCGCAAAAGTCCCTTCTAAGCACAAACAATTACGAATCCTAACCCCATAGCCGTCCGATCATTCGCCACGTCATCGATACTCTCCTCTTAGTTTTTCAACGGTTGAGATCTGCTAAACTCGAACAAGCTCCTCTGTTTTTCCCTCTCTTCTTCCGTTGCCTTCACTTTCCCTAATTTTTTTTCTTAATTTTTCTTATTTAAATTTTATTTTCGAAAAAAAGGAGAAAAATTTCTTCTAAGTTGTTGAAGATTTTGAAGATGAAAATGTTGAATGAGGAGAAGAAAATTAGGGTTGTGAATGGGAAGAAGCATGATTTTGAAGAAGAAATCCACAGTAGTGATGAAGAAGAGGAAGTAGTGGAGTTGACTGAGAAAGCGGATAAGGAAGAAGAAGAGGACGGAGAAGACGATGACGAGGACGAGGACGATGTTGACGAGGACGAGGACGATGAAGAAGAAGACGACGACGCTCATGAGGTTCTTCGGACGTCTGGTGGTCCTCAGATTCATTCTGTAGACGACGACGACGAAGAAGAAGAGGATGAAGACGAGGACGATGAGGGAGATAGTGACGATGACGACGACGACGACGACGACGATGATGAAGAAGAAGGAGAAGAGGAGGTAGTTTTCTGAAAAAAAAAAACTTCTACTTTTAACTTTTTCTTAATAATCACTGTGTAACTGTTTTTCTCAGATCTAGAATTTTTCTTGATCAAGTTATGCCTATTTTCTCTCTCTCTTTTAATTTCTCTTGGATATATAAATTCGTGTAGTCCTTTTTTCCTAGTTGATCCTTTTAGCTTACTTCTGGGTATCGAATTTCAATCTGTACCATCAGATTTGTTGATATCTTTAGGTTTGTTGGCTTGTTTTATTTTATTTTATTTTATTTTATTTTGAGTCTTCTGCCCTTACTTTTGTTCTCAAATTTGAACTTGGATCTTCATATATAAATTTCTTCATGACCTTTTTGCTCAGTGGTCTTGGTTTTAAAAAAAATCATTGTGTGGGGATGAATCGGAGCAACATAGGCTGAATCCTTAATTTTTTGTTAGTTTCATGTTTCTCTTCTTTTCTTAATCTGAAGTCTATCAGATCTTGAGGAATTGGTTCATAGGGTTTCCTGAATTTAATCTTGCTTGAGACTGTGTGGTCCAAAGCACAGGGTAAATGCTTTTTGACTATGTGGCTCTATCTTGCGATTTAGGTTGTAAACCGGCCTCGTTTGGGCTGCTATCATCAGGTTCATCTGGATTTCTCGGTTGTCAATCTTCCGAACCTTCCCTTTGGGCTCCCTGATCCTTAAGAAACAAGTTGTCCTATACAATTTTTGATAGAGATAGATCTTCAAGTTGTCTTCCCCCTCTTGCTGTTTTGATTTCAAATGATTTTCGCTGGTAGTGTCTTAAAATCTTTGATTTGAGTTATTGCTGTGCAAATTGGGAGTTGGGTTGTTTTGAAATTTTGATCTCTTACCAAACTGTGGCGTTCTTCTAACGAAATCATGACTTTTTAATTTGAAAAAAGTGTAATTTACCTTCCATCTGGAATGCAGTTTACCTGGCCAGTGAGTTTTGCTGTTTTCCCAGCAAATTGTAGGGAACATTAGGCTTTGATTTTCAAATGCATAATTGTTCACACTCCGATTTCAAATGTTACCATTTGGGATTCTTGTCCATTATTTATATTCATGGCATTTTGCACATCATTATGGTTACTTTTTCATTCTTCTGTTCAGTATTGATTCTCTTCTGCAGTGGCTACCACTACAAGTTGTGTGATTAGTATTTTGCTGTTGTGAGTCTAATCTTTGGATGCATATTATATGTAGTTCCATTCTACAAGATGTCATCGGGCATAGAATAATGCCAGCAACTGCATGATCTCTTAGTTCCTTTCTGTTAAGGTGCCTATGCTTTGGTGCTTGTGTGGGTCATATCCACAATTGACCTTTCTATATGGTTATTACTTGTCTTCCATGACACTAGTGTTGAGCTTAATAGAAATGAAGGGTTTTGGTTCGACCTCAGTTTTATTGTCCTTATTCTGAAAATTAAGTAGGCTAGAAATTTATGGGAAAAATCACTTGCATGACAAAAGACCGGGGGAGGAAATCTTTCCTTGTAGTCAAATTGGTGCTGACATATTTCTCTACCTGTCATAATCGTGTCTTTCATCATGTTTCTACAGGATCTGGGAACCGAGTATCTTGTTCGACCAGTTGGTCATGCTGAAGATGAGGAAGATGCCAGTGATTTTGAACCAGAAGAGAATGGTGAAGAAGACGACTTTGATGAAGAGGATGAGGGTGGGAAAATTGAGGCTCCACCAAAGAGGAAGAGATCAGACAAAGACGATTCTGATGATGATGATGGTGGAGAGGATGATGAAAGGCCCGCCAAACGATAGTGTTGGTCCTCTTTGACTGGCCACTGACATGTAGGTCAATCTCTCTACTCTTAAAAAACCCATCTCATCTTTGTAGAACGAAGGATAGGTTGGTTGCTCATGGATTCTATTTTGCTTCTGTATTATCTGTCTGCTATCATCATAGGGTTGAAAATCTGGTTTCATTCTCGAAGTTGCATGGTCATTCTGGGCTTATGAACACTGTCGAAACAGTTGGTTAAGGTTCTCTGCCGATTTTTTCGGTTTAGCTGAAGTGTTTGTCTTTGTGTTTCTAATCAATGGATCTCTTGATCTTTCGTTAGGTAATGGCATGTCATGTGCAATCTTATGTGTTTGAAGAGGTTTGATCTGAGGGGGTTTAGCAACTTATTTGTTTTGCCAACGTTTCATTTTCCCTAATTACGCATTTTAAATACAAGTGGAAGTGGATCATTATGTGATGTTCGGGCCGGAACCAAGGTCCATATCTTACAGGGGAGTGGGCTGCCGGTCCTAGTCTGGTCGAGAACTAGGAACACGTTTGTAATTTTGGTCATCGGATTTGGACCAGGATCACCGGTTTGGGCCTGCATAATTTGGGCCTGCATAATTTGGGCCATACTCATGGCAAATCCACTACTCCTAGTTTGTTAAAATTTCCTCCAACTCTATCGAGAGAAAAAAGCGCTGATATTCTAAAATTTGCTCTTTCAATATGGATCTAAGGCAATAGGACCCACAAATATGGGTGTACTTTGTCAATTTCCATAATTTTCCTTATGAGATAGAGATGTGTCTACGTGAAATGAGGTCCTTATTAGTCATTTCGATGTTCTCTTCTCAATGACACTTTTTATGCCCTCCTTGATTATATGTTATTCAGTGTAGTGTGTTGTGACAGTGACTTAAAAATTCAAAGACGTTACTGACGAGGACACTTGTGTTTCTCTGTTTATTGACCACAGGGCGGCAGATATAAAGGAAGAGAGGGAGAGAGAGAGAGATAAGCCGGCGATGACGACGTCTATAATGAAAGGGTGTTTATAAATGTAGGCCACGGTCGGCCCAATGTGACCGACGCCCACACCATTCCCATATGTGGAGCCCAGCTATGACCTCCCATCCCACCGACAAAAGCCCAATTCAGCTTTGGATTCAATGTGGGTCTCGGGCAAGTCATTCGGGTTAGAATAAGCCTTCAGCCTTCGGCATGCATATTTCAAATTTGCACACATCCGGCTACCTTGTTTTGTATCTTCGGTGGTAATTATATGTAGTTTTTAAATCTACAAATCTTTTAATAAATCTCTCAAAAAGTCATATTAAATAGATTAAAATGAAAGTTTCAATTTAAGTAATTTTATACTGAAT
This sequence comes from Dillenia suffruticosa, assembly GCA_033439265.1. Classification (NCBI taxonomy): domain Eukaryota; kingdom Viridiplantae; phylum Streptophyta; class Magnoliopsida; order Dilleniales; family Dilleniaceae; genus Dillenia; species Dillenia suffruticosa. The sequence goes on from JAVTVX010000011.1 coordinate 19,606,305, forward strand.
AAAATATCTATAAATTAAATAATATTTTTTTTAAAAAAAACAAAACTAAATTATTTTGTAAGATTTAATTCAATGAATCACTTGAATAAGTGGTATCATCCCTCCACTCATTAATAATATATTGCTCTTGCTAACCAAAGATCAATGAATTTTCATACGGGCACTTACAAATTTAACATAATTTGCCATCAAGATCAAAATCTAAGCCGTCTTGAATTATTTTTATTATTTTTTTGGTATATAGAGGATCTTCGAACTCAAGACAGAAAGGTGCCAGTTGAGTTATAGTGTTGTTCAATTATTAAGGAAACTCAAGTTTAACTTCTAACTTAAAATTTATTATTTATTAAATCAGTTGAGTTTGAAATATTAAATTATTTGGAAGAATGAAAATTAAGAGAACAACCGGAAGAGATCTAGAATAAAAATGCCGAATAAATACCGGTTGTAAGGCATCAAATTTTTTATGGTGGTCTATGTTAATATATTTTAATTAAATTAATTAAAATATATTGATTATTTGATTAAAAATTAATTACCAATTATTATTATTGATTAAAAATTAATTTATTTTATTAAACATTTATACCACAAAAGATGCCAACAATTGAGAAAAGTTTAAAGAAATAAAGAACAACAGTAAGAACTGGCATGGTCTACGATTATTACGTATTAAGGGAGCGAATTTAAATTACTAAAATTTTTTTATTCTTATTTTGATATTAAAATAAAAATTAATTTCCTTTGTAAAATTAATAAAAAATACAAAAGATTATTAATATAGAATAATAATATAAAAAAATTGCGTAGAAAAAAATACAAATATTTAATGTGTTGCTGACGCAATTAATTGAGGTTATTTATCTAAAGCTTACGTTCTAATAAATCGGAATTAATTTTAATTTTAACACTAAAATTAAGAATTCGTGATGAACCTTTGAAATCCGAAAATATAGCACCCCCACAACACTACAAGTCGAAGATCACCGTTCGATCAAAATCAGACGTCCGTCAGAAACAGGGAACCGACAAAATTAATGTCAATAAACAGTTGCTTTATCACATCACAGAGTGGCAACAGCTACTAACTCCGCTCCGCTTTCACTATTACTCCACCAACTGATTTCTCCTTTACACCTTCCCCTCTCCCTCTCTCCCTGTTTCTCACCGACATTTCTCGCCAGAAAATCTCTCTTGATCAAGGGCGAATCCCTTTCTCCCTCTAGATCTGCATTTTCTTAATCACCGATTCCGCAGCAAATGCACTTCTGATTTATCTTCTTCGGTGGTTTCTGTAGATTCCGTGCATCGGTATTCTTTCTTCGACGATGAAGATCGCCGGACCTCTCACAGTCGGTCAGGTAATTCTCTCGATTCAGCTCTATCAATCTTCTTTCTTCAGATCTTGCATTGGTTCAAGTGTTTCGTCTAGTTGCTGTGTATTTCTTCACCCAATTTTAGTTCATTTTTATTTGGAGTGTGTAGTAATGGTGGAATTGTGAGTTTCTAGGGTTTACTACGTGCTTTTGACTGGTTGGTGAGAATTTATTGACGGTTAACTGGCGAATTCATATTTCGTGGTTAATTTATTTAGTTTTCTATTGTCATGGCGTGATTGTGAGTTATTTAGGGTTTTGATTGTGGATTTCGTTTTGATTCTTTCTCGTTTGAGTAGTTGTGAGTATGCGCTGTGGAAATTGTAGTTCAGTTTTTAGATTTGTGTATAGTAAAAATGGTGGAATTCAGAGATTCTAGGGTTTATCGTGTGCGTTTGAGAAGTTATTGAGTATTCTTGACAATTGAGCGTTGAATTTGTATTTCGTAGTTAGTTTATACAGTTGACTATAGCCATGGCGTGACTGTGAGTTATTTCGGGTTTGATTGTTAGTTTCGTTTTGATTCTTTCTTGTTTACGTAGTTGTAAGTATGTGCTATGGAAACTGACAATCCTTAGTGTAGACGCTTAGAGTAACGCTATATGAAAATGATTTTGTGCTAATTCTTCTAATTTGGGTTTTTGGATCCATAACAATTCATAAATTTTCTATTGTGAAGGAAGAAGAAGAAAAAATAGTAATAAAAACCATTTGTTTGGTTCATTGCTTCGAAGCATGGACATGGGGCATGACTAAAGACACTATGTCACAAGAAAATTTGGAAGACGAGATCCATCGTTACCATTTGTCAAGAAAACTTTTAACATATAGTGTTTTGCATTGGGCAATTAAATGTCTTTTTTTTTAATCATCTTTTAAGAGACAAAAACTCAACAACAGATTTGTTGGAAATCAATATCAAGGGTTTGCCACCTGGGGCACCAGTTAGAGACAAAGACACAATGAAGTTGAAAATAACAGGACACTAAACAAGATGGATGATCGTGTATTCTTTTATACATATAGTACTATATAAATATAGAAAATCAACAAAATAGGCCCAAATAAATTAAAAATCATGTCAAAACATGCAATTAATTCACTCGTATCTCGAGATGCCCAATCAGTGCTTTTGATTTATGTATAGGGTAGCTTTAATTGATTTTTGTACTACCTTTTGTTATGAGTGAATTCAAAAATTTCTGATGAGTGAATTCCCATACCTGTTCAATCACAGTTAGCTTCACTTTGAGGCTTCAAAGCTCAAAGATTAGTTTGAATGAGGGTTTTTCTTTTTTATTTTTTTTTAAATAATAGAAAAGAAGAGACATCATTTGAAAGAAGAAAATACAAAAAAAAAAAAAGATAAGAGCACGAATATATGGAGAATTCTTGATTTGGCAGTGGAGGCATCTTCTTGATATGGTTAGGAGGAGCTGAGTCTTTCTGAATGCCCAAGTTGTAACAAAGTGATTATGATTCCAAATAGGGCAGAGGGAACATAGAAGAATTCATCAGTATGCATAGTTTGGTTTTGTGTGGTGGAATAACAAAAAGAAGAATACTCTGGAGGTGGGCAGGATGAAAGATGGTTTGTGGGAACTAGTCTGCTTGTTTGTTTATCATCTTGTCTATGAAAGTCTGCCAATGTTCAACCAAATTTTAGAACATTGACAGGCAGGCCTCTGCTTGTTGCCTTTTATTTAGCAATTGTAAAGGTCTATCACATTTTTAGTTTGTTATAACTGAACTATAGTATAGTAACAGGTATTTAATCACATATTTAGTTTGTTATAACGGAACTATAGTATAGTAATAGGTATTTATGATACTCTGTGCTTTGCACAATTACTCTCTGATGCTTGCACCGCACTATTCCACCACTTATTTGGGATGTCTACCAAAATTTCTCTCTTTTGTGTCATATTTATCTGCCTTGATGGTGATTGCAGGTATCTTTTGTCCTCGGGATTGTCCCAGTATTTGCAGCTTGGATTTATTCCGAGTTCTTGGAGTATAAGAAGAATTCAATCTCAAAAGTGTGAGTGCATTATACTTGGTTATTTCTCCTTATGTTCATTCATTAATAAGTTGGGAATCGATTTCAAACAAATTTCGGCCTCAATGAATTCAATGAAATGGAGAGATTAACTATGCTGGCCAAGATGCATATCTTCTGACATCAAAGACAAATAGTTATCAGTTCAGTATGTTAGTTTAGGATTTTATTCTCTGCATCTTATAGTTTAGTTATGGGCATGCAGCTTGTCTTGTGGGTCCATTCCATATATCCATAGTTTTCTACATGCTAATTTGGAATTGTTTTTCATTTTTTTTTTCTTTTTTGTCTCTCCAGCAGGCATTCTGATATCAGTTTAGTTGAGATGGGAAGCGAAACTGTTAAAGATGATGACAGAGCTGTTTTATTGGAGGGAGGAGGTCTCCAGTCTGGCTCTCCCAGAGCTCGAACTTCAACTGTTCAATCTCAAATTGTCAGGTCTTTAAGGAGCTTCTGAAGGTTTTTAAAACAAACTTATTATTTCTCTAAACTAGCAACCGTTTCCTTGCTTATGCATGTGGTATTTGTTCAGGTTTCTTCTCATGGAAGAATCTTTTTTGATTGAGAATCGGTTCACATTAAGAGCAATGTAAGTATGATGTGTATCTTCCTTTGAACACATAGCATCAACGCATATATACACAGGAACTATTGTTGATTGCTATACTCCCTCTTTCTCTGGTTGTGCCACAGGTCAGAATTTGGTTTATTTCTCAGTTACTTCTACTTATGTGACCGTACAGATTTTTTTGGTCAGTCAAAGAAGGTATCGTCAATGACTTGATTATCTGATGTTATTCACTATTGCCGATTAGCATATCTATTAGCACAATCGCGGGACCATACAGATTTTTTTTTGGTTGTCAACAACATGACATGCAAGCATTAGATGCAGTCTATTAGCATATCTTTTCAGACTTGATTATCTGATGTTGTTCACTATCACCTATTGGCATATCTATTAGCACTATTGCGGGACCATACAGATTATTTTTTTTTGGTTGTCAAGGACATGACATGCAAGCATTAGATTCAGTCTATTAGCACATCTTTTCATGTGTAACTACTATAAGTTCTGTTCGATGCTTGTCTGCCACATTGGCCATAAAGCAGTTTAGGACTGGTGTGGATCGTGGAGTGTAGCATTTTAGCATTTCCCAATTCTTAATCTTATTCCCAATTGCATTATATGGGTGTCTTTTGTCAAATACCTGTCGTTTTTATATAGTAATCTGGGGCATGATTTGTTATGAAGGGCCACAAAATTTTCTTTAACATCTTCAACATGGTTCCAGGTTTTCTCCAAATGTACATTCTTGAGGTCTTGAGGAGAATCAATGGGAGGATTACTCCATGTGTCTTTCATCATTGTTGTGACACCATCTTTTAGATCTTAAAAATGATTATTGCATTCAATTTCATTTAAATCCCTGACCAGGTCCGGTAAGCTTGGCATTTCCAATTATGCGATCTTTCTTCCTCCTGAGAAATCTAAATGCAAGTGTAGAAAGCTGTCTGAGTTCCTTCTATTGGGGATCCTGCAAATAGTCTTATAAAAACTGCTTGTAGTTTTTAGCTTTCCCACCTTCTCCTCTGTTTAAGTTTTATTATCTCCTATAAGCATTGAACTTCTCTCTGTCCCTTTTTGCATATTTAATCCCTTTCAATAGCAAAACGTGATCTCATTCCTTTGCACAATGGAATTATATTGTCTATGGTATGAATAATTGCGTAAACCAGTGAAATGAGATCTTATTTATGGTCTGGTCTTTTTGAACAACCATAACAAAGATAGTGGACTTTAATTAACTCAGCCTTTATATGAAGTTGCTATTTCTGATATGAAAGAGATGGTCATCCTAGTAATTAGCCGTTAAGACATCTTTCCAGTAGAAAAATTGCATCGGGCAGCATTAAGTACCTTGGTCAGTTGCTCCTCTTTGTTTATTTTCATCATTTTCATCATTAAGCTGGTCCTTCTTGTTTTTTTGCAGAGTTACAACCGGGATCTTTTCTTATTTCTCTACTCCCTTCTCATCATTGTCTCAGCAATTACTTCTTTCAGAGTACACCATGATAAGTCACCATTCTCTGGAAAATCCATACTCTATCTTAATAGGCATCAAACTGAGGAATGGAAAGGCTGGATGCAGGTCAGTGATTAGTTGAGCTTGAGATAAATCATTTATCTCTTGTTTTATTTTTTTTCCAAGTATTTTCCTTAACGACATCAGATCACTATTTATGAATTTGTGGGACATTATTGCTTCTCCCAGTGTGTTATAATTTGAATATTCTTTTCCTATATGCAACAAGGCAAAACACTCTGTGATAAATGGAATAATTGTGACCATTTTAATTTGAAATAGAAGGAAATTCCATTTCCAATTTGCTGCAAGGACTACAATTTTGCAGTTATTGGTCCCTAGGGGTTTTATGGATTTTGAGATCTTCAGTAGAGCTGTGCTCTCTGAAGCACACATGCTCATCATCTTTGCTGTCATGTTTGTACTCCAAAAGTGGTGATTAAGGATGCAGAGGTTAACAGGTGATGAGATCTTCTTTCAGAGAAAAGGGTAATTAAATGTAGGGAGCATGGCTTATGGTGTCCCTTTTGAGGTTTGAGGAAGAATGGGGAAATAAAGAAGTAATTCAGTGTAACTCCGATGAATTACGCTATTATAAACACCATGGTTTATGGTGTCCCTTGTTACCAAGGGCTTTATGCAATTTCCTCGAGTTGTCTGAAACAAATATTTACTTGTTGGATTCATTATTTGTTTAGTTTTCTGCTTCATATGCTGAATTCATATGGCAGAAGTGGCATTCTTTTCTTGGTGGGATGGTTAGCAAATGTAAGAGAGTGTTTGATTGGAAGGCAGGCTTGAATAACAGGTTTGAATAATAAAGTGATTGATTGGGAAAAAAAGAAAGGAAACAAACAGTTCCATATGGAAACAGAAGAAACAGCAGTGTGACGACAACTTTCTGAAAGTGTGTTAAGAGTTGGAAGTAATGCTCATATCCATGCCTTTAACTTACTAAGCTCTACATTTGTAGTTTTGAATTGTAAATTTGTTGTGCTAAGATACTGCAGTTACTTGGGTGGGAAACTGTTTGAACTTTATATGCTGTATTAATGTATCACTATGTTAAGACTTGTTTCTCACTCTCTTCTGTTTTGATCCTGCAGGTCTTATTTTTGATGTATCACTACTTTGCTGCTACCGAAATTTATAATGCAATTCGTATATTTATTGCTGCATACGTGTGGATGACCGGATTTGGGAACTTCTCATATTATTATGTTCGCAAGGATTTCAGCCTTGCAAGGTTTGCTCAGGTATGATGCCAATAGCTCTAAGGTTGCCTCCTAAGTTCTCTCAAAAACCTAGTTTCTAACATGCACTAATCGCGTTCTCTTGAGCAGATGATGTGGCGGCTTAATTTTTTGGTATTATTTTGCTGCATTGTTCTTAACAATGATTACGTGCTATACTATATTTGTCCCATGCACACTCTTTTCACTCTTATGGTTTATGGGGCGCTTGGAATCCTAAACAAATACAATGAGAATGGGATGGTCATGGCTGCAAAATTCATTGCTTGTTTCTTGGTGGTTATTGTAATATGGGAAATACCAGGAGTATTTGAAATTTTTTGGAGCCCCTTAACTTTTCTCCTAGGTCAGTATGTTTCCAATGTTTTTTATTTATTTGTGGCTCGATTTTCTCATCTCTCAAGTGATATTCGAAAATTCACAGGTTACACGGATCCCTCAAAGCCGGCCCTCTCTCGTTTGCATGAGTGGCATTTCCGCTCAGGCCTTGACCGTTATATATGGATTATTGGAATGATATATGCTTACTATCATCCTACGGTAATGTTTTATTTGCTTTGCATCTCAAAGAGGCTTTTTTTTGGGGGGGGGGCAGGTCAAATATGATCTTTTCAACTTTGGTCTGAAAGTGCATTATGTAACAATGTAGGTCGAAAGGTGGATGGAAAAACTGGAGGAAGCAGAAGCAAAGATTAAAATCGCAATTAAAACAGTTGTTGTGATCATTTCCCTGGCGGTACTGATCTTTCATTATGCATGTATTTGTCTCTGCATAAATTGACGTCTAATACAATATATTTTGGAAATTTCAGGTGGGGTACCTGTGGTTTGAGTATATATACAAGCTGGACAAGCTTACGTACAACAAGTTCCATCCTTATACCTCGTGGATTCCCATAACGTATGGCATTTTTTTCCTTAAACCTGTTGAATTTTAAACAAAAAGTACTGCCCTGTTATATATTATTTCTTTTCTCTTTGCTAAACAGCGTCTATGTTTGTTTGCGGAATGCCACACAGCGACTACGTAGCTACTCCTTGACCCTTTTTGCGTAAGTGCTTTATTCTCCTTTTAATACCCGTTGAGTTGTATGATCTCTCAAACTTTCAATTAGGGTAAGTGCTTTATTCTCCTTGTATTCCCCCTTGAGTTGTATGATCTCTTGAACTTTCTATTAGGGTAGTGATATTTGAACTATATCTAATAGCTGCACAAAGTGCTATTTTCTGTAATTTGTTTGAACATTTTTGGTTTTTTTTTTTTTTTGGTCACTCAGGTGGCTTGGAAAGATCACGCTGGAGACTTACATTTCTCAAATCCATATTTGGTTACGGTATGTCATGGAATTAATTCATGAACAGCCAGTTTCTACACAACAGAAATACAGGACCACTTACTGATACTTGATTTGATCTTGATATGAAGGGATTACTGCCTGAAAGGGCCTCAAGATTTTGACCCTTTACATTGTTATTAGATCAATATAATTGCTGTGTGATTAGGAGATGAAGAGTCACGATTTCATAAATAATTGGATCTCGAGCAAAATATGGTGGAATTTCCAGCAGAATTTTAATATTTCTTCTGAATAATGGGGAATACATAAACCTGCTTTCAGTTATAATTTTGTCTCATCAAAGTTAATGGCTGGTAACTCTTGGATGAAAATGCAGATCCGGAGTGCCAAATGGTCAACCCAAATTGCTTCTCTCTTTGGTTCCAGACTATCCGCTGATGAACTTCATGCTTATTACTTCCATCTATGTGGCGGTATATAATGCTTGTAATTACTTGAAAGATATCTTACTTGAAAGAGATCTTGGTTATTTTATGAACCACCTCCGTGTACTTGCAGGTCTCTTATAGGCTCTTTGAGTTGACAAATACATTGAAGGCAGCATTTGTCCCTACAAAGGATAACAAGCGCTTGATGCACAATATTGCGGCAGCAATTGCAATAGCTGGCCTTTTGTACTTCCTGTCAATTGTGTTGTTAATGATTCCCCGAATGATATTGGTAAGAGTAGTATGTCACATGGATGGAATCATTGTGGTAGTATTAAAATTTTATATACTGTGACGTGGGGTGCTTTAGTGCATAAGCCTGTGATCCCTTGGATCATATTTGATGTGCTTTGTGACTTCTGGTCTACTTTACACTATTACATGTGATTGGTCCCCTAGGAGAGGAAACCAAGGAGCCAAATTAACTTTGTAACCTGAACTGGATGAGAAAATGGGATGAATAAGGGTGACATGTTGAAGTGCAAATAAAATCAAAGTTTCATGTTAGTCGAAATTAAATTTGGCATGAACCCCTAGCAAATTTGGATTATACAATGATATGACTTCCGAGCGTATAAATCTAGTCCCCTGGAAATATTTATTTATTTAATTTTAATTTGCAATCATGGTGGATATTTTAAGCCATACTAGTTGGAAGATAACCATTTATTACTCCCGCTCTTGACTTTTTTGGACTGATAGTCGTAATGATCTGTGGAACCTGAAACTGCTACACCTTGATTAGGAATAACTTGGATGTTTTGCGTGTATTTGATCTTTGTTTCTTGTTAAGTGTATCTATGCGCAGCACCATCTGGGACGGGTGCGATATACACCCCATTGTGAAGATTGGATGATTAATGGTCAATGGATTGGGTTTCATTTATCAGAAGATTTTGGTCTTCTCTTTGAACTTATTTCAATAATTCTTTTAGGTGGCACACGGAGTAGGCCCATGACTTTTTTAGGACACTGCATAGACAATTTTTTGACTCTGGGTCAATGCTTTAGACGCCTTGCATGTTCTTATTGTATTGGTATGCTTGTCCTGGGAACATTGTGATTTCTGTGACCTCTGAATTACGCAGCTTGTTTATTTGTCAAGTTTGTCATTTATAGGTAGAAATTATTGATATAGTGTATTTTCTAATTATGCAGATAAAGGTCTTTATAAAAAAATTTGCTTGTATTGCTATGTCATCTCTGTTTCTAGTTTCCCATGGCTGTGCTTTATGCCGCCACTAATGATATTTTACTGATCCACAGGTGTGATATTACCTCAGTTCAGATAATATAAATAGGATTTATTTGCATCAAGAGTTCATTGCTGAGTGATCAATACCAAAATCTGGAAAGAAGCTACCAGAGAAAGATACACTTCTGGGTATTCTTTTTGTTGTAGGGATATGCGGTATAGGGAATGGTGGGAAATTGAGGTGGCCTCCAATTTGAGGGGCAGGGGACTTGATTCTCATCTTTTTAATTTTTTTCATTAGTGTAGTTGTAAGGACTCGAAAAGTGGGCAATGCATACCCTTAAATAGTTTTAGAAAGCCCGTGATGGCATCTTTGGATCTGATCTTGGTTTCACCTTGCAACAGAGATTCTACTCAGGGATACCACAGGTATGAACAATTTTACTGGCAAAACATTTTTCCTGTGTTTCGAGTCTTCTGCGTAGCCATAAGGTGAACCCACCTTTTCCAGTGGTAAAGGCCTTTTGTTTGTGCGAATTAAGACCCCTTTGACTTGGGTGACCAGATTTCAGTTTTTGGGGATTGCATTGGCCTATGCTGAGCACAATTCAGGCTGTAGTGGCTTTTATCAGGCCTCGAGTTTGAAGAATACAAGGGGGAAAAATTGGACCCATCAACCTAAATAGACGCAATACTTGGGCTAGATAACGTTGTTGGCCTAGTTTTAAGCACTTGGACCATCATCACATCGTGGCCTGATCTCCCCAATGCATGCCCTACGGGTTCATCACCATCATCGCATCGTGAATAATCCAATTGGGCTCGAATTTTACTCATTGGGGTTCATCTAGACCCTACGGGTCCCTTCTTTCAAGAAGCGTGCCATTCGCCCATCTAATTATAGTTTGGGCCACCTTAGTGAGGCTCATATTTTGTTCTGTTGGGCCACTTGGTCCATATATTTGCTCTTTTGGGCCAGCAATGGCCCAAACTCATGAAACTTATTTTCAACCCAAGGCCCAACACTGCTAGTGCATATTTTATTCGGCCTATTAAACACCATCCCCAAACCGAAGAGGGTATTTCAAGGACCACTTTTAGCCCAGTAGCTCCGAATTTTACATATCGGGCCTCCTGTTAGACTATATTGCTTACTATAGGCCCAATCAGGCCCGTTTAGTATCGTATTGGCCCTACTACATTGAACCAATATTAAGGAGCCTATCGGACCAAATTTTGTTACTTTAGGCCGAGTCAGGTCAATTTAGAACCTCGCTAGCATCAATAGCTGGCACTGAATCACATTTTGAGCCTAGTAAGTACCTGTCTGGTATACAATTCAAGCATTTTGGGCCCAGCAAAAACTACACCAGAGATACCCAGAGTTAATGAAACTAGTATAGACTTTCACCCCTTCCACCCAGCCATCACCATGACAGGAAAGTTCCATCTTTGAAGGGGAAAGCAAGTAATAATACAAACACGAAGAAGAAAAATAAATACAAAAACAGAAATTTATGATGGAAACTTCCACACACAATCAGCATCACCATGTCAAAAGTTCCATTTTTGAGCAAAAGAAGAAATGCAAGTAATAATAAATACAAAAAGAAAAGAAATTAACAATGCAAACTTTTGAAAGGAGGTCTAAGACCCAAGACCATCATGATGGTTATCAAAATCTTACAAACACTCTATGCATAATAAATTCGTACAAGGAGCTCAAAAGTACTAGGGTTGGGCTAAACAATAGAAAGGTTCAAATGGAGAGTACTGAATACTGAGGTTGAAATGGAGAATACTGAATAATTTAATCTCACTAAGCCAGATGGGCAAGCCTCATGCAGCAGTGGCAGCTTGTTTCCAGCTCCTTGAAACACAGAGAAGATGCTCAAAAAATGTGCACAATGTCATATGCAAATCTTGGTGTATGTCAAGGATATAGTCTTGGAACATCAATATAATAAAAGGTTTTTTATTCACATTTAAAGTGGGATATCATAAATGTTTTTTATCTTTTTTGTTCGCCTTTCAAATGGGATATAATAAATGTTTTGACCTAGAAAAGTTGCTTCTAATTGAATGCAAGTGGCAATTCATAAAAAGAAACACCATTTAGTAGCATGGGTGCGGTGCTCTTGGGTAAATCTAAACTGAAAAAGGAACCCAGGTCTCTTGGGTGCCGTGCTTGCTAACTTCAAAATTTAAAAATTAGAAAGGATACGTCCAGAACAGCACAAATGACTGCAAAACAGAAGGATGATGGTAAGAATTTGTGCATTATAACAAACAAACAAACGAAAGAATTTCATCCATATTCATGATATCATGAATCAAGCAATTGCCAACATGAACATATCAAGCCACTCATGAAGTTGTACAAGCATTATAATAAAGTTGCATCAAGGTTTCAACAAAACATTAGTAGCCTTCTGCAGAAGGATGAGAAAAAGACATGATACTCATGGAGCAACACAAAATTGGATCGGCCACAACTCCTCCACTTCATTTTACTTGCACAAGCGCAAAAAGAACATCTCCTAAACAGTCAAAACATGCCATTTCAACTCATGATAATAGCAATGTCACAGACCTAGAAATAGTGGACTTGTTTTTTTCTTTTTCCAACTTTTAGAAGTTGAAGAACAGTAGATAAATTAACAAAAATGCTAGCCATATTATTCCTAATTATGTTGCTTACAATGTGTCTTGCTAGTTCAAAACTAACATCAAGGCTAAGACATACTTACCTTTGTTTTTCTAGAGAGACATAGCAGACAGCATGAAATATTTATACAATAAGCAGGTATATAAGGATGGAAATTGATTATTCTTATTTCTTTCCTCTAAAAATTTGATTTCAAGCAACAAAAAGAAGAAGTGAAAGCCGAAAAGCTCACATCAGAAACTACTGACAAGAAAATTTGAGAGTCTGACAATTCCAAAGAGCAGAATGAAGAACTTACCATAAGCCCGCCCAAGAAGCCATCGATCAGTATCCTATTCCATGAGTCAAAATAAGAATGGACGGAAAAGCCTGCCTTGGCTGCAAGTCCCACTGAAGTAATTGCCATGATGAAGAAATAAAAAATAAATCCAGTGAAGCCGGTAAATCCAGAAATGCCAGCAATAACACCACCAATGATGGACATAAAAGTTCGGCTGCACAAGAGAACAATGTTCAGATTTCAATGTTAGAGCCTAAGTTTAACACTGGAAAAATTGGAAGACTGGACCAAAGTGGAAGGTAAAGGTAATGGACAAATAAGCTAGAACATTATTTATCCACCAAGTCATGTTACAACGATATTTTCTGCAATATGAAACATGAGTCACCATTATCATGCAAGTCGAACCATTCTACAATGCCAAACAAACCTGTAATAGATAGTTTTCATATTGCTTTGCAAATTATCAGCATTGAAAGTAGGCACATCATTAGTTGTCTCACTTGATTTCTTCCCAGATTCTACAGATTCATCATGTCCACCCATAGCTTCGCTGTGTAGTCTGATAGTAAATTTCTAACAGTTAGAAGAAAGAAGAGAAATGGTGCAGATGATACTCAAAAACTATGTTGCCATAAAACATGACTGGAATGATTTAGCATTCAAAAGCCAATGGTTGAGAAAGTACTTGCAATTTCCAGAGTTCCAACTGGAAATTAAAGCATGGTTGCTGGTATTCCTCACTGTTACACCCTAAAGTTATGAGGTCTAGAAAGTAGAAATTAGGCAATGCCATCTTTAGTGCAGTGCAGAGGCTAACCCCGAATCAGATGAAAACAGATAAGACCCTAAGCAACAAGACCCTATGCCTTTTTGCAAGGAAGAGCAGGTAAGATACTCAATATTACACATTTATGATACTTCAAAAGCACAAAAGTTAAAGGAAAGAAAACAAGGAGAAGAAGAGAATGTCTCAATTTGTGAAACTTCCATTTAATCAGAGCATTTCCAACCTTAAACTCTAGAAAATCACCCTTAAATAGATTCAGAACCTTAAATGACTCTAACTTAAAAGAGCAAAATCACGTAGTAGTTAAGGAAAGAACAAGGGCCAAACAACTAAGACCAGCATCCTCAGTGAGAAATTTAAAATTACCTTACAACATGATGATTTGAGTTAACATGAACTTGAAATGCCTTAAAATGACAACAGTTCATCATTGCTTGACTTAATTATGGCAGTAGAACACAGTGGTAAGGATTTTTCTCACCACTAACGAATGGAACAAAAAATCAGAAAGCTTAAAATCCTGACACGGAAACTAATCCAAGGAGAAATGATTAACAAAAATATCAAAGGATTTATGGCGTCAAATGATTCTCACATTTAAGAAACATTAAATAAGACTATTCCAACTTCAAACATATGAAAAATAACTCTAAGATAGTTTCAGAATCTAGAATTACTCTTATTAACATAAGAGAAATCAACTAGCAGCTCAGGACAGATAGACAATTCCAACAGCTTCAATACATGAAAACTAGAAGTAGCAATCTTTGTTGACAATGAGAAATTTAAACCATCCACATAGTTCTTTTCTTTGAAAACAAGAATGGCAACAGTTCATCATCTGATTTTGGAACAGTTTCATCAAAAGTATACTTAACAAAGGATAGAATCTATAAAGTATGGACACAGACACATGCCATGAGATCTTGAATGACATGGACAACGTGACATGAAAACGTTAAAACACTTTTATAATACTGAAAGTAACAAAGCTTCGTAGAGTATCACATCTAAGAACCATGTGCTACATGAACACAACAAAAAGAAGGTCATTTCTAGAAGTGTTGATCGAACTTAGAATAGAAGACAAAATCAAAAGGCAACAAATCAAACAACAAATATGTAAAAAAGATTAGAAATCTAAAGGTGAGTGAGGTTGACAACCGATCAGTAACAAAGTATCATCGAGTACACTAGAACAACAAAATCAAATAAATCACAATAACTCTCACAAGCACTAGCCCAGTACAAATTGCATCAATAATGGAAGAGATAAAATGATGAAAACAAAATCAACCAAGGGAACACCGAAAATAGAATCTCTTAAACAATATCACAATGAGGTTTCGCATCATGAGTCCTAAATAAAACCCAACATACATCATTTAATGTCATGAAAACCCTAATTATTATTCAAAAACACAAAGAGATGATACAAAATGCTTAAGATACAAGCACATTCAACAGCATTAAAAAAGCAAAGTATAACTCACCGAACTTGAAGAGCTTCTCTCTTCTGCTTTGATCGCGACCAGAATTCAAGAAGTTCTTCTCATAACCTTCATCGGCAACATCAATAGAACATTAGAGAAAAAAGTAATAATAAGCCAAATCAATAAATCTCATAACAAATCTAGTCATCTTGCACACGATACAAACATCAAACACGGAATCATTGGGAAAACCCCTAATTCAGAATGAGAGACAAAGTAAAACCCTAATTCGAGATTCGATTTTATGGAGGAAGCATAAACCATTAAGAATCAAAAAGACGACGCAATGAGTGAATTCTGAACAGTGTGCTTGCAAATGAATGATTGAAAACCCTAATTGTTGTGAAAATCACAAACTGATCATGTGAGAAGAGAATCAGAATAAGATTGAAACCCGGAATAGCAGTTAGTACAATTGAACACAATCATCAAAAAAGAGGAAAAGCCAACTCACTGATCAGAGAACTCCTTCTCTTCGTTCGATTGATTGACCGACAATGATCCCAGAGAGAGAGAGAGAGAGAGAGAGAGAGAGAGAGAGAGAGAGAGAATTTGGACTGAATTGCTACTTCATAGGGTGCAGATTGGGAAGTTCTGCGCGTATAAATAGAGTGACAATTTTATTGAATTCCCGAAAATAACACCAAAACTAGAGAAAATTGCCCGAAAAACTCTCACTAAATTAGAAAAGATTATTAGTAATGATTTCTCACTAAATTAGAAATGATTTGCATTGCACTTGCCTAATTGGATATGTAATCAATTCCTCTCACTAACTCTCCTCAATAATTCCATTAGACTTCTATTCTCGAAGCATTTCTATCGAATGAGGCACTGGCAGGGTTGCTGGCTATCAATAATGTCAAGTGGCATTTAGTCATTACAACCTTCCACTTTTCACTACAATTACAATTAAAGAAGTTAATTATTTACTATACTAAAATTAAAATTAGCACCAACGAACTAAATCCAAATCTCCTATTCCCTATCAATGAGCCATAATTCAAGGGGCATCATTTTCTTCCTCTTCAAAATTTTGAGTCCGAATCTCTCCTATGTAAAAAATATAAAAATAAATCATTTATTCCCCACATCAAATATCAAAAGATTATTCTCAAATTGATATACAGTAGATATGTGAAATTACTAGGGCATAGGATATGGATTAGCATTATATTAGCTTTGTTTCTCGTGGATCAACATTTAAGTACCTTGGGGTGCCTAATTTATAATTTGATTGCTTTATCATCATAGAGTATTATGGGCTTCTTGACTATTACATACAAATTCTTTGAAGCATCTATTTTCCTCTATTTTTCTATAATCGACCCCCCCACCAACAGAAAAAATAAATAAAAAAATAAAAAAATCTTCTCACACATTTTTGTTATGGGATAGGATTTGCCCACCACACAATCTTAACCTTTAGCCTAGAATATCCAGAGTATTTTTTTTTTTAATTTTTGATAGAACATTATTTGTGTCTGTTTTAACAACCAAGTGTCTAGGAAGTTCCACTACACCGAGCAAAAGAAAAAAAAAAAGGATTATTGGAAGGATATAACAGCCCATGGAAAATAGCTTAAAAAGAAATTGCAGGAATTTCTTTCCATGCCTTTACTTTCATAAGGACTGGCAGTAGGGAAAAACTATACATGCCACCCTAATCTTGAAAATCAGGTAGAAATAGGTTACTACGTTTTGAAACAAATGCCAAGAAAATTAACCCACTTCAATATGGGTTTCCAGAGAAATGTTTTAGGTTTTGGAGGAAAAAAATAAATAAATCAATCAACCAATCTTAAAGCTAGGAAAATGGAATTCAGGCAACACTGACACAAGACATTTTGCTCTTTGGCTCATCATTAAGATAAAAAGATAACCTAGGCTCTTTGATACCTTTCCCTACACTTGGTACCAATCCAACACCCACAAAAAACTTTCTGGTTCCACGGGCTGTCTATGGTTTCAATCTGTAGCCTAACAGGTAGTTATAGAATGAATAGAGTTGATGGTAAAAACCTAGAAAACAAAAAGATTGCCACAATTGTCACCCAAATAATGACCTTATTAAAGAAAGTAATCTTCAGAAATGCCATTGCTAAATGATCAATCCACCAAATAATGATGTTCCCTTCCACCTTCCCCACACCAGCATCCTTGGTACATTCCTATACAATTGGCACCAATCCACCACCCACAAAGACCTTTCTGATTTCCAGAGGCTGTCATTGTATCAATCTCTAGCCTTACATGTAGAATCAACACACTTGATGGTGAAAACCCAGGAAAAAGAAAACGATTGCTACAACTAGGTCACCCAAATAATGACCTTATTAGAGAAAGTAATCTTCAAAAACAGCAAGCCAACACTTAATGCCGAAAATCTGAATTTCAAATTCTATGTAGCATTGACCTTAGTGGTTTATTTTCCACCTGGGCACTTTAATGTTCAAATAGGGCATCAATTCCATAAATTTCTAAGTAGCCTAGGCTTTGGGGTACATTCCCCAACACTTGGCATCAATCCAAAGGGTACACTAATCTATTGAATCTGGTGCCAACAGGTGGGAGAAGTTGAAAATTGAATCCAATTTTTCCCATTACTTTTGTATCCATAATAGTTCAAAAGGAATGCCCGGCTCCAAAAGAATTGGGTTCCCCCCAATAATGACCTTATTAAAGAAAGGAATCCTCAGAAAAGACATGGCAATGATTAATGCCCAAAATCTAAATTTGCAATGTTCTTGTCTGTAGCATTAACCTTAGTGGTTTACTTTTAACTGGGCACTTTAATGTTCAAATAGGGCATCAATTTCATTCATTTCTTGGACTTACGCACTTCAAACAATTGACTTAATACACTTGTTGTTCCACAATTAAGTCAAATAATTAATCTTGCAATCCTTTATTTCCCAAAATAATGTATTAATCACTACATGTATACAATCAAATTGGCAATAAACCATGTTAGATTGGCCACATGAAACCAAACACAAACAAGATTCACCAGTAATCGCAATATAATTTAAACCCTCTAGGGCACAATGAAATTTTGGACGTTACCCACATAAGCCCATCAAGATCATTCCCAAATTCGGAACCCAGAAAACTTGAAATCAAAACACAGCAAACACCCACCAAATTTAGGTCTAAGAAGATGAGAATTAAAAGCATAAAAATGTACCTAATGATCAATAGAGGGCATTGGTTTGTCCCACAACCCGAACTCAGATGCACATGGTCAAGAGAGAGAGAGAGAGAAGGGATGGAAAAAGTGGCCTGCCTTGGAGTTGTGGCTGTTCTCTCTCACTGCCTGACTCTTCACTTAGTCTTCACAAACTCAATTATTTCCTTTGGCATAAGTGGTATTCTCGTGAGTCTGGAAATAATTGCATACTCACTTCTTGGAAGCTATGCCAGCTATATTTGGGGTTTCTATCATATGCGTTCTCGTGCAATTCATTTTAATGTTAAAAATATAGAAACACAAAAATTATGCCTAGCACGATTTCATTTTCTGATCCGATAGAAGATGAGTAAAATTAAAATTATATAATAATGAATAATTTTTTAATAAAATTACTAAATAAATTAATCATTACTAAGAGACAAATCTAATCGATTGAAGAAAGTTATTAATACTGACATCAAATTACGATTATTAATAATATTTTTTTCTTTTCTTCAAAGAGGAAATGAAAACCTTTACTCTCCCCCTCTTTATTCATTATAAGAATTTGTTGTATGCCAAAATGTAATATTAGAGGTTCTATTTTTCCATAGAAAAAGGGACGCATTGGAAGCTAGTGTTGCAACTCTCATTACACTAAGTTTAACCTATATCAATTGCTCTTAAATTCACTATAAAATATTTGGTTCGAACCAAATCTATTAATTTTTAAAATAAATCCGTTCAGTATACCCTTTATAATTCAATTATATGTGTTTTGATTGTGATCATCAAAACCTCCTCCCACCGTGAATATTTAGTTTGAATCAAAACCTTCTAGTTCACCTCCTCCTCCTCCTTCTTCTCACAACACTAAGACCCTTGTGGTTCAGCAATAACCATGGAATTATAACGAAATAAACATAAAAATACAATAATTTACTGCAAATCCTTCCAAACTTTTGATTTCTCATTGTCAAAGTACGAGGAATAATCCGAGGCTTACACTACTAAGTCACAGAGTTTAATGAAGAAATCAAATCTTAACTTTGATATTAAAGATTTTGAATCAGGTTGAATGAAACAATTTCATGAAAGATCACTCTGAACCAACTTCAATGTAAAGCCGGCAAACTAGTCTTCATGTTTAGGGCTAACTATGACTGACTATACTTATGCCGCCATTATTGTCAACCTTAAGTGCTTATTTGTGGTCAGCGAACTACAATTTGCAACATTCATTGAGAAAATGTGAAGTGACAATTTATAGGAGGGCCTAGAGACCCTCAACAAAGAGAGAAAGAAAACACACAGAGAAGCCAAAAGGCCAAACACTCAGTAAGGGTAACAGCCGGCTCCTTCCCCCCTCTCTAGAGGTAACCATCCCCATATATATAGTCCATTCCTAGTACTTCGATTAGACCACTGCAAGTATCCTCAAGGATTTTAACACCAAGATTCCTAGTACATCGATTAGAAAGAAAACCCCTAATTCGGAGTGAGAGACAAAGTAAAACCCTAATTCGAGATTATTTCATGGAGGAAGCATAAACCGTTAAGAATCAAAAAGACATGACAATGAGTGAATTCTGAAGAGTGCGTTTGCAAAAGAGTGATTGAAAACCCTAATTGTTATGAAAATCACGAACAGATCAGGTGAGAAGAGAATCAGAATAATATTGAAACCCGCAATTGCAGTTGACATCAAAAAATAGGAAAAGCTAACTCACCGATCAGAGAACTCCTTCGCTTTGATCAATCGATCGACCGACGATAATCCCCGAGAGAGAGAGAGAGAGAGAGAGGGTTTGGACGGGTGCGGAATGGGAAGTAATGCCCGTATAAACAGAGCAACAATTTTATTGAATTCCCGAAAATAACCTCTAAACTAGGGAAAATTGCCAGAAAAACTCTCACTAAATTAGAAATGATTATTAGTAATGATTTCTCAGTAAATTAGAAGTGATTTGCATTGCACCGCACTTGCCTAATTAGATCTGTAATTTTACCCCAAAAAAAAATGTGGCATTGGCTTACGTGGCATTGACCTACGTGTAGGTCATCTAATCATAAAAAATTCTTATTTAAATATTTTTTGAAGATTTAATATTTTAATTTTTATAAATTTATATATATTTATATTTTCTATAATTTCTACCTTATCACTAAATCACTAAAAAAATATATCAAGGGTTGCTGGCCATCAATAATGCCCATACAACCTTCGATCTTTCACTATAATTAAAAACAATAATTATTTATGATACAAAAATTAAAATCAACGTGACCGAACTAAACCCAAATCTTCTATCCTACACCTATAATTTATAGCTTTACGATCATTTTTTTTTTCTCTTAAAAATTATGAATTCAAATATTTTATAAATATATATATTACTCCCAAGATTCTCGAATTGATATCCACGGATCGATTGCCCCATCATTACGTTGATTATCTTATGCGCAATCCTCACCATCAAAATCTGTCCAAAAATCCTCCAAAACACATCTTGGTTTGGTACCACTAAATCAATGGGAGGAAATGGCGGTCTCAGGCTAGTGTTGCCTCCATCGTCCGCATTGTAACATATCTTGAACGGGTTTCCTGGTTTTGTTACCGTGAGGTTGAGTCCAGCGGCTTTTTGCTATAAACACCTTATAGATGGGAAGTCTCAAGCCATCGGTGCTGGTCTTGCTCCCACCAAAACCAGTTTCTTGATCAACTGTCAATTGCATTCAAAGGCACTGGCTTTAGAAACCAAGTTCCAAGGTTGTGCAATCCTACATTTTCTGTATTAGAAACTACTAGATGCTTGAACAACTCATTATTAAGCGAAGCTAAACTATAAACCAAGAATGTGGACCAAAAGAGCAATTTAATCTTCTCGCTCTCCCCCGTGTCATGACCCTCCTCGTACTTACAATCATCGATTTAATTCAACCTAAAGAAAAAGTGTTACTTACAATAAGATTAGAATACAGATAAAATCAAAAAGGTCATAATCGAGGCAAATAATGCAATAGATTCGGTTAGAGTAAAGTCCAAAATGGCATAACCAAAGGATTTGTTTAGCCAATGATGGATTTTGCCCCACGGAACTGATCAAACAGCTGAAGACGTTTCCAATACCTACAGCACCTCCCGTAGAAACAATTGCAGCACCACACCCATTGATTATGCACCTTCTAACATATCCCTCTCTCTCTCTCTATTTATATATAAAACAGAACTCACTCTTTATTAAAACACACTTTTTATTTACTTTTTATGGGTCGGAACATGATGAAAATTTTTAGCACGAAGACCATCTCGTACGTGATATGACTAGCACTTATAAAACTCTTCTTATTCTTTGTGACCTGAGTCCTACTTGTGAAACTTTTCTTAGTTCTTCCTCTTCAAGTGAGACTTTGCAATTTTACCATCAGCTCCTTTTGGGTAAAAACCTCCAGGAACACATTCGTCTCCACTACCATACACAATCCTGAGTATTTCTTCAGGTGTTCTATCATATGCAACTGAGTTTTGGTCTCCTGCAAGTATGTTTCCTGAGACTTTTCCTTCTGCGCCCTCAACCGGTGGGACCATGAGTCCTTCGTCTTTCACTCCTCCTTTTCCTAGCTTGTTTCTTAGCTCTGATATCCTGTTTGTGAACTCGGCCACTGAAACACCATATGGCTTTACTCTGGACAATGCACGCTGGTAGAGCAGTCCTCTTATCACTGCATCTTGGCCTGATTCCACTGCTAGAAGTCCTGCTACAAGCTGCAACATATTTTCAAAGAGAAAGATATGACTTGGGCATTGATTGAGGATGATACAAGTTACTTTAACAATCAACCAACATGGCATAAAATAGTAGTTTTGCTCTTTCAAATAATATGGTGGGGCCTGTATTTGGGATGTGCCATTGTAATTGTCAACCACAACCAAGTCATTCCCTCAAAGCTCTTAATATTTGAATTTGTATACATAACAAAAAAGAAGTTAAAAGGTGGAGTGGAGCATTTACCCTCTTGGAGGTTTCAGCTTGAAGCTTCGGATTAGCTCCTACATAACCAGTAAGTCCAACATAAGGAACCATGTAGGAGGCAATAAGATAGTTGATGGAGTTGGCATAAGGGTCAAAAGGTGGCCACAACGGCTTCCCAAATGCGTGGTTTATAACATTTGCAAATGACGTTGCACTTAGATTCAAAAGAGGCCTAGGGAATCCTGTCACTGCCTCTTTAATCGCTCTGCACAGACAAACACCAAATATGTTAATAACCCTTTTGACAAATCTTAGAAGCACACAACCACAAACAACAAGTAAATCACACAAATCAATAGACAACATTTATGTAGTTCAACTGAGTAATTAACATCCACTCAGGCGAGAACATCAAACTCACTATAACGAAAATAAGGTACAAAGTATGAAGATAATAAGGGAACAACTACTCAAAATTCAGAAGCGTCAACAAAAGCCTTGGAGAGTGCAACATATATGACTCATGGCTCCCAAGTATAATTGTTAAATGGGTTAGATGTGTACTGTTGGGGCCGGCTCATCTTATCTTTACCCGAGTTCTTTTGCCTAGTCTATTAGCGTCCATATGGTATGAACAAAAAAATAACAATAAATATATTATAAACAGTCTTTTTTCATTGAATTGAAGATGAACCTTAGGTGTCCCACTTCTTGATATGCAAATTGTAGGATTACATCTCTGGTGAGTGGATCCAAGTTAGCCTTTCTAGCACCGAACGGCGGTGGGCCATCCTGGGTGAGATTAGGAGCAACTTGATCCAGGCCATGACCCAAAGCACCCCACAAGAAAAATTCAGCTTCCAAGTACTCCAAATTAAGAGGGAACTCTAAGAGATCAACATCACCAGTGGGTTTTGATGATTTTAATCTTTTTGTGCACTCAACTAAGATATTTGAGAAATGAAGAAGAAGGAAGAAAAGGATGAATGTGGTGATGGTGGCGGTGGAAGTGAACAATGCCATTGCCGTAGAGTCTTGTTTGTTTTGTTTGCTGTTGAAGAAATGTTTGATTGTGTCAAGCTCTCGCTAATAGGGTTGCCTGCCGCTTGGAAGAATAAGACTTTGCGGTCAAATTCTGTCGGTTTTCCCACTTGGGACTCCGACCTTATTAACAGGGACAGCTGTCTCCGTTGTTACGTGGCCATTGATCTTGAAAAAGTAAAACCAACTTTCCATTTTTGCAAATTTTCCTCGGCAACATGTTTTTGAAAGAGAGGTTTACAGGGCTTGCGGGGGTAAGCTTTTTCTTGAAAAAGTTATTTTGAATAGTCTGCACGTTTGTAAAAAGGAAAAAAGAAATCGATTTATGTAAATAGCAATACTCCGTGGAGAAGAGTTTAAATTTGCTGTGCTTAAACACAATTTTCTACTATGGGTGAATACAAAATTGATAAGCAAGATTTCTACCGAACTTGTCTATGGGTGAATACAGCCGAAAGGCAAGCCATGCATATAAAGAGTGGTTGGCACTTGAGCTTCATGTGATGTTCCTTGACGTGACATAGGTGACATGCCTTAATTTCACCGCTAATCTACTTGCTTTTCGCTCGTATCTTTTGCATTTTTGATAGAAGAAGGTCATAAGACGTGATCTATCTAATAGTGTGTGTGTGTGTGTGTGTGTGTGTGTGTGTTTTACTACATAAAGAAGTGCTTGTATCTGAGCATTGCCCCACCACGTGTGTAAAAGTGGATTAAAGAGAAACAAAATATAACATATATCTTGATTTATAATGTTAGAGGATTAGAATTACTAATTTTTTTAAAATAAATAATATTTTAAAATATAAATTTTAAACTAGGTGCAAGTACTCTGATTTGATTATGGAGTCTTTGTGTATTACTCACTTTACTTACTGCATTGAATCTGGCAGCTAAACATCTGAAGAGCCTGCTGAATCCTGTCTTAACGTGAGAAAGGATGTGATTCTGTGCTAGTGTGGCGAAGGAAAACGGACAGTATGATCTATTATATGCATATGTATATGTGTACAATATGATCTATTCTTGTGGAACTTCATTTTCTTTCAATTATTTTTCTTCCCATGTACAATTTTGTGTATATTATTACATATTGTCGAGTTCTGTTAAATATGCTATAGCACATTCTTGTATAAAGTTCTTAATCAGACATGATTTTGTTCTTAATTATTCAGTTTCATGTTTATCTAGAAAAGGGTTAATTCTCTACTTTTCTAATATTGCAGGTGGTCTCCTTGATCGATGGATTGTTGTGGGTGTTTTGGCTCGGTCACCACTAACAACAACTATGTCTCGTGTTTGTCTCTTCCAAGCACTCAAAATGGCCCAAAGGAAAGACCGGAGCTAAACCCAAAGGAAATAACAGGCATTGGAAAAAAAAGCCCTCTTCCCCAGGAGAGAGAGAATTGTTTAGGTTGCATTGTAAGCTTTGAGCATAAGCTGTACATACGGCAGAGAGTTGTAGAGAGCAACTTATCAACTGCTTCGCAAGGGATTCTAATCCCCAATTGCAAAATGGCCTCCGTGTCTATACATCATCTGTTAAAATATACTAGCATTTGGTCCCCATATCAGAAAAAACTATTCCAGGTTAAGAGATTTGACCACCCATATTCCTTTTTTTTTTTACCTAGCACTTAAAACCACTATTCTTAAAAGAATAAATAAATAAACAATTTTGGAACATACTGTATAAACAATCAGAAAAATGGTTTTAGAACTGAGGCGGTGTCTCTGGCAGTATAGCGTTGATATGACCAATTAAATTGTTTCACTAGAACTAGTTTAAAATTTGGTTTAAACCCCTAATTATGAAATAATAACATTTTCCCAAAATTAAGATTTTGTTATTCGTCTCGGTGCAGTCTTTCCTAACTTCTCTGGTTGTTGTAACTGATATTTGATCTTACTCCGCACTATGACAAAATTTTAGTATCAAATGTTGGTTTTTTCCAAGACAGATAGATCTCTCCATAAGAGCGCACACGGATCATTACCCCATACTCAACATGCCTTAAAGCTCCTAGAACAAGACCAGAAAGGTGCTTAAACAAATCAAACAAGTATTGTTCATCACAACATGGGGAGACAAACTAGGAGCTCAGAATTGCACAACTATCTCTACAAGCAACTTAATAAATAGCTTACCAGAAGGAACACGATAATCTGATTCATGCATATAGGCAGCACATTTTAGAAAAAGGTTGGACAATACGTCAAGTTTCTGAGACAATAAAAAGTTGTCCAACATCCATATCAATATTGTACCATGAAGGTGAAGGACACAATTACCTACCTACTTTCTCAGCTCTTGCATTCTTTCTTCCTATGTTCTTCACACTATCTGATTTTTTATTTCTATTATCGATGATATCATCATCAGTTACATAGATAATATTTCCTCTATTATTGTCACCGTCGTTCGATGAGTCCATCTCACTCTCATTTTCCCAGTATTCACCATCATCCTCATCATATTCCTTGTCATCTTCATAATCATCGTCAATGTCATCCATGTCTGCACGCAGTGTATGGAACTCGGGAGGAGGAGGGCAGTCTTCTGTGATTGCTTTATCCCTCTTTATCACAAGATGACGTATGACTCTTTCATCTTGGTCCAACATGCTCTTGAAGTCATTAATCCATCTTGCTTCCAACTCAAAATTCATCAAAATGTAATTGGCATTTTTGGCTTTCTGTATCTTGTATGCCAGTCTTCGCATGCCCCAATCATTGAATCTCCACACCTTGCCTTTCTTCTCTCTCAGGAAATCTGTAAAAATGTGTCATATCCCATTTTGAAGAGGCAACTAGTTATCAGATTAAAAGTACTTGTGCCAGCAAAGAACATAAAAACCTTGAAATTTACATGGCTACTACAAAATCAAAAGATGCATTTCATGAAAATTAGATGCAATAAATAGAACAGAGATGAAAATGTAGATGTTACCTTGTACTTTTGTATTTACACTTTCAACTTCTTCAAAATGCTTCTCATGGATCAAATAAACCACTTCATAATGGCGCACTTACATCAATGAAGAACTAAGTTAGAAGAAGCTAATTTAGTGAAGAGGAGAAGACAGATAATAAGGCATTGAAGTAAAATAAAATCTAGTCCTGTTTTCCATCAAACATAGTTAAATTGATTCAGCCAGGACACCCCATTTCTGAAAACAGCAAAAATCGCATGATGCAAAGACATGACGTAAAAGGGGAAGAGTCTGTGCTAAAACTATTCAATAACTCCCGGAACGTTATGTCTGACATGCCATAAAAAAAAATGAATCAGAAAAAAGAAAAAGGATTGGACTTCCTAGCTGCTGCCTGATGAAAAGGTACTATCACAGAACTCAACAGTCCATTTATCCCACCTTTTCTAGTCCCCCACCCCCCAAAAGAAAAGAGACACACAAAAAGATGAAGATGATGCCTATTTCTAGTATTTTGCAAGGATGTAAAATGCTTACCTCTTTCCAAGCGTTGATCACTTTCCAGCTGAAGATTCAGAAATTCAAAGAGTTCTTCTGCAAATAAAAGAAAAGATATTAATGCAATGAACATTTATCCAACAGATTCCTCAAAGGAAGCAAGTAACTTATTTATCCCAAGCTTTACCTTCATCAGCATCTGCAAACTCAGGAAGAAGTTTTCCATCTTTTTCAACCTTCTTCTGAAAGATAAGAATTTTTTCTCAGACAGGATAACATCCCCAATTACATCTTAACAGTAAAAAGCCCACAATTAAGAAAGTAGCGGCCCAAGGAGGGGGAGTGTTTGCAAAACCAAGGATATACAATTCCAAGAGTAAAAAGCGAAATAAGGAGACAAAGTAATTTTTACTATCCACTAGAAGCCAAAGGGCAAAATACGAGAAGAAAGAGAGGTAATTTGAGGCTGCCCATATAATCAAGATCATAAGCAGAAACGAATCAACAATAACATAATATAAGATAGTTACCATTGGCATCAGAGAAGCAGGAGAATTATGGATAGCATGCCAATAATATTCCATCAGGCGCGACAAGAGTTCTTATCAAAAGAAAGCCACATAATTAAAATTACCACTAACTTTTACATGCAATTTATAAAGTAGGCTCATGCAAAGGAGAAAATTCCATAAGAAAATTAATGGAAGACATGAAGACTCCGTGATGAGAAGTTTTTTATGCTCATTCTTGAAACAGAGAATAATAATTGGATAATACAAGAAGAGGCATCAAAAGACACAGAGAAAACCAAGTTAAAGGATCATCCCCATATGTAAGGTTGAATTCAGCATTAGGATGATAACTAAATACCAATAGTAATTGTCGAATTTGCAGCAGAGACTTCTAGATCTAACTCTAATTAAAGAATCAACAGGGCAGAAGGCAGAAGTAGTCATCATATGTGAATTTAAGAGAATGACATGTAGCATTAGCAAGATTACTTCCTTAACATAACATCAACACCAAGTTGGTATGAATCTCGCTCCTCCCTCCATAATTTTCAAAAATAAGATTAACGATCCATCTCTTCTTTGGGGTAATATTGTTTTTAATACTTTTTTATGGGCTCACACCTCTGGGGTTTATAAGGATTATAGTTTATAATGATTATGGTTTATCGCTCCTAAGGATTTCTGATCCTTCAGTGTCCTTAACTCTAATATGAATTTCTTTTTCTACAAAACAGACACACACACATACACAATATGAGAGGGTTATACACCACGAGAGGATAAAAACGCTAATAGAAGACATCACATCTGAAACAGAATCACAGACACAGGACACTGGGCACAGGATGCAATGCCACATGAACACACTTGTAAGGTTCTATAAAATTTTTACACCGGTACTACAATGTCATGTCTAAGAACCATAAATGACATAGACAAATTCATTTCTAGAAGTGTCATCGCAACTGTGCTATTCATAATTGATTCATCCAATTCACCGGTATATGCTGTAACACCTAAACAGGTTTCCTAGTTGTTAATTTGCTCCAACACAGAAAACTTATAGAACAATATAATCCCATGATTAATAGCTTATAAGAACAGCATATCTAATTCACAAAGAACAGCAAAACCCCAGAAGTAATTAAGATGCATAAAAACGCCAGAATAACTATTCCAAAAAAAAAATAAAGGATTAAAACACTGAAATCATAGATTAGCAGAAAGAGTTCATCCATATCCACTTCATAAAGAACAGAAAAGGCCCCAGAAAGTAATATATATAAAGACGTTCGAAAACCTATCCCAAATCAAAAGTACTAAAACTAAAAACACTGAAAACCACAGATTAGCAGAAAGAGTTTCACCTCTTTAAGGAGCAAAGCTTCAGGAAAAGGACCGGTGGCCTCATCTGGTTTAGCTACGAAACTATGACTGTCAACCTTATTCCTTTTCTTGGCGTCCACAATCACTGATTTTCTGCCTCTTCGACTGGAAATTTGGCAAGAATAGAAGGACGCGTCTGCAGAAACCAAGCAAGCTATATAATTCAACGACACCCTTCTGCTATTAACCCAATTTGGAGGTATTGGTGAGGTGAAAAATGTTGCAAAGGATGATGTCCTTGCAAATGCCTCCATTGGAAAGGCAAAAACAGAGCCCTGGGTTATCTTTAGACGCCCTCTACAATTAAACACGCGGGTCTAACAACTGGGTATTGACCGCCAGGAGGGCGGCATTTTGGAAACACGGGAAGATTTAGGAGACGACCTACGGGCCTGATTGGGCTGGGCTGTACTTTCAATATATATATATATATATATATATATATATATATTGATTATACAAGGATTTGAATATGAGATAATCAAGTGAGGAAATGGATTATACCGCTAGGCTATCTCTTGTGAATACTTTATATATATTTCTATCCGGTGTTATTTGGATGGATTATCATTTCCTTTTCGGAACCAAAGAAAATTTTTTGAACTCATCTTGCCAATGGAGGTTCCAAAGCTTTCATCGGCAGGTTTCTTCACCAAGAAGTGGTCAATTTATTAGGTCTTTTCATTAAAGAGTATCGAGTAACCGGTTTGTCTTTGTGTTTTTTCATTCCTCACGGGGTTTGTCTTTAGGAGTCCTTCCTCAAGGGTTTTTATTGTGCCTTTGTCAGCTCGAGGCTTGAGTTCGGTTGTTGTTGCAATTAGCTTAGTGGGTTTTTTAGAATCAATTGTGTTCAAATCGATACTCACGATGGGACTGGCTAAGAATGTGAAAGATACAAGGACCCAGGGCCCCCCCCCCAGTTCTCAAACTCCATTTTTTTTTCCCTCCCATTCTTTTGGTGCATGTAACGAAGTAATGATTGAAGTATTATGCCACAAATCGAAACACTAGCAGTTCTTTGCAGCAGGAACAGAAGCACATTCCACTGTGATGCATTTGCTTTGCTCTTGCAGTTTATACACCTATGTGAACAATCCAAAAAAAATGCACCATACCCATCATTGAATGGGGGCAAAACTTCTCCCCAGAAAGTTGAGACAAAATTGGGGCCCATAACAACATTTTTACACCCCACTTCGGCAAATAATATCGAAATTGAGCGATCTATTTTCAGCTGTATAACAGTAATGACTGGATTCCAGAGAGTGAAAAGAGGCAAGCTGTACAAACTTTGTAAAAATATGGGACACTTGATGCCGACCAAATATCACCCACCCTTCTAAGCTTTTCTGTTTCTGTTTCCTAAATTCTCTGCTTTATCACAAGAACACGGCCACAAAAGTAATAACTGTGCTCACCACTGCTTCTTTCCTTTCTTCTTTCTCTTGCTGCCGCTGCCACTACCACTACCACTTCCAGCACTCTTGGAGCCATGTCCAGCCTTGGCTGATGGAGTCTCAGTAGTACTGCTGCCTGTGGCATCAAACATTCCCGCTTGCACTGCATTCTGTAACCACTCGAAGAATTCCTCCTCAGTCATGGTTTCCTCCATATCAGGTGTTGGCATTCCACCTCTCTGTCCAGAACTTGGTCCCTTACTGTGCTTTGATGTTAAACTAGTATTCACATGGAAACTAGGCCTGTGACCATTTGCCTGACATCTCATGCCCTGAAACAATAGACAAACATTGTGAACCCACTCTCTCTCTCTCTCTCTCTCTCTCCCCCTTCAACTGATGGCACGCAAAAGGTATTTTAAGTGATCTCAACTTTCCTAGTAAAATGAATGCCTTAATTTGGTTGACTTGAACAGTTAACCCAATCAAGGGACAAGCTTTTACCATACTTATACACTGTAAGAACAACGGATGTCTGACATGGAGGACCGCAACAAAATTCTCAGCTGAGTAACTAAAGATGATGTAACTAGTAATTAGTCCCACCGAAATCCAACCGGCTCCTCAACAACCTTAATATTGTCCAAGCATGAAATTAATACCTCTACCGGATCTTTTTTTTTTTTTTTGGGCAAAGACTAAATATACGTGTTACACTTTTTCAAAAGAAGTTGCTTGGCTCATTCATCTGAATAAAAATGTAACAATTTCAAAATCTGAATGGCAACATTAAACAGGCTAGAAGGAGCTTTTTACCTGACAGATGTACCATTCGGTAGCATCATATATCCTGCTTTCGGCACAGACAAATGCAGAAGGAGCCTCTACCTGCACACACCACATTTTTACAGCGAGGCAAATAAGATTTCAATGCTGAATCAAATAGAGATATAAGCTACCCTAGTTAAATCAAAACATTACATGAATTGTCTCTAGAAAAATTGTGAGAGTAAGATTATAAAAGAGTTGATATATTTTGCTGGCTACCTTCTGCAATATTCCGAAAAAGAGTGGTTGTGAGGACTGCTCAACCCATCCATCTCCATCTTTGGCGGGATGAAAATCTTTGCAATCCTTCAAAAGGAATATCAAGGTAAAAAACATAAGCAACATGCAGAGGGTTCGATAAATAAACTTTGGGTAGAGAAATATTCAGAAACAGTGCCACAGGGAAAATGTAGAACCTGGCACCATCTTGCTCGTGATTTTGGCTTTTTTGTAAGAAGCCAAACATGAAAATTTCCACACTTCTTACAGGCTATTCGTCTTGACTCTCTGAGAAGATCCTCATTTTCAGCTGCCGAGCGAGAGAACCCAGAGGAGAAAAAACCATGTCCCCCACTCTGGAAAAGCGTTGAAAAGCATTTCAATGCATAAGCAAGATAGAACTAATGCAAAAACAGGAACATCTGATAAGGTTCCAATTTCAGTGGATTTCCCTGAAGGGACTAAAACAGTAACATTTCATATTGCATAATAACTCGCAAATGAATCATCAAAATGATGAATGAATTAAAGCCAACAAAAATCAGCATGAAGCATGAAATTAATGACTTCCCCCATTTAGACAGCTTACAATTTACATACTGTGGTATTCGACATTTTACACTGGCAAAAGTAAAAATGTGATTCCTGCATCTGTGAATCAATCTAAGGAAAGTTCAAATAATAGCCTAATTATACCAAGTATGTCCTTTCATAGATGCTCTAAGAACTAGAAATTAAAAATGTATAAGCAATAGATCAATGTTTGTCCAAGTACACATACTAAGAAAATGTATTTATAGGCAACAGGAATGAACCTATCATGCAAATTTTCCCAAATTAAGATTTATCGCAGGCAACTAGAAACAAGTGTGGTTGAAGGAATGAGATGAATGTACTCATCTTCATTCTCTTTCATTTCATGTTTGGAGATTGATGCAATTACATAAAATCCAAAATAAATCAAAAGCTAAGTTGCGGAGTCAAAGAATCCCAAGTTGTAGGCCTACATGATAAATCCCAAGTTTACTAAAAAAAAATCACACGGAAAAATGCAAAATAAACTATTTGAAGAAAATTGGGATGGCGTGTTTTATACAACCCTCCCCAAGGAGACCCTCCTGAAGGCTATATAATAAAGGAGCACTTGCAAACGGCAAGAGAAGGACAACTTCCCTTATCATGATAGGATTGTGAATGGCAGTCCCATGGTGTGAAATAAAATGGCCACCAACATTCAAACTAGACCTTACAGGAGATTCCAAAGAATGCTCAAAATCCAGAACTCGTAACCATTATATACAACAGGAGAACTTTTCCATACTTTGTTACATTGTAGACTCAGGAGGTGGGTTAAAATAGGGGTAATTATTTAGGTCAAAAAGGTCCCCCATTGTGCTCTTCTGAGATTAAGATCTTGCATTGCAAACTCAGTGGAGAAGCCAGGTAAAAGCAGGAGCATCATTTTGCAGTTCAGCAGATAAAATCAATAATCAATCAAATTATAAAGTCATCAAATAACGATTCAAATCCAAACCCTTTGAGAAACATTTTGAAAATTGCGAAGGCAATTCAGCAGCTCCTCTCTCCTTAACTCATCATCATATGCTTTCCGTTTCAAAGAATCAAGTAAAACCTGGAAAAGAATGCAGCATATCATGGTAATTATGTGCTTTTTCCAGGATAGGAACTGCTGTAAACTGGTGTTAGGCATTAAATTAAATGGAAATCAGGATATATACCTCATATGCATTTTGAAGCTTCTTAAAAGCTTCTGCGGCCTTTTCATTACCCATGTTTTTATCAGGATGAACCAGCATTGCCTGACAAAACAAAGAATAGGAAAACTCAGTCAAATCAGACAATTTCATCTGTCTAACAAACAACAGCATACACCAAGAAATGGAGAAGCCCCCATACAATAAGGAGAAACACAAATCCAAGTACCATTGCTAAGATTGCAAACGTGATAATATCTACTAATACGAACAAGACCAAAGGATTATATACTACTTATAGGGGATGAAGCACATAAAAGGGCAGAACAGAACAGTTGCTGTAAGAAGACATTACCTGGCAATCGCAGGGTGGAAAAAAAAAAGGCAACTCATACCTTCTTCCTGTATTCCCGTTTCAGTAAAGATACATCAACATTCTCATATCGATGCAGGCCCAATGCTGAGTAGTGATCCGTGCAATTTAAGAGCCGAACAACCTCATCTTCAGAAGTTATCTCAGCATCAGTCCCACTTGTTGAAGGCATGCCTGCACTACGGTCCATAAATTGCCCAGAAGCTGTCTCTGAGGATGCAGCATATGTTGATTCCTTATCTGAAACACCTGGTTGACCTTGCATATCAGCTGTTTGATCATGAGAGCCATTGGGGCCTCTCTGCTCATTCACGCTATTCTTTAGAAAATATATAAGAGCGTCACTTGAAATGAATGACAAATTCAATCCCAAAACCAAACCGAGCCATCCAACATATCTCCAAGCACAGTAGATAGAATAAGAGGTGGTGATTAGCAGTGCAAGGTGCTCATGGCTCAATGCAAATGCCAACCCTGCATATCAAGAGAATAAGATTAAGCATTCTGGAAGATAAATTACCTACATACAGAAATCAGACTAACATCACAAAATCAAGGGCCACCTCCAAGGAAGATGACTAGTCCAGTTGTCCAGAAGCTTCCATACATCCATAGGAAGACACTTGCAGAAATTGCAGTTACCAAAACTGCAAGCAAGAATCCAGCAAATATTCCAATTAAAGAAGCTATCACCTGGAAACAAAACAAAACAGGCATTAGTATCAACTACTTAGGCAGAATAGAAACAAAGATATCTGATGGAAGATATATATGGACAAGGTAGAACAGGAGAAAAACCAGATTACTGCTGATAAAAGATTTAGAAGAAAAAAAAAGGAGAATCAACGTATCCACATGAATTTTCTTTACCATATCCATATAGAAAGATATGTGTCAAAAGTAGTGTAATTTTCTTGTATTATGCTTACTCTCATACTAAAACCATGAGAGAGAAAAAGGGGGAAAAAGGTGTGAGAGCTCACCAGAGCAATGAGAAATTTGGTCATCCCCACCATTGCAATTACAGAGAAGATGCTGCACCAAATAACTGAGAAAAAGGATGTTGTGCCCATGCGAAGGAAGGAATCGATGCCCCTAAGAGTACAGTCCAACCAAACCAAAAACAGAGCAAGTGTTATGTTCCCAAGATGCATAAGCCATCCTAAGACAACTGGACATGCAAGTTCAAGCTTCATTCGGATGTAGTCGCGAGCATTTGAGACATCTGTAGCTAGAGAGAGAAAGAAAGGCTTCTTCCGTTCCAGCCATTCCTTGGCTGCCTTTGAAATGGACAATGCAGAGGCCTTCAAGAATCTGATTATAGCAGGATTTGGAAATTCTAAATTTTCCATCACATCCTCTGTGTCCAAATGGTTGACTGAGTTCCCAAAACTATTTTCTGGACATTTACCATATGAGGCTCCATTAGCCTTTGTCGTGTCAGATGCTTCTTCTGTAGATTCATTTCCAGTGGAACCTCCCAAGTTAATCCCATGATGTAGCGATTGGTCTTCAGCATGTGGCTCAAATGTCCCTTGCTCCTCTTTGCTCAAAGATTTCCTGAAGCTTTGCTGCCTTCTCTTCTCACCTGCTGCTGCTGCATTGGGTTTACTCACACTATCCGCAGAAGGACTATCACATGCTGCATTGGGTTTACTCACACTATCTGCAGAAGGACTATCACATTGATTGCTCTCACGAAGTTCCTCCGTGAGAACAACCTTCACATTATCTTTTCCGGCTCCTCTTATATCCCCTGATCCACAGCGTGAATCTGCAACCTTTTTCTTATGGTTTGATGAATGGCGGTCTAAACCATTCCTCTGTTGACTTCCCTTGCGGGCCATTAAGATGAAGAGGTGCGATTTTACCTAAAAAATAAAGTAAACATGCCTTCAAATCAATCAAAGGAACCATTTGTAATACATATAATTACTAACCTCAACTCAAAAAATTATAACATCAGAATATTTTGCAAGCAAGCTAAACACAAAACCACAAAAAAAAGAATAAAGTTTATGAAGCATTGCAAAGTAAGAACTAAATAATCTACATCCTGAAAGGTGCTATACAGTAGATATGTGAAATTACTGGGACATAGGATATGGATTAGTGTTATGTTAGCTTTGTGTTGTTGTGGATCAACATTTAAGTACCTTGGGGTGCCTAATGCCTAATTTATAATTTGATTGCTTTATCATCATAGAATATTATGGACTTCTTGACTATTACATACAAATTCTTTGAAGCATTTATTTTCCTCTATTTTTCTATAATTCACTCCCCCCACCCACAGAGAAAAAAAAAAAAAAAAAAAAAAAAAAAAAAAACTTTCTCACACATTTTTGTTATGGGATAGGATTTGGTGGCCCACCACCCAATCTTAAACTTTAGCCTAGAACATTCAGAGGTTTTTTTTTTTTTTTTTTGATAGAACATTATTTGTCTGTTTTAACAGTCAAGTTTCTAGGAAGCTCCACTAAACCGAGTAACAAAAAACGAAAGAAAAGATTATTGGAAGAAGATCATAGCCCATGGAATATATCTAAAAAAGAAATTGCAGGAATTTCTTTCCATGCCTTTACTTTCGTAAGGACTAACAGCAGGGAAAAACTATACATGCCACTCTAATCTTGAAGATCAGGTAGAAATAGGTTAGTACATTTTGAAACAGATGCCAAGAAAATTCACCAACTTGAATACGGGTTTCCAGAGAAATGTTTTGGGTTTTGGAGGAAAAAATAAATAAATCAATCAATCTTAAAGCTAGGAAAATGGAATTCAGGCAACACTGACACAAGACATTTTGCTCTTTGGCTTGTCATTAAGATAAAAAGATAGCCTAGGCTCTTTGGTACCTTTCCCTACACTTGGCACCAATCCAACACCCACAAAAAGCTTTCTAGTTCCACAGGCTGTCTATTGTATCAATCTGTCGCCTAACAGATAGTTATAGAAGGAATACACTTGATGGTGAAAAACCTAGAAAACAAAAGGATTGCCACAATTGTCACCCAAATAATGACCTTATTAAAGAAAGTAATCTTCAGACATACCGATGCTTAATGATAAATCCACCAAATAATGATGTTCCCTTCCACTTGGCACCTTCCCCTACACTAGGATCCTCGGTACCTTCCTATACACTTGGTACTAATCCACCACCCACAAAGAACTTTCTGATTTCCAGAGGCTGTCTATTGTACCAATCTCTAGCCTCACATGTAGAATCAACACGCTTGATGGTGAAAACCCAGGAAAAAGAAAACGATTGCTACAACTGGATCACCCAAATAATGACTTTATTAAAGAAAGTAATCTTCAGAAACAGCATGGCAACGCTTAATGCCCAAAATCTGAATTTCCAATTCTATGTAGCATTGACCTTAGTGGTTTATTTTCCACCTGGGCACTTTAATGTTCAAAAGGGCATCAATTCCATAAATTTCTATGTACTCTAGGCTCTGGGGTACATTCCCCAGCACTTGGCATCAATCCAAAGGGTACACTAATCTTTTGAATCCAGTGCCAACGGGTAGGAGTAGTTGACAATTGAATCCAATTTTTTCCATTACTTTTGTATCCATAATACGAAAGGTATCCCGGCTCCAAAGAATTGGATCTCCCTAATAATGACCTTATTAAAGGAAGGAATCTTCAGAAACGGCATGGCAATGCTTTATGCCCAAAATCTGAATTTGCAATGTTCTTGCCTGTAGCATTAACTTTAGTGGTTTACTTTTAGCTGGGCACTTTAATGTTCAAATAGGGCATCGATTTCATTCATTTCTTGAACTTACGCACTTCAAACAATTGACTTAATACACTTGTAATTCCACAACTAAGTCAAATAATTAATGTTGCAATCCTTTATTTCCCCAAACAAAGTACTCATCACTACATGTATACAATCAAATTGGCACTAACACATATTAGATCGACCACATGAAACTAAGCGCAAACAAGATTCAGCGGTAATGGCAATATAATTTATACCCTCTAGGGCACATCGAAATTTTGGATGTTACGCACATAAGTCCATCAAGATTATTCTCAAATTCGGAACCCAGAAAACTTAAAATCAAAAAATAGCAAACACCCACCAAATTTAGGTCTAAGAAGACGAGAATTAAAAGCATAAAGACGTACCTAGGGATCAATAGAGGGCATTGGTTTGTCCCACAACCCGAACTCAGACGCACATAGTCGAGAGAGAGAGAGAGAGACTGCGTTTGTGTACGTGTCTATGAGGCTGGAGACAGTGAGAGAGAGAGAGAGAGAGAGAGAGAGAGAGAGAGAGAAGGGATGGTGAAGGCGGCCTGCGTTGAGGGATGGTGAAGGCGGCCTGCGTTGGAGTTGTCCAGTTCTCTCTCTCTCTCTCTGTTTCTCTCTCTCTCTGCCTGACCTTCATTTAGTCTTCACAAACCCGATTATTTCCTTTGGTGTAAGT
Organism: Dillenia suffruticosa; assembly: GCA_033439265.1. Classification (NCBI taxonomy): domain Eukaryota; kingdom Viridiplantae; phylum Streptophyta; class Magnoliopsida; order Dilleniales; family Dilleniaceae; genus Dillenia; species Dillenia suffruticosa. The sequence continues at coordinate 19,643,790 of JAVTVX010000011.1, forward strand.
GGTATTCTCGCGAGTATGGAACTAATTGCATACTCGCTTCTTGGCGGCTATGTCAGCTGTACTCGGGGTTTCTTTAACATGCGTTCTCGTGCAGTTCAAACATTAAAAATATAAAAATACAAAAATCGTGTCCATCACGATTTTTATTTTCTGATCTGACAGAGGATTAGTAAAATTAAAATAAAATAATAAAAAATAATTTTTTCATATATTTACTAAATAAATTAATCGGGAGACAAAATTACTCAGTTAAATAAAATTATCAACATAGACATCAAATTACAATTATTTATGTAATTTTATAATAATATTTTTTTTTCTTTTTTTCGAAGAGAAAATGAAAACCTACATTATTCCCCTCTTTCTTCATTATGGTAAATTTAAAAGCAATCGATATAGGTTAAACTAAGCATGATGATAATTGCCCTGATATATATAAGCTTATAACAATTTTTTTTTTTTTTGTTTATAATGGTATCCAGATTTTATCTGAATAATCTGATTCAAATACTGTAAGACCCATTTTAGAGATTGACTATTCCAAATCCTTTTTCATTATTCTCAAAACTTGAACTCAACTGATTAAGGAGGTAAAATATTTGACCATTCAATCCAAAACAAAAATTTTTATAACGAAAGAAATCCCAAATATTTGATTTATACCAAATTTATTAATTTTTAAAATAAATCCGTTTAGTGTATCCCTTATAATTCAATTATACGTGTTTTTTGAACGTAACCATCAAAACCTCCTCCCACCGTGAACATTTAGTTACCATGGTATAAGACCCCTGTGGTTCAGCAATAACCATGGAATTATAACGAAATAAACGTAAAAACACAATTTACAGCAAATCCTTCCAAACCTTTGATTTCTCATTGTCAAAGTACGAGGAATGATCCAAGGAGGCTTACACTACTAATCCTGAGAGTCCCCAGAGTGTTGCTACTGTTAACTCGAATGGCAAATCTTCATTCATCTTCTTTACCTGTCTAAAGTTTAAGCCCCATCCTCAATCAGTCCACACATTTTCCCCCAGGCTGCAGTATGGATTTTTCTATTGAAATCCTGTCATCCCCGAGCAAAGTCCTTGCAAGCTTTATCCATAGCATTACACCCATGAATAGGGAGTCCAGTAGTTTGCATCACATGGACAGGAATCTGAGCAATAGTTAGCCTAGCCCTTCTCTACTTTTCCTTGAGTAATCTCTCATGAAAGTAAAAGGCACTCCCAAGTATGATCCTAAATCATCTGTGACTATTATTTCTGCACTAGTGTTGGGAGACATAAATATTGGGTTTCTGGAGATTAATTGACGGAAGTGACCATTCACAGAAGCTCTCAAGGCACTCTGACACATTCTTAATCTGCTTCAAGGAAGCTTCAGCAAACATGATGAGACCGAATAAATGGGAAATGGATAAACATATTCAAGAAAATTTAAGAGGTCTCCATTTTGCTTCAAACACTTTGCTTTCTATAACGTGGGCCAATTTCTCAAGTACGGGACGAAGAGTTAAGGAGATAACAGGTCTCCTGGCCTCTGTCCTCTATTTGGACAAAATTGTTCTATTTCTTTCTGTTCCAAAGAATGCAGACACTGGAATTAGAAACACAGCCCATTGAGACACTCACAAACTAAATCGGCAGGTTGCAGCTGAGGAGAGCTTGCTTAGGAGGCCCCACAGAACTCTGAGAGAATGGTTCTATTCCTCTATTACCCCTTCTGTTCCCCATTGACAATGGCATTTCCTGAGTCACAATGGCATCGTCTTTGGCTTGCCTTCCTCGAACAAAGCTGCACTGATTTGGAGATATCAACTTTCCCATGAGTGGCTTCAACCTTTCCACAAGAACTTTGGAAAATATTTTGTGCCCCACCTTGCAGAGACTTATCGGTCTAAAGTGCCTTACAAGTTACTGGGTAGAGATCTTTTTGTTGGAAGACGTAAGGGGGGACCCTATCAGGCCCAGGAGCTTTGAAGGGTCCCATGAAAAAACCTGTCATTTTTATCTGATCTAAAGATACAGGTTTCATCAGCTCCTTTTCCTCTCCACGTTACTTTTCTTTCACCGTTCGTTCCTTTCCCTTGTTGCCTTCTAATTGGTTTTCTATAATGTTACCTTCCTTCCCCAGCGCCCCGGGAGGGTTGCATCATCTGTTTTAGCGCATGATTCAGACTTATGGCCGACTTTTCCAAACTAGGTAGAGTCCCTCATAAGCCATCCCTTGCCAACTTGGGGTAATCCAAACTATAGGGATTAGGGGTTTATCAAGATCTACTTCTACTCATAACCTTGCATATTTTTCAAGGTTGACATTCATGGTAGGAGAGTCTACCTTAAACAACTTTTCCCAATTTTACAATCAATCATGCAGAGGATATCCGGATGAAAATTTTCTTTTTCAATCTATTGTTATTAACACAAGTTTTGCTCTTCTAACTGGTGTTTGAAAACGCAAATATTTAGCCAAATAGAGATTGGGTGAGATTTTCAATACAAAGGGAAAAATTATTGACATAATATGATAATTTGCATTTTCATGAAAAAAAATGACTTTATTTTTTCAAAACTCTTAATTTTCTAATATTTTTCACCTAATTAATAAATATTATAATAAAATAAGGTAAAATAGAAACTTGTAAGGGAGAACAAAAGCAAAAAGAGGTTTCCCCAATAGGTCCCTTACATCTTTATCTGTTTTTTTTTTTTTGTGTCTTCTCATGTTCATTTGATACAAATGAAAAGAAAAAAATTCCAAATAAGGAGGTGTATTTAAAAAAATAAATTATTTTATATAAGAAAAATGACTTTTAAGAAGATTTTAAGTACTTTGGAACACAAAAAATTCAGAAAATATATATTTCTAAAAAATCCTTCTACCCATAAATCTTTTCAGAAACCAAACAGAACCAAGTCTTTTTCCAAAGGCAAAATCAACAACATAGTATAACATTATATCCATAGCATGACAATGACGTATGAAATAAATTTAAGGAAATGCAATACAAGTCCACCAGACACTGACATCAACCAAGAAATTCTGCACAAAGCCTTCAAACTTTCTATGTACCTACTGATCCTGGAAATTCAATCTCCATCACAACTTCAATTCAGCTGCAAAGCAGGACTCAAACAAAAATGTTCGATCGATCAAATATATTATAAACTAAATTTATGGACCAAATTCTACGTGGCAATCCAGTGATAAGATAATCATTTTTAATCAAATCATCAGTATTTTTTTATCCATTCAAACAGATAATTTGATTAAGAATTTGGTTAAAACATAATCATACGGACTCACATTAAAGATTTGGTCAATGTGGTCCATCTCATATGACTCACCCTCAAACTTTAGCCTCCATTACACTTCCAATTAGGCTGCAAATCAATACACAATGTTCTCAGATCGTACATAATGGTGATCAACAGAAACCTAAGAAACCCCAAGATGGTTTTCACATTATGACAGAACCAAGCTTAAATTAAGCAAATACTGGATTCTATCTGTTTGTTGCTTTCAACACCACCACAATATAAATGCCATACACAAAGTTGGACACAGGTTGCCGGCCCTTGACAAATCAACTAGAAGGATGCTTTCAATGCAGACAATGAAGCTGCTATGCTATAAAATGACAAGTTTTGGAGTATAATAGAGAGCACATGTTAATAGGACAAACTTATTCGAATGAGCCTCAAAAGGACGGTAAAGACATGGAATTTGGATAAGATGTTGAGCTATGGTTCTGTCCAGTCAAGAATCACTACACTACTACAATTCAAACTCAACAGGAGGAGGCACATTAGATGTGATGCTAATATGCCTGCAACAATAACAACTATGTCTAATTAGGGTGACGTAAATAGTGTTAAATATCGACATTGTTAAGAGACAGTAACACATGCTATCTATGGAAATGGAATGGAGTGGATGTGCACAGAAGAAGTCCAGGCAACAGAGCACTACTCTAAGATCAAATACCAGAATAAGTTCTCCAGGATACTGAATGTTAAAGATGAATCCATACCTTAGACAGTAAGGTATCATCTCAGAAACATGACCCAAGGACCAAATTTGAAGTTGGCAATAATTTATCCAAGTCTCAGGAAAATCAGCACTGAGGCATGGACCCAACCATCCAACAACTAAAATTCAGAGTCCCAAGTAACAATTGAGGAAAAAGTAGCCGCATGATAGAGAATGAATCTTTGGCAGGGCAAAATAGTGCAATCAAAGCATCTAAATTCCAAGTTCGAACACCAACATAGAACAAAATAAGTTTGGAGGCCTCTACAAACCTAAACAACTGTGTGCAAAATAACATAAATAAATAAACAAATCTACAAAAGCAATGAGTTGGAAACATAAGAGCCGTCATTGCAATAATATCAACAAGCAGTAGGTCATCAAAGTCCATCCGTTAGGTGGCTTAACGATGGTTCATCAAAATGTGCAGTCAAAGAATATTTATGAAGCAAAAGGAATTGAAATCAATTGAAAATGAATCATTGCTCAGATCTGGAAAGAGTTCAAAGTAAGGTTGATATTTTACAACCCATGCCATCCTCAAAAATCATGATAAGTTTTCCAATTAATATGTACAACACAGCCCTATAAACAAGAATTCACACCTCATTGACAAGGAAAGATTGTGCTCCGAAATGCATGTGCTGAGAACCACAATGGAAGAGTTGAGGAATTCTTTACAGAGTACATTTCCTTCCACACACGATTCTTCAGATGATACACCAATACATGCTTGTGCGACACCAGGAAAACATAATCATTGGTCTGACTTATCGGGAAAATGCCTGGAACCAATCCCCTGATACATCTAAGACTCACCCTTTCCACCAAATGCCACTCTTCTTTCTCATAGTCTTTCAGAATCCATATGTTCATCCAAGCCTCAGTTATCTGTACGATAGAAACTGACCTGTCGGACTCCAACAAATAAACCCTTTTACTAGACCTACAACTCAACTCATCAGGCAGTGAAATCTTCCCCCAAACATCATTTTCCAAATCAAGAACAAGAATACAAGTACAATTTTCAGTCAACCAATGAAGCCTGCCATTAACAAACACAACTTGGTTTCTATTCATATAAGTAAACTGATGATCTTGAAAAGTCACAAACTTCCTCCATTTATTCAACTCCGAATCAAACACCAAACAAACGAATGTCCCATCAGTCCTATGACTAAATGTTCTATGATAACCAGCTAATACCACATTATAATTCCGAGAGGACATATTACATGCCAAACCAACAAGAACGGCTTCATCAACAGGATGAAATCGAGTAACGGGCCGTTCCTTGCTCCTTGGCAGCAACCTAAATTCTCTAGTCATGGGATTACAAACATAGTAAACACCCTTATCAGGAATACTAGAGCAACACAACAACCCATTACAAGAAGCTCTAACTTTAACTCTATCCCTCAAGAAATCCAAAGAAAATTCACAAACACCCCTATAAGTATCAACACATAATAAATTTGATTTCGACTCCAATGTTTCAGAAACCTCAACCAAAACCATAGTATTCTTAATGGAAACCTCGTTGTAAAGTTCAATAAAATACTTCTCTCTGATTAATCCGTACCATTGTTTGCAAACAGACCTGAATCTGAAAAGGGATTTCACCGGCAATCTTGAAAGAATCAGAAGAATCACTTCGTCTGGGAAAACCCCATTTTGCGAATTGAGTTGATTCATGATCTGGTTGAATCAAATTGGCAAATTTATCAGAATCCCAGTCAAGAAAATGAAAAGAAGGTTTGAGTTTTCTTTTTCATTACCTGATATGATTTACTACAGAAAGTTCATATTCACTGCGTTCGAATTGAGACCCCTCAGGATTTCAGTTTTCTCCTCTATGAGAGAGAGAGAGAGAGAGAAAGAGAGAGAGAGAGAGGCATATGCCCCCGGGACCGATGCGTTAATGGAAATCTAGCGATATGCTGTTTTATGATCAACGGTTGTGATTAATATTTGTTTAGGAATAAAATCATGATTGTGGGCCTTGCGATTGGACTTTAAGCCCACCCTAAAACTCGTGATTTTTTTCTTTTTTTTTTTTTTTTTTTTTGTGAAAAACAAAGAAAACCAACCCAACAAAGAAAAACGGAGAGGAAAACAAAGGAAGAATAGAGAAAGAACAGAAACAAAGCAAGGAACCAACTCTCAAGGAGGATGCTTCTTCGGCCTCATCGTTCGGGCAACACCAGCGGCGTCAAGAAGCAACAGCTCCTCGACCTCCGCAGGGGGAAGAACAGCTTCATGAATGCCTGCCGGAACCTCCTGCCCCATCTTCGCAAACTTGTCAGCGCACATGTTAGCCTCTCTTAAAATATGAATAATTTCATTAACTCCTAACTCTTGGAGGAGCTCTTTGCAGTCGAGGATTAGATTCTTCCATGGGTGATTATCACCGACACCTCTATTGATAGCATTAACAATGGTAAGGGTATCACAATCAACCACAAGAGAATCCAACCTCTTCCTTTTAGCTATAGATAAACCCAATGTCAAACCCCATAATTCTGCCATCTCACCATTAGAGGTGCCGACGTTGGCCCAAAAGCCATGAACCCAGCTACCTTGGCTGTCTCTAAAGACACCGCAGCTCCCGCCTTCCCATCCCCCACTCGAGCAGCTCCATCAATATTCAGCTTGAGGAAACCTTCACTGGGTCTATTCCAATGGACCTCTATAGTCACCCCTCCACTGCTAGTCGAGCTAAACTCACTCCTTTTCAACATCACCGAACTCAACACTCTATTCACAATTTGCAAGGGAGGCTCTTTCCACTTTTGATACACCGAGCTACATCTGGACTTCCAAATATACCAAGCCGTTAGCCCAAAGACAGGAGATTCCCTCAAAGGACCCAAGTTGAACTTTTCTGTCACACCAGACTTAAGCCAATTGCCGAAATCCTCATTCCAGAACTCTACCACCTTATTAATATCTTGAACTAATGTAGACCAAATTGCTTTAGCATGGACACAGTCTCTTAAGGCATGGGACATAGTTTCCTCAGCTTTGCGACAGATCATACAGCTGCCATCCTCAGCCACATTTCTCCTCTTCAGCTCAGCACTTGTCAGGAGTTTTCCCTTAGCCAAACTCTCACTCTCTCTGGGCAGTTGGTCCTCTAGACCCACGACCAGCCTTCGTCAGTCTCTTGCATACCCAGGGAAGCCTTCTTTTGAAGCCAGTAAGCCGATGCCTTCGAAAACTGCCCATCAGTCCTTTCTGCCCATCTTTCCACTTTTTTTCAAAGGAAAGATAATAAAATAAACTACGGGCCTAAGCCCAAGCCCAAGCCTCTAGGGATATCAAGCATAATTCTACTCTTGGACCTACGTTTCTTAACGTCCAACACATCATCTTGAAGCAGTCTGCTCATGGATGATGGGGGAAGAACAAATTCATGTAATCCAGAATTGCATCCGAGACCAATGGCAACAAGTTGATCAGCACACTTGTTGCCTTCCCTGAAAACATAACGGACCTCTGCAACCTTGATCTCTTTCGTGAGCTCCTAACACACTTTAATAATTCCTCGAAGGGGATGGTCAGGCATGAATCCCTCCTTGAGAAGGTTGATGGTAGCTAGAGAGTCCACCTCTGGCTTAATATTCTTCAGTCCCTTCTTCGCAAGGGAAAGACCCTACCTGACTCCTCATAGCTATGTAGTGGTGACTGAGCAAACTCCCACATTAATAGCAAATCCTGCCAACCAATCTCCTTTGTCAGGATACCTCCTGCTATAGTATGACCATTAGGCAAAATGGAGTTATCAATGTTGAGCTTAAACCTATTACTTTTAGGAGGAAACCATCTGATCTAGTTCTTCCTACATGCATTCTTCTCAAGCTTGTTTGAACGAGTAAGGTTGATTTCTCTACTGAAGTTCCTTGCCCACCTAGCAACAGTCATAACATGCATTTGCTCATACTGGAAGATGTGTCTGCAATGAGCCTTCCACATAACCCAAATGGTAACTACGAATGTGTTTCTTTCCATGTGGAAAGTTACAGAACTGAAACCTTTGAAACCAATCTTAAACTAACTGATCATATCTTCAGTCCAGAAGCTGTTTACCCTCTCTACACCTGGGAGGACCATACACCAAACCTATCTAGCAACATAGCAATCTCTCAGGCAATGAAGAGTGGTTTCTATTGCTCCTCTGCAATGAAGACACTCATCATCCATAGTAAAATGTCTTTTCTTCCTTTTAACATTTGTCATTATCTTGTTACTTACAGCTAACCACAAAAAGAATTTAACTCTTTCAGATCATATAGATTTCCAAATCCATGTCCAATCTTCTTCTACCTGGTTTCCTCCACCCCTCAAAGAGAGGCAATATCTGTATGTTGAAACAATTGAAAAGTTCCCATCTCTACTCCTAGCCCAATAGAAGTCATCTGCAGTATTTATATTCCTGGGGATCATTACTCCTATTATCTCCTCAACCTTATCCATCGGGAGGCAAGCATGTAACTCCTCAATTTTCCATTCTTTGTTATTATTTAAGAATTGCTTGACTTTGATGTTAGGAGATAAGTTTGCGTGGGTAATAAGGGAGCTATTGATCAGGGGTTCTTTCCCCATCTAGAGGTCTGTCCAAAAACTGATTTTGTTGTCATCTCCAACCTTCCACTTCATACCTTTGGCTATGATATCTCTACTTGTAATTATTTCTTTCCACACCACCGAAGCGCCTGGTTTGTATCTGTGGCTTAGTAAGTTTCCGTCTTTTAGATATTTGTTTCTAAGAACTCCACATCATAAACTTTCATCGCCTTTTATGATCTTCCATCCCAACTTGGCCATAAAAGCAATGTTGGAGTGTCTTGACATTCTCAACCCCAGACCACCCTCATTCTTGGGCCTATAGACCTTCTCCCAGCTAACAAGATGAACATTTTTTTTGATTCCTGGACCAACCCCAGAGAAAATCTCTATTTATCTGATCTAATTTCTTGCATACGAACTCCGGGAGTTAAGCTGATTGCATAGCAAAGATTGTGAGGGTTGCATTCAGGGATTGGATTAAAACCTTTCACCCAGTAGAATTGAGAAGTTTGGCTTTCCATCCCTCAAACCTATTTTGCACCCTCTTAACTATGAACCCAAAGGTCTATTTATCCACTCTTTTATGAATCACAGGGGTGCCCAAATATTTCCCGAGATATGAGGATAAAGAAAACTTGCTAATGGCCACCAAATAATCTTTTAGAGTCCAAGCGACTTTAGGAGGGAATCACATTATAGATTTGCTGGGATTAATGGTAAGCCTAAGCCCACTCTCTACAACAAACTCCTTCAAGCATTCCAAAATATTGCTCATGCTTAAGTGGTCTGTCTTAGAAAATAAGAGGAGATCATCAGCATAAAAAAGATGGGTTATTGCCGGGCCATTTCTACTGGTTTTTATAGGATGCCAGGATCCTCTTCTGATTCTGTATTGAATCATGTAATCCAATCTTTCCATTACAAGAATAAAAAGATAGGGGGATAGAGGATCCCCCTATCTTAACCCATGACCAAGCTTAAAAGGCTGTGTGGTTTCACCATTCCACAAAATAGAAATGTTGCTCGAAGAGACAGAGAACATGATGAGCTTGATCAGGTTATGAGATAAGTTGAAATCCAATAGCACTCTACCTAAATATTCCCAACTAAAGCTATCGTAGGATTTCCTGGGGTCTACTTTGAGGATCATGACATGTCTCTTGCACCTGGACTTCCTCAAAGAGTGAATAGTCTCTTGCAAGATCAATGTGTTGTCTAGAGTTCACCTACCCGACAGAAAGTTGCATTGGTGATCTCCTACAAGATTCTTTAGTAAAGGCCTCAACCTTTGAACAATAACTTTAGACAAAACTTTGTAGGAGGAATTTAAGAGACTTATTGATCTGAAATCATTCATATTTTCAGGATTAGTCTGTTTAGGGATGAGAATCAACAGAGCATCGGAGAGCCTTGGCCAGAAGTATTCATCTCTGAATGCCCTATTCACAAGATGAATATGAATTAAAAATATAAACAATTTTTATTTTAAATTATTTTAAATAAAAAGGGGTTAAATTGCTCAATATTAGCATTATATTAGATATACTATTTTCCTTTTTAATATTTAATGTTTAAAACTATAATTTACACATAAAATCATGATACAAAAGCTTAATTGATCGAATAACTGAAGACTGATACCTCTTAAACAGGCTCTTAAATTTGAATTTTGTGTATGACAAAAATAGGTGATTAGATAGTTTTACTTTTTAAGGGTATAACTTAAATCAAACTGAATTTACTCAAATTTAATATAATTATTAGATACCGATAATTTATTTTTTTTTAAAAAAAAACATTACAATGAATAATGTTTGATTAGCAATGAGATTGCCATGGAGCGTCTCACAATATTAGTTTTTGGGCCTACTTAAAAATCAAAAAATTCATTTCACTATAAAATATATTTAATAACTTTAAAGTTAAAAATATAATAATTTTAGGAAAGTAGCTTAAATGAATCATGTAAGGAAGATGGGTATGCCTGTTTACTTTAATACCCGCCATTTAAAAGAATTAAAATAGTTGAAATAAGGTTTGATTAGAAAGAAGAATGAATTAAATTTTTTTTAGTTGGGTGGTCGGATACTTTATTTTTTTAATTAGAAATCTCAAATTTGAGTTTTAAAAATAGAGAAAAAAGAATTGAGAGATATAATCCCTTAATGGGTTCTATAATAGTCCGATTGAATTAATTAAATAAAATTTAGTTATTGATCGATTAAAAAAAAAAAGAGATTGTCGTCGTGGACCTTGCCTACTTGGCCTTTAGAGCAAAGTACCGGCCGAGTCCCAAATTATTATAACAAAATGAAAAAAATAATAATAATAATAATCTAATTTGCTTACGCAAACAACTGCCCGTTTGGACGGAGAAGGAAATGTTTTAATGTACTTCGTTTGAGAGTTAAATAAGAAAAGAATTGAAGTAATTCCGACGAATGAAAAAAAAAATGATTAAAATGTTTCCTTCCAAACTTAGAAAGAAAAATATGAAAATAATTTTGACGGTAAAATAATATATACCTTCCTATATTAAAATATTTTCTTTCTTTTCAAATCTCTCGAACTCTCAAATGAAAAAAAAATATATATTTCTTTTTCTTTTTTTCATTAAACTCCCAAATAAAATATATATTTCTTCTTCTTTTTTTTTTTTTTAATTTCCTTTTCTTTTTTTTTTTAATTTTCTTTTTCCTTCCTTCCTAAACACCCAAACGGCCCTAAAGCTTTAGGATTGCCACCGTCGGCCTTTACAAAGACACACTTTCCACTTTATAGAGCAAAGGACAAATCCCAAAATGGATTCATCCTTCTGAACTTGCAAAACGCAACAAACGTCTTCATCTTGATTTATGACGTCAGATTCTTTGTTTATTCTGAGTTCTTAAAATAAACTCTTTTTTTTAAAATAAAAAAGGTGAAGGGGCCTAAGAACAAAAAAGAAATAATACAAGGGAAATTCTAGAACACCCTCGGAAAGACTCATTTAGGGTATGAAGAAAGGAGGTATATTGTAAACATATTTAGGAAGAAATAAAAGTTTTAGGAGAAAAAAATTATAAAAATAATGTTATAAAGAGTAAATATTACTTCTATAATATTTTTACTTTTCCTTTATTTATTTGAATAAAAGTAATATTTGGGGTAACATGTAATGGCAAAATCAATTTATTTTATATTTTCTTGTTTTCCGTATCTAAAAATAAAATTTAATTTTTCTCACTAAAAATAAATACATTAATTTTTCTATGAAAAATCAATTTAATTCATATTTTTCTCTTTAAACCCATTAATTTTAAATTTTCTCTATCTAAAACTAAGTAAATTAATTTTCTTTTTCAAGAAAAATAAATTATTTTAAATTATCTCTCTACAACAATAATAAACTGAATCTTAAACTTAATAATTTGAAATTGGTCATTTGAGAGACAAATTATGATTAAAAAGAAAAATAAATAAATAAATACAAAAATAGAAATAAATATAGAAGAGAATAAAATATATATATATATTTCCATGATATATTAGTTTAATTTGTGCAGATTCTTTTACGTCACTCATTTCTATCCAAAATCATTTTCTCGTTTAAACGCTTAACTATCATATCTTTACTAATAACTTATATTCAAGTTTTCAGCAGTTTACCTATATATTTTATTAAATCTCATATATTTAAGTTCTCGATTTTTTTAACTAATGCGTCTTTAACTCTTCTTTACACATGCTAAAATCATCTCAAACGACACTATCGTATCTTATTCATAATTGAACTGACTCACAATTTGTTACGAATCTCTTCATTTCTAATTTTATCTCTTCTACTTTTGCCATGCATCCACCTAAATATTTTCATTTATACTATAGTCATTTTTTGTTCTCGTTGTTTAATAACTCAACACTCAGTATCATACAATAATGTAGATCTAACCGCAATTTTATAAAACTTTCCTTTCAAATGCATTGGTATCGTGAAATCACAAAGAATTTTTGATATTTTTCTCTATTTCATCCGACCCGCTTGAATCCTATACTTCACATCTCTACCTATATTACCATCATTTTGAATGATAGAATCTAGATATCTAAACCGTTTATTTTTCAATATATTTTATCAATCTAATTTAATCGTTTTTTCATCATTTTGACGATTGTTGCTAAATCTACACCTCATATACTCAATTTTCGATCTATTCAATTGAAACCCTCTAAATTCTAGTGTAATCCTCCATAACTTTTATTTAGCATGAATACCCTCCCTAATTTTATCAATTAGAACTATATTATCTGCAAAAAATATACAGCATGGTATTTCATCTTGAATGTTTTTTATAATTTCGTTTATTATTATTACAAAGATGAGAGAACTTAATGCTGAATCTTGATGGAGTCAAATGTTAATGAAAAAGCTATTACTCAAACCCCCGTGAGTTATTACATTAGTTACAATTCCCTCATACATATCTTTAATGAAATTAATATATTTTGAAAAGATTCATTTCTTTATCAGCGCCCATCACAATACGTTTCTAAAAATCCTATCATATGCTTTTTCTAGATCAATGAATACCATATGTAAATTTCTCTTATATACTTTATATGTTTTCATCAAATGTCTTAACAACTAAATTACTTCCGTAATAAATCTTTCATACATAAATCCAAATTGATTTTGAGAAATATTTATATCAAATCTCAATTTATATTATATCACTCTCTCCCATAATTTCATGATATGACGCATAAATTTAATTTCTCTATAGTTGAAACAATTTTGTATGTCTTGTTTATTCTTATATAACGATACAATTATACTATTCCTCCATATTTAAGACATTCTCTTTAAATTATCTCTCTAAATTTAAATAATTTTTTAATTTCCTCTCCAAAAATAAATTTAATTAATATTTTCGTGATAAATATATTTGTTTTAAAAATTTTCTGTTTACTTTCCCATTGTGTTACCCACCCCTATGATGAGATATGTGCAGTCAAAAATTGATGAACAAAAAGAACATGTGATATATACGCTTTTTTTTACTGTTAGGCATATTTAGATGACATTCATTGCAATAGGATTAATCTGAGTTCATGCCCCTACCACGCTTAACTACATTTGATGAGGTTAAGGAACCACAAAAGCCAATCTTAACAAAATATACAGGGGAAGAGGAGAGCACCCTGTGATGCAATGGCGATTGCAAATGCCTTCTCGTGTTAATCTTTTTTGAAAACACTCTGTACAAGAAGATTGCAGGACATGGGAACCTTCCGAGGTATCCTCCGCTCATCATCGTAATTTCTGACCCTGAAACATTAGTCATTAGAGAATGTAAGTTAATAAAGAAGACAAGAGAAGATGCCAATTTAATGTGAACACATATACAAATGGCCACCTTTTGAGACTCTTCTCGTGTGAAAACTTTGTTACCTTCATTTGGATCAATTGGATGTAGCTACCAAAATGTTTAAAAGCATACCCTATAGGAAATATTAATGTTTCTCGAAGAGAAAGTTGTGACCTACAAGTTATTTATGAAATCAACGGAATACCATTTTGTAGGACTTAAAAAAGTATTTTGACAGCTAAGAAAAGAGCAAGATAATTCTTTGATTTCAGTTCTCCTTTAAGCAAACAAGAAGTTCCAGCCTAATCATAGAGGAGATCAACTCAACAAGCTGCATTTGGAGTTCCAGTAAATCATACCTCAGAAGCAGCCCATTTTCCATCAATCCAGATCAGACGAGGCCTTAACTCAGAATGCTTGAAAACCATCTCTTCTTCTGTGGACTTGAAATAGACTACGTACTTTAAGCCATCAAGGACTTTAGATATCACACCCAGCCACCATCCCTCATTGTACCAAGCATCAACATCTTCAAGTTGTTTGAAAGGTTTAACACGAACGATTTTGGGGGGAACAGGCCTGATGTGCCCTAGGTCAGCCTCCTCTATGAGGAACTGGGACTCATCATCTGTTTTTAAGGTTTGATACTGCACCAGAAATTTGTTGCTCCCAATTGAGCCAATAATGACTGCAGTGTACCAAGATCCAAGGAAACCCTCCTCATCACTTCTGACCTCTACCCTTGTCCCATTGCTGAACTTCTCCTTCGATTTTTCTCCTTCAAATTTTATTTTCAATTTTGGTTTTGTAAATTTTGGCTCAGATATAGAAGGCCTATCCTGCACAACAAGGCCATAGATTCAGAATAAAGGGAGGTATATCAAGGAAAATAAGATGCTGCTCTAGTGTTGCAGATATCAGTTATTTTGAGTACAAAAAATTTAAAATCCACTCTCAACCAAACAGCTGTAGAAGAAAACCACAATGCATGTTGTAAAAAAGGGGACAGTCTAAAATAAGACACATTATCGGATTCCATAACCAAACACACTCATAGATTTTCAAAATGAACAGACCAAAATAACACATCTCTTGATGTTATCAACAATTTTAAGTGCAAGCATCCTAAACAAGCTTGTGCATTGACTATATACTTGTATTTCTTCCTTCAACCATCAGCAGAAATTTTTTTATACCAGATGCCTTGTATAGCATGATTGAAACAAATGATGAGAGAGTTATATGATACAAATGGAACATTTTAGTATGGCTTCACAGACTGAATTCTCTACAGGCATATAATATGCATCTATGAGCAAACTTTTAGCCTAGATGTGAGCAATTTTTTTTTCTTTGGATGATTAGCAGTCTCATTCAGTTATAGTGCCGCATTTTAAATTATTTCCATAATATGCATCTATGAGCAATGAGAGTAAAGCAACTCAGACAACAATATATGTCTTCACTTGACAAGGCACAAGGCAGGGGCAGGTGGCAAAAGGAACGATCTTTGTTTAGCCTGAAGGGGGATATGAAACTTTCAACTTGTTTGGAATTCATACTTCATTAGAGGAGCTGGAGATCCACTTCCCATTGACCCACTCCTGATGAATCCTTATGTTAGAATGCTCAAATATCAACAACTCTTCTGTGGATGCAAAGTAGATAATATAGTCGGAGCCTTCAAGAACCCTTGATACAACACCAATCCACCACCCATCATTATACCAAGCATCAACTGTTTCATGTTGTTTAAATTGTTCAACATGAATTTCGGGAGGAAGAGGTCTAATACTTTGTGCATCTACCACTTCTTTTAGGAATTCAGATCGATTGTCTGATTGCAGGGTTTTATATTCCACCATAAACCTATCATTTCCAAGACAGCCGATAATAGTTGCACTGTAGTAAGAACCACGAAAACCTGCTTCATCACTTCTGATCTCCACCAATGTTCCCTCACTGAACTTTGCTTCAGATGTTCTACCGCTGAACTTTATTTTTAGTTTAATCTTTCTCGGCTTAGCCTCCATGTCATCCGAACTCTTCTGTGTTCATAGTGTCAACAAATAAGTACAACCAAGAAAGCTAAAGAAGTAAAAGTGCTTAAAGAATCGAGAACCATTAATGCCAAATATACAAAACTTGCCTCGAAATTTGTTCATCTTACAAACACTAACACGATACAGCAAAGACAGAGATAACATTGATTGTAATTTAACTAGATAATCAAGTAATCAATCCTATACTGATTTTTAAGTCCCCATGTTAACCTTAAAAGATTAACCATAATGCAATTTCTTATGGCAATGTAAAATATTTAAAGAAAAACAAAATTGAAAAATACAATCGAAATTGTTCAAATAAGAAACTCTGAAATGGTACTCAATGACCAATGTGATTATTGAAATTGTTCAAATATGAAATTCCAGAAAGAAATTCCAACAAAATTGAAAAATACAATTAACTCTCATAAGGTCTGCTGTGTTACTCAAAGGCCTAAAAAATTACCTATATACAGGACGGTGGGATATCTCTTCATGCTTACAAATTTATACTGAATTAGTTTGAATTGGATCGAGGCTAGTTCATGTAGACAATAGCTTTCGTTTATCATCATCTCTCATCCCAGGAAGCAATATGTATACAATGATATAATCTCTCTCTCTCCCTCTCTCGATCTTAGCCAAAAGGTCGAGAAAGGTATCTCTCTCTCTCTCTCTCTCTCTCTCTCTCTAGTTGTTGCAGTGGCAAATCGTTCAAAACAGTGCAACAAGAATATGAATCGCTCAACGTAAGATACCCAAAAATTCCTTTCTCATTGAACACTACCAAAAAAGAATTTTTTTTAATAAAAAGGGAACCGTTCTCAATTAGAATCAACCTTAGAAGACAAAATAAATAGGAAAAAAATTAAAGAAACAGCAGAGAAGTTACTAAGAACAAAGGAAAATAAACCTTAAAACTCCCGAAACCCATCGGACCCCTCTAAATTAAAACAACCTTAAAGCAATATATATATATATATATATAGCTTTTTTGAACGAACCCAAAACCCATGATTCGACTCTCGATTAAAAACAACCTTCAAAGAAAAAAAAAAATAATTAATTAATAATAAATCAAGGAAACTGCGGAAAAGACACCAAGAAAAAAGAAAAAGAACCTTAGAATACCCAAATCGATTATTACGCTCTCAATTAAAATAACCTTAAAATAGTAAATAAAAAAATAAATCAAGGAAACAGAAGAGAAGATACTAGAAGGGGAGGAAGAAAACCCGTTGAAGTAAAGAAGGGGAGGAAGAAAACCTGTTGAAGTAAAGGAGGGACCCAAGAACCATCATCCCACTGACGATGAAGACGCAAGCTCGACATTTTGAAATGAAACACTTTTCCTTCCTCGTCACAATTGAAAACAACCGAACATCTTCTTTCATTATCAAAAACCCTAACGACAGTTCCTCTTCTCCACCCACTTTTATGAAACGCCTCGACATTGTTGCCTACACTGAAACAAAAATCAAGATCTTGAGGAGGTGGTTGAGGTCTCACATTTGAAACATCGACGTACTCTCTCAATGTTGGGTTTGATTTGTTGCCGTTTTTAGAGATTAGGGTTTGGTACTCGACGAAAACAAGGTTGCTTGTTTTCTCCGGCGATTGAAGAACTGTGGCTGAGAACCAGGCATTTTGTTGTTCTTGGGTCCTTGTAACTTCGATTTTATCTCCTCGCTGCAGATTTAGGTTAGACATTCGTGGGTTTTTTTAGGGTTTTAGAGAGAAAGTGAGAGATCAGCGGGAAATATTGGGGACGGAGAGTCCGAGCGTTTGGGTGTTTTATTAAAGGAAAGTAAAGAAATGACTCATTGAATAAAAAATTCTACCCTCGGTTTTTAACATGTATTTTTAGAATATAAAAAATATTTAATTCTAACATTCTTTTTCCTCTTTATTTCTTTTCATTTTTTTTTAAAAAAAAATTATTTCTTCTCATTTAAAATAAAATAAAATTTAAAAAATTTGTAAATCTATACAAATCTCTCATTTTCTTTTATATAACTCTAAAAAAAAAAAAATCATAACCTTTTCTCTTAATCTTTTCTTTTCCGTCCAATCTTTTCCTTCAAATTTTTTTTCTTATAATACATTCGGGAGTTTGGAAAAAAAAAAAGATTAGTTAAGAGAGAAAATAAAATAAAAGTTATAATTTTTTTCTCTATATTATCTGGGAGTTTTATAAAAAAAAAAAAAGAAATTAGATTTGTCGGAAATAAAAATTTTTATTTTCTATTTTCAAAGGGTATTTTTAAAATATAAAAATATTTAATTTTAACATTTTTTTTCTTTCCATTTTTGAGAAAGAAACATTTTAAATTTAAAGGAATCTCAGATCCGAACTCATTTTCTTCTTTCGTATCTAAACTCTCAAAAAAGAAAAAAAAACGTAACATTTTCTTCTCCCCCTTTCTTTTTTCTCCTGATTTTTCCATTCATACGAGCTCTTAGTGTGAGTGATCCACTGGATCGACAAGCTACATGGATTAAATTCAGGGTTATAGTCGTCGTTATGATCATCAGGAAGGATAGTTTCGGTATTTTAGGAAAATTTGTTGTGGCAGCTTTGAGTCTGCGAATTGTGAGCCCGATCGCGTGCGGGAGGGTACAAGAATGAAGAATTGGACCCTTTCATAATTAATTAATAATTAAATAAAAAGCAATAATACGTAACCGAATTAAAAAAAAAATTCTATTTTTAAATTAAAAATATAAAATTCAATTACATTTCTCTATAATAATAATGCATATATTATTCATTTATAACAATTCTAGTTGCTTTTATTCCCATTCTTGTCCCTCTCTCTCTCTCTCTCTCTCTCTCTCTCTCTCTCTCTCTCTCTCTCTCTCTCTCTCCAAAATTTACATTTTTTTTTTCTGTCAATATACAAGTATAATGCTTCGGCCTGAGAACAAGCGAAGGAAGAGAGAAAGAGCGAGAAAGAGTAGCAAAAATTTGGTCCACCGTGCCCCCAATCAAATTATACGATGACAAGGTGAATATTAAATTAATTATATAATTTTGCTAAAAATATATTTTTCAACCATTTAGATATATCGATATTTATAAAAATTCAATTTTATATAAGAATTCAGTACCGTATTATCAATACCATAAAATGTAATAAATAATACCATAAAAAATAATAAATCAGTGGCATAAATGTTATTATTTTGTTCGAATGGTAATTATATAATTGAACTTGGATTACAAAATATTTTGTTTAAATATTATTCTCATTTATCACTTCTACGATAGGTATGGAAATATATATACTGTCAACCATAGCATTCGATATGAGATAGAGTACAATAGTATAAAAAAAATTCATATTATTATTATTGTTACAAAAGATGATATTGATCTAAAGGAGAGGGTAAAGATTCAAATTTTGAATTTGAGAGAGAAACTCTGAATTTAAAAAACTTTGATTAAAAGTACCAGGTTTAAACAAATCCTTCTTATTTGGGAACCGAAAGTTAGCTTGGAATTATAGAAGAAGATGATAATAAAGCACAGGCCATGATTGTTCTATAAAGCTCCAAATTTGGTAGACAGCAACAAATGAAAAAGAGAAGAGAGAGTACATGCAAAATGAAGGCCTAAAATTCAGCATAAAACAGTCCAGCGTCGCAAGCGTGAATTTAATCTGAAACTCATCAACTGTCAATATGGGATGGAAGACTTTGGGAAGACAAGAACGAGTGAATGAGTTGAAGAGCCTGGAGTGGCTTGTCTCGAGGCACCAAGTGACCTGCGCCCCTCACCGTCACAAATGTTACCCCTTCGTACTCCGCCACTCTGCCTCCTACCTGCATCCATCACCCCTCTATTTTCAGTTTCTTACACAAACTAGTAGTACACCCATTCCGGGAGCTTCCTGTAGCCAAATGCGACCGACCCATTAGACTAATCACAGTCCAGAGTTCAGATAGGCTGGAACTATGCTGGGCGATTCTGCCTAATTGGGCTTAAGACAGTTAAATCCTACATGTACTCCAATTCAATCTGGGCCAACATCTATTGGGCCTAGTAACTACATACATCAGACAGGGCTGACCTTCAACTGATGCCAGGTGGGCCTAGCAATTTGGCAGTTCTTCTAAAGTTACGGGCCTGTTTACTTTTCTTTTTTCTCCTTTACTATATAAAAAAACTTAAACTCGATATATTTTAATAAGAAGAGAATAATGCTAATTAAACTATAAACCATTAAAAATACCTACTTTTCTTTAAGGTGGAGTTTTGTGTTCCAACATCAGACTTACCCTATCCACCCGAGAGACGATTCATTTTCAAATGGACGACGTTAAGTTATAATAAATCAAAAGCAATTCATAAAATGGATTTTACAATATTCGAATTGGATTAGTCGGGTAAAATTTGGATATCAGTGATGAAAAAAAAATATTGCAAGAAGGCGACCACCATTGCCGGTGACTCGAGCTAAAGGATACCAATTTTCAAGGGAACAGCCTAACGGTCACAATCTCCTCTCTTAATCCAATAATTTTGGATTCAAATATTAATGTAATAAAAAAAAAACTAAAGGGGACCGAACCCTTTTATTTTTTGTGTGCCTAAACATTGCATATGGGTCAGTCGCACCCATTTCATTGAGGTTTAATATTCACCTGACGTTGATGAAACCAAGAACGCCAGGCGGACCTAAGAGGGAGAGAGAGAGCTTCAACGCAATATCTGGAGCCTATCACCGGCACTCTCCCGTCTGTGTCACCACTGCTCTCACATAAAAAAAAAAAAGGTCCAGAACTCAGCAATCAGATAAGAAATATAATTTGTTTATATTAAAAAAAATGCAAGTTTGAGAAAAGGTTAGAAAACCGTCAAGTCTTTTGGGCAAAATCCATTGCAGAAGAGACACACGTGACCTGGATTTGTCTAAACCTTGACTTATGGCCAAGCCTTTGTCACGTGGTGACAAAATGAAGAAGCTCAGAATGTCCTTTGGAATTTGTGTGATGGAATGCTTGTTTGTTTGTGTATGCCACATATCTCATATATCCATCACATGTGACCCTTTCACTGTACATGGCTATTCTCGATACCAGTTAAGTAGTGATCCAACGGTCACGCTAGCAACACGCAAGGATAATATAAATAAATAATTGATTTAATGAGATGTGATGATAGATCTTTTAATTAAGTTTTTGTATTCGATTCGTGACTTGAATATGAAAAAAAGTATGTTGGGAGAAAATGATTCTTAAATATTGTAAATCTCGAATCGAATTAATCAAAATAAAAATCTAGATACCGAATAATATAGTTAAAAAAATATGCAAGCAATAATGGGAAAATTCCTGCTAGGGTATATACCCACCAAAATGAAGGTGATAATTGCTTATAACCAAGAGAGGCTGCATAAAAATTGAGGTGAGAGAACAATAGGTACCTGTATATCCAAATTCTGAGACCACCTTTGATGAGTTTAGAGTAGATGGGTAAAACTGAGAATACAGTGAAATTATATGTCCTCAAGATCGAATCACTGAAAAATTGCCCCAGAAAAAGAAAACATGAGAAAGAGAGAGAGAGAGAGAGATTTGTTCGTGGTTTTTGTTGTCTTTATTATGGTGGGCGGTTTGATTTTCAGGTTTATGCCCAGTGTGGATGTGTGCCTTGTTTGCTCAATTTGGACGAGTGTTTTGGTCGCTTTGACCTGCTAGTCCTAGTAAACGGAGAGAGAGAGAGAGATTGACATACTTGCAAGTTTTCCACTTAACATTGGCATTGCCTCTATTAGCATGAAGCGAGGATTGTACATCTAATCTGTTGAAATAATCTTCTGCATATGATGAATAACATGGATCATGGCTGCCTCCTGGAATTCTCATTCTCATCATCTTAAAATTTTTTACCTACACCACAAATTAAATCAAAGCATATCATATGACTGTCCTGTCCTGCAACATTTTTCCTTACCACGTACATAGTGAAAAGTTTACCTCGGACACAGAAAAGACTTTGCTATATGCTGATGATGAAGAAGAAGAAGAGGTATTGAGAAGACATGAAGGGGCATATATATTGTAGATGTCAATCTCTCTATACGTCTGGAAGACTTGAATCATAGCATTGGCACATTCCTTAGACCAATTGTCATTCCTAAAGTCACAGACTTGTTTGGCTGTTGCAAAAAGTTGATCCGAGATTACTGCATGACTCCAGGCATATTCTAATAAGCCTGTGGAATCGAAGTAATCATCTGTCTCTGGATTTCCCACCTGAAATTTGTTCAACAAATCCTATTAATCCTATGAGAGTGGTTTTAAACATCAGGTGTGGAGAAAAAAGGGGGTGGCGGGTCAAGAGCCGAAGTAGTCTACAAGTGATCTGAAATGAAAATTGTTTTAGTTTTGAACTCTATAATTATGATTTTGCGAAAAGATGGTGTGCTTGAAAAATGTTGGAAGGAAGGCTTAACATACAATAAACCCTTTGAGATTGATGAAGGGATATCTACTCTTTTCCTTGTTTCTGTCGTACACTAGCTCTGCCAGCTGAGGCACATAGTGACCTGCATTATTGTAGCAACCATGTGAGAGAGAGAGAGAGAGAGAGAGAGAGAGAGAGAGAGAGTTGATTAATTGACAAGATTGGAATCTTCTCCGAACCTGCATAACTTTCTCCTGATATGAAAAAATCATGAGTTTTGTACTGTGGAAATCTCTTCATCCAATTCACCAAGAAATTGTAGGCATCCTCAGCTGAGAGACCAGTCAAATTAGCAAGTAAGAAACAAAACCAAGTCTATATATAGAACTAAGCAGACAAGTTGATTGCGATTACCAACAAATCCATCATCCAGTTTGGTGAGATCAGATGATGTATTGGTGTGAGAAAACCCAACTCCAACTGGGGACTCCACAAACAGCAGATTTGCCTCTGCAGAGAAAAACTAGTTCAAAGGCTAACTCACATTGAGAGGTTCGGACCAACAAAATTAGATAACACCAAGCTTCAGCCTTAGTGTTGCCCCCTTTGTAGTTTACAAGAAAACTAATAAAACACAACTTAATAGTAATAAGAAAGAAAATAAATGAATATAACCATCACAATTCAAGGACCTTTATTCCAAGCATATTCATTGAACTGAAGACCAACTCCATTTTTGTTGACTCTCAAAGGACCTAACTCTGAAGCTGCACCATATCCGATTGATGAACAACCAGGTCCTTCAGATTAAATTTAAACCAACAGAAAAAAAGAAAAAAAAAAATCAAATACAAACAATATATACTGGTCAAGCAAAAGGCATGCTAAAATGACTTTGAAGTGTTGTGGGGTACCTCCATTAAGCCAAAGAAGGAGAGGCTTTTTGGAGGGCTGAGATTGAGCTTCAAAAAACCAGTAAAAAAGGGCTCTTCCATGGTCTTGATTGACTGTAATGTAGCCTGAGAATTGTGAGATTGGTGGATTTGAGGGTTGGCCTGGCAGATTCTTTACTCTAACAGAATCCTGGTACTTTTGGTATGTCTCTGGTGCTCCAGCACAAGTAGTAATAAATGAAGCCACAAAGAAAACAATAGATAACAGAATATTACTATGGGTAGTTGAAGCCTTGGAAGCCATTTTCTTTTGGATAAAGAAGATAGGAAACAGACTCGATTATTAAGAAGCTATCAAGCTGAGGTAAGCAGACATAAACATAAAGTCATGTGACTCAAAGTTCAGGTTTGAAATGACTAAATATTCCCGGGCTCACTCACAGCCGGTTCTTTTAATTTGGAGTAAAAAGCTCTAGGCTTATCCCGGAACCATATAGACCCGGGTTCCTTTTAAGGGGGGCCTTCGAAGCATTGGGAAGTGGGTACATAGGGCTTCAAACACCGCCAAACTCCCATTAGTAATGATAGAACGCTACACTCTTTTAATTATAGGTCTCAATTTCGAGTAATTGAAATAGAAAAATAAGATGTGAAAAAATCAATTTCTTAAAAGACTCAACAGTGCTCAGATCAGATTAGTTAATTGAAGCCTAAATATCGGTCAGCAAAAAAAAGTAAGTCAAAAACACTCAATGATTGAGGCCAAGAAACCTTGCCCCTACAAAGCCGAATGGCTAGCAATGACCTATATGTCTTTCTATTGGCACGATTGATTAATGAAGTGTTGAACTAAATTTTTTAGCTCTTGAATTATAATGTTAAATATTGTTGACTTATTAAATTTATGATATTCGCACTTTCAAATTATAATTTAGAATGTATGTTGTACTTTATTTAGCAATATAAATTCTAGAATTTGACCCTAAAATGTAGCATTTCCCTCCGTGTCCAAAATGGCATGTCTTCTGCAAATTTTGTATAGGTTTTTTGAAAGTCTTGATTACTTTACAAGACCTTATCGTCAAAGCAAATGGTTGTTTACTCACCCTGGGGTGTAGAAAACAATTCTCTCCTTTATGGCTTTTCCAAAGAAAATAATGCCCCGAACACTAGATTTTTTTTTTGGGGGGGGGGGGGGGAGGGTTTTGAAAGTCTTCCAAAGCAGTGTGTATATTTATACCACTCTGGTTCTCAGTATTGGTAAAGGCAAATCAGTGCAACTCTTTTAGCTGGTCATTCCTTCAAGGATTTTTCAGCTTCGCAGATTAGCTTTATCTTATCAAAGTTGCTCTGGCAAGATTATAGATCAATATCTATGTTGCCAAAAATTTCAAGAAATGAGCATTGCCTGTAAATGTACATGTCCAACACACCTTCTGGATTTAAACAGTAACACTGCAAAACCATACTAGATAATTTCATGTTAGATTCGAGTGGTGCTGGCGGGTAGTGTCCCTACTTGCCAACCCTGACTTCCTATTTTTGTGAGGCACAAAGCGTTACATAATGCTCTCCAGATTCAGCTTCAATTTCATGATCAAGGAGGGGAGGGGGGGAATCAAAAAAGATTATTCTACATAAAACATTGATTCTGTCACACTCCAGATTAATCAGAACTAACAAGTAGAAATGTATACCATACACGACATAACACAAAACATCCATTCCGTCACAATTTGAGCACATCGATGATATTGCCCAAAGAAAAAATGGTGACCTAATATTTAGACTTTTTTTTTTCAAGCAAACCCCATACTATACAGGACATAACACAAAACATCCATTCTGTTAATAATCCAAGCACGTCGATGATACTTCCCAAAGAAAAAATGGTGACCTTATGTTTCAGACATATTCTTTTTCAGACAAACCTTACATGACACAAAACATCCATTCCGTCACAATCTGGGCACATCAATGATGCTGCCCAAAGAAAAAATGGTGACCTTATATTTGGATATATTCTTTTTCAGGCAAACTCTATACTATACAGGACATGACACAAAACATCCATTCTGTCATAATCCAAGCACGTCGATGATACTTCCCAAAGAAAAAATGATGACCTTATATTTCAAACATATTCTTTTTCAGGCAAACTCTACATGACACAAAACATCCATTCCGTCACAATCTAAGCACGTCGATGATACAACAACAACAACAACAAACCCCCAAGAAGAAAGCTCAAGGACTCCTTAATTTCATAGGTTTTATAGAAATTCTGGATCATTTAGAGGCAATACCATCAACATTCTATATTTAGTAGCAAATGAATACAGAAAGGATAACAAAGTACAAGAGATAAATAACAATCTTCTGGTTCACATTACCCAGATTATTCTTATTTACTGGTAATTACATTTCACATGATCCTTTCCATTAAGAATAGGGGAAAAATATATAAAAATAAGTTCTTGTGCTGATATTGATGGGTCCATATTTGCCAGCATGACCATGCTATATATTTGGAACTATACTTGAGATGGACCTAGTTGAGAAGCAGAGTTTTTTCCCTTAATATTGACTGCTTGAAGTTTCTTTTCAAGAGTGAGCTTTGCACCAGAAAAGGATCAAATAGTATAACACATGAATAAATCAATTTACCCTAAGGAGATAAAGTTCAGCTTTAGTTTTCTAGGACGGCATATGGATGTGTAGACATGCAATCAAAGACTTGTCTCGAGTGGCTGAAGAACCAATTCAGTTTCTGTTTGGGATTCCCTTTTCTTTTTATGGAAGAAAGGTCTGAGTATACATCTTGACAACTTGCTCAATGGGTCCTGCAAACCTTCCATTTCGTAGTGTCCGAACCGCCAGTCTCTTTTTATATAAGGCCGCAATATGGGCTCATCTAGACCTCCTGGAAAAAGGAATTTTTAGTGATCGACATTAACTAAAGGAGAGAAATAATTAAATGAACGAGGGAGAACAAGAATAATGCATGCATGGCCACAAGCAGAAAACTGACATGCACTTTACACTGTCAAGGAAGTAGTACTAGGTTCAGAACAAAAATTATAACTGATTACTAATTCTGCTGTATATCTCCACTTGTAAGGGATGTAAAGCTCACTACTTGTTCCTAGATCAATATCACACGGTCACTTATCAGCCTCTGCATCTTAATTTAGTACCAGGACACTATGAACCTAATTACAGCATTATGGCACAGCCTTGCAAGTTAAGTAGACTTGGCATGCTGGCCGATTCTCATTTTGCTTTCCTTTGATGCAGATGGGTGATGGACCATGGCTCAGATGACTAAGCCCATCGAAGCACTTGAAAAGTGCCTTGGTTTCTTAGGACAACCCAACAGAAGGCAGCATGGGCCATGGCTAATCATTGCTACTACTTATAGACAACCAATGATGATCATGCCTCTTAGTTACTCTATCCATACTCTCCTTTTATCTTGTCCCATTCACTATCATGCTAGTATACTATGAAAAGTGGGAAATCGTTAACTAATCCTTTCACTTTCCAGAAGAATGAACCTCGTAAATTTCCAATAGAATTAGAAACCAACAACTTAACATAAATTGTTTTTCTTTCATGAAAGAACTAGAGGTGCCTGCTTTACCAGCATACATAAGCCCATCTTCATTGACAGCCCGATAAAATGGTCTCTTTTTCTTTGTTTTAGCAGCTACCCAGAGCTCATCCCATGCCCTTTCCCTGTCATGACGTGTAATTTTACCAGTGGTTGCCACCTGAAATCATGTCCAGGTGAACAGAATAACTGCAAAGCTCAAACATTTTAAATGAAATAAAGCACAAATAGATGTATCAACCATTTACTTTTGCAAACAAATGGTAAGAAGGACGTGGAATCCGGGTCAGACCATTGGCACGATCAACTGCTACAAGGCCAAACTTGGGACCATATCCATCAGCCCACTCCCAGTTATCAGATATAGTCCAGAATAGGTAACCAAGGACACGAACACCCTGTCAAAAATTTGTAGGCAGCTTTATGTATGGAGTATGAATGGCTAATATTTAGCTGATATGAGAAGTAAGGTTGGTTCAGGGAGCAAACCATGATCATTGCAGCATAAACAGCAAGTAAATGTTCCAACATGTATGGCCTCCTGATCAAGTCTGTCTCATCAGAAACACCATTTTCTGTTATGATGAAGGGTATCTTCAAATGCCTGTATCTCTCATGGAACTTAAGCAGCATTCGATACAAGCCCTCTGGGTAAACCCCACGTCCAGATTCACTATATTCATCCGTCTCAACCAGCTTCAGCCCAGAACCAGAGAGAACTTCCTGACCATCAGAGGCAAATGATTAAATCCAACTGTTTCCGAAGGCCTGATGAAATTTAGTTCTTTCTTTGCAAGGGGGAAACCTGCCCATAATAATTAATTCCAATGTAATCCAGCTTATCTGAGATACTATCCACATAAGGAAAGAGGGTGAGAGAATTGGCCAATGAAACAGCGGCTACATCAAAGAGACCATATGGCCGCATGAATGAGACATGGTGAGCTACTCCAACAATTGGCTTTGAGGAATTGCTGCGGAAGTAAACAGAGAGAGAATATTTTTACTCTGAGAAAGTCAATAGGACAATAGTTAAATGTCACATTAAGAATTGTATTGAACATTTGATCCTGAATACCAGGACCATTATACTGCATCTTTATCCTAGACAGTGATGTGTCGATGCATACCATCACAGTTTATGAATCACTTTTTATCTTCCCTTGCTCCTTGTTTCTTCCTTTGTTCCTCCTTTTATTCACCAATTTATTATGTTATTTTAAATTATATACCATCATCAGGTCCAAGAAATAATTCAGAAACGAGTACCTCTGTTCATGGATATAGTCATAGGCTTTTGAATGTGCAATGGCCATCCACTGCATGGCCTGATTAAAAACACCCATTGGCAGAGCTGAAGTCGCAACCTCCAACATATCAGGATGTCCACCAGGCCAGGCACCAGCACAGTAAGTAAGCATACAAAAGACATGAGGCTCATTGAAGGTTACCCAGTAATCAACCAAGTCTGAAACGCTGTCAACAACAAGCCTGCAAGAAACAAATACATATTGAAGAGTTCATAAACAGATCAAATAAACAGCCATTGTTGGCAGTGGTACATAAATCATATTGTATATTCCTACAAATGACACAAGCATATATAATCTAAGAATTAAAGCAACAGAGTCTAACCATCTTTTAATCATGGTGAGGAATTTCAGGAACAGGGTGGAAAAGAGAAGGCTACTTCAAAAAAAAAAAAAAAATAATAATAATAATAAATCAGAGTTGTAGCAGAAAGACAGTTGGACATGTAAAAGTAAAATCAACGGCAAATTTTTTCAGCAACTTGAGTGATCAGAGACAGAGTAAAACACCGATAACAGTGTTATCACATTTTAGCAGGGATCCCATTCACTTTTCAGAAAATATATGGAAAAGGATCATAGTTCATTAGCCACCTTTCTCCCATACATTGTCATGTCTTTAGTTTCTTGTATTTTCTCTGTCTTTCTAGGCTCTTATTTCTATTTAGCGTATGCCACAACCTCTCATTTATTCTCCTTCCCTTTTAATCAAATTTATTCATTTCTAAGACACAAAAGAGAGACCGAGGCATTATTTGGCAACAACATCATTGTTTTTTGAGTATTGTGTTGATTTACATTCAAAAATACATCTCTGCAGCAAAAATACATATATATACACAAGTCATCAGCACTTGAAATTATACAGAAAACAAATCAAAGAGAGTGAAAGTTCCAGTTTTGATAAGTGAAAGACAACACCTCAAGAAAACAAGCCATCTCCATCTCAAAGAAATTGGAATGTCTAAACTTAAATTGGTGAAAACCTTTACTGCAATTAAAGAGCAAATGAGCTGCCCAATTGGTGGTAGAACAAAATCCACAACTAAGAACAAAAGTAAAAAAAAAAAAAAAGAATGCTAACAAAATTAGAAAAAATAAAACATAAAAATAAAAGACTAACCTGGTAAAGTGCATGAAATAGTCAACTGTTTTCTCCAACTTCCATCCTCCATATTCTCCGGCCCAAGGTGGCAGCGAGTGATGGAACAAAGTCAGCATAACCTTCATTCCATAAGATTGAACCCTCTGGATGATCCACCTATATCGCTCTAGCGCAGCATAGTTTACCTACACATGGACAGCATAGCACCTAACTCTTGCAGTGTATATGTGGACAGGAATTGAAGTATAAAGTAATGGCTTCAAGATCTCACTGATGCCAACTTTGGACACATTGGCTGCAAAAAGGAACAATAATTCCAGAATGCATGCAGTAGCTCCATGACTATGTAATGCAACAAAATTCCAGCATGATTGCATGACAAGCAAAACCAAATGCATAGCACATTTCTCTTCTTTTGCTTGATCTCACAATGACCAATGAGGCATCTTTTCAATTCAAAGGCAAGTAAAAACTTGATTGACCATCATCCAACTTACACTTTCTTTAAGTCCATTAACTGGCTCCTTTGGCATGATCCTTGTCCAATCTACACCCATTCGGAAGACACGAACACCTGTATCTTTTGCTAGTTTCAATTCTATATCGGGATCAGACCAAAACCGTAGCCTCTCCTCCCTGAAGGCAAAAGAAAAAAATTCAACCAAACTGTCCTGAAGTGAACAGACTGTCAAAATTTTTCATGAATGATAAAATGAAAAGATGAGTTTGGGTTAAACATGAGATACATAGTCTTGAAAACACAAGTTGTCACCAACACATTGTTCTCCTTAAAACACAAACATATTGAAATATGTTTGAGACAATTTTGGGCTTACGGGTGTGGAACATTGTGCCAGGCAGCAACGTTATGGCTGTGTCCATCAGTTGAAGCAGGTCCTTCTTCTACTACTTCTTCTATGAATTTCTCAAACCCCCTAATTAAGGCTTCCATGGCTATTTTCCGGGATTTCTTTCTTTTCAACACACTAATACCTTCCCTAACAGATTGTGAAGCTTGCTGAGACCCACCATCACCAGATGCTGAAGCCATAAGTGCATCTGATGGTTCCTGGGGCTGCTCTAGGTGCACATTATTGCAGGGTTTTTCCTCTGCAAATTGGAGCCAGGCATCATTGAGTCTGTCTTCCACATGTGCTGGTGCAGTGGCCAATCCAAAGAAGAACTCATCTTCATCTCCTGAAAAGAAACTCCATCCATGTTATATAAAGGACCAAAAGATGGTCAGATTTTGAGCAAACTGCAGAGTTGAGATTCTTCATCCGTCACAACAGGTTGTGAGATTACACTGTAGGCAAACAGTGTTACTAAACAGGGATTGAGCATATAAGATCATCATTTTTCTATATATAAAAAAATGGAAAATCAATTATTGCTTAGCAAAATATTTCTGCACAATCTAGAAGTAAGTTCAATTTCATGGCTACCACAATGCCGTAGTTTTTCAGACGATGAAGAACGGGCCTCGGAGAATACCATTGATTTTCCTCAATATTTCAATGTTTGCATCATGCAAACAAAATTGTGCATTATCAATTTTCAACTAAAGCCAAATTTTTGTTATAGGAAATACACACATTTGCAATCAGCTTTATTATTATTATTTTCCATACGAATGACTAAAGTCATCATTATATTCATAAGTTTTTGCATTAAAACTTTGCCTCACCTCTACTGTCCCAAAAGGCGGCTTTGAATTTGTGTATAATGGCATAAAATTACAGCATTAATTCGTGTAATTTGTGAATGAATCACTCAATGTTCAAAGGTCCTCCTGTTTCTATATATCCCAAGGCATGTCAGATCATGGTATTTTCAATTTGTCTGAATTTGGCTAAACTTGGTCGTTATTTTCTCTTATTCTACTTTATATCAACCAAAGCGAACTTCCTTTTTATTGGAAATACAGGTTTTGCAGGCAGAAATAAAATTTTCATAAAATAATTAAAATCTTATACATTTCTTGTCACTATTCACTATTCTCCCATAAATATTCTTTTTATTTATATGCTGTATATATTTCTTTTTCTTTTGAATTCAAAACCCTACCTAACCTCAACTTTCCCGCAAGGAGGCTTTGAACTTGTGTATAATCGCATAAAATTACAGCAGTAATTCGTCAAATCGAAGGTTTCAAAGTTTACTTTTTGAAGAATGACACAGGAATACCAATCGACACCTCAAAAATTGCAGAATTATCAGAGCTTTTCACTTCATCGACTACAAACAAATCGCAACTTCAAACTCGAATCAGCTTCTTTGAAACTAAAAATTACTGAAATTATACATGAAATGAGTGGAAAAGGAACAGTAATTGAAGAAATTGGGTTTTGAAGAAGACCGGGGAGTTACCGTGGTGAGAGGAGGGATTGATGTTAAAGATCGCGAGAGTGTCGGAGGACTCGTCGATGGGAGACTTGAAGCGGCGGAGATTCTTTCTCCGGTAGAGTTGAAAGGAGAAGACGTTGGCAGCTACGGTGACGGTAACTAGTAATCCGGCGAGCTTCGTTGCCGACACGAACAGAGATACAAGCGTCATTTCCCGAAACCAAACGGTCCATCTAGAGAGAGAGAGGGAGAGAGAGGAGGGAAAAGGCGGTCGCGAAAGTCCTTGGTAACGGAACAGAGTTCAGCTCACGCGCAGATGTGTGCGTGTTGGCACGCACTTAGCCCCAATCCAAATTAAACCAAAGGCGCCATCAAAGAGACCAAAAATGTTTTTCAAATTCAATTTTTATTTCTTTTTAGAATAAGGAAACTAAAGATTTAAATAAAGCTTTTAACAAGAGTTTTATATTCAAATTGAACTCATTTTAATTAATAATTTTGACATTAATTTTTTTAATTTATCATTTTTTATACGTAAAAATAGTTCGAATTCGAGATTTATAATAGAAATAAATAATACTAACACCAATATTTATTGGCGTAGGTAGGAAGAGCACCTTTATTCCTTAACCAAGTAGAGAATTCCACTCCCCCTAAGTACGAAAAAAATAATATTGGGAGACCTTCCTCTCAAATGAGATCCGAGGATCAGGTCGGTCTGAATTTGTCAGGATGAAACTCTGGATATCAGACGGTGGCCTAACCATAATTTATAAATAGTTGACTTTTTTAAAAATTTATCGTGAAACTATTTTATGATGTATTAATAAATTTTCAAATATAATGACACTTTCTGATTAATATTACAATTGTGTCTACTACTAAATATCGCTTTTGCGGTCCAAATGCCCTATCGGTAGAAAACTGACCATTAATTACAAAACTCCATTAAAGTATTAAAAGTACTATCATAATCAAGTACAAAATAAAAAAAAATTAAAAATTTTATTCATACACAATTAATTAAAAAAAATTCTATAGCAATATTAGTGTCTGTTTGACATATTTTTTTATTTTACTCAAAGTGTAAAAGTTAAAACTTAGACCAAACAGATTTAAAAAATATATATATATATTAAAAAGTTAAATTTTTTTAATAAAAAATAGAAGAAACTTGCGAGAGAATTTTTTTTTCTAATTTTTTAATAAAAATATATGTGTTCCACGAAATTGTTTACAATTATTTCAACTATCACAATTTTGTCACATGTATAAACATTTAAAAATCCAAACTATTTTAACATTGATGAAAAATATAAATTATTATTTTTTGTATTTTTATGATTTTAAAAAATATTTCAAAATTATATATAAACTTTAAATATTTATGAATTTATTAAATTAAAATATATTTATTTAATTTATAAATATTTTAAAATTATTTATAAAACTATTTAATTTATAAATTATTTTTGAAATTTTAATATCAATTACTCTTTATTGTAATTTCACTAATTTACAATTTATAAAAAGTTTTTAAGTAAAATTTTCAAACAATTTATCACTTAAATTTTTAAATCTTTTTTCTGATATCTTATAAACTAAAAATAAAAGTTTTTAATAGAAAAATAAAAGTTTTTTTAAATCATAAAACAAAATTAGAATTTAATGGAAAAAATTAAAAACTCCCATAGTGATGCAACAAAAAGTAAAAAAAAAAAAGAAGGCTAAGATTCGAATTCAAAATTAATAAGAAAAAATTTATATAAATTAAATTATAATTCATAGGCTATTCTTTTGGGAAACAAAATAAGCTCAGAGATGTTTGAGGTTTTATTATTTGAGAGAAAAGGATCAGCACCGTTAAGCTGTCGCCTTCGGGATCTCTGGTTTGCGTGTAGGAAGTGAATGGTAAGCGGAGAAGTTGTATTTCCCTCGATGGCGCGTGAAAGGAGAGGAGTTTGCTTCTGGAGCGAGAACCGTGCGTTCAAGATAACGTTCAAGTCACGAAAGCTTGAAGATGACACCGCCCCCCGAAAGTTACGTTTCTTGTGAAAAGTACAAAAACATTCGGGACCAAATTTTTTTTAATAAAAAAAATATATAATATATCTTCTTTTAACTATAAAAAATTATAATTTTGTCCTCGAGAAAAAAGATAATTTATTTATTTTTTTCATTAATTTTAAAATAATTTAGCTTTTATTAATTTTTATTGATTATAATTTTACAATTTTCTCTCACCTTCATTTTCTCTCTTCTCCTCCTCACACTCTATTCAACCTCTCTCCTGCACTCTCAGTGCAATCTCTCTCTCTCTCTCTCTCTCTCTCTCTCTCTCTCTCTGTAGCTCGAATACTCAGACAAATATTTAAAAAGCATGTAGCATTTGAAATTATAGAAATAATATACAAATGAAAGATTCTAATTAGAGGATCAGACAAGTAATAAATAATTATTATATTGTTTCATATAGGAATGGAACCCTTCTCTTTATGTAGATCCAAAGTAATGATAGATAGAGAATAGAAGTGCTCAAAACAACACTTCAAAATAGTCAGCATCTTAGATGAATTTGGAAGAGTATAGGAATCCAATTATGGAGAAAAATAGAAGCCAAGGGATTTGGAAACCTCTCATATGAAGAGGCTTGGTTAATGTCTTGTGCACCCACCCATGCTCCCTAGATCCAAGTAAGAAGGCCTCAAGCTTTCAATATTGATATTCACAAAACTAAACCCCATCAATTGAAACTAAAGAATTGCAATATATATATCAAAGACATTTTCTTTTATGACTTTTACAAAATATCCATGTCTATGTTTCTTTAAAAAAAAAAAAAAAAAAAAAAAAGAAATCCTCCCTAAAAGAAGATTAAATACCATTAAAGAAGAGAGCAACCACTAAAGAAGAAGAGCTGTTCAATCCATTTTTACATACTTCAATGTATGAGTTTTGAAGGCCTCTATTGCAAACGACCATAAGTCTAAGACAGATCAAAGCATGGGGCTATTTTTGAAAATCATAGCAATTCTCTCCATCCAATGGACCAAAATGGACATTTTGGCACTATTTCATAATAACTGTTGCTTCCCTTCTACACCCAAATCCTCTAAACTAACAACCATGGCAAAGAATGTGGACAAAAACTAAAAATTAAAGCACATCAAGAAGTACCTATGTGAGGATTCATCACCTCCTGCTGTCTCTATCATAACTTGGAAATTGCGAGAATTGAAGGAGGCAAAGGATTTCGAACTCCTAAATGCTTAAGAAGCTGTCACACGCAATAAACATTATTTAGCATATTCTCTGCAATAAGCATCTTTTACTCACCATGGTAAGGAGTCATATATAAGCTTATGTACAAATATTAGTCTTTGTTAAATAGAGTATGTCCAGAACGTTGTATCTTGTTGACTTTCGATATTAAGTTCCTTTTAGTGACTACCCAAGACAGCATATACAATAAACATTACATGGGTGCCTTTATAGCTTAATTCGGTAAATAAAGCAAGAAATTAAAAGCTGGCACATGGTGAAGGTAGGAAGAAAATTGTGTGCTCATAAAAGATGCCGGCTGCAAAGAAGTCCGGTGCAGCAGTCCACTGTGAGGGGGAAAAAACGAAACTCTAAAAGGATTTAGGTGAAATCCTTTCATTAAGGACTGAAATACCCAACTCATGGCAAACCTAATGCAGAATGCAGTAAGGCACGTACCTTCCAAAAGCAAGATTACAGTTTATGAGCAATTCATCACGTTCCCCACATTTTTAAGGAATGATTTGTCACACACGTAAAACTTCTAAAATGAAGTCTTTTGACTGTAGTTAGCTTATGACTGTACTCTCTGCATGTTCAGTATGCATAAACATCTCAAGACATGCAAAAATTAGTGCAAATGCATTTCTTTCTCTTTCTTATATTACTATTGTATGTATACATAATAATCCAAGTTGAAAGAAATCTAATAACAATAAAATGGGGAGAGAAAGAGAGAGAGTACAAATAAATATTTGCACTGTAGGTTATTTTTCAATTTAGAACCCCCTATGTTTAAATCTTTGCTTATCTGTTTTTTCCCTGTTATCAAAATGCCTAAAATATCTAAAAGAGGGAACCTTCTTAGACTAAATGTTCTAGCTAAAAATGTCTAGCAAACTTTGAACGTTTCACCCTTTCTCTCTCTATTCGTCTGTCTTTCGAAACCCTAATAAAAAGGTTTTTACATAAAAACATAGCATTTAATAAGTGAAAATTTATCATTATACTAAAAAATTTTGACATTGAATTCCAATTTTCTTCCAATATTACAACAGCACAAAAAAAAGATATAGTTACGTTTGTATTCTGTAAATCATAGGCCTCTTCTAGCAATTGAGTCAACGAAGCTTGCACATTAATGCTGCTCGAATTAGGTCACGCTAAATTTGAGAAAGTTCACAACAAAATAATATCCAGAAATGTAAACAGCTGAACTGAGCATCAACTGTAGAGAGAACTCACCAAATCCATTGCCTTGTAATCCAAAAATTCGAATGGTAGCTTCTAAAATAAATTTCTGACAGATGGGATAACAAGTATAAGCTTTAAACATGAATAAAAAAAAGAAGAAGAAGAAGAAGTACTCACAACGGATATATACTTAAAACCCTAATTAGAAGAAAGATCGGTGTCCTGATGGGAAGGAAAGATTGGGGTCTATTTTTTTTTGGTACATATGAGTGGCGATGCCGTGATGTTTAGTAGATGGACCTGAGGAACCTTTAAGTCTGGGCCTGTAGTTTCCACAAAACCCAAACGGATGATCGATTACTCTTTGGACTCAAATCTCTGAGTTCTCGGCCGCGTCTGGCAGGCCCACCCCACCTATGGAGAGTTCTTTTTTTTTTTTTTTTCAAGAATTTGAACATGATATCACCCTATTGAAAAATAACATTTATACTATTAGATTGTTCCTTTAAGAACACCTATGGAGAATTCATGATCCTCTGCAGTGGGGAATCATCTCTTTCTCTCTCTTTTGTTTTTACCATCAGTATCCGGATTTTGCTTGACAAATCAGTTTCGAACACTTTAGGATCCATTTTAGGGATTGAATTTCCTAAATCATTTTTCTTCATTCTCAAGATTCAAACCTAAAATTTTTGATTAAAAAAATAAAATAACCAATTATTCAACTCAAAAGAGTTTAGTCTTACTTTCTCTCGCTCTAACATCCATTGTAATAAGAAGCTTTTGGACACTAAAAAGTGGGTATACATGAAATTTTTGTTTTTCTCCAAAAGTGAACAACTCGTTACTAATTTTTGAGTAATATTATATAAATTAAATTTTAAGTATCAATCCGATCCATGTAAACATATTTTGATCGATTTAAATAAATATTTAATTAAAAATTAATGAAATCATACTTATATAAAATTTTACCTAAAATCTGATAATTTTGGTTCAAAATTCGTTTATTTTACATTATATTGTTCTAATTTCTCTACATATGTTATAAATAAAATAAAAAAGTACCAGACAAACGTAGTTGCGAGCGTTCGAATCTTTTTGGAACTACATGACCTATCATCCTAATTGAGTAATAAGATTTGTATTAGACACAAGTCAAGTTGCGGTCTCTGTAGGATGCGATGCAAGGAAAAATGCAGTGCCAGCCCAATTACAATGACAAGTCATGACCTCTGTGGTTGCGAGTTTTTGGGTTTTTATGGGTCTTTTTATTTTTCTTATATTTAATTTGAACATTTATAAAGAGTCGTTCTAGGACCCTTCTCTGTTTTTTTTTCCTTAACCGTCAGTATCCGGGTACTAATCCAATTTGAGAATTATAGATCTGTCTAGTTTTTTATTCTCAAAATTTGAACTCAATATTTTAATTTAAAATTTTAATATTTTATCACTAAATTCGTAGGAACCCTTTGCTTTCATTGCTATTTGTTTTGCAATTTCTGATAAAGTCCCAAGAATTAGCAAATTATAAAAAATCTAAATGCGTAAACTTTTGGGTCTTTATTGCCCCTAAAAATTTGTGGGTCTGCAAAACTTTATTATTTAAAAAAAATGATAAAAAGCTTTGACATGAAGAGGGTTTGAACAAATGGTACTTCACCACTTGTTCAGTTGTGAGAGCTTTTTTAGCACTCAGATGCTTTCCTCAGCATGGAAGTCTGCAGAATTTAAATTAAAATATGTCATATGCGCTATATAGACTGTTCTACAACACCCATTGTACCACATTACCAGAAACCTGTAGGAGGACCACATGGCCATTTTTCAAATTATTCTTCCTCTGCAAGAATCTTTGCAGGGTTTTTGTTTCTATTCTTGATTATCCCCTGCCCCACCCCCTAATTGGGTCCCATCTGAAAATACCAAAAACCAGTCCTCTTTTTGCATGTGTATTTTCTGCATTTCTATTCCATTCCATCCCAATCTTTCAACCAAGCCAATTCATGTCATGCATTATTGATTTCTTGATTTGGCTAATGTGGGTCTATCACCAAACTACACCAAGAAAGTCATTTTCAAAGTTTGGCATTTAAAAAAAAAAAAAAAAAAAAAAAAAGCCTACACCATTGCTCTTTTGACCTTAGTTTACCTTAATTTATCTGTATGTAATAATTTTGAACCAAAATAAACATTCTTTAATAGAAAATATATAAATTTACTAAGAAAAATCAAATTTTTGTATAATCGTTAGATTTATAATTTTATATTAAAGATTTTTCTCTAATTTTAGTTGAATCTAATCTCAATTTTTTCAAGTGAACAGCTCCCCGCCCCTTGGTATTAAACTAAACCACTAAGGATATGTCTCCTAGTATTTCAATGATTCGTCTTAAGCTAAACATAGTCACGGTCCACCTTCCCTTCTAGTTAGGCAACCAAAAGAAAAGTACATTTTGCTGAATAAGAGAAAGGTTTTCTTGGCTTTGAGAACCAAGGTCACAGAGCAAATGTACAGGTGGGAGTCTGGTTGCAGAGCACCAAGTGCTATGCTAGTGGCACAAATTGGTGCAATTCGTATTGAGAAAAATGTAGCATAAAAACTTAGTCACCCTCCCCCTCCCCTTCCCAAAAAGAATGCATCGTTTTAGGCCCCGCAGAACAACTCTTGCAATAATCAGGGACCGAGTCGTATAGCAAATCTAAGCCAATTTATCTAGCCAAATAGCATATCTCTCTTTTTTATTAAAAGAAAAAAAATTACCCCATTAATAGTAATTGAGATCATAGTCGTAAATTTGTTCAATTAATAAAGTTTATATGATGGGTATTAAAGACAGACTTCGAATCCGATGTATGATTCGGACAGACTTATGTGTAAGATAAACAAAGTAAGTTGGTTCAACGATTTGTGAAGTTTTGAATATAGAATTTGACATAGTGAATGCTACAAAACATATGAGACAACAATGAGTCAGTGCAAATAATGGAAAGGGAAGGGATGGTACGTCATGAAAGCACAAGGGATAGGTATTGCAGGGAGAGAGGGACATTATCATTCACAAGAATGGACTCCTAATTATTAGGTGTGTAACCCATAAAAAAGGAAAAAAGAAAATAAAGAGTGGTTCAAAGAAGCCCTCCAAAGAAAAGAAGGGTCTAGCCATAGCTGTTGCTGAGAGGACAATTGTACACTCTTGAGCTGTATATGCCATTCGCACAGTAAACATGAGACAGATCGAACTTGAAAATTCACCATTTGAGCTAAACCATGCATTGGGCAGCCAAGAGGCGAAAGGTAGCTTCCAAGTCAAGAATCTAGGTATAAGACCGATCAATGTGAGAACCATACAAAATATTCTTTTCCTTTTTTCACCGTCCCGAAACTATATTCCGATTAATTTAATTCGAGCATTTACAGAAATATTATTTAGAGATGACTCTCTTAATATAATTTTTTTCATTTTCAAATTTTGAATCAGAAACTTGATTAAGAGAATTAACACCTCATTCTACTAAATCGATTATTCTTTGGTACCATATAAATATTCTACGGAAAAGGAATATTTCTTCCCCTCATGGTTTTTCCCCCTTTAAAAATTGATTCAAACAACATAAATTAAAATCTGAAAATACTTACCATAAATTAATTATTTGTAAGAATAGATGTCTATCAAGTTAATAAGGAGCAAAATTAGTGAAAACAGAGTATAATACGTATAGAGAAGAACATGCACCAGTTACAAGTTTTAGAGAATAAATAATAGTTTACAAGAATTTATCGGTATTTTAAATTCTTTTAGTGGCATTTCTTAAAATATTGTAAAAGAGTTTTTCAATTTTTATTAATTAAATCTTCTTTTACAAAGCAAAAAAATTTTTGAAGAAGGCAATTGCCTCTTTACGCCACAAGTTTCATGGTTAAAAAATATCATTTTTCAAGAAATTATAGGTATATTCATCTTAAATTGTAATTTACGATTGAGATACATATTTTTTCTATGAATTTGGCCCATGTAAGAGGTTACTTCTTGGTGGTCCTAGAAGAATCAAAAGGGTGAGAACTTGACAATTGAAAAGAGTCAATAAGCCTGCAGCAGCCAGCAGGATCTCCCCTGAGAGCACATTTAAGTTAATTAGGAGTTTGTTTCGAGAGGTTGCTTTGGTTGTTGTTTGGAAATGTTTTCAGATGATCAAGTCAAATTTATAGTCATATTAAAGGTTAGCCAAGTTTCTAAAATGGGCAACTTGAAAGAACATAAAAATTTTTTTTCTATGAGACAAGTGAGATTGCAATGTTCTAAGATTAATCGAGAAAATCCAGTTCATCAAAGTCTGTCATTTTGTATTAACGATGTCATAAAAAAACCCAAATCCCATTCTCCACAAATTAGGAACCACAGGGATTAAAATTTGATTAGATCAAACTAGGTGTTCTAAAAAGCAAAACCCATGCTGAGTTTGTCCAAAATTTTGGTAAAAATGAAAGAACAAGAAGAGTTGGATCAAAATAGTAACCCTCCTTCACTAAGCATGACTCTGGATAGTATATAAACAGTTCCAACGACTTATGAGTTTAATAACAAAATATTAAAATCTTTTAATCAAAATCTAAAATTCGAGTATTGAAAATGAAAAATGATGTCGAGGGAGTTGACGTTTAAATTAGACGCCACAACTATTATCACGTAGATCGTAAAAACTCTTGATGTTGGTGAAATAAGAGACTTTTGCTTCATGGGTAGAGTTTCCAATGTTGTTACCTTCTCTAGATATAAGATATGAGTCTAATTTATGTAGTTTAGTGTTCCTCTAGAGATTATCAAAATATTCAAATCGGAAGCAATTAAGTTATAAAATAATACAAGTGTGAGACAATACATGTGTGAGAAGAACGCAACACTATGAAGTTGGGTGGACCGTGACTTGGGAGACTGTGAGTTTCCATACCTCCAAGACCGCATGCCCCTCCCACTGTCCCATTTCCCATGCCCCATATACTCATTTCTTCTTAATTTATATACTAACTTAATTTATTCATCAAAATTACCAAAACTCAATTCAAACTCCTTTTGAACTCAAAATTTATGCACTTTTTTAATCCCTGGTTAGGTAGTCTCCCATTGATGCGCCCTCTTCTCCAATGTCCCTTCTTTTATAAAACCTATATTTAACCAAAAAAATACTTAAAAAAAGGATCTAATTCATCACTTTAGGTCAAAATTAGTCGGCCAAAAAGGTCAAGGATATTGCACCTTTTTTTTTTTTTTTTTTCTCTTTTCATGTGCAGGGCACAAATACTAGCACTCCACAACTAGCCATTTGGCCCAGCACACACACACATGATGACTATATCATATTGAGATAATTTATTTTATTTTAATTAAAGTAAAATTATGTTTAGTATTGATTGTTTCGATCTTGAAATATAGTATCGTAGTGGGATAAGAATAATGGATAATTATTTTTATTAGAATAAAATTATGTTTAGTTTGAGAGAAAACCAGGGACAAAAGAGGGCTCAAGGAATTAAAGGAGAATGACTAAAAATAAAAAGAGAATATGTTAAATTGAAAACTAGAATTACTTTACAATTGCCAAAAGAATTCCCAATTAAAAGTTGGATTATTTACCGACCGTTATTCTCTTGTCAAAATTAGGAGAAGGTCACGTCAAGGAAAGAACGGGCAGGCCGGGCAGAGAGAAAGTTGGGTGGGCCGGCTCCAATGCTGACGTGTCATTTTGTTCGTAGGAGTCATTTTTCTGGGCTTTTTTGGACCCCTTCTTTGTCAGGCCCAACCCCTCTCCTTCCCTTTATTAAAGCCCCCATTCACTCTCTTCTCACATCTCTCTCTCTCACTCTCTCTCTCCCCAAAAAAAGCTTCCACACGGAAGGCAAAG
Source organism: Dillenia suffruticosa (assembly GCA_033439265.1). NCBI lineage: Eukaryota > Viridiplantae > Streptophyta > Magnoliopsida > Dilleniales > Dilleniaceae > Dillenia > Dillenia suffruticosa. Next base: position 19,685,825 of record JAVTVX010000011.1, read on the forward strand.
GCGAATTCGCTACATGGTATGAATGTGCTCTTGAATTCAGGAATCTCTCTCTCTCTCTCTCTCTCTCTCTCTCATATTTTTACAACATAGGCCACTATGAATTGAACATCAGCACATGATTCTTCATACCATATGAATTGAACATTAGCACTTGATATAATTTGCAGTGGTTTTCTTTCTATTGGCCCAAATTTGATGACAGAGATAATTCTTTCTACTATATATGAAGCTATTATTATTTAATTTACAAAATCTTCAATATATATATCTATATTATATTTAAGATAACTTATGTATGATATTTGTGATCGTAGATCAACTTCAAGTCCTTATCATGGATGGTTGCAAGGCCAAATCCATAATCACCATGGCTAAACCTCGAATGGTTTCACAACAAGTCATCATCAATGGAGTCATCGATGAAGGCTTTCAAGTTGGTATCAAAAGCTCCTTAGATTTGGTGACTTGTTCATGTTAATTCGGTGCTATCCTACCTGAGCTTTTTCTCTCTCTCTCTCTCTCATCTTTTCTATGTTTTGTGTGTGTTTGTTTTTCTTCTTGACCTTGTAAGACCTTTTCTTGACCTTGTAAGACCCCGTCTCATGTCTGTTGTTTTCTTTTTTCATTAAATCACAAATTCTATATCTGATACTTATGATATAGAAATTTGTTGATTTTTGTCTCCATCATCGTCCAACTCATCTTCTCCTTCCTTGTCTATCCCTCCTGAGCTATTTGAATTTTACACTAAAATTCTCTCCCAAGAAACTTAGGTCTCCTTGTTGGACATTTCAAATGTTTCGTTCTTGCTATCAAAACCCTGAATCAATTTTGTATTCAGCTTTACTTTGTACATGAGTCGTCCTTTTTTTTATTTAATGAATGGGTTGGGTTGATGCAAGCCATACCCGAACCATCAATCAAAATTATCCCTTGTTCTCTTTTTAGTACATCTGTGTGTGTGTGTGTGTGTGGGAATTAAGTCAAATTGTACGGGTATGTGCAGAAATATGCTGTTGCAGGCATCAGTTTCGTTGTTTTATATGTTGTTTTGGCAGAGAAGTGAGTGAAGAATAAATATTCCGCGAAAAGTCATACTCGTGACTGCTTTTTATGTGCAATATATATAACAGTAACTCATCTCTCTCACTGTATTATTGACTCTCTCTCTCTCTCTCCCTCCCGCCCTTTCTCCCTCTCTCTCTCTCTCTCTCTCTCTCTCTTTCTCTCCTTAAAAGGGTTTTGTTTCGTTACTTTTTCCTCACAAGAAAGTAAAGGGGGAATAAAGAAAAATAGTAGAAAGTTTGAAATACGATAATGCGAAAAAAAGAAAATGATGAGAAGTGAAGTTGTTCGTTGATATGATGAGCTCAAAAGTTGTTCTCGTGGGCAGAGAAGTGAAATTGTTGTTTGGAAAAAAATTAAAAAATAAAAAGCTGTTTTTACCCATTTGTGCATGCAGCTTTCTTACCAAAATCCATAAATGTGGTGATGACCTCAATGACTTACCCATACCACAGAATTTTTTCTTTCTTTCTTTTTTAATTTTTATTTTCAGATAAATTATCAAGTATTTGTTTTTTAATGCACCTTCATTGATCTCACTCGCAGTAAATAGTGAAAAATCTCTCATCCCCATCTCCCAACCAGCCGACAAATAGAGAGAGAGAGAGAGAGAGAGAGAGTATATACACGTATACATATACACATACGTAAATGTACATATGTGATATAGGGAGAAATTTAATTAAAGAAAAATATTGGAATAATTATATAAATACCCATTTATTAAATTTTTTTTTAAGTGTTATCACTTTCAATTTTAGTTAAGCACGATAACTCGTGAGTCTAATAACAGAATGTTAAATTATTTTAATTAAAATCTTGAATTTAAATTTTGAAAATAAAAAAAATTATTGAGAAAGAGTTCTTAAATTAAGGCACTCGAATCGAATTAATCGGATTTTTTTATGTAATAGTGGTTAAGAAAAAAAGTAAAGAAAAAAAGAAAGAAAGCGGGACAAAAGGGATTCAAATGAACGAGCTGAATTTGGCACGGTACTCTTTAAAACTTAACTCTGTTTAGCCACATTTAATTCCTGGATTGGCTACTTCTACTCCTATCGCTTCCAAATTTCCCAACCCAACTTGAGTTATAATGCATTTTATTTCGAATTTTAGTATTTTTTCCCCTTTCCCAACCATTTATATATGTATATTGAAAACCTTTCTGGTCATGTATTGGTGGAAACGGCATGATAAAAAATGTTATTTTTTTATTTTTGGTATAATGAGATTCAATTAAACGGGTTCAAATCGGGAAAGGAAAGATGGAAGTGGAGAGACTACCTTTTGAGCTATCCCTGAGGGACATAAAAAATGTTATTCTTCATTGTTACTTCTCTCCTTTTTTTTTTTAAAATTTTACCTTTTTGAATTTGAGATAAGATTGACTGGTTATATTTTATCTTTTTCACATTTTATTTTATAATGTATCATATCAGAGGGCATGAAGGATAACACTATACGTTCTATATTGCTCTTTTTTTTTTTTTTTCTAATTAATCTAGTCCGAATATTATAAGTATATTAAGAAACTAACTCTCACACATCACAATTTTTTATTTTTATGACTCGAATTCAAAACCTATAATTAAGAAAGTGTATTGTCCTATCGTTACACCCATGAGAGTTTGATCTATATTGTACTCTCTCTCTCTCTCTCCATCAAAATTTGTGGGTAGAAAAGATAAATAAAGCTTGTACAAGTTGAACGCTATTTGAGAGAGGGAAAGAAAATGTGGGTTTATATTATATTAGTGTAATCTTTATAGTGTCCACTGAACTAGATAAATGGCATGGGATCCAAAACTTGAACATGAATTCCATCTTTAGGATTTGCTATTAGGTTGTGATATTTTGGCAATAATTTCAAAAAAGAGAGTTAGGGCATGTGCTTCTGTCTCACCGCACTTGGTGAAGAACTAAAGTTCGGAAGGTGTCTTATAGGTCGTTCAGTAGATCTTGTTTAGTCATAGTGGACAAGCAAAAAGAAAATTAAAAATTCATGGAAAATGGAAATTGGATTCTGCTAATGTCCATAAACTTTTGCATTAGTCTGGCCATATGGGTGGCAAAGAAATTAGAAAAAGGGTGTGAGAGTTTCTAGCACGCAATGATGTTGTCCACAAGTGGGTCTTTAAAAGCTAAGTACCTTTAGCTACTCTCTGACTTGCCAATGTCATCTCACTCTCTCCCCTTCTCTCTCTATCACCGCTATTTAAAATTATACCCTAACTAATCTAATTTCAGTATTTCTAACAAACCTATTTACAATTCTATCTCAACTATCGATATTCAAAATTATACTCTAATTAATCTAATTTTAATATTTTTAAAAAATATATTTAGAATTTCATCATAAATTTTTTTATTTTCAAGTTAAATTTGAACTTCGTTTCCGCAGGCAAAATTAATTAAAAGAAAGAAAAAACTAAAAAAATTATCATTTTAAAATTATTTGCTTCTCAAAACACCTGTATCAAACGCCATCGCAGGAACTCTGTAAAGAAACTGCAGTCCCTCTCTCTCTTTCTCTCTGTGGGGGTGGGGGGGGGGGGGGTGGGGGCGGGGAAATTAAGAGAATTGAAAAAGATGAGCTTGAAATGTAGGGAAACTAGAATGATTTGGGTCATATCCTATTTGAGATTTTTAGCATTAGGTGTCACAAACATTTGGGGTCCATCTTTTCAAAGTCATTTTCCGTCTTGGGTAACATGCTAACCTGGCCCTTCCTTTTCATTAGGCTCTTCTTTTTAACAAAAAATCATTCCCTTTCTTGACTTTGGCAAAGGAAAGGAATGGGATTCTCTCGTCAATGCCCTCTCAATAATGCCTTGATGACAATTTTCACTCCTTTATTTAGAACTCTGATGGGAAAGTGAAGGTGACATGAGGTAAGAAAAAAGAGAGGAAGAGGACCCTCTTCTCAATGTCCTGACTTCTGGACCCAGTTTTATTAGGTATGAAACTGGACTGGATTGAGGAGAAAAAAACAACTTAAATCTGTTGGTTCAATAGGTTGGTTCAGGGATGCTAAGAGCCAAATGGTTTTCAACTTTCATGACTATCAATGGGCTCTGGGCCTGCAATATGGCTATCTATTCCAACAACTTGTTAGGCCCTTGTATTCCTGTGTTAGCCCAATCTAGGACATAAGGCACAAGGAGACTGTACATAATGACCTTTCTCTCTGAAGTCATTCATACCAAGCCCGAATCTAGAATAACCTATGTTGAGCATGGCCTAGCGCTTCATTAAAAATACACAAACATGTATATGTTATTGTCTATTTTTATTACAGATGGCCCACTAGACCATATAATAAAATTTAAAATTAGAATGTGATAGAAAGCAAAGGATACAAGGATTAGAATTGCATTATAAAGCCAATCAGTTGTTATCCAAATAGTATCATTCCCTTTTTTCTTAGAGATTTCAAGTTCGAATCTTTCTTATATATCTCAAAAAAAAAAAAAAAAAAGAATTGCATTAGAATCTAATATTAGAATTAAGTGTATTTTTCACTCTTATTAGCAAAACAAAAAAAAAAAAAGGATATCTCTAATTTATTTGTTGAATGTGAGATCGTGACTGGTTTTCTTTGACTTTAATTTTTGGCCATAGCCCAAGTTTCTTGGTACAAAAGACACCCGCACGAGACCTAACAATCAACTAGATGTCGCTACCTCCACCGTCCAATTGTCGTTGTCACAATCGAACGGAGCCAATTTGCTAAAGGCCGTGGAGGGGCGTCGTTGAATCTGGACCGTCGGATCAAATATTATCTTAAAAAAATAAAGTTGATATAGATGGTCGGGAAAGCATCCCACCATCAACAACAACCCAAATGATTCAAGCGTAAATTTAGGTTCCAGTTTCCATCTAACACTACATGTTATAATTATACATTGTCTACTATGTACACACACACATGGGGCAAAGAGAGGAGGGGAGCGGATAGCTAACCCTTAAAATTTTAATAAACAATATATATCTTTTTAAAAACTATAATTCAAATTTATTTATTTTCTTAAGAGTTATAATTTCAGCATTAACACACAGTAGCTATATATATATTTCAACAACATGAAAATTTATTAACAAATAAATATATATTTTATTTTATTTTCTGATAAAAAATTTTAGCTTCGTCGGTCAGAATGAAGGTATAGTATAATATATACAAATAGAATTCGTTATTAAATTATAATTTAATTGACATTATTTTTTTTAAAGAGTTGAGTTTGAATTTCTTTTATGTAAATATATATTTATATAAATAGAATTCGAGGATAATGATTGAAGATTTGTATTTTTGAATGATTGGTGGATTTAAGGAGGGTGTCCTACAGTTTGACTCAAGAAAGATGAGAATATTGTGTCATAACCCAAGTAGGGTAAAGAGAGAATATGAGAGAAAGATAGAGATCAGGGAGAAAAGAAAGAGAAAGAGAGATGGAGAGGGAGAGGGCTAGAGAGAGAATGAGAGAGAATATAAGAGAGAATCAGAGAATTCAATACAACTCAATACATGTCATTACATGTTTTAGAGACTACTATTTATACTAATTGTACTAATTACTTCATATAACTACTAATTAATCTAACAATCACAATTAATTACTAATTATTTTTATTAACTACGATTAACTATTAATCCTATGATCAGTAGTTGTTACATATTGATGGGTCAAATTCAAAAGCTTTCACGACACAGAGGAGGGGCTCATACAGAACAATATTTATGGACTCGCCGATGATTGCTTTTATTTCTTTAGATATAGTTTCCAACTTGCCCCTATTTTAAAATTTGTATTTCTTTTTAAAATTTATGACTACAATAATTATTTTATATTACTTTTTAATTTTCAATTTTTTTTAAAAAAAAAAAAATTCAACAAAAAAGCATATTTTTGTGTAATTATTTTATATTTAAAAATATGATGCATAAGGGAATAGAAAAGGGAGTGGTTCCCACACCCTCGTGTCATAATACCTAATTCAAAAATTCTTTACTATTTTTCTTTCTTTTTTTTTTTGTTGGACCAATTGTCTTGCAGCATCGGTGATACGGTCCATCAACTGATTTGAAAGAGAATGTCGGTGACCTGTGATTGTGAGGAATATCCACATGATGTTGACTTGAGCTAGCTAATGCACCCCACACCCTCCTCCCGCCTCCCTCCTCCCTCGTCCCTCCTCCCCCCTCTCCCCTCTCCCCCCTCCCCTAAAAAAGTACCTATGTTGAAATAATTGCTTCCCTAGAGTAATACAACTTCTTCATATGCATGACACGTAGCCACTCTAGAAAAGCTATTTATGAAAGAGAGGGGAAAAAAATTTAAAACTCATCATTTATGATTTACTGAGGGGACATTTATACAAGAGAGATGTCGTACTTATAGAATAAGTCGTAAATGATTGAGACAAATGGTTAGAATTGTGTCTGAATAATTAGTTTCGAGTGATGATTTTCAATCATGCAGTCAGTTCTTCGATTGAATGATTTATATAATTAATATAATTAATGATGAATTTTTTTAAAAGCTTTTCCAAACAAAACAAAATTAATATTCAAAACCCACTAAATTGCTTGATTTATACTTGTGTCGTGCCAAATTAATTTATTTATAATTATTTTTTTATTACATAAAAATTATTAAAATTATAAAAATATACGTGTTTAGAAAATTTTAAATATTAAATCTCAAAAAAATATATTTAAATAAAAATTTTTTAGATATAATTATTGTCGATTGGAGTAGCAGAAGGCTGATTAAGATTTGAACCTCCCATCAAGTGATAAAGATTGAGAGGGAAATTTACTTGAACCAAAATTTGTAGTCAACCAAAACTTTATTGTGTGCATTGAATCTTGATAATTGAGCAATAGGGTGGAACAAAGTCAGGTACAAGATCTGTGCCTTACATTTGATAGCATGCTTCCTCTCATGCTTTGAATTTGGAAGAGGGGATTTGAATTTGGAGAAAAATTTTGGTAGGGGAAAGCTTTTGGACCGCATAAAGCAGCTTAAAAAGTTGCGTGCAAACAAATCTGAAAGCATTAGGAAGGGAGGGGGGGGGGAAGAAGGATTCTTGATAGCGAGAGAGAGAGAGAGAGAGAGAGATTGAAGTTTGATTTTTCTAATCGAACTTCTTCCATCCCATCAAGCCGGCTTCACTGAGGCTAATATCAAACAGATTGGTCAAAGATGGAAAGACAGTGCAGCGGTTATATGACTAATCATACATTGGCTTTGGCTTAAAAGGTCAAAGCAGCAGTTACATGACGAGTCACTATCTTTGAATTTTTGACAATCTCGAAGCTGATATTTTGCAACTTGGCATTGGGGTCGTAGTTGCTGATCTGGGTTCTGGGTAGAACTGTATTCAAGTTGAGTTTTATTTTTATACTGTTATATTTATATTTTTTATTTATTTATTTATTTTCTTAGTTTTATCCTAAAAATGTATTTTCCCCCGGGGGGTGGGGGGATTTCATAGTTGACAGATCATGTATGGAAGTGGTGGGACTATATGAAAGTATTGGTTGCACCTCTGAGAAAAGCATAGCAATGCAAAGCTGATGACCCTGTTGTGTGTGGCAGACAAAACACATCAATCTCTCTCTCTCTCTCATTCACACACACAAGGGAAGGCATATCGCTATCACTGCCGGGTGGGGTTGACAATTTTTTTTGGGGGGGGGGGGTTGTCACATTGTCCCATGGTTGTTGAATAACTTAATTTTCAAAATATAATATATAAAAATTTGATTATAGTAATTAATTTTAAAAATAGAAAATAAAATTATTAATAAAATATTAAAGTAACTTTAACAAATGTGGGATTATTTCGTTTTTGTACGAGGTTAATCCTCTGTGTAATCTGTTTGATGAGAGTGTTAAGTTATGAATTGGGTAAAGTCATACATGCACATGCACCCCAAGAGGAGGGGTAGATGTGGATTATGTTTGTTGTTTGATTGGACTATGTGGTCTATACTGATCTGCAAAGTTGCAGCTAAGTCTGGGCTGGTCTGATCTGATCTTGGTTGCTGTACTCTCCTCTCCTCTCATGGTCATTGGGTTAAACCAATGGACTTCTTTTGAATTATTTTACTGCGAGTTTCTGTTCAGCCATTCCCTCCCTGTCAGAAATCGGAACTTGGGTCACTTCCATCCACCCCCACCCTGTACTCTCTCTCTCTCTCTCTCTCTCTCTCTCTCTCTCTCTAAAATTTCTCCAATAAATTAAGGATTTTATAAATGGAATTAACACCCTAAAGTTTAGGCATTTTAATGTATGCAGCAGAGCAAGTGCTTTGCTATTTGAGACAACTAACTAGAAAAACAATGAGAAAGATCCGAAAGCAAAATAAATTGCTAGAATTTTAATATTTTTGTTATTGAATCTGATATGGTCGATAAAAAAATTTTATTTTATTACATCTTCTAAATTTTAAAGATGGAAAAAATATATTTGTTTCCAAAATTTTAATTAAAATATATTTTTAAAAATAATTTGCAACTCATGGCGTTGTGCAAAGTAATTTGGAGGATGAAATTGAAAACACGAAGAGACAGGTTAAATGCATCTGCTAAGAACCAATAAAAGGGAATTAAGTGAGTTGGAAAGGTGGGGGGTTGAGGAGCTTTCCCTCTCCTTTCCTATAAGTCTGCCTTTGGTATTGGAATTAATGACCGACAAATTGCATGAGAATGCAAACCCTAGATATGGTATGGGTCACCCACCAATTTTATGCCCCGGAAGCATAACATAGCTTTTAGTCGAGGAGATGTTTGGTGGTGTATGAATTTTTTGTAAGTGTAGCGATTGCTTAATTATAGGTTTTGAGTTTAATTCATGAGAATGGAGAAATATAAATTGGGAGAGCCAACCCTTTAGTTTAATGACTTCACAGTGGTCAATCAGATCAATCGAGCGAAATCGAGATACGAATACCGACAAGTAATCCGCTTAAGAAAAAAAAATGGGTGTTCGGTGGTGTGCTTCCAATCCAATCTTTCATTTCAGTTTTACTTCCCCACCAAGTCTTTTATTAGCAGACATGTTTCCAAATTTCCAATACCCTTACCCTCGATCTTTGATTAATCTATACTCAGCTTAAATGATTGCCTGAAGTAGGATCCACCTCAGTACACATTTTCCCTCCTACCCAAACACAATCAACAAGCTAGCTAAGTAATATCTTCTTTCTTTTTTGTGGGTCTATTAAGAGGATAATGCCTTGTTACAAGAGGAAATGTATAGTGCCCATTCTCGCTATACCCCTTTACCATTAAAGTAAAAGTAAAAGATCGTTTGTAGCTAAGTAATATCTCATTTTCATTCAAAACAATTTACCAATATTTTGGTTTAATGGTATTAGACCCTAATGTTGAAAAATTGCCCAGTTAAATAGAATCTACCCAACTTCACTTTGATGTATGGCCTAAACTATGGGCGAGGGGGAGAACCCCTTTTACCATTAGACCAAAGGCCACCCAAATAATATGTCGTTTTCATTCAAAATAACTTACCAAAAATATGTTCTAATAATACTAAATCCTAATATGAAATTAATTCAGAAGGCGTTCACTTGTTCAGAAAATGAAAGAGAATCTAGCCAACTGCGCCTTCCCTTCTCATTATTTTCCTACACAATTAATGAAATAAGGAATATCTCGCTTAGAAAACTCGACCTACCCCCACTTTTGATTAATCCGAAAAGACTAGTTCCAAACTTGCTCAAATAATTCCCTCAATGGAGTTCAACACAGTAAAAATTTCCCTCTCCATCACACCCCCAAAACACCCAAATTAATTGCCCAATATCTTGTTCAAAACTTCCCACCAATCCAAAATCGTATATTCTCCATCTTTGCAGGGTCTCTGATTTTAAGGAAAAAGGGGGAGGAAGAGAATTGGTACTGAGTTATTGCTATACAATGCTGTAGATTGAAGGACTAGTGTACAATTTAAAAAAAAAAAAAAAACAATGGAATTGGGCAGCAAGGCGCTGCAGGGGTGGATAAGGACTTGAAATATGTTTGACCTGAGAGAAAGGCAGGGAAAAAAGGGGGCATGGTGTGGATAAATTTAGGTAGAAAAGTAAAATTTCTGTCCTTGAAGTTGATGATACATGCCCACAACTATATGCATGGAACTAAAGGGATTTATACTAGGTTGTCAGTCGAAAAGCCTATTTAGGCATACTAAATTTATAATGTCATATCATCATGTTTTTCAACATATAGTTTTTAATCTTCAGAATCACTATAATATATTATTAACGATGTTTTTAATAAAAAAAAAAAACCCTTTAAAATGAAGGTTAGATAAAAAAAAAACAAAAATGACAAGAGTAGAATAAAAATATTGGGTTAGGTTGATTCCACAGAGCTTTTACTTACAATTGAAGTGGAGACATAGGTGTAGAGGGAAAGGGTGATTATAAAAGTAGATTAAAGAAATCAAATCACTAAAAAAAGTTGTGTGACAAAGGCAAATAGAAAAGTGCCTTTTTGCATTTAAAATTGCTTATAAAGTTGTGAATATTTAATAATTAAACAATTTTGAATATAAAATAATGTTCCAATTTTTAATATTAATAAACCTAATAAAAAAATGTCATGAAACGAAAGTTCTTTTCTGAAAAATTGGGTCAAAAATATGGTCAACGTATTTTGTGTGACAGAGGGTTTGCAACTTGTTTGCATCACCTGAAAGCCTACAGCTCCTCAATCCATGAAAATTTATTAATACCCCATACCTATCCTCCCTCCCCCACATCAACTTGTCTCTCTCTCTCGCTCTCTCTCACATCACATCACCCCCCCCAAAAAAAAAACTTTCTCCTCTCTCTCTCTCTCTCTCCTCCCAACATCTTTTATATAGCCAGATTGTTCAAAGCCATAGCCAAACAATCCTAAGGTAGTGCAAGCTTCATACCAAACAAAAAAATATGGTGGTGGCATCGCCAAGTCCAATCAAGAGTGAAAAGCGCCAATCTTCAATAGACCTACCAATCATAGACTTATCCATGGAGAGGTCAGAGGTGTCAAAGCTGATAGTTAAGGCTTGTGAAGACTATGGTTTCTTCAAACTCATCAACCATGGCATCCCTCATGACATAATTGATACTTTAGAAGAGGAGAGCTTTAAATTTTTTGGGAAATCAGTGGCTGAGAAACAAAAAGCTGGACCACCTAGTTCCTTTGGCTATGGCTGCAAAAACATTGGCTTCAAAGGTGATGTTGGTGAGGTTGAATATCTCCTTTTGCACACCAACCCTCTCTTCATTTCTCAAAACTCTAAATTGATTTCCAATGATCCCTCAAACTTCAGGTAACTACTTTAAACTTCTCTCATCTCTTTTTTTTTTCCCCTTCTTCTTTAACTAAAAAATTATGGGGGAAAAAGAAAGATAATCACACTTATAATACGTGAGACATGCTAAGTTAGAATTTTCAGGCAATTGCTAATGGGAAAAGAGAAATTCTAAATTTTTGATATTTTTATTCATTTTTTGTTTTCTTAGCTAAGTTAATGCACACATATGGCATAGACACAAAGACATACAAAAATGAAAGAAGATGATTCTAAAGAATGCTAAGGCAACAATTACGTAGACTAAGCACAAGGTCCTTTCTCTATGCATGTTGGCTAGTTTCATGATTTGAAACAGGCTTTGCTATTTCTACTTCTCGTAGCATGTGACTTGTTTAGATGAAAAGTGTTAAATTGTAGATATACTGTTAAGGCTTTTGACAACATATATAATGGATTATATATTCTCTCTCTCTCTCTCTCTCTCTCTCTCTCTCTCTTAAATATAATAATTATTTTTTTTATCTTGATCATTATAGAGACCCTACATACAGCTACTCAGCTAAATGGTTCGACAGTAGAAATATAATTTATCCTTTTTGGGGTTGGTTCAAAGCCACGTAAATATATTAATCATGCAATTACTTGAAAGTAGTGATAAGATTATAGGGTGAAATTTTTAAGAGAAAGGAAATGGGGAATCATCATAGTCTTTAGGGAGATTTGATTCATAAGAATGGGGCTGATCTTTGTCAGATACTGACTTGAAGGAGTTGAGGAGCCGATATCCCATCTCATGGTGGGGGACATATGCGTACTTGCCTGATTTTAAGGGTTTCTATCATTTTGAGAAAAAGGGGTTGCTCAATATACCCCCCCCCCCCGGCACTTATATTAAAATTATTATTATATTTAGATTTGATTGATTATGATTCACACTTATCGGATATATGAACAAAGAAATATAATTATTGAAAACGTGTGTAAAGGGTATAAAATATGCACTTTTTCCTACAAGATTATTCACATGATTGGATAGATGGCAATGATGTTGATGGAAATAATCCTGTTGATATTTATTTTCCATGTGAGAAGGAGATATTTACTGAACTATGCATAAACATGGATTGGAGATCTATTAATAACATTTTTCAAGCAGTGAATATTGTATTTATATATATATATATATATATATATATATAATGCATGGTATAGAGAATGAAGAGATTATTGGTGCAATAGTCAAAAATTTTTTCTTAAAAATGTCAATCCAAAAATCAGTAGTATATTATCTGAAAATACATTAAATACGATAATTAGACTAATCTTTAGGGAGTATTGAATTTTGAATATTGTAAAAATAAATAAATAAATAAATGAATAAAACCTTGAGGGCTTCTTTTTTTTTTTTTTTTTTCCCTCTTTGTTCACGTGCCATTATGAAATCCTCAAGAAACGCTCTCAAGTCACATGGGGCATAGTTCTCCTAAAAACTTGGCTTCTCTGCAATGGCATATCCTGTCATTGACACAACCCCACCTCATCACATGAAGTTTCAAGAAAAATGATGTGTTCGATGTTTACAACACATCCATCAAACAAATGTGAAATTACTATTAGTAAAGTAGTAAGATAAGGTATTTTCTACAATTTCTTTTCAAATATACCAAGAGAGGTAGTAGTTTTTGAATTATCATTAAACAGATCATTATGATCATTTTACTATATTTTTCATAGGAAATATGAACATTAGAGATGAATCAACGAAGGTATCCTTGTAGAAATGATGGGAGGTAAAATGAGAATTATTTTTATTTTTATTTTTTTCCTCGTAAGGGAAGAGGAAGGAAGACAAAGTAGTGACAGGGCACAGAAACAAGATCAGTCAGGTCCAATCAAATCAAAGTAGGAAATCTCCCGAAATACAGAAAAGGAATGGTGACATGTTACTACCGAAGGTCAAAACCAGAAACCAAAGCAAAGGGCTGGAGACACTTCTCCCCTTTTGAAATCCGAAAACCCTTCAATCCCCCCACCCCCCCCCCCCCCCCCAAAAAAAAAAAAAGAAAACGTATTAAATTTTTTTTTAATTTTTTTCCCAATTTTATTAATATAACATCAACTTGTATTTTCATTTCATAAATATTACTTATCTTAATTGGGTTTTCATAATTCATGAAATAAATAATTATTTCAATATATTTTCATATTATTTCTCTGCCTATTATTATAAAAAGGTTCAATAGTTAATTATAAAAATTAGATCTGTTATGGGTTTGTTTAGGATTTTTTATTTATAGTGATTTAGTCATTTATTGCATTTTTCTGACCTAAATAAGAATTTAATTTTCTTTTTATTTAGTTGAATATTAAATTGATTAAATATTTATTTATTTTATGGGCGTTATGGGGACAGCAATGCAGTGAAGGGTTACATAGAAGCAGTTAGAGAGGTGGGGTGTGAGATATTGGATCTGATGGCAGAGGGAATGTGGGTCCCAGACACATCGGTGTTCAGTAGGCTAATCAGAGACGTTGATAATGACTCTATCTTGAGGCTCAATCACTATCCTGCTCTTGCCCTCGCCCTCAAGGATAGGGACACGTCACCTTCCACCACTTTGCGTCCGCATCAGCTGTCCCAGAGGATTGGGTTTGGAGAGCATTTTGACCCTCAGATCATAACCATCTTGAGATCCAACGATGTTGCTGGCCTCCAAATCTCTCTCAAAGATGGCTTGTGGGTCCCTGTTATTCCTGACCCCACTTCTCTCTGTGTTAATGTGGGTGATGTTCTACAGGTTTCTCTCTCTCTCTCTCTCTCTCCCTCCCCCCTCCCAGTTGTTCTTAATGAGATTGATGGATGCTGAATAGGAAGAGAATCAGAAACCCAATTGTGTGACTTAATAATTCGGATTTGGACCCACATTTCAGTTTCAGCCCACAAGAACCAAAGAATTTCACCCCAATAATTGCGTGAGCTTTGGTACCGGAAGAAGAAGAAGGAGGGGGGGGGGGATGTTTGGTCAACCTCTCACAACAGTCCCTTTTATTGACAACCCCAAATCAGGCTTCCATTACTTTCCCAGCTTTAATGCCTGTTTTAGAAATTGTGAGTCGAGCATGATAATGAAATAATAGTGCTTCTTGAATGAACCAAAGGAATTAATCAAATAGATCTAATATTACTAAACTGTCTTATATTTTATTTTTCGTATTCTATCTGTTCTCTTTTAATCGTGTAAACTTATGCTTTTTGAAAGACTCAAATCATTTTTGTCGTATTTTAAAAATAATGAGTTGAATATATCGCTGAAAGGATATACCAAATGAGTAAAAATCAAATAGATTGAAATTCACATGGTTGTTTACATCAACAAGTTTTCAATGCATTCTAGTCCCTGTTAGTTATGAGGCCTATGCTTATCTCTTTGCTTCACATCTTGTTAGATTTTTGTTATCCAGTGATAATGATTTGGGTTTCTTTTTTTTTTCTTTTTTTTTTTATTTTTATTTTTTGAAGGCAATGACAAATGGGAGGTTTGTGAGTGTGAGACACAGGGTAATGGCAAAGTCTTGCAAGCCAAGACTATCAATGGCCTATTTTGCGGCTCCACCACTGCATGCTTGTATCACTCCACAGCCGGAGCTCTTCACTCCTCACTTGCCCTCACTATACAGGTCCTTCAGTTGGGCTGAATACAAGAAAGCTACCTACTCTCTGCGCCTTGGTGAGACCCGGCTCGACCTCTTCAGAAAATTGGGCAATTGATATATATGCCAAAGTAGGAAGGAAGAGGAAGCTTGAAAAACAAAAAAATGGGAAGTCACAGTGTAGTCTTTTGTAAACGCCCACACAAAAAAGGGTATTTTGCCTATAGTTCTGACAAAAAGCGTTTTGTTTATGTAGAATATTTGGTCAGCTTTTTGTGCTATAGTTTGGAAAATTAATTGGGCGTGGCCTGTGGCAGTCCAATTCTGCCTGCAATGCAAGGGGAAAAAGTTATCTTGCTGCCTTTACTTTGATCCAAGGCTATCAATTTCATTCTAGCTTTCATTTCATTTTTCTTATTGGCATGATATATTTCAATACTAAATCAATTTGGTGTTCTATTCGGAGTCATATACCTTCAGAAGGATACATAAATTCTAATTCAAATCTGAAAATCAATTAATTTTGAATCATACAACACAAACACACACAATGTCAAGTATCTAAAGAAATTATCAAACGGTTAAGAGAACTTTGGTTTGAGCTAATTCCCATTTTAGCCAAGAAAATTCGAGAAGGCCAGGAATCTTTGGTGAGAAGAAATTTTGCTCGAATAAAATGTAATCCATAGACTTTGCTCATTAGTGATAAGCTAGAAGATGCCTGTGAACAATTGCATTAGAAAATGGAAGGGCATATTTGTACAAGTAATGATTGCGTTATAATGTCAGAGGCTGCTCAAAAACACCAGCCTGTGATGTTTAGGTTGATGGTACATGGAATAGATACAGTACAATTATGAACGAGGCCTCCTCAGAAAATTTGGAGAATTGCCCCACTAGCTAAATCATAACCAATTACTATCTAGCATTTGTTCAATATCAGAATGTCATCTTCATGTGACAACATGAGCAGATAATGCTCTTCTTCTCTTGATCAAATGGTCCTACACGGGTCAATTTAATTTTGAAAAGAAATGAATATTGATTAGACGAGGCCCTTAGATCTTGCGGACCCACGTGAGCACTTGTTCCGACGGGTCTTGTTAAGAGCGCACACACAAGTTTCAAGAAGCTCGTAGTCTTCTTCCCAGAACAAAAGAGATGCCATCTCCGGATTGTTTAAAAGTATCTTGGCAGAGAGGAACCCAGCTATTGTCCATGTTTGATGAAGCCTGGCTTGCTTGCCTATGAACCTCCCATTTCGGGTATCATAGTACTCCGGCCATTGATCGACTGAAAGCCTCTTCTCAGCTAAGTCGATTGCTCTTCTTGCTAGTTCTGGCCGCCTCATCTTGATGCATGCCAATGTGAACTGATAAATCCAACAGTAAATTTCACCAGGTCAATCATGATGATGTGACAAGAAAATAGCATATCCTTGCATAATCACCGCCAACTGTCAAATATCACTTTCTTTTGATGACCTAACCTTTTCAAAGTCATCTAAGCTAGACCATGACAGTGATGATGATAGCGATGACGCGAGTCATGATGGTTATGACGTCAAGGATGATCATAATAGCATAAATAAGGAACAGGAAGTATCCCCCCAAGGCAGTTACAGCATGTAAGAATTAACTAAAGTAGAAAGATTTATACAAAGCTAATATAACCCTAAACGGGATCCAAGCATACCTGCCATAGGAGGGTCGGCCAAGATCCGCCATTGTGATACGACCATGGACTGCAAGGGATATATAAGAGGTCAAAATGAATTTATACAATGTAAATAGAGCTAACATTGAGATGCAAGAACTGCGGGAGGGAAAGGGAAGAGCCTCACGTGTTCTTTGGATCACTGCCAGTTATGATACGCCACTCATCGTATTCCAAGGCAGGGAAGCAAATCTTAAGTGGCATCTGTGCGACAAGATCATCCCATTTCGCTTCAATCAAGTTCAAAATACCTTCGTTCTGTCTCTCAGTACCCAAAGATGATATAATGGTCCAAAGATTTCCAAGTGTAAAAAACCTAAAATCCATATGAGCTGGTTGTAGATTGCCAATGAAATAGCCACCATCATCCGATATCCAATCAACTAGCCAACAAGGAATTTGATCCGGATAGATGTTGAATTTATTAATGGCATCAGTAGAGTATTCCTCTGTCTTGTATCGATATATCTCATTGATTTTCTTCAAATCCACCCAGTAATACTCTCTAATATGAAATGACAGAGCACTGAGTCTGTTATTTACTGCCATCACCAAATTCTTGGTTGAATCATTGACTGTGAGCATCTCACGAGAGCAACGCAGAGCTGAGTAGAATAAGGCCTGTAAAGTTGACAATGTCACCAAAACTGAGAAAACAAGAACTGCATATCTGATGAATTAGAGCTCATAGCAAAGAAATATGAACAGGCTAAGGACAAGGAAATTAGATGGGTAGGAGACATTCACTTTGGCCATTCTGGGAAAAAAGTCACTTTATGTGGTTTCTTGCATAACCCCCGTGATTAGAATTCAACCTCCCAAATTTTAAGCAACTTCAACCATAGGTCTAACAAGGAGGAAAATTTAGGACGGAACAGAAAAAGATAAATGAACTATGTGAATGTGATTACTGAAACCTTAAACCACACCCTACCACATATATTTGGATGAACAGCTACTCAAGACTAGCAAAAATAACTAACAGTCATCATACACCGAATTCAATGCTAGCTATTCAATCAGCATACCCATGAAACGTTCTATCATATGGTGTTGGTCATCTATAAAAGCAAGCCTAACACCAGCCAAGAAGTGAAAGTTCCGAAGGAACAAGAGGAACATGACACCTCAAATTTCAAAACAATAGACAATCATGTTCACTATTGAATTGTATATTTCATTTCTATTCACATTTAAGATCAAAATATTAAGTCTACTAGACTATGTTAGATAGGGAGCTCTACAGTATAATGTATTTTACACAATGCAAACCTCATCCCATGACATATACCTGAATTTCAAGAGGGTGCCCGTGAATGCCCATCCGCCTGTCAATCATGCAAGAACCATCTGTGACCAACAGAGTTGGAAACATATCAAATCCATCAGCTAAACACAGATTTAGAATCAGTCTAATCCCAGTCTGGACATCCACCCTCTGCTGCAATGCATAATCACCAGTGATCTTCCCATAAGCTCTCAACAAGATAATCCACCACAATCCTGTCAGAAAGTCCACATGAAGAATTGGTTTAATGCTTGTTCATTCAGAAAACTTATATCATAGTACATTACTTAGCAATGCAGCTAAATGTATAATTATAAAGAAACAGTGGTATTCTATAAATGTTGGAAAACATGTGTGATTACTTGGGAAACCAAAGAAAGACTTTACCAGAATCAACAGGTGCAACACGCCCAATTGCTGCCTCACCAAAGTCTGGATCTAAAACTTCCTCAAATGCTCCCTCACCTCCATCAAGAGGCACAGTTCTAACTTTAAAACTTGCTGGCATCAATCCTTGTCCAGGGCTATAGCAGTCTACGGTCTTCTCCCAACTCTAACCATATGGGAAAACAGTCAATAAAAAGAAGCACAAAAATGTTCAAGGTTGAAGTGATAAAAACCAATAAAAAAAAAAAGAATACAAGAAAAATCAAAAGAAAACTAATCTCCCCAAGATCCTTTCAAGATAAAAAGCACCTCTAAATCACTAATATAGAAGTGTCATACCTCATAGAACAAAAGGTGGGCAGTTTTTGCAATTGGCCCATGAAATTAAAAGTTACTTTTGGGAAGGAGAGAACTAGCAAGCATCATCAGTGATGCATACTAATAAGAAAAAGATAAAAGCAATAAAGAAGATTTTTCCCATTTACTATCTGCATGAGGCCGTTCTCCAGGAGCAACCAGCACAAGTTTGTAACACATCAATTCAGAGACAAGTGACACATGCAATTGTATTACTCCACAGTATAACAAGTCAAGACACACAAAAATGGATAATCAAGATTCGTGTATATCCTGATCACACCAGTCCCCAAAAATAGTAAATGAATTGCAAATCAATATTTTGAGACAATTCAGACAGATATTAACAACATATGAAATGAAAGCCTTCATAATCAAAGGCACATTTTATCTCATAGTAACGTACTGCAGGCTCACTATGTCAGTTAGTAACAACTAGGACAACAAAAGGTACAGTGAAAAGAAAATAACAATTTAAAGCAGTTCTTATATTAATCTCTTAATCAGCCCGGTCAATGGCAAACCAATGCAATGAATAACAAGTATAACTTACAAGTTAAGGTTCAGATCACATCATAGTAATATGTATGAAATACGTAGTTGAACCATGTAGTGAAACTCATAAATGTGAAAAGAAGTTCAGAATAGGCACCTGTAACTGCAATGTGTGAAGAAGGAAATTCTTCACGATCTCCGCTTCCCCATTGAGCAAGAAGGCAAGCGCCGATGGGAAAAAATCACGAATAAAGACTTGATCATAATTCAGAAGTTGCTTGTCAGCAGGATCATTAGCTGCAACAGTCCCCACCGGATTTCCACAATAGTTCACAACCGAATTTCCAAGCAAACCCCATGCTTCCTTTTCAATCTCAGACACTTCCTTCTTCTTTCTTGAATTCTCTACCTCTTTCAAATCCTTAAACTCTTCAATATTCAGATTCAAACCATTCTCCGAGGAAACACCGTCGATCCCCAAATCCTCAGCCCTCTCAATCCTCTCAATCACCAAAGGCTTCACATTGATCCCTCCTTGAACATATATCCTCTCGAAATTCTTATCATTAACATTCGAATCAACAGTAGAAGCCGAATGACTCCTAAAATCTGAAGCAACATTCACAATAACGGAACCACTCCTAATTCCACCCACAGTACAACAGCTCCAAAAAGCCCTACAGTGACCTAATTTGGAACTAGAACTACTGAAACTGCTCTTTCTCAAATCAATCGGACAACTACAGCCGAAAATTCGACGACTTTGAACAGAATCAGAGTGTAATTTCGACAAATTATGTAGAAACCTAGTGAATTTCCTAGGTGGGTATCCGAAAAACGAGGAATTTGTACAACTAATCAGGATTCGACAACAGGGTTTCATTGCTGAAATTCCAACTGACCCAGTTGAATTCATCCTTCAAATTTTCAATATACGAGGTAAAGTGTCAACCCTGACTAGGGTTTTCTATGATTTAACTATATACAGAGAAAATGTCCTCCGTTAATCTCTTAATAAAACTATGATGAACAGAGCACAAATGGGATATATAAGAACCTATGAAAACTCGAAATTAATATTGAAAAGGAGAAATTTAAGGAAATATGTACTTACAATTCGAGAGACGTTTTCGAGTTGAGAACAAATCGCGTGTTGGGCGATGCACAGCTGAGGTCTTTTATAGAGGCAAAAGGGGAAAGTTCCTCGAAGGAAGGGTAGTTTTGGAATTTTGTAATTTTAAATGTCCCTGTGGCGTCTGTGCCCCGGCACGTGGTTGTTGAATCGGGATAATGTAAATGTCAAAATACGGAAACGCCCTTGTTACGGCCAGGTGTTATTTTATTTTGCTTGTTGTGTTGAAACATATTACTTGCCCATCGAGAGTTATCCAATTAAATTGCATTCCAAGTCTATGAATCAAAAATAGAAAGTTAAAATTTTGTATTTTTTTAGAAAACACTTGTTCTTTTTCTTCTTTTTCGATGAAACAGTGTTATAATAATTAGCATTATTATCTATTTTCAATTTTATTATGAGACTTTTTACGTATCGTCGAATATTTAATTTTTAATCATAATTATAAATTTAATATTTCAAAAGGTATAATCTATCTCTAGCAGTAGCTGATGCCTATCTTAGAAAGTGATGCTATTAAATAAAGTAATGCAAAAATCAAGTTCGAAGCACTAATTTATTTAAAGTGTTTTTCTTAAACAAAAAATATCATTATTTATATAATCGTAAGATATCAAATAAATTATTTGCTGAGTTTTGATTTAAGGGCAAAAGATGTCTAATTTTACTCACATTTATCATATAAAACATACAAACTTTTACTTATCGGTAAATAGTTATTTGTTAAAAAGTTATTTTTATTTACAAATACTAACTCTAAATATAAACAAAACGGTAAAAACCTTTCTATTTATAGTTTATTTACCAAATATACCTCAAACTTTAGAATTTGTCTTTTAATTTATTAAAATAACAAAAATTTTAAAATAAAACTTCTATTTTACATGATAAAAATCATTTTTTTTTCGTTGTTTAAATTTTTTTATATAAATTATTGATATTTGATAATCACGTTTGATTTAATTTGAATTAGATTCGATTAGATTATTAAGAAATAAAAATTTTTTAATATCTATTTTTATTATATATAAAATTTGAATTTAAGATATCAGTTAAAGTATATCAATTTTCAATTTTTGATTCAAGTAGCATTGTTTCATCCCTTAAATTTTAATTTCAAATAATTTTGTTTTGTCAATAATCCGAAGCTGGGAGGGCAATTTAGGTAGATAAGGAAAAGAAAAGGACACGGGAGTGGGCCCATTTGATAAAGAAAGGAGGGCAAAACGGGAAAAGAAACTTCCGGTTTCGAGTGGGTCAAAAAATGTCGGATCGTCAATCTCGGATTTATAAATTATTAAAATGTGCGAAAATCCAGAAAGCGAAGGTGTGGGCCCAGAAAAGCATCGTGCCGCTGTTGCTTTTCTTATTTACACGTGGTAATCTCTGAATGGTACAATTAAAAATATAGAAATTAATAAAAATAAATAAATATCCACCGGGTGATGTATTATATTATATTAAATATCTAAGATATGCCTTAAAAATATCAAAGATATGAAAGATTTCAACTAACGTTGGATTTCAGGTGCAACGAGGATAACTAGAATTTTTTAACAAAATAAGTTAAATTTTTATTATATTAAATAATTTTATTTTTTTTGTCGATTAATTTTTAACATTTCGACATTTTTAAAAAATATTTTTTTATTTTAAATTTTTATTTTTTATTTTTTAATTATGTTAGTATTAATTACTTTAAATCTGACTTTGAAAGTTATGCGTCAAAAATTTGAACTTAAGAAAGGAATAATTTTGGGATTTTTTTTTTTCTTGCGAGAAAAAGGAAAATATATATATAGATAATTTGGAATTTATATGGGCCGAGCAAGGACAAAATTTTATGAGTGAAGATGAAGGCATGAGAATCACATGGTAAGGTGAGGTATATAGGGAATGGAAATGAGGTGGAAAATAGGGGATGGGGGATATACATGGTGGTGCTTGGTGAAGGACGTGGATTGTAGCCAAAACACGTCACTGTGCTTATCTATGGCTAAATGGCTCGAGTTTGCAAACTGTGGTTCAGTTATTGAATTCGTTTTTAGCCATGTTTGAGGCATTTCTAGGATATTAGGCACAAAGACCCAGATGGTATTGTATTGGTCTCTCTCTCTCTCTCTCTCTCTCTCTCTCTCTCTCTCTCTCTCTCTCTCTCTCATGCACCATCCCAACTTGTATTGTACACCCTCCCTAAATTTTGTCACCATAGAATTCAAGTTTCAAAAATGTTTTGCCATGCAAATGCCACTCAAACCATCTTCATCTCTAGTTAGCAAGAGACAATGGCGAAGCCATGGGAACCATTTTTTGGGGAAGAAAAACGCTAAAAGTTTTAAAAATATAACCAAAAATCTTTAAAATCTTTTAAAATACTTTTCCATTTTTTAAAAATTATAATCTCGACCTCTCTCTCTCTCTCTCTCTCTCTCTCTCTCTCTCTCTCTCTCTCTCTCTCTCTCTCTCTCTCTACTTTTTGACTTCTTAATATAATTTTTGTTTTATTTCACCCCTTAATAATAAACATATATTTTGTTAATTTGGCCTAAAACTTGTAAATTAAAAATGTTTTAAAGTTGTGCTTATTTTATGTAGTGGGCCCAACAAATAGACTCACACTACAATCTCAAGAAGTTGTTTTACCCAATGCCCCGACTAGATCCGAGCCTCTCCCGGCGGCACCGATATGTTTAGATAGATACGAATGAATAGTCGATTTAGTGAGATGAGATATTAGATTATTAAATCAAATTTTGAATTCAAAATTTGAGAATAAAAAAGATTACTCTGGGAGAGTTGGCTCTAAATAAAAATTTTATAAATATTTGAATCGGATTAGTTAGTGTATTATTATGATACATGTGGTCGGAATAAAAAAAAAAAAAGATGGGTTTAGATAGCCCCAATTGACTAACTCAACCGGTCCATCCGCGTCTACATGGGGTGGACCATGTTGGGCCAAGGAATTATCAAACTTTTAAATTTGGGTCCTGGGAAGCCCAGACCAGATTTATTGATAGCAATAACAATGGCCTTCTATGCAACCAAGACCACATATAAAGGGCTCTAGCGGACTACATCACAGGCAAGTTGGGCACAAAGACAACGCAAGTGAATTGAAAGACAAACAATCTTGGGCCTAAATATAAAACAATTACGTGGGACCAAATTCCCATTGGTAGTTGAGACCAAGACCTCTCATTTTTCCTCCACCACCCTCCCTACCCTTTCCTTCTTTTTTTTGGTTCATACCCTTTCCTTCCTCAATACATGCAACTTGCAAAAAGCCACATCCTAAATCAGGAAATGTTGTTTTGACATATTACCAAGACCCTCTCAATGTTCCGCCATGGCCCTCCATTACTCAAAATTTCCTCACGTGTTCATCAAGATGTTCAACTTGCAAAAACCAACATACTAAATTAGGAAAATGTTGTCATGACCCCAATAAACTATATAAACCAAATGAGTGAAAGGGTAAATGAATTCGAATATTACATTTCCAGATTTAAATAAATTTTCATAATTCAAAAAATGTTTTAACCTTTTTCGTCCTTTGACTCTTCGGTCTATGTAGACTCGTTCAATCTACATAGCATTACTATTATGACTTTTACTAGCCAAAAAAAAAAGAAAAGAAAAAAATGCATTGACATCAGATGAGAACACTAATGCAAACCTGCAACTTAAGACCGCTTTGTTTTTTTTTTTTTTTTTTTTTTTTTTACTTTTCCTCATTGTATAATTTTTGTGTGAGTCAAAAAATGTATAATTTTTGTGGAGAAATGAGGTGCTCAGGGCAGCGTAAGCAGTGATCCTTTTAGACTCATTGCATGCGCAACAATCCACTAGATCCCATAAGATAATCAAAAATAATTCCCCTTCTTGACCCGTGTTTTAGGGTTTCTTTAATTAGTTCTAGATGTAGATCTTCACTTAAGAGTCAAAACACCTAGGCTGCTGATCAAAATTTGTATTCTACCCTTTGATTTTCTAGAGAAACCTATGGTCAGTGTGATTGCCCTCTTGTTTTTCTTCTCATATAATATATTGTGAGCATAGACTTTGCTCCCCATAGCATTGTGTGTTTTGACCTGTAGAATGCATATTTGGATGGGGAGAGCTGATGCCAATCACCTAAATATCAATATTTACGAAAATGTTATATAGATCGAATAA
The DNA here is from genome assembly GCA_033439265.1 of Dillenia suffruticosa. Taxonomy (NCBI): domain Eukaryota; kingdom Viridiplantae; phylum Streptophyta; class Magnoliopsida; order Dilleniales; family Dilleniaceae; genus Dillenia; species Dillenia suffruticosa. The sequence continues at coordinate 19,710,430 of JAVTVX010000011.1, forward strand.
ATAAAAATCAGAATGGACCAAATTATTCATAAAAAATTTTCAAATTCAAACAATTTTGAATTATTGATTAAACTCTTTTTAAATTAAGTTTAAGACACAGTCTTGTGTCAAAGTTAAGTTGATTTTGCTATTAATTATGAAAATTGTAAGGGTTAATCCGAAGTATGAATGTGAGACTTAAGAATGTTGATGTGGGGTTTGATTGAATTCATAAAGTAGTCTTTGGTTCTAGAACTTGTCTAAAAGATAATTGTGATCAATGCTGCCCCGTGCGTCAATCATTTACAGTTACCACAAGTCACATTTGCCTTATTGCTGTTAACAGTTTTGGTTACTTGCGTATTGTACCATACAACTATCATTCTTTTGTTCCCACTGCCAAAACAATGTCATAGTGCTGTTCTTCCTTTCCTTTCATTGCCACCAAACAACAGATTCCTACTGCGACTGTGATAAGTAGGTCTCTGCATAGACCACCAGGTGGGAACTCAAGTTTGACCCCAACTCTTCAATTGAGAGATCCTCGATTTTGGTATGGATTGGCCAAATTGCTTAAGAAAATAGGCGTGTTGGACCCATCGGGGTATGAAGGTATTTGTGACCACTACATATCACAGTGTTCCATTATTATTAATTTTTTTAAATTAAATATTTTATTACGGATGAAAGTTGTTACGGTATTATCTAGATGGAATAATTATGTTGTTAGTTCTCCTCCTTTCTTTTGATCGGAGAGGAGAAAAAGGTAGGTTTACTCGCAATAGAGAATAGTAGAACACTATCAGAGAATTTAACGATGGAATATTAAATTTTCTTAATTAAAATCTAGAATTTAAGTTTTTAAAATGAAAAAATAGGATATGAGAGAGCCCTCACAGCCCCGCAATGTATGATACTGATGGTCAAGTATCAAAAAGAAAACAAAAAATGAAGGATGGTATGAAATTAAATTCTGAGGTTCCACACTAGATTTCGATTGCAAATTCATCGACTTAAAAGAAAATATAAAACCGTTGAAATTATCAATACCTGCAATCCTTGTTGGGATGTTTGATATGCAACATTACCCGCAAGTATTTCCAAATTTAGAGTTCAAAACATCTTAACCCCCCCCCCCCATAACTGGACTTGCATTCTTAGGTAATTGTTTCTATAGTTCTTCCTGTTCAAGGTGCGTTTAGGTACGGGATGTTTTTTCCTATCCCACAGAAGGCAATTTCATATCTTTTTCATTCATGAAAATATTAAAAGTAGTACTACATTTGTACCTCTTCTTGAACCATAAATACCTAGCAAGAATCTTCATTCTAGGCCAAGCTTGATGGACCTCTAGAGCCACAAAAATCCATCTGTGGCGCCTTTGCATCGCCCATCTCGATTTTGCAAGAGATTTGTGGTCCAAATTAAGAGATTTCCCTAATAAACAATCCAAAGTTCTAAACCTAGTATTAACGAAACCTAATAAATAAGGTGTCAAGTTAGTATTCTCGGTGCGAAAATAGAAAATAAACCTATCTTTAGATAAAATGATAATTTAAATTTTGATAACCGGACTAAGAAAGTTTGGAGCCAAAGTTTGTCATGATTTGTAGGAAGTTGGTCAGGTTGTTTTAGCTAAAATTTCAAGTGTGATTGAGGAAAAAATTAATATTTTGAGAAATAAAGAAGCATTAAAAATACAGCATATTGGGTTACTATATGTGATCACAAACATGAGCATTAACACCATTTTGTTATTTGTTGGGAAGAAATTCTTCACATTTGCTGCAATGCCATATAATGGAGAAGAGAGAGATGCAAAAAAATGAGACCCCTCCATAAACTTTTTTGTCAAAGCCATTGAACTTGTGGTTGTGGAGCTTTCCGTGACCTAAAGTTGCACCATCTCCATTTCGCTTTCAGTACAAAGCTTCACGCAACAGATGACTGGGGAAAGTGACAGGGAAAGAGATCAAACTCCTATGCATCAGTCAACTTAACATGGCTTTTTTTAGAAAGAAAAATGAGATGAATTCCATGTGAATGTTATGAAATTTCTAAGATACATACACAATATTTTGGTAGGATTTTGTACATATATGTGGTGACCTTTGTGGTCATCCATGTGGACTCATTCTTTTTCATTTAAGCTCTTCACCTATCCCTCTTGCATAGCATAATGACTTAGACTCATTCCATGTCCTTAAAAGGTTCAAATGTGAAAGGAGTTTGAAACTTGAAATTGTTTTGCAAGTACAAAGAAGGTTTGAATAATGTTCACCACTAATTTAGTGAAATGATTTCATCCCTGTATGATTAAGAATTGGTACCCTTCTCACATTGTTCTTTTCCAATTTCTTCCTTGGTGGATGATGATATCGGCCCCCCTTTTTTTTTTCTTTTATAACTGTACAGACAAGGCAAAGATAATATTAAAAATTTATATTAACAGCAAAAAGAGCAACGACAGATGCCGTCACTTTTACTCAATAATAACATTTTAATTAAAAAATTTAAATTTATTAACAACATTTCTAAAATTTTTTGGTGGTATTTATTGAAATGCTGCTAATGGGTACATACATAATTTTTTTTCCCCTTAAAATTTTTGGGGGGCAATTGCTAATGTTGCACTCTCAATCCTTGGCCTCTATAAATCCTATAGAAACTTAAATTTAAATGTTAGAATTTTGTTCATGAAAACATAATTTCTCTAATTTTTAGGACTTATAATAATAGTTATTTTTAAATATAGGAATACTTATAATGTCCCATACGAACTTCTCCAACAACCTTAACAATGACTTCTAGATTAACATGATTGAGACTACCAAAACATTCAGCCATTGAAACTGAGGGGCTATGTGAGTGGGATTATTCTCTTGGCAACCTATTTGCATCCCCTTGAATTTTCTTCGACCTTCAAAAATGACCACAAGTTTTGCAAATATTAGCAATCTAATGTTGTATTATTAGGTCTAAAACCACCAATGACATGCATGTATCTCTAACTCTTGTCCAAACATCTCTCCCATTAACCTCAGGACTGACATGCTTCCTCGGGAGGTCTTGCTGACTCGATGCCTGCCAAACATGACTGCTATCCGACATGGGATCAATACCATAGATAGGCTATTTCTCTAGGAAGTTAAATTTAATCACCTCCCCACCTTTTACTTTGTGTTATTTATCTTTTCGCTTTCACCTTTTTAACCCCAAGATGATTGAGCCATGGAAGAGACAAGGTTTTCTTCTTACCCATCAACCCTTCAACTTTGATACTAACAAAATTTGACTCAAAATCTCTTAATCATCGCATCAATATTTTTTTTTTCCAGTTAAATCAACCGATACTATATTTGTACATTATATACTCCCAAGTCTTTGGTGTAGGGAGTAAACTGTAAATTGAAAGAAGCATATATTCTCATTGAACCAGTAGATATGTTGTGATTTTGTGGTGTAGATTGCCTTTAGTGGATGTGTATTTTTGTTCACCTCCCTCCCTTTTGGATCTTTGAAATGGACCAGGTAGCATTCAAAGAGAACATTGACATCTAATCTCATGATATGAAAATCCAAAAGGTTTCAATGGTGTTACAGTCCTTAGTTCCATGCACTTAAAAAATCTTGGATATGTTTTCCTTTTAGAACCTCTTGAGGTTCATTTGATGTTCAATGTGATTATTCGAGGAAGAAGAAAAAAATATTAAATGAACATAATAATATATATATATATAAATAATTAATAATTAATCAATTTATCAATATATTTTGACAAATTATGGAAATTGATATTTCAAATTTTGATCTATTTAATCTATTTAGTATTATTTAAAGAAAAAAAAAAAGACACTTGCGTCATCACTTACCTCATAGCTCGGATTCACCTGCAAAAAGATTTTATCAATTGAAGGAATAAAGTGGGAGATGTTGTCATTCTTTTAACAGAAACCAAAATCCAAAACACCAATGTTTGTTCCATGGAAATCTAAAATCATTGCACTCTTTGCATCAGCCACCCTCCATTCCCCTTCTTCAAAGCTTCCAAAAATTACTATTGCCTTTTCTTTTAATATGACATGAGCTTAAAGAGAGCATATACGAAATTTGAACGATCCATTTTCATAAACTTTTTTAGAAAAATCTAAAATCATGGCACTCTGCATTAGCCACCACATATCTCCTTGATCATATCTAATCCCTCAGCATTCGATCATATCTCTTAGCATCGACAGACTGCAACTGTCCTATTCGGCTTGGCCACAATTACATCAACATGAAGAATCCTTATCCATTTTAGTATGAAATATTTGGTCCGATTGATTTTGAATTTCCTTAATTATAATACTCTAGAAAAAGAGATTTTTAATAATTTTATATATTCTTTTCTAATCTCAGTTGATTACTCTTCTCAAATATGAGCATATTATCCTTATTTTATTTATAAAAAATAGAAAACCAAAGAGGGTCACTTCATGGAACCAACAGTGACATGTTAATCAACCCCGTTGGTCCTGGTTCATTGTAAATGGTCACTTGTATGAAGATTTTGATAGAACTGTTGTTGTTTGTCTTTTTTGGGTGGGACCCAATCCAAACAATTAGTAAAATATTATGTTGTCGGGACCCACAAAAATGTAAGTAACATCAGATTCATCGAAGGCCTAGAAGACCATTGACCCAGAAAGTCCTTCTTTTCTCTCATGTGGGTGGGCCATCCTCGGAGAAATCAACGTGGCGGAAAGAAAAAGATTGAGGAGGAGAGACCGACATTGGAGTCCAGCTGTACATTCTTTCTTAACGATTTATGACGTGGCATCACGATTAACGTGAACACTCTTCATTTTTGTTTTGTTTTGTTTTATTTTGTTTTTTTTTTTTAATTTTTTGAGCGCTCAATGTTTGACCAGAATTTACGGATTTATAAATATGAGCATATGGAATAGTTTAATATTCTATTTGAATTATATTGGAAAAAAATCTAATTTCCATGAGATTAAAATTTAATTTCCATGGAAAGAAATTACTTATCAAATTACATCGAAATAATTGAACTACAAATGGTATATTGCAAATTCTTTAACACTTTTTTGAAAAATGTATCGATATCCGAATATTAACTCTGATTAAATTCAATTCTGACTGAATTGGATTTTTGAGGGGCAAATTTCTTCAAGTGCATATTTTCTCTATATACAAGATTTGAATTTAAAATTTTATTTAAAAAATTAAACTTGAGAATCAAGTTATTTAGATATAATCGATTTTAACGTATAAATTAAATAATATCACAAAACTTACTTAACTCAAATTAGTTCATCGGGATCATATTTATTTTTAAACTCATAAAATGAGTCAAAATTAGAAGTTTTTTTTTAAGATAAACCACTGATATCCAATAACTATATTGAATTCGATTAAATTTAGTTTGAATCGAATTGTACTTTTAAAGAATAAATTTCTTCTTACGTTTATTTTTTTTATACACAATATTCAAATTTAAACTTTTATTTAAAGGTTATCATAGTTTAATCATTGGATCAATCAAAAATTGATTTTCGAAGTTGTATATAGTTTTAATTTATTTATTTTTAGAGGTGCAAATTACAAAATAATTGTTGGAGACAACTTTTTTCGTTTTGGATGAAGCTATTGTGGGAACAGAATCACGTAAGGCAATTGTGGTGCTTGCTAAGCAGAAAATAGATAAATGAAAGGCACCCATTGAGTCGGCCACGACACCCAAAAGACCATTTTCAAGCTTTTAAGAAGGGAGTTGCACATGTTTTGTATTTTTCACGAGATTATTTCTCACGTGAACATTAAATTAAGATTAAGGACTAAAAAGAAAAAAAGAAAAAAAGAAAAATAAAGTTTACCCTTTTATGCCACGATGGATTTTTAGAGGAAACCTTATCTTATTTTTCAAAATTTAAATTTAAATAACTCTATTTTATAAATATTAGGTTTAATATATTTGAATACTAAGTCAATCATTTTATCGAAAAAAGATTACAAACTTCAAATCCAACTGTACCGATAGTCAGATCTTTTCTAATTTTTTAATAATTATATTTTATTAAGTGGGTATTACATTTTAAATATACATCAGTAATATTAAAATAAATAATTATATTTTATTTTTCTTTTAATAATAACTTAAATATTTTAATATTATAATTATTATTCGTGAAAATATAAGTTTTGTGACACTATATATAAACCGATCTCTTTATTCTGTGGATAATATGAATTGAGTGTTGTGTGGGTATTCGAGTTTATCATGGAAGTGTCAAGGGTTGCGGCTGTCAGTGCTTCAGCCGAGGAAGCCTAATAACAACGTTACCTTTTAAAAGTTTACACGTGTTTGCCGCTCAACCCATTCTCACTTGGGGCCACCTTATTTTTTGCTACATTTTAAAGCACGCGGCCTCAAATAAGATTCCCGCCGCCATACCCTCTTTCTCTCTCTATCTTCTCTCTCTCTCCCCCTCCGTGACTAACCATTCCATCACGTTCTATCTCGTCCGACCTCAGAAATGTTCACAATCCTCACACGAATGCTACTGAATTACTAAAATGCCCTCCGATTTGGCAGTGGGGTAAGGACTCTTTTGTCAGGTTAGATTGGCACCAATTATTTCATTTGTGTCCGTACGATTTCGAACAGCAATTGCATTTACAATATCTCCCACTCACGTGACAATCTGCTGAACAAGCTCTCCTCTCGAGATAAGCTCAAGGCCATGCATCCCTGGAGCATCTGACTTTAAACTAATGATTCAATGAATCAGATTTTGCCACGTTGACCATTGATCTCACTCCCAACATACCCTTTTCCCTCCTCTCTCTCTCTCTCTCTCTCTCAACTGTGGAACAAAGAAAGGTCTTTCTTTTAGGAGTGTTCATAGCCCATGGACAAGCTTTTCAAGTCATAGAATGATGAGAAAGGTGGTGGAACCAATTATTCACCTCACCACATTATAAAATGACATTTAGATATGCTTCTAGTAACACCAACAAGAAAAGAAAAAGTATTGTGTGATAATTGGGAGAAGAAAAGGCAACAAATGAAAAGAGAATCACCACTATAAGGTTAATTTCAATGAATGATATTGAACCCCCACCCCACCTCAAAATTACAAAGCAACAAACCAAAAATTCCAAATTCAAAAAAAAAACCCAAAAAAGAACAAAATACAAGCTGAAGAATCAACAATATTGCAGCCTGTATTTCTTCACAAATTCTATTCAGTATCATCCTAAAAGGATTATTCTGTCATATTGATTCTTCTCTTCTTTCTATACCCCAATACCAGATCTGTCTCTACAAATTTTAATTTTTTGTAGTCCCAGCCCCCAATGTTTTCACTATTTGTATAATACTCACTACATGTTATTGTTGCTGCTGCTGAGATGTTGCTGCAAGAACCATATGTCCTCAGCATTCCACAAATTCCCGGATTGGTCGACAACCCCATTAGCCGTGGCATCAAGCCACTGGTTGCTCAGCTGATCCATAGGCTGATTAAAATCCAAACCTTGGTTCAAATAACCAGAGGGGCTAACTAGAGAATCTGAAAAGTACCCAATTTGTCCGCCCTGAAAATTATAATTTTGATCATTACCACTGATTGGTAAATTATAGTAGTAATCAGTGAGGTCTGAAACGGGCGACACTTGATTCCCTAGCGAGTCAGAAGAATTTGCCGTGCTTGAATTTTCTGGTGTGTAGTTGGCATTAATTTGGGCACGATGCCTACCAAAGTCACTTGTCACACCTTGGACAAGGACCGCATCATGGCCGGTGCCGACATTTGGAAAATTGTTGTTGTTATTGTTGCTGCTGCTGTTGGGGTGGAAATTTCCGGCCGCCGAGGTGGTTGATGTGGCGGAGGAAGATACCGCGGTGGCTGCAGCGGCGCTGGCGGAGGCTTGAATTCTTTCCACAAGTCTAGGCATCCAAAGATAACGCATGGTGTCTTTAAATTGCTTGCTGTTCACGTCACATTTTAGCTGCTTTGCGTGCTTTTGCACTCTTGTTCTCCAATAGTTCTTGATCTCATTGTCGGTTCTTCCTGGCAAGTGTTGTGCAATTTTGGACCACCTACGCAACAAATAGAACATGCACTATTTAATTGAAAATTGAAACCCAAATATGAGAGAGAGAGAGAGAGAGAGAGAGAGAGAGAGAGAGAATTTCTGTAATAAATAATCGGAAAATGATATATTTTCTTGGATTAGGCGAGTGATTAGCTGAGATTGGTGTCAGTGAGCCCATTTTAGTAGTGGGAATAATAATATTAAGCATCAAACATTACCTATTGCCCCACCGAGAATGAAGCTCAAGAATCAAAAGTTGTTCTTCGAGGGTGATGTTTCCACGTCTAACATCTGGTCGTAAATAATTCAGCCATCTCAGCCTACAACTTTTTCCAGTTCTTCTCAATCCTGAAACAAAATTCAAAATTCCAATTTTGGCTTAAGCAAAGTTAGAATATAGGAGCTAAGCTATTTTTAGTAAAGTTTGTCTAAACTAGTACTACATATAAGATTGAATTTAATATAAAGTTTGCAACTGGCATAAACTTTATGCAGATAATAATAATAGCTTTGTTGGAAATAATTAAATTTGATTGCTCAGGCTGAGATGAATATCAATGAAACAAAATCAACCCCACCAAATCATACACAAAACCCAACAAAAAGGAGAGAGAGAGAGAGAGAGAGGTGTATATACCAGCACATCGAGCAAGAGAGTTCCAGCGACCTTCACCATGATTAGCAATGTAATTGATGAGGATAAGGTCCTCTTCGACAGTCCAAGGACCCCTTCTAAGATCCATTTGATCTTCTTCACAGCTCTGTTCAGATGAAGAGCTTCGTGAACTATTTCTTCTTCTACTTCCTCCATTAACATCCACGTCCATTTTTTTGCTCTAAATGGTGAGACTTTTTGATTGATTGAGAGAGAGAGAGAGAGAGAGAAGGGGGTTTTTCTGATTTGGAGAGTTTCTTTGTTTTGATGAGAGAGAGAGAGAGAGAGAGAGAGAAGAGATTGGATTAGTACAAGACGATACAGAACTGGGATCCTTTTTATAGATACAGGGATAGGTTTGAAAATGTGGAAAAAAAGAAATGTGGCATGTGAGAGAGAGAGAGAGAGTGGAGAGATCAGCCGCAATAGGGGGCTTAAGTAATTAATTAATTAAATTAACGCTTAAAACAGGTTTTGGAATGTGTATAATTACTATGATTACTAAACGGGGTTTTGAAGGTTGACCCTTTGACTTTCTTCCTCTCCATTGTCTCTGTGCGTGGGTGTGCGACTGTGGTAAAAGCATATCCCTACCAAATGGAATTTTTCTTCCCATCTTCCCCTTGGGTTGGGCGCGGGGGATGATGGTTATTCATATTCACATCTGTAAATGACCGTTGAATATATTGAATTAATATTTTTTCAATTAAAATTTATTTTTATTATTTTTTTAAAAAAAATTAAATTAAATAACGAGAATTCAATTGTGACCCGTTGAGTATTAACCATGTAAATACCAATACCTACATAATGGTAAAAAATTATTATTAATTTAAAGCGAGTAAAATCAATTATATGATTGAGCCTAATTAAGCTGGAACTTAATTATACTATTAACTCTTAAAAAGACTATTAATCTCCATGGAAAAGCCAGTGGGGTGGGTCACTTTTGGTTTATATTCAAATCTATTGCTTAAATTTTTATGGATAATTAGAAAATATTTTGAAAATTTCATGTCACTTTTAGAGAGCCCACAAAATTTCATACACGTAATTCACAAAACATGTCTACGAATGAGGATTAACTGATTATCCCATTATTCATGTTCAAAAATTTTTTATTACAAAATATATCAATTTTTTTCTTTTTTAATATTTTAGTGGATTGTGATAATAGATTCGTATCAAGATAGCGATTATAATTCAAATCGAATATTTTAGGATGGAAGAAAATCACACGGATTGACATGACGAAAAAGATAGACCGAGAATATCTACGTATGCATTAGTTAGTTTAGTAGAATAGAGTATTAAATTTGTTAATCAGATTTCAGATTTAAAACTGAAATAAAAAATACTACGTTAAGAGTGTTGTTCTCTAATAGAAGTCTTATAAACATTTGAATCGTATTAATCGAAACATGATTTCGAATATTAATTATGAGTATAAAAATAAAAAATAAAAAATTTTAGTTTTCTAATTGGATTGGCCCCCACCGATCATATCGTCGACCCAATCAATCTACAGATAACATTACTTTTCAAAGTCTTGTATATCATTATTTTCCACACAAATTCAATGAAGTGGGCTTAGAAGAATAGAACCAAGTTATATTTTGTGTCTTCTTTACTCATTTTTCCCTCAGCTAGATATTTTCAGTTGTATTCTGATTTGGTGAGATAGACCCCATGAAAATGAAAATACGTAGCCATGAAAAGCAACCCTTGAGGTCCATGTCAACCATTTTCCCCAGCAGACATTTCACTGTTTTCATCTGTATTTATGTATAGGTCTCGTGTCATGTGATGTCCACACTGCTAGACTCTCATGTGGTTTATAATTTTTTTGTTTTTTTTAATTTACTTTACTCATGTGGAATGATATTCCCCACACATGAAACCGCCGAAGGCGCTTACTATTGCCCAAGAATTCGGACCAATTCGGACCTCCTACATGGTCGTCCGATTCTTTCTGGGCCACAGCTTCCTTTTCCTTTTGCTTTCACATTCATTTTTCCGTACAAATTTTTTTTTTTTTTTTTTTCATTCGCGTCTTTATTTATTTATTTTTAGTTCAGGTCTTTTTTTTTTTTTTTTTTTTCATTTACCTCCTTCTACTTCTACCGTTTCGATCATTTTTAGGCCACAGCTTCTTTCCTTTTTTAATTTTAGTTCACGTTCTTTTTTTTTTTTTTTTTTTCTACACAGCTTCTTTCTTTTTTCCTTTTTTTGATCAAATCCTTTTTTTTTAGTTCAGGTTTTTTTTTTTTTTTTTTTTTACTCAAAGGATAGTCATCCCTTTATTTTTAAATAGTAATTTTTTTGTTCAGATCCTTAGTCTTTTTCTTAAACCCAATTCTTTTTCCTTTTAAGTCTTTCGTTTTTTTGGGATATAGATTTTTTTCTTTTTTTTTTTCATTCAATTCCTTACACTTTTTCATTTTAATATGATTTTTTCCACTCGGGTCCTTCAAATTTTGGGACCACACTTTGGTTGTTTTTTTATTTTTTTGGCGTTCAAGTCCTTGCAACTTCTTTTAGCCTCTTTTTTTATTCGCTTAGGTCCTTTGTCTTTATGGGACGGTATTTTATTTTTCTTTCATTTATGTCCTTTTATTTTTTGACCCTTTTTTTTCACTTAAATTTTTCGTGTTTTTATGCTTTTATTTTTTTGACCCCAACAATGGTCATTCATTTATTTTTAAACCGTAACTTTTTTTTGTTCAAATCGTTACCCTTTTTGGTTTTTAACCCAATTTTTCCCTCTTAGGTCATTCATCTTTTTGGAACATATATTTTTTCCTTTTATTTTTTTATTCAAATTCTTCCACGTTTTCATTTCGACCCTTTTTTAATGCTTAGGTCTTTCATCTTTTTTGGGACCATAGTTTTTTTTTTTTTCGTTTGGATCCTTGCACTTTTTTTTAACCATTTTCTTCCACCTTAAACTTTCGTCTTTACAGAATCACACTCTTTTTTTTTTTACATTCAAATCCTTTCACTTTTTTTAATCCGGTTTTTTTTTAATTTAAACTTTTTATCTTTTTGAGATATAAGTTTTTCTTCTGCCCCAAGGATGGTTGTCCCTTTAATTTTGGACTGTAATTTTTTTCCATTCAATTTCTTACTTTTTTTTTTTTAGCCAGCTTTTTTTTCCTTTTAAATCTTTCTTTTTTTTGAACATGGTTTTTTTACCTTTTGTTTTTTTGTCTCTTGGTTGGTGTCCATTTATTTTTATTCCATGATTTTTTTCATTCAAATTATTGCTCTTTTTTTTATCCAATTTTTTTCTTAGGTCGATCCTTTTTTTTGGATATAGATTTTTCTCTTTTTTTTTTTACTCTATTTGTCCATTCAGATCATTTTTCTCCAAAATTTTTTCACTTTAATCCTTTGTCATTTTTTAACGAAAGTTTTTTCTTTTTTTTTTTGCCTCACATATAGTCATCCATTTATTTTTAAACTATGGTTTTTTTTTCATTCATGTCCTTACTTTTTTCATTTTTTGACCATTTTTTCCTTTAGAATCTTTTTTTTAACATAGTTTTTCCCCTTCTGTTTATGAGCCCCATGGATGATAATTCATTTATTTGTATTATCTTTTTACTTCATTTATTATTATTTTTTTACCTCATTCGTTGATATTTTTTGCAATTCAAGTGGTTAGACTCTTTTTTATTTCTCTTATCGCTTATATACTTTTTTTTTAAATTGGTTTTGACAATAATTTAATTTAAATATTAAATTAATTATAAATTTAATAAATATTTATAGAATAAAAAAAATACATTGTAGGTATCTCGCGCACTAATGTGGGACAGCAACTAGTATTCATGAATGACTGACATAATAATAGAAAACTCACTAATCATTCATTTTTTTAAAAAAAAAATTAAATATATAATTCTTAAAATTATTATTATCAACTCTAATATTAAATAATTTTATATTTCGTTTTTCATAATATAAAATTTTAATTTTGTTTTTGATTTAATTTTGTATGTTTATCTGAAAAAAAAATATTATGTATCAAAATAAATTAGTAATTAATTTAATGTTAAAAATATTTATTTTTTTTAGTTTTATATTTAGAATAATGAATTTTTTATAATTGTAATATTAGCAAGAATTCTTGTGGGAACTTTTTTAATTTTAAAAATTTTCTGACATGGCCTAGGAGTGCTGATGGCCTTTTTAATATTAACAAGAGTTCCTCGTGCCGATACTTAGGTTGCCGTATAAACTAGATTATGGCTATGTGATTAAATGTGGAATTGATTTTATAAAAGTAGTATATAACAAGTGGGAACCCCACCGTGGTTTGGGTAACGGAGAAGAATTATATTAGATAATCGGTTAATATAAAATTAAAATAAAAATTTATGTATAGAATTTTTATAATATGGTATTAATGTTAGGTTGGAATGATATATAAAATAGAGTATAATGACGTAAAAATATTCATATAACATATCTTATAGAATAAAGATTTGGTCGCTGTGGGGGTACGGTGCAGTATATAAAAGTGGGAAGATGCTTGGTGCACTTTTAATTTCTAGTGGTGGGCTAAAGCGCCGGAGACGAAAATTAAACAGTGAAATGCATGCTTTCCTAAAGGTAATTATGTTTACTTATGTATACACATATGTGTGTGTATATAGCTTAACACCTAATTAATTCAGTGATCGGATATATTTTTTATTTTGAATTTTGTGTATGACAAAATAAGTATCGGGAGAATTTTATCTCTTAACATTTTAATCTGACTCAAACTAGTTTTATGATATCTATCGTATTTATTTATTTCCATAGTAATAACCCTACCCTTTAGCCTTCAACTTTTGTGATTGTCACACCTAAAAATTTTTAAAATTAAGATTGGATATAATTTTCAAACCCCAAACCCTAAGCCAAATGAGATCCAGCTCCAAATTTTAGTTGTTAATATATTTTCTTTTAAGCTCTGTCTAAATCTCATTCGTCCATGCTCAACATCGGTAGACAGGGCACTAAGTCATGCCTATCGTATTGTTTCCACAGTCACAACCCACGAGGATAGTGTAGACATGGACATAATTTTTTAGGTTCTAATGTAAAAAAAAAAAAAAAAAAAAAAAAAAAAAAAAAAACTGAGATGGGACGTAACTTTTAGACCCAAAGCTCCAAATTTTATTAGTAGATAATTTTTTCTTTTTAAAATTAGTGTGACAGGGATTAAAGCGTACTTATATTATACAAAGAAAATATCATACAACATTGAAAAGTGTCTAGATTTAATGATACGACATTAAAATATACAAAAGGTTGGATGGTATCAATCTATGGAATGATGTTAGGGTCCCATATTGATGACTTAATCCTAACACGTACCCTCCAACTCAAAGCAAACCCCGTTGGACTAACGGATAATTAGTCTAGTGAAATATAATATTAGATTTTTTAATTAAATTCTCAAATTCGATTTACTATGTGGGTATAAAAAATATTATATTAGGAGAGTGATTCTCTTAAATAGATAATTATAAATTTTTAATTGAATTAGTAGATTATGTTTCAAGATACCGCGCACGATATAATAAAAAAAAAAAAAAAAAAAAAAACCCCAGAGCCCATCGGAGTCTTTGCTACCCAAATGAAAATTCAAGCCATGAAAAAAAAAAAGATATAATAAAGAAGTGGGTATGTTTAGTGATAATTAATTTTTTTAATTTTAAAAGGGCGGCTCTTGTCTTGACACGGCCCTTGATATTTTGTCTCAAAATATTAATTTTGGGATTAACCAATAGATGAGAGATAGAGCAGAGCTTAGACAGGATGGGGCATTTACCCCTGACATGATTCATGGATATGCAATCTGTTACCCTTTTTTAGAGATTGTGTTTGAATTTTAATAATTATAATTTCTTCTACAAGTATATAAAAATAATTATTTTTTATTTTATCATATAAATTTAAACCCACAATTCTTTTAATTAAAAAAATAAGGCATGATCATCACATGCCTGTGTCGCAATATCACACGAGATGATGTTGCTAAAGTGGAGCTCTTTAGAGGTTCCCCATTGCTCAATTTCCAATGCCTCCATTGTCTCTTCCTGGTTCAATTAAAAAATTGGGTGTGACCCTCGTTTCATGTTGCTTCAACCTTCAACTTTGTGTTCTAAACTGATATAAACATGGCTGCGGACCGGACCCATTATTTTATTTTATTCATACGGATTGATTTTTAATATTATATTTTAATTCATTCGTTTTAAATTATTGTTGGATCCTTTTTAAAAGATCTCTTCGGATATAATTTTTTTCATTCTTAAAATTTAAATCCAAATCTTAATTAAATGATTTAGTGTCCTTCACACTACATTAACTGAACGATCGAGTAGTGGTGCTCAATTAGTAGGATATAGATACCTATTAAAAATAAATTTGAGTTTTGTGTATAGAGAAAATAAACGTTAAAAAAATTTTATCTTTTAAAAATTTAATTCAGTTCGTATTAAATATGATCGGATTCAACATAATTATCGAATACCTATTGTTTATAAACAAAAATAATAAATGTGACGAGGGAGCAAAAAATAAAAAAGAAAAATTAAAATATTATTTATTTTTTAAAAATTATAATTTCTATCATTGAATATTATATATCATTGTTTTAATATAAATTTTTAATTTCGCACTTGATATAAAATAAATATTAAATATCTCTAGTAATTTAGCCTTATATTAAGTGACAGCTTAAGTTAATAAAATTATGAGATTAAGTTTATTTGTAGTTGTTATATATAAACCATTACCGCCCCACTGTGGTATTAAGCCAACAATTGGAGTTGGAAATTTAGAGGAGAGGAGAGGAGAGAAGAGAAGAGAAAAGATTGTGTCCATTAATCTTCTATATTTGATAATTCCTTGCTTATCATTGATTCTCTAAATATATATATATATATATATATATATATATATATATATATATATATATATATTCCTGTCAGGTGTTACTTTCTTCGCTTTTAATTAACACCGATTAGTAAAAAATATTGAGTAAAGTAGAACAGATCGAATTTATATAATAATCTACATCAATATATACATTGATAATTAATTTTTAATCAAATTATTGATATATTTTAACCAAATCAGATATATATTTAAATAAAAATTAGTCAAAATATATCGATATATATATTGTTACGCAAGATTTAATTTATCTACTGAATCATTATAATATAATATCAGAGTGGTTACAAAAAAATAAAAAAGAGAAAAGCGATGGTATAAAGTGGCTTGCATCTAATAAAGCAAAGGGAGAAATACCCCACCGACTATCCAAATTCCTGAGTTAATGCTATTATATTTTAAGATATTATATGATAAGTTTAAATAATTTAGATGGATGATGGTGGAGACCGGAGAGGGCAGCTCCGTCCTAGTATTTTAGGGATCAATCCAATGGAGGGAAAATATTAAAAAATAAATTAAAAGTTATTATGGAGCAAAAAAGCATTGACTACGAAAAAAAATAACAAAAATATTTTGTGGATATTAATAGTAAAATTATATGCATTAGTGTATGGGTTCATTAAACAGTAGAAGAGTGTTTTTAAGGGAACGGTCTAGTGGTATAAATCATATCTCCCGATCTGATGATTTTATATTCAAATTTTAGTATAATAAAAAAAAAATAGACAGTAAAAAAGTATAATTATAATTACTTTGTATTTTGATGATGGTAGAAGTAAGAAAACTTAGAACTACAAAAGGTGGGGTATATACTTGTGGAAAGTGGCAAAGAAAAATTGGAGTTAGAAGGCATTTTGCAGTTTCTAGAGAGATTCTTTCCATTGTAAAGGGAATCAGTTCCTTACTCCCCAACAGGGAGCTGTAAGGGGAAAAGCCAATCAAAAAACATAACAAAATATCTCTCTCTCTCTCTCTCTCTCTCTCTCTCTCTCTCTCTCTCTCTCTCTCTCTCTCTCTCTCTCTCTCTCTCTCCTTTTGTGACTTGTGCACCATAAACCACAATTAACAAAGTCATTGCTTATGGAGCTTAAACACCACTAGCTGTCAATGATACCCTCCCCACTTGCTTTACAAATTCAAACCTCGTGACTTAGAAGGTGGGTTAGATGATCAAGAATTTCAAAAATTCTAGCTATAAGTGAAGTAACCTTTGCACTAAACACTAAATTTCTACTATGCACAACAACTTTTGTAGGACCCTGAACATTATATATAATTTTCCTTATCCGAGGTTAGGATATTTTGATAAAAACAATGATAACAGATAATAATGTCATCCAAATATAAACATTCGCCCAAGTTGCGTTTGGTTATTAGTTCTCCAAAGCTAATAATTTTCATGGCTCACTGAGTTTGGTTTGGAGTTGACAGAAAGGGCTTTGTTTGGAAATGGTGACTTTGTGTAAAAATTGAAATCGGAGGGATGAGATTGAGAGCGACACCACTTGTTTGTTTCCAAATTCCAACCCTGTATTTGTCAAAAGCAAACCCGGGTTTTCCGGGAGGGAGGGTCTGACATTTTAAATCGACGGTCTAGATCACCCCATATGCAAAGATAGAATCTCTCTCTCTCTCTCTCTCTCTCTCTCTCTCTCTCTCTCCCATCTCTTTTCCCTCTCCGAGTGAATATTGGCTTTTTGACCTCTTTTTATAGGCATGCGTATTTTCTTCACCTAGCAGTAGCAATATACGTTAGGTGTAGAATTTTTTAATGGCATGTTAGACCAGTCGTATATTCCATCTAACATAAATTCTACATTAACCCCTTTTGTTTTTTTAAGGAACCCATCACAAAAACCAAATACATATAAATCAAAATCCAACGGTACATCACGGGGTCTGCAGATATTTAACCTCTGACTATGTTTGATGATCGGAAAGAATAAGTAATTAAGAGGACTGTCATGATGACAGACTAAGTTGGTATGCTTTGGAGATGGAGACTAAGACTTGGAATTGGTGCTGCAAAACCAACTACTTCCCTATGCTTAAGTAGGTGCCCAATGGGGTCAAGGGAAGTTTTTGAAGTTCATAGAAAAAAATTAAGTAATGAATGTCATTATCTTTTGAAAATATGAAGATTTTTAAGTCCATATCAATACAAAAATTCAACTTCTCTACCAATGCTCTTCTGGTTATGGTACCAAACCAACTAGGGACCCAATTTCTCAAATTCAAGTTCAAGCGCACCTCTATAGTACAATCATTGAATAAAATTTTTCAAAATTATTCGGATTACTGATGTTATATTTAAATGTATGACAACCAAAAGTCATATGAGTATAATAACATTCGAATCAATCAAATAAATTTTTTAAATATATTAAGATAAACTGTTATGTAAAACTCGATAAATATCATATTTTAATTTATTCGGCGATTATTGTAACGCAGTCAGGGAGGGAGAGAGGGTCTAGATTAGCATCAAGCTTCTTGCGTTAATGCCGCCAAAGATCGTAATCAATTTGAGAAGGGAATAAACTAGTCGCAAGTGAACCACTCAGTGTCTCATTTTTCTTTATTACTTTAATCTCATTTCTCAGAGTCTAACCGCGTAACACCGCAATTATAGAGCCTTGCCACGTATTGTGGGATTATAATTTTAAGTACTTTCCCTCTTTTTCGGCAAGGAAAGATAAATATATGAAACAATGACGCACTCTCTCCCTCTCTGCCTCCTCTTTAATTTTTTTTTTCTTTTTTTAATAGTATATAAATCGATATTCAGAATTATATTTTAATTAATTCGATTCGAGATTTATTATGATTCATTTAAAAAATTATCCTCTCAATATAATCTAATTCATATTCAATTTATGAAAATAGTTTATTTCTCTCAGAAATTGACTTTTTTGGATGCATAATTTTTCTAAAGACGAAAGAGAGGACATGTGACATTGCCTTGGATTCAAAAGGTTCGTACTCTTGAGTAAACGTCGGAAAAGTATACTACTTTGCATTTCCAAATGTGATGACTTGCAGGTGTAGTAATTTCTACATGTAATAATACAAAGAAAGACCATAATAATTTTATTCAACTTGGTTGTAAACTATATTATCATTACTTGGATTTTATAGTGCAAAAGTTCTATTAAATACATTTAATTAAATTATGATTAACTCAGCATGACGTATATACCACATATGGAGTTGGTAATTGTAAAATGATCATCCAATAATCACCATTATTGAATGACGTATATACCACATAGGCTGTGTATCCAACATCTCTTCTACTAACATCTTCTGATATTAACTCCTACGACCATAGAACCTCTTGCATAAAATTCTATGGATCACCCCATCCACTCTCACTCCCTTTTGGGTAAAATTTATTGTTTAAATTTTACCAGAGAGAGAGAGAGAGAGAGAGAGAGAGAGAGAGAGAGAAATTACTAAATTGATCCAATCATGATGTACACATTGCAAATTATCCAATAACAAGCTGCCAAAGGAATCAACAAAGGGAGGACACGAATGTCTTCATCTCTAAAACGCACGCCTTGTTATTAACACATTAAAAAAACTAAACTTCTGTTTCCCAAGTCTTGGCCATTTACAAAAAGTATGCGTGACAATGTTGGTTTCAAACTCTACATTCTTAAACTAATATATGCTTCCAAAGACAACTTTAAATTTTTATTTATTTATTTTTTTTTAATAGCGGCATCATAATGCAAAAGGTCCTACAATCATCCAATCTATCCTTAATTTATTCTTGGTAATTTTGATTTTGATTGTTAAGCAATGGACACTTACTGGCTTTCTCCATCTTTAAAGATTGGACCCCGTGTATGACGTGGCAATACCACGTGACTAGACATCTGTCATTGCGACACTTGGCAATTCGACGGACGATGATGTGGCCTAGGGCACTTGAATATTGAACCATCCTAGTAAAATCCCACTTTGGGGTCGGTGGCCTTTTTGTGGAGGAAGGTAGAGTCTTTTGTTCGGAGTCATTGAATTTGGGTTACCCTTTTCTTGAATTCAACTGGTCTAAGGTTTTCAGGCTAATCTCCATCGTCTTGTCTTAGTCTTTGCAGCAATATACCATGTAACGTATATAATTTGAATTTTGATTATTTGTAAAATAGAAGGCAAATTTTGATATTGGTGGTGAGGATGTTACAGTTAGCCAGCCATATATTGTGTTAGTTTCCAATCTTCCAATCTAAACTCAAAAGACTAGTCATTATCAATTGTCACTCATTCAAGTGGAAGCCATAAACAATTGCCACTTAGTCATTGTTTGGGGTAGGGGACCATTGATCAACCACTCTAGTGTGCCACAACACCGTATTGTGCTAATCCTCATGGTCGATGTTGGATCATAATGATCAAACCTATGAACAATATCACATATGGGTATTTTATCATTCATATACGATTGTGATGAGAAGTAGAGAGACTGCCATCATTAATAAGACTGATGATATCTGTGATGAAATTAGTAGGTAAATGGATTGGTAACTAGAGTACGTTAATAACTTGAAAATGAATTAATTAGTGATAAGGCAATATGACTTAGAATGGGGAACTTATGATGTGGGGGGGGGGGGGTTAGGTGGGTCTTGATTCAATGGCGCCTCCCGATCTTAAGTCCACCTTTGCTAAAATGGACTTATCTATTCCCTTTGCCCCTTTTTATACTTCTTTTAAGGCTAAATAAATTTTTTTTCTTGTACTAATTAAATTGGATTGACTAGAAGTAGCCAATGCAAGATGTAGTATTTTTCTTAAAATTTATAAATTTAAAGTGACTTGGAAAGGGACCCCAATACAAAGAATTCAATCCTGCCATAATGTACGCCATCTAATTTTGACACATTGTTACACACACATTTATTTTTTTATTTCTTTGAATAAAAAGTCAAGAAGCCAATTCTTTTTGCCCAATGGCATTTGTCATTTTACACGATTGTTACATCTAATAATGTCTTATCTTTCGTCTACAAAATTAAGAAAACTTGTGGTGCTAATGAAGTATAATTTCACCAAATTTTTTTGGATTGAATGGTCTGACAATCTATTCCCTTAATCAAAGAACTCGAGTTCGAGTTCTGAAAATGACGAAAAAGGATTTGAGAGAGCCAATCTCTAAAGTAGACTTTATAGTGTTAGAATCGGATGAATTAAGTAAAACCCATATACTGGTAGTGAAAAAAAAAGTATAATTTTATTTTATTTTATTTTCCAAAAAGTCAATTTATTTTTTATTTATTTAAGAATTAGTTCAAACAAAATGACAAAATCTCAACTATTCCAAAAGAGAAAATGGTACAAGGGGTCATTACAAAATTAATTAAAACTTTAATTTTTAATTAAATTTTTATATAGTTTAGGGCAAAACCTTATCTGAAACATGTTTGAAGTCATTACTTGCTCTATATATGGAATATTAAAAGTGTTCTAGGGTGGAAAATTTTTGTAGTTTTGCTGCTTGGTCACTTGTGATGCAGACAAGTTGTGAGAGTAAAAAAAAATTATATAACATTAAAAGTCCTACTTTAATTTCTTTTTTTTTTTTTTTATCTAAATAAAAACGACCTTTTAATGCAAAATTCATGTCCTTTTCCCTAAGGGCATGGCTATGGTTTCCTTTGAAATTCTGACATGCACGCCTGATCTCGAGCCACGCAAAAGTCCCCTTTTTCAAACCCTAACAAAGAGCCAACCATACCTGAAAGGACAGTAAGGACGTCATGGAAAAAATGTTCTAAAATCAAGATATTTGGCTTAATTGAAGAGGCGTGATATCATTGATCAAAATTTAAATTTAAATTTTAAAAATAAAAAAATTATATTAAAAGAATTTTCTTTAATAAAGGGTCTATCATAACTTAAATCAAATTAATCGAAATATAATTTTAAATATCAACCGATAAAAATATATTCCAGAACAAAAAAAAAAAAAAAAAAAAATTGCTGTAAAACGAAAATGGGTATCATCTCGCTGAGAGAGGCTTAGAATTACCGACATGTTATGCAAATCTAATGCAAGGACGCTATAGAGGCTACCCGATGCATTGTAACAAGAAATATTGAACTCGCATTGCACCACTCTATGGTTGAGGAAAGCCCTTTGTAGTTTTTGGAAAATCTTATCTTTCATCCAATCTAATTCTTTTCCTACTTGTAATATTTTTCAATTAAAGTGAACAGATTTAGTAAAAATATATGTAAAAATCAATTTTTTCTATAAAAGGATTACATTATTAGGATTTTGATAAATTTTTTTATTAAAAAATATACTTAATCTTTGTTGATGTAGGGGGCAAAGTGAGAAATTTAGGAGTCGAGATAACAATGATAATACTTTTTGAAAAAATATATACCATTTTATAAAAAAAAAAAAATTCAAGGGTGAAAAACAAACAATATTTAAAATTATAATTTTGATATATATATATATATATATATATATATATATTATGATTTTTTTTTTTCAAATTTTCAGATCGTTGTTAAATCTAATCTCAATTTTTCAAAACGGGCCATTGAGCCTATAACTTGGGTTAATCTTGGAAGTGAAAATATATTTATGCATGAAAACATAGATTTGTTACAATTTTTTTTGGGAGGGGGGGGGGGGGGTGGGGGTTAGAAAAAGGGACTTCTCATCCCTAAACCCAACAAGTGATTGGCAAATTGAAGAAGTAACAATAAGAATTACTTTGAAACCACATTTTTCTCATGTTGCTGAAGTGAGGAAACCGATGCTACCTCTCCTCAAAACCAAAAGGAAGCCACAGGGAACAAGTAGGGCAGTCCCCTAGAGACCCCCAAAAACTGCTCTTAAAACAAGATTACTTTATGTGTTCAACCTTTTGTTTCTTGGGACATTTGGTTGGTGAAAGCCCTAACACAATAATGCACCGTGTTGAATTTGCTTTCTCATTTGGACCTATTATGGCTAACCCTACTTTAACCATTCATTTCCAAGATTTTTAATATTGTTTTGATCACTAAGTGCATGTCATTATTATTTTAAAAAATAATTAATTAAATAAAATAAAATAAAATAAAATAAAAAGAAAAACCCCTTTTCTTCAATGTTACCCACCCAAAATTAGAGACTATTAAAATATCTTTCTTTTTTGGAAACATCATTATTTTAAACCAAACACACCATCATACCATAAAATTTTATCAAGCAACCTTAGTTTTCCTTTTGATCGACCTGATGTTTCAGAAGCCGAAGAACGTAGTCTATTGTTCCACGTAGATAGACGCAATTTAGGTCGACCCTTCTCAAACTTGCTTGTCAACAAAGGAAGCTTCTTGGATTGAATATAATAGTTTTTTTATTTTGGAGGGGGGGGGGGCACAAAATGTGTCTTAATCCCTTCAAAAACACTCACTAGTTTTTCCATGAAAGATTGATTAAGAGTAATTAACTTTGGGAATTCTCCAAGTTTACACACAAGTTGGTTCATTTCCAACATAGGATGAAATGATTTCATTAACACTTAGGTCACCGGTGAACGCGTTTTCTTAATCCATTTGACCACCCCTAATCTCTTGTTTAATTACGGTTTTTTGTTTGTTTGACCAAGTTAAAAGTCAAAACCCCATATTTTTTTTTTTTTTAGTACCATGTCTTAGACACCGACCGGTATCTGAGGTTTCGCCCCGACTAATCCGGACCGACCGCTGCAGTGGCTCCTTTTTGAAGGACGGGTCTCTTAACGGGGGAACGCTCCTTACACATGAGCGCCCGATACTCCCGATAGGAGTCGAATCTCGGTCATGCTTAAGGAAACTCAACTCCATATCCAGTGAGCCGATCCACGTCGGTCAAAACCCCACACTCCGATGAATGGTAAATTCACACTTTTACCCCTTATTTTGCTTGTCTCGTGTGTATTTTACCTTATCATCTGACGGGAGTTGATCTAAATGCAACCGAATGTATTTCTTGAACTTTAAGTAGCTCTGATATTGTATTTGGAGAGATCTTCATTACTAGTTTGCTAAAACTAGTTTTTTGAAAAATGAGATGGTTGATATGAATCTTATTGAAAATTTGTTATTATTTCAAAAAAATAACAATTTTTATCTTGCAGGAGTTGACTATGACATTGGAGTCAGCTACAAACATGGATTGATTGGACTGATTAAACTCATGGATGAGAAAGTTTGTGTAGCTCTTTGAATTGGATACGATCACTAAGGATAGTTTATTTCAAAGGGTTGGTTGCAGCTAAACCTAAATGCCACCTCCTTTCACATTGAAGAGTGGAATTCCTTTTCTAGTTATAAATTCTAGATTGTTTCAAAATTAGTCAATTAAAAGATGCTTCAATCTGTTTCATTATTGGTTCTTTAACTTCCCCAAAACAACAAATGATTATCCAACTTAAAGTCCAACGATAATAATAATTTTGTTTTTGTGCTGTAAATTCAAACTAGGAGCTTCTCCTTGCATGTATTGACCAAAATTTGTGAAAATGGTATTGGGGGGAGGGGATTTTCTTAATTCTTGTTTAAAAATTAGATAATTCTAATTTAATTAGAATAAAAACATTTCTAATTAAATGGGTTTAATTGAATTACATCGGATACATGCATGCATCCATCTATTTATCTTTTTTTTTTGTTATATAAGAATTTGAAATTGGAATCACCAGATTAGGGAAGAGAGACTTGTATCACTAAACTGTCTCTTTGATGACCCATCCATCCATTCATCCATGCATACATATATATATATATATATATATATATATATATGCCACTCGAAATTGTTATTTTAAGTATTGATTTTACTCGATTGTGATAACTTACATTTTTTTCATATTTAAATAGAGATTTTAAGCAGGCATAAAAAGTGAAGAGGAACTATCCTTTTACGAGGCTACTTGGAGGGGGAGAGATTAAGCCTATGTGTGTTTTTTTTTAAAATAAATTATCATATTCGATAATCATTTTTGAATTGACTAAATTCAATTCAATTTGAGTTAAACGCTTAAAAAATAAATTCTTTCAATACTTATTTTCTCCATATATATACAACTTAAATATGAAATCTAAGGAATACTAGTATCTGGTCACAAATGTGGTATTTGGTAAATGGGTATAATTTTAAAAATAACTATAATTTTAATTTTAGAAAATAAAACAAAAATTTTAAAATATTAATTTTAAAGCATTTTTATCAAGAGCAGAATTGACAATTATATAATTTTTATTATATACAAACCAAATATTAACAATGGTAATTATATCAATTCCAGAATTTGAACTAAACAGGTAATATCAAAATTCGATTTCGATTTTGATTTCTAAGAATTTTTATTCTAATTTCGATTTCAATTCTCAAGTGTGAACCGAATGTCACCTATAACTATTAGGCGCCAGTGATTAAAGCCTATGTGTGATCGAATGTATTATTGTTGTAATAGTCAAATTCTAACGGGAGATAATTTTTGAATCTCATAATAAGAATTAAGTTAAATTTTAACATTATTAAACAAGATTTTGGGCGTCCCCAATAGGACAACCTAGTGGTATAGACTCTCATATCAAATCTGATAATTCTAGGTTCAAATTCTCGTTAAAAAAAAAAAAAAGAGGATTTTGGGCAAAGAGCGCGCCAAAGGCATGGCTGCGACCTAACTTGTCATTTTTGGTGGCCCATTTTGCATGGGCCTTTGGTTTGAAAATCAACGAATTGACAAAATGGGCCTCCCTATGTGTTGTTTTGGGCCATACTAAATGGGCTTAGCGGGTCTTAGAGGCTGGTAGTAGGCCCATTCAATTTGGGAAGGACCAGTAATTTGGCAATAAATAATAATAATAATAATCAACACCAACGACACCATGGGAAGGAAAACATTTCACAGGTGATATTTCAATAATCTCAATTTGTATTAATTTCTTATTTTAATAAATAACAAAAATACTTTTTTGTTTTAGGATAATCGAATTAGTTTTGTAAAATGAAATAAAAAGAATAAATAACAAAAAAAATTTTCAATCTTGTACTCTTCTATCGAAACCTAGCAAAAGTTATTATAAATCTACCACTCTCTCTCTCTCTCTCTCTCTCTCTCTCTCAGACGACTCTCTATTCTTCTTTCTTTCCAATTCACTTTCCCATAAAGCAACACTATTTCCTTCATCGATCTCATAAACCTCCTGTAAAACGAAGAAAATTCACTCCCCAGTTCTAGGGTTTTCCATAGTTCGCGATCATCGTCTCACGAGTATTGAGTCTTGGAAAGTTAGGGTTTAATTTTGATTCTTTTGAGGAATGTTTTTCACGGGAGATCCCTCGACTCGGAAGAGAGTCGATTTAGGTGGAAGAAGTTCCAAGGAACGAGACAGGCAAAAGCTCTTAGACGACATGCGATTGGAGCGCAATCGGAGGTTGTGGTTGAAGCAACAAAACTCTGCCGCTTTGAGGATTCAGGTTAGTTTCTTTGTTTTGAAATTTGATTTTTTCTTTTCGGATATTCAATTTCATTGGATTTTTGGAAGAATTTGGATTTCGCATTTTCCGATTTCTGAAGTTGATGGTTTAGGGAATTAGTCTATGCTTTGTGCAATGTATTTCATGAATTTTGAACTTGATAGCTGTTGTCAATTAGTTTTGTTTATTCAGGAGTGAGGTGCATTTTACTTGGGGATACGTAGCTTGATTTCTACGTAACTGCAAATTTGGGTTGGATTATTTTTGGGATCACATTTTTGAAGGGACAAAGTCATTAGGATTATAGCCTAGAAGAGTTAAAAAGAGATTAGAGAGCAATTATGCGTTAGCCTTTCTTTTGTTATTTTTATCATCCATGAGGATTTCTCATCGTTGGAATTTTGTGCATTCTTTATTCACCTACTACAAGTTTTCTTTTTCTCTCTATCGAAAAGAAAAGGAATGAAGGGGGGGGGGGGAAAGAACTTAAATTTGGTATATTTTTAAATGTTTTGGTTAAACTCAAAATCACCCCCTTTGAAAATTGAAACCCCCAAATTGAAGGGGACGAATTTTTTGAAGAATTGGAGGGGATTTGTGGTTACCCTCTGATTTCCCTGTGCCTATTGGGGAAAAAAAAGCTTTTAAACACAAATACAGGATTATGTTCGCTCCCTTTTCCTCCATTTTCCTCCTTCCAGACATTTGCCAGACACTTAGTATTTCAAATGCACATTTCGGATTGATAGGTGTATGAAAGATCAAGATGTTGAAGTGACTGAACCATCGTAATTCGAAAGAATGGTTGGGAATATGGCTAATATGGTGAAAGTAATCTCTTTACACTTTTGTATTTGTTTCCCTTTTTTTATATGAATTATATGGTGGAAATAATATCGGCAGCTGGATTTTCTATATGAATTATATGCTGAAAATCATATGGGCAGATGGGTAGCCAATTGTTGGTTGGTTTGGAGGGAACATATGTGGAGAATCTTTTACATGGTGAAAACCCTTGTGCCAGTTTGCACATGGTTTCCTGAAATCTCTTTACTTTTGTTTTCCCCATCTAACGAGGAAGGGGTATGGCATAAAAAAATGTTGAAACCTTGTTGTTTCAGCAAGAATTGAGAATGTGTAAATTAGGCTGCTAAGTGTAAGCTTGTGTGGGTATAAAATTAAATCTTAACCAGTGAATAAAATTGTGTTTGTACCCGTGATGCAAGTGGATAAGTAACCTTTGGGAGTTTTGTATTGATGTCCTTATGACCTTGCTAGTTGCTTATGTATTTGGTTTGTGTGGTTTAGAACTTGACTATTACTAGTTACAGAAATACTTCAGAGGGAGAAAGGCAGTGGAATTGGAACGTGCAAAAGTGCGTGAGCAATTCTTCCTAACTTATGGGAAACATTGCCAAAATGTGGACAGGTAACACTGCATGTACTCTCTTAGTATAATTCAATGCCCATGTCGTTGCTTTTCGGTGTTTTCTTGCAATTCTTTTTCCCTTTTGGAAATCCCTGGCAATACCTTCCTTCTTCAGATTCATATGTATCCATTTTGAATGGTATTCCTAACATATATGGTATGACACCAAAGTACCTACAGGTGAGGCCCTGGTACTGTGGCAAATGAGGTACCATATAGAGAAATTACAAAATCCAGAATAAACTTCACCTTAGGTCTTTCTTTAGTTTGATATTTAATCCTTTTTCCTTTTGCAGGCTTTGTTTTGGGCCAAATTCAGACTTTCTTCGTCAATTGCTGTTTTTCTTTAATCCAAAAAATGCTGGTGACTTTTTGGTCCTTGTGGAAACATGCCGGGTACTTCTAAAGTTTACTCGAAATAGTGGTATGTTTACTTTGAAGTTGTTGGTGCATTATTGTTTGTTGTTTTGAGTCTTTTTTCTCCTTGAAGAATGACCCATATAGACATAAGAGCATCTGCTTAAAGCTGAAAAGTTGGGTAGTGGACACGTGCTTTGGTTTGGTTTAGTTATAGACTTGTGCTTTTGCTTATTTACCACCTAAGCACTTGTATTTTTTCTTGTTGACCACCTCTTTGTTCTTCTGCTTTTTGTACTCAGGTTTATTTTGCAGTCCAGTCTTTGTTTGCATGCTAATTCTGTCTGATAACGTGGCAGGGGATGTGCTCAGCCTATTTGCAGGGTCTGATTATGCAGCCAATCATGCTTTGATAGAGTACAGAGTGAAGCGGTTTGTGCTTTCTTGTACACAAGCTGCTCATCATGCTAGGTATCTTGTCTTTAGTGTCTCCCATCTCCAATAAAATTTCTTATTTCTTGCTTAAAATTGTAGTGAAAAATTGCATTGAAGTATGTGCCATAAAAACATTGCAAATCAAATTAGGCATCTTTTAAAATTTGTGGGCGTTCTGTTTGCATTGCAGAGTCTATTGTCTAAATCGTGTAAAGATAAAATTATGTTCAATATGTTCAGGTATTCTTTACCTTCTATTACTTAGACATAATTTTTTGATTAAGAATCAAACATAATATCTAGCGGGCTACTACTTTTACTTGAAATGAAGAAAATGGTCACGCATAAAGTACATTATCTTGCAAACTAGTAAAGCATGAATTTTCGAACTTGTCTTTAACACAAGTGTCCAACTTTAAGTTTCTATTGAAATGAACTAGCTCTTTTTTTTTTGTGGCATAGCCATCCTACATTTTCGTTTGTTCTGTATGCTTATTTTCTTCTTGTCTCCTCAATTTCAACTGTAGATATGGTATTGCAACTGTAAGTTTGGTTCCACAGTTTTTAGGGCAATAACTGGTGAATGAATCCATGATTGTTGTTTATTCATTTATTTCAATTACCTAGTAATTCAGTCCAAGCTTCATTTGTCAATCTTGAGAGAAAGGTCATGTCATTGTGTTGATAAGTGGTATCCTTGACGGCGATTAAGTGCTTGTAACTAATAAATGACTCTATATCTCTAGGAATTTCTTTCTTGCCGCATGATATACAGTGGTGCAATTGCACTTTAACATTTGACTAAACTAATTATTGCTGGTCAACTAGTTACCACAAATTCTGCCTAGTGGCAGACCCATGCTATTGAACATATTATGACTGGCAACCTTGAAAAAATTTTAAGAAGTCATTTTCTTGGCCGCATTTTAGTCATGTGGACATCTAACTTTTACATCTTGTTTGGTTGAGGTGGTTTTTGAATCTGTGATTACTGTTTCCTTCTTGACAGAAATCAATTGAAGGATCAAATGTTTATGGCATCTGAACAATCTGATGTATCAACAGTTATCTTGTTGGAGGCAGTAACTATTTTAATTGATCCAAAACTTCCATGGATATGTAAGGTTGTTGGATTCATGCAAAGAAGCACGTTCACTCTGCTGCGGGAGGTTGTTCTTACAGTAAAGGTATGTTCATCCCAACTGCAAATAATCTTTTTTGCTATCTCTTTACCCCATTAGGTTCCTTTTGTCTACTTGTGGTCCTAGATACTAGAGAAGAAGGAAATTCTGCACAGTTTTGTCCACCAAGAGGGACAGAGTGCAATCACTGAGCAATTGGGGGTTCCCTTTCATCTCGTTGAGGGTCCTTATCATCTGATAACTTTTCCTTCACCATTAGAATAGCTAAATTTAGTACCTTTCTTGAAAAATTTTCTCCTATTCCATGAGGGGTTAGCTGTAGTCAATATGATGGCTGGGTCTATGTCCATGTGGAAGGAGTTTTTCTGCTTTTAAGACAATTTGATTAGCCTAAGCTTATATATCTATTTTGTTGCATTTGTTAACTCAATTATCACCTATTTCTTATGACTACTTAAATCTTTGAAAGAAATAAGGAAATGAAGACTTTACGGAGGTGTGCTATGATCTTCAAGGATTAATTTATTCTGCTTCTCTCTTGTTTTATCTTCAAGGAAACGAAGATTTTTTTGCTCTTTTTTTGGGGGGGGGGGGTAGGGAAGGGGTTGGCCTTTCATCCTTACCCTCAGTTTCTCTCAGGGTCTCTTTTTAAGAGAAAAATGCTAAGTGGAAAGGAGAGACAAATAAAGAACTCTAGGCTTTTGGGATCAATTGAATAATTGATCAACTTGATTAATGTTCGCATGAAGAAATTGTACATTTTGAAATGCTATCTTGATCAATGTGAGATTTTTTTGAGACAATGAATGGTTGTGGATGGACCTGTGCTCTACTAGAAGAAGATAAATAGGACAATAGTAGCTTCCTGCAAGTTGGATTATCACCTTGGTCATGCTGTGGTGAGTGACTTCTTTTTCTTAGGGAATCTAGTTAGACTTAATACTGTCTTATCATGCCTCAACTTTGAATTCTTTCCGAATTATTTAGTCATGTTGTTTTTTCTGTCGGTGTGAAATCAAGCTCGTAAAGAGATGGAAATGGACGCAAATATGGATTAACTGTGGCATTTACCCCTCTGCAACTTACAAATATTTGAGCTGCCCAGTTTTATGTATTTAGAATTCAAGGATGCTTTAATGTTGGAACTTTTCAAAATCTTCCTGAACTTAATAGTTTTTCTTAATTTTTAACTTGATATTAATTTGTTTCCAGGCAAGTATGAAAACTCAAGTTTCCACTGGACAAGTATCGCCACTGGAGCGTGTGTTTGTCTTGCTTGTTTCGCACATCAGTGAGAAGTCATGTACATGCCCTAGTATTGATCTGCGATGGGGTTTCTCTTCTCAGATCCTCACAATTCCTTTATTGTGGAGACTTTTTCCATATCTAAAAGAGGTAAATTTGCATTGAAGCTTATTGTATTTCTTTTCAGCGTGATGTAGGCAAATGTCATAACAACCCGCCCCCACCACAACCAGAAACTAAGAAATGTCTATTGCTACCTTGATGATTTGGTTTCTATTAATTTTGCTTCTCTGCATGGCTTTACCTCCCTTGGTCAAGACCCTGGTTTGGTGCAAATATATGATGATTTTCAATATTTAGCTTCTATGACAGCATTGTTTGGTGTTATTTGCCAACTGAGCTGCCACAAATTATAAAATTGACATTTTTTTCCTTGCTAATTAGGTATTTGGAACGCCGGCACGGAGCCAATATTACATTCATCAGATGGCCTTATGTGTGCATAATCACGAGAACATTCTCCCAGAAGATACATCAGCAGAATTTCCTGCTTACGCCTGCCTCCTGGGAAATATATTGGAAACTGCTGCTGTTACTTTGTCTCAGCCTGACTGCTTATTTGATATGGTATGGAGTTGCTATGATATTTTAATTTAGTGAAGGTCTTGTAATTAAATTGTTGGTATATATGATGCATTGACTCCTGATGCTGTATAAGGCAACATTGAAATCCACTTCTCAGGATTTAATTATGGTTTTTTCTGTCAAACATTAAGACCATCAGTGAATCAACTTGGTGAAAAGTCTGTCCGATGGGCTAATCTGTGGAGGAGGGTGAACTTTACAATTGAGAAATGCTTTTGAAGTAGATGGGATTGATGCTAAAAGAGTTTTTTCATCATTTCTTTTGGATGATGAGCACTGTGCCAGTCGAGTTTTTCTTTTTTTTGACTATTAGTATGTTGAACTTTGTGTAGCAGAATTTTTGTGGTATATTAGCTCCTTATGATGTTCTATCTGTAGCTTAGTCTGGCAGACATTCTTATAAAGGATCTGTAACTTACTCTTGATTAGCTGAGCAGTCTTGGCGAACATTTGGGTAACCTTGTCCTCTCTACTACCCTCTACAGGCCTTTACACGTGACACATTATTTTTATTCCACTTTTTAGCTTTTTCAATCAAAACAATATAGAGGTAGAAAAGTATGGGTTTTTCAAAAACTAATGAAAGTTCTCTATCAAAGCAAGTGTGAAGTGGTCGTTGCACTAATGAATTTTAGCATGGGATGCAACTTCTAGTGGAGAAGAGTTTTGTTGAAGTTGCAATCCAAGGCCTCCTTGATGTCTTTTATGTTTTCTCATTTCTTTTCTGGAAGGGGTTTTTTATCTACTTTCTTTTTTGTGTCCATTAATGATGTCTTTTCAATATGATAGCATGGTTATCTTTACTTATAGTAAGGAAAAGTGAAATGTTGGGGATGGAAGGAAGAAAAGGATTTAATTTCAGGACAAGTTACTTTTTCAAATTTGTTAATGTCATCGGACAAGCTGGTATTCTTGCAACAATTAATAGTGATCATGATGCTACTTGCTGAACATAAATAAGGACTAAGAAACTCCATACAAGAGTTTCAACTTTCTGTGTGGAAAATTATGGATGTTTGAAATATGACTTCATGCGATTCGCTTGTTGTTTGACTATATTTTGTGACTTTTCTTGGTATCCTTATGTTTCATTGGTTGGCTGTAGCATGCAATGTGTACAATATATAAAGTTTCTTAACTAATCTTACTGGTTACCTGGATCAGGCTATAGACTTTGCCGCTGTCACCACATTCTTGTTCGACGCCCTCCCTCCTATAGGCTCAGCAAGTGATAAAACTACAGAAAGTATGTAGAAATCATTACTCCGTTTTTCATGAACCCCCCCCCCCCCAAAAAAAAAAAAAAGATGCATTGTAAGTTGAGTGGATCAATTGGCATGTTTGAAATGCCTTATGTATTTACACCAACTTGAACTGTTACTTTGCAGATTTGAATGTGGATGATGATGAAATGGATGTGGGCGATGAATCTGCTGGGGCTGCTTTGAATAAGGATTTAGAAAATCAAATTTCCACTGCAATTGATACAAGATTTCTCCTGCAACTGGTATGCATTTGTTGCAGTTTAAACTGATGTATGTGCATACCTCTGTGTATCATGAAGTACTGTCATTTCATTGGAGCTTAAACAATCTGTTCTGGAAAATATATATATATATATATATATATATATATGTAGTTTTCTAGGTAAATATGTTTCATTTTTTGTTAGTGATGCAGTTTTGATGAGGGAGACTTACGGGGCAGCATTGAAACTTCCTCTTCTGAAAATATTTCAGTTTCGATATTACTATGATTCGGCAAACTATTGTTATAATAAAAGTTATTAAAACATTTCGCTTGTGGAGTAGTGCTTTTTCATTTGTAAACCCTTTCCTTGTCTTGACTTGTTTGATCTCACAGTTTGTTCTGTGTCTTTTGAGCAGACAGATGTTTTATTTGGAGGCATTTCTTTACTTAACAGTTCTTTCAAAGAGGTGCCGGATGATAAAGAGGTTGTTGCTGTTGGTGCAGCCTGTGCTTTCCTGCACATTACTTTTAACAAGCTCCCTTTGGAGCGAATAATGACAATCCTTGCTTACCGAACGGAGCTGGTTCCTGTCCTTTGGAATTTTATGAAACGGTGCCATGATAATCAAAGTTGGTCATCTTTGTCTGCACAATCAGCCTTTCTAACTGCAGATGCTCCTGGTTGGCTATTACCTCTTGCAGTTTTTTGTCCAGTGTATAAGTAAGACTTCTTCACTGATACAGGGACAACGTATACCGCGTGTCTTTTTAGCGGATCACATTCAAATTACTTATATTCTTATTCATTGATTTGTCATTTTTATGTTGGATTGTACAAGACACATGCTTATGCTGATTGATAATGAGGAGTTCTATGAGCAAGAGAAACCATTATCGTTGAAAGACATTAGATCCCTGATTGTCATCCTAAGACAGGTAATATCTCATTGACCTTGATACTGTGATATCTTCTTATTTATTTTCATTGCACAGGGTATTATCTCACAAAATTTGTAAAGAACTTCAGATATTTTTGTGATGCCAACATTTCTTCTCTCAGTGAGCTTTTGCCATACTGTTCTTTATTTGTTGCGTTCATTTCATTCACAGTACTAGAACTAGTTGGTTTCAATGGGTAAATGAGTGTGGTAGGCCATAGAGCATGATAATCTACACATTACTCTTTACATTTTGCTATTAAATCTTTTGTACATCGGTTGAAGGTGTTAAAGCATATGCTTGCTCTTCCTGCAGGCCTTGTGGCAACTATTATGGGTCAATCCTCCTGGTCCTACTAGCAATATTAAGTCTGTTACCAACATTGCTGATCAGAAAAAAAATTCTGTAGAATTCCTTCAGCATAGGGTTAGCATGGTTGCCTCCGAGCTCCTTTCACAGGTATATGCGAACCGAGTTTTTGTGTGCCTTTATGATTGCTATTTCTTTCTTTTGTTATTTTATCCCCCATTCCCCTTTTTAACAACCTATTTTATCCACCTTTAAACTTCCCTTTGCTTAAAACTGTTTTGCTATTTCTTTCTCGTTTATTTTTTCTAATATGAGATTGCATACTGCAGTTGCAAGATTGGAACAACAGACGTGAGTTTGCACCACCTAGTGATTTCCATGCCGATGCTTCTAATGAATATTTTATTTCTCAGGTAGCAGAATAGTACTTTTCTTTGGGTTTCTGGCTTCTGCATTCAACATTGCGCCCTTCCCTCTTGATTTAATACCATCATAATGCAGGCTGTAATAGAAAATACCAGAGCACACGAAATACTGAAACAAGCTCCATTTTTGGTTCCATTTACAAGCAGGGTTAAGATATTCACTGTAAGTATGTAATTTGTGGCATGTATAATCTTTTTCTCTTTCCTCTGATAAAAAATTATTATTTTCTTTCTCATGTTTGCTGCAAATTCCACCTATACTAAATGTTATTCTGTTGGTGCATGCTTTCTGAGTTAAGCCAACCAAATAGTCTGGTGGTTGTTACAAGTTTCTTTTCTCCTTATCTAACAATTGAATAACGTTCATAGGCACAATTAGCAGCTGCAAGGCACAGAGACGGGACTAATGCTGTTTTTACAACAAACCGGTTTAGAATTCGGCGGGATCACATCTTGGAGGATGCTTTCAATCAGTTGAGCACATTGTCGGAGGATGATCTTCGAGGATTGGTAATCTTCTTAGTGTAATATGTATAGAGAGATCTACTTTCTTTTGAGGGAATTGTGATTTGCCCTCCAATGATGCTTACTCAAGTGTAATCATTTTCTGCTGTTTAATTTCAGATTCGTGTAACATTTGTAAATGAATTTGGAGTTGAGGAAGCCGGCATTGATGGTGGTGGAATTTTCAAGGATTTTATGGAGAACATTACTCGGGCGGCTTTTGATGTGCAGTATGGCTTATTTAAGGTTATTATCTGGCGTAAAACATGTTTCCCTCTGTGTGTGCGCATGCGTGTGTGTGCCTTAGGAGAAATGTACAAGAATGCAAGCCACATAAAGTGTATTTCCTTGTGCATCTATTTGGGGAAGAGAAAGGATTATGAGATTCAAAGAACAGGGGTTGAGGATCGTCATTCAATTTATTAGATGTTAGAGGAAAAAATGATATTTTTCTTGACATTACATGCTAAAAATGCACTTTGCAAGGTTCAATTCCTCAAAAAATCTGTGATATGGCCAGAATAGACTGAAATCTAGGTTTAGTTGGAATTACGATTTTAATCCAATGGTAATGGTGGTACATTGAGGCTGAGTGCATCCATTGATAGAGGGTTAAGCTTATCATTTTATTTTATTAATTTATTAATTAATTTGAAAAGGTTACTTTTAGCAGTCTTGTCTATGACCTCTGCTGATGAGGCAATAATTTCCTTCTTGATTTGGTGTTTTCAGGAAACAGCTGACCATTTGCTGTATCCCAATCCTGGTTCAGGTCTGGTACATGAGCAACATCTTCAGTATTTCCATTTTCTTGGAACTGTGCTGGCAAAGGTATAATATGCATTTTTATATATTGCATTGTGCCTTGCGGCAAGTTTGTTTCTGCAATGTCAGTGCCAAATATTCATCTGATCTTCTGGTTGCTTTTTGAGTAGGCTATTAGCTATTCTTACATAAAAGGAATTGGATTTTGTCTGTTATTGTAGTTGGTGAACTACTTGTATTTCCTTGTTCTGTTTCAGTTATTTCATGCTAGTTTTCTTAATTGTTATTTCACGGTCTGATATCATCTCGCACTTTTAGGCTATGTTTGAAGGGATTCTTGTTGATATACCATTTGCAACATTCTTCTTAAGCAAGCTAAAGCAAAAGTAAGTTGTCTATTCCCTGTAACGCTACATTCTTTTGATTCCTACCCTTTAGTTCAATTAGTTCAAATGATGGGCCATAATTAGTACCGAAATCCTATTGTGACCTGTAATTCATCTGATTGTTGCCTATATTGGAATGTAGTATTTACAATTCATTCCTGTTTTCTGCATCTTACTTCAATCATATCTTTGAAGCACCTTTTGTGGTCACAGAAAAGGAAAAAAAAAAAAGTTTTCTGTATTGCACCACACGAGCAAGTTCTCAACCAAAATGAGCCTCCTTTTTCAACTAGTTGATGTCTTCTAGGATCCTATTTTTTCATTGATATCTATGCCAATTGTGAAGTATAATTAAGTAATATGGATAGGTATATATATGCATGGACAAAAATTAGCCATGTCATCTACATATATAGAAATCAAATTGCACATTAACCCAGTCAGCTTGTACATTCTTTTTCTTTGTCAGGTACTACATTTGAAAATTTTATCAGAACTTGTAGATTTGACGTGCAATATAAACTCAAAAGGTTTCTTACTGTAATGGATAATCCTTAAGTAATCTTAGTTTGTCAGTGCATGTGGAAAATTATTCCTTTGTACATCCTGATAATGGTGAATGTCAATCTTGTTTTCCAGGCATAATTACTTGAACGACTTGCCTTCATTGGATCCGGAATTATATCGCCACCTTATATTCTTGAAGGTGGTTATTCTTCTTCTCCTTCTTTTCATTCTCTTGTTAACTGGCTACTACTTGCTTTTGAAGATTTGTTAATGTGTTGCTCACAAAATTCCTGGATTTTGCAATACGCCATTACCTGCATTCTTGCTATTTCATTCATTTTTATTACCTCATATAATATCTTTAATTTTTTGGGGTCCTGCTCTCTCTCTCTCTCTCTCTCTCTCTCCTGAGTGCCTTCAACATTTATATCACAGATATTGTTTCCATAAATATCATGTAGTCACAATTTTAAATAATAGTTATTTACCTCTTTGAATTTGAATCAATACCCATATTTATTATGGAGTGAGTCTGGTTAGATCTCTAGGATCTTTTCACCAAGTGAGGTCCATTATTACTTCTTTCTTGGATGGTCAATATATATCCTTGCTGTTGTTGTCTACTTTCCTTTTTGTATCTAAAGTGGAAATGGAAAATTTTTCCTTCGTTATACATATATACCCTCCATCAAAGTGTATGATAAAATTTTATATTATTGGCTTCTCACTGGTTTGAAATGTTTAGACCTTATTGACAATAAGTTTTTGGTTTTGGTGATACTAGGAGTGCAATCGAATGTACCCTTGAATCCAAATGTTTCTTGTACCTCCCCCCGAAAAAAAATGGCTTTGAAACTCGTCTAGCATGTGTATATATTGTCAAAGTTCTTCTTATCCCACAAAAATCAGTGTCTGAAACATGGAAGCACAAAGTGAATGTATGCTACAGTAGTTCAAGATTGATGGTGCATAAATTACTTAATGCAGATATTAAGAATGCATTTCTCTCTCTCTCTCTCTCTTTTATTTTTTATTTTTTAATTTCTTTTTGCCTTTTAGTTGTTATACTTGTGTTTGAAAGTTATTTTTGCTCTAACAGCATTATAAGGGTGATATTTCGGAGCTGGAACTTTACTTTGTCATAGTGAACAATGAGTATGGTGAGCAAACTGAAGAAGAGCTTCTTCCAGGAGGAAAAAATCTACGTGTTACTAATGACAATGTTATCACTTTCATTCATCTTATTGCCAACCATCGTCTAAACTTTCAGGTATTAACTGGTCATTTAGTTTTTTCAATTTCCCATTCAACCCCCCCCCCAAATTTAGTTGTAACCATAATATCGAAAATAATGACTTTCAGATCCGCCAGCAAAGTTCTTATTTCTTAAGGGGATTTCAGCAGCTCATACAGAAGGATTGGATTGCCATGTTTAATGAGCATGAACTCCAGGTATTTGATTAGACACCAAAATTATCTGAAACCACAAGGGGACCTTTTTTTTGCCCTGATCTATTACTTCTTGGCCTTGTGAGGTTGCTTTTTATTTGGAAACGTAAATGTTTGGGGTCGTTGCATTTACTAGT
Organism: Dillenia suffruticosa; assembly: GCA_033439265.1. Taxonomy (NCBI): domain Eukaryota; kingdom Viridiplantae; phylum Streptophyta; class Magnoliopsida; order Dilleniales; family Dilleniaceae; genus Dillenia; species Dillenia suffruticosa. Next base: position 19,748,751 of record JAVTVX010000011.1, read on the forward strand.
TGATAGAATTTCTAAGGAATAAAGAGTTGAAGTGCAGCAAAATCACTTATGGTTATCTGAATCTCAAAATAGAGTTGGGATTTCAAGGAAGAAAACCTTTTTTAGGAGTGGGAGATCTGAATGTGAGACTGTCTGTAATGGTGCAGTAGGAGATTGTCAACTTATTGCAGGAATGATGGATTAGCTCCCTATTGTCATTAAAGGTGGTGGAGATGAGACTTGACGAGATCCTGGTTTATGGAAAGGTTCTGTGTGCACCCAATACTTGGAACATGAGAAAGATGTGATTTTGCAGTAGAAGATTATCTTATGGCAGGACACATGGTGAGTTCCCTACTTAATAAGGTATAGAGGTGACATCTTGGCTCAACTTTACTATAGGATATCACTGCTCCTGTTTCAATGGTAAAGTGCCCCTGGACTGCAGAGGAACAGAGAAGACTAATGGACATAATATTTCTTGGTGCTGAGAACTAGAAGATGGTTTTTCATAGGTTGATGTTGGAGGAAATACTAGCTAATAAGGCTCTCTCTTCTTTCTTTCACAACATTCATAATTGTTGCATTGACATCTTTGTGTTTCCTCCATTCCCAAGCCATCGGTGAATGAATTCTGAGAGTGAATGAATCAGCTAATGCAAGCCACCACAATAATTGTACCACCCAAGCATCTAACCAATCTCTGAAGGAGCAAAATAATGGAAGGAAATAGCTAACGGACTTAAAATGAATAGTTTGCGCAATCGCTGATGAACTAATCAATAAACAATCAAGTAGCTTGACTTTGCAGCTGACAGCAATTTGCCCGATCAGAGAAGGCCTGGGTGTGGTTCAAGGCACAATTAAAAATGTCAATTAACTTCTGTACATTTTATAGAGTTGAGTAGCATGGTCACTATAAAAAGCAATGTAAGAATATTAATAGATATATGAGCAACAGGTCCTTTTGGTACAGCTTCCAGGGCTCAAATTGACAGATTGGACACTTTGTATTCTTCTCCACATTTGTGGGACACTTTTTTCTTATTTCTTGTCAGTTGACTACTCTTAGTTTGTTAACAGAAAATTCAGCTGATTTTGAAATTTTCCAGTTGAAATATGGACTTCCCAAGAACTACTTATGGATTATATACATCCTAGCAGGTGAGAAAGTTGAATTTTGAAATAGTACTGAACCAGAGCTGGACCAAATGCTGGCATCCTTTTGAGGTTTAGATTAGTTTTTTATTGCCCGATTCTAGAAAATTGGTGAAGACCATTACTGTAAGGGGGAAATGATCTTTATAAGAAATTGGGGGACAGATAAGGCACCATACTGTTGTCAAAGACACGTTTCAATTAGCTCATTATTATCCAATTTGAAATTAATTCTTCAAATGTTTGGACTTTGGATGCTTAGATGAGTAATTGGTCCTTGGGTATTCATTGCATTCTGCACTGGATTATGTAGTCCAAAATTAAGTGTCATGCAGCCCCCTTCTCATTTGCATTTGTTTTGATTGTCAAATATTTTCATGTGTTGGTGTTCTTTTGCTGTCTATTTTTCTACTGTGGTGGACCTGGTTGTTGCTTAATTTCTCAAACCTCTTTTGGACTTCTTTTGATGACACAGGCTTCTTTTTGATTTTTTTTTATGACACAAGCTTCTTTCTCTTTAGTTTTTTGCTCAGTTATTTTTGACTTTATTTTCTGTTTTCTTGGAATTCTATCCAGCTTTTAATATCAGGTTCTCTTGATGGCTTGGATGTTGATGACTTGCGTTCAAATACCAATTATGCGGGTGGCTATCATCATGTGAGTGCTATTATTATTTCTTTGTGTTTTAAGAAAATGCTTTTGCCTTTCTGCTACTTAGGTATGGTTCCTATCAAAAACAAAAGCTTGTCTTAGAGATACGGTGTTTAGATGCCCTTTCAAGAGGCTGGTACTTATAAAAATTCATTTGCTAATCTCTTCTTCTGTTTTGTTTCATTATTCTTAATTTTGGGTGGCGAATCCTTTTTAGTTATTGTTACATCAATCTTTCAACTATATTTATGGACCATTAAAATGGAAAGTTTGCCATTTGTGTCTCTAATTCTTTTGATAATTCAAAGATATTTTCCTGTTAATCTTGTTTTTGTCTATTAGTTTTCCCTTTCCCCAGATATTCGTGGTCCATCTTGAAGGATCATTTCCACAGATTGGTTTCTTTTAGTCAAGGGAAATCTGATGTTTAATCTTTTGTGTCAGGAGCACTATGTTATTGAGATGTTTTGGGAAGTTCTCAAGAGTTTTCCCATGGACAATCAGATGAAGTTTCTAAAGTGAGCTCCACCATCTTGCATCATTAATACATACATATTTTAACCTCTTATGTTTGAGTTACACCATCTTCTGCTAACTATGCCTTATCTTTTGAAAGATCTTGTCATTGATCACTGAGATGCCAGAGAAGCTAAATTGGATTTGTTGACACATCATGTTTAGCTCAGTTGTATTCTTTATGAAATGTCATAAATGGATAACTATAACATTTTTCGTTTTTCTTTTTAAAATATTCCTTCCCAGATTTGTCACTGGGTGCTCACGAGGACCACTCCTTGGGTTCAAGTTCCTGGAACCACAATTCTGCATACAAAGGTAACTGTTGTGTGTTTATCATCTCTTTTCTCCTTTATGTTATGATATACAATGGAAAAGGAAAGAAATAAAATTACTCTTCATAAATGTAGGGCTGCTGGAAGTGCTTCTGAAGAAGCTCTTGACAGATTGCCAACATCTGCTACTTGTATGAATCTTCTAAAGCTTCCACCATATAGAAGGTCTGTCGCAGATTCTCTATCAACAATTGAGAAATGATTTTATTGACCATCTTATAAATATTTGGTGCATGCGGTAATGTTGGTGTTTGCTTATTTATCCTTATATCCAAATGCATGCATGCTACTTGCATGGACCGTTTTGGCATTTTAGTCTTATTTCCGTGCTTGTGCAAGGATAACTATATCCTTGTTTCAGACCTCAGTGTCCTAATTTTGTTTGCTCGTTTGCATATCTATATGATACAGCAAAGAGCAAATGGCCAAAAAATTGTTATATGCAATTAATGCGGATGCTGGATTTGACCTAAGCTGAATATCAAAGACATCATCGAAAGCTAACACTCGCTATTCCAAGACAAGATGCAATCATATTGGCGTGGAGCTAGTGCATATGCCTGGAGGCAGGATCACAGCAAACAACATTGATAAGAAAATCATGTAGATAATCACTTATGCTGCTGATCGGGTGTACATATTCAAGAAAGTGCTGAGGTCATTATCTACCATTTGTATAAAAAATGCAAGACCCAGAAGGAGTAGGTCTTGCCCTAGCATATAGCAGTTTGTAGAGCAATATTTAACTCTACATATGTATCTTGCTTGTATCTTTGTCCATGTAAATCTAGAACCTCATCTAAGTAGGTTCCTTCAAGGCCCCCCCCCCGGGGGTGTTTGTTTCGCTTCCACCCTTTCATTTTGATTCACTATATACGATGCGATGGATATTGAAGAATTAAAGTATTGAAGCAATGTTTTCATTATTTGTTATTTTGTTCTTGTATCGGCGGTTATTCAGTATTATTGAGCTTGTGTCAGATTTTTGCATTCATTTACCGAGGCAGCCAATGGTTAGAAGGCTTACAAAATCATAATGATTTTGAATGAGGAATACATCTGGGTGGTGTATAATTTCCACATGTAAACACTATGGTAGGTCTACAACAAGAAATGTCCTTGGATCACTTGGATCACCGTGGCATTGCCATTCTTGAATATGTCCACAAACTAATGAACGCAACACTTCAAGCTTTCTGCAATATTCGGAAGAGCCACTTCTTGATACTAGTCCAGGCTGGCTCTGTTTTCTGGTGTGAGATCTGCTGCCCCTGGCACATTTCCACGAATAGAAACACAGCTCGGTAGAGTGCACAGAGCTTTATCAACCAGAAGGTAGTCTGCAACCTATCTTACAACAAAATCAAAGATACCAAGTACCACATTGACCCACAATTTGTCAAATGCTGACATTTTTTATTTTTGAGGATAAAAAATTATGATACAAGTATCAGTAGTGAATAAATTATGTATACCTCGGCTTCTTCATGTCATGCTGGGGTTCTGATAATGAACTCGCATTAAGGCAATAGTATAACTCAGATCTCAAGATTATGCAGGAAGAGTTACCCCTAAACAAGGTCCTAATAGATGCTCGAACTAGATTAATTGGAGTATGATTCCAAATAACGCATAACGGTAATGAGAACCAAAATAAAAAAATAAAAAAAATTAATAAAAAACAATGGGAGTAAATGCTCTTGATTATGCACAAAAGGAATAGCAACATTGGTCATCCTGCCTCCCCTTGATTTAAAAAAAAAAAAAAAAAAAAAAAGGCCCTAAGAGATTGGGCTTTCAGATTTTGGGCCTTTTCCAAGTTATATTAGAATTGAATTTTTCTAAGGCGAGAGATTAAAGCCTAACGTATATGTGAATGGGCCCAATGAGGGCAATGTTCTGTTATTTTATTTTATTTTATTTTGTATCAATGACCACTGTCCAATATCTGGAGTTTTACCCTGACTAATCAGAATCGATCGTTATAAAACCCACTTTGTGAAGGCAGGTCTACCAACATTGTTTTCTCCGTGCCTTGGGGGACTCCAATTCACGACTTGATTAAGAAACGAAAATGTTCATCCCACCTACGTCAACAAGTATTGGTAGGCCATGTTCTGTTAGATGAGCAAGTTGGGTTTTTTTTTTTTTTGGTACCGTGTGCTTTTTTTTTTTAATGGTTACAACAAAATTTGAATTCATGATAACGAGTTGAGGGATGTGACCACTAAGCTATCTCCTTGAAGACAAGCAAGTTGGTAGATGAAGAGACCGGGACAAAGTCAAAAATTTTTCTTTAGTTTATAAAGCAATAGTTAATAAAAATTATAAAATAAAAATATATTAAAATTTTATATAATTCTAATTAAAAATATAAAAAATATTAAATAAAATAAATAATTTATTAAAATTGTGTTCTAAGTTTTTTAGAAAATTGGTCTTAATCAAAAGAAAAATTATTATTTTCCAAAATTATGTTATTGTTGAATAGTAGGTATTTTTTATTTTTTAAGGAATCGTCGATTGTCTTTTTTCTATCCACCACTTTGAATCTTTGAACTAGAAAAAAAAAAGCCAACAAAGAAAAAAAAGTCGAGACAAAAATTTGAATGAAAAAAAAAACTATATTTTTATTAAATTGAAGATAATTTTGTATCAAAAAAGAATCATTACATATATATTTCAAACTCTAACTCTATCGATGGATATTGTTTTTAATTATCGGGTTTACTAAAAATAGAAAATATTGTATTACCTAACATAACTCATATAATATTTAACATATCTAAATTATATAGACAGAATATTAATTACATCTAAAATACAATAATATAATTATAAAAAAATATTAATTATTTTATGAGACAATTAAATATTATACGATAGGTAAAAACTTTAATAATAATATTAGTCGCTCATGACGTTAACATGAATAAAAAGAAAAAATTTCGTATAAAAATGCGTTGATCTAGATTTTCAAGAGATATTTCAAAAATATTTATTTATTCTTGCCATCTATTGTTAATTGCATTATTGCGGTCAATATTTTTTTTTCCTTTCTTGGAAAACAATTGAAATATAGATACAGAAAATAAAAATATCGTTTTTAAAACGATAAAAAAATAATAATATATTTTTTAAAATTATATATTTTATATATTTTTAATTTTTGAATATTTTTTATAGAATCTAAATATTAAATATAATATTATTTTAAAATTTTAAAATATAAAAATTTTATTGTTTTACATATGTGAAGGAATCAGAATTTTTTTTTTTAATTTTTTTTGGGAGGGTCAGAGAATTAGGCCCCCAAGAGTGTGGCTCAGTCCCTGTGATTTCCTTCTTGTTTCTCTTGGATGGTTGGGGTCGGTTTCCCCGTCTTCACGCCTGTAATAAAATTAAGCCTGATAGAAAGGGGGGAGAGAGAGAGAGAGAGAGCGCGAAAGCGGGAGCGAGCGAGAGAGAGAGAGAGGAGAGAGAGGGAGAGGGAGAGTGAGAGGAAATATGGTGAAAGTTCGGATGAACACGGCGGATGTGGCTGCCGAAGTGAAGTGTCTTCGAAGATTAATCGGAATGCGATGCTCCAATGTCTACGATCTCTCCCCCAAGGTTTCCCCCCGCTGAAACCCTAATCTTTCCTTTTCCAATTCCTTGTTCAGTTGGGAATAATTTGATTGATTAATTCAACATCAATAACCGTTCTGATAGAGCTGGTTAAAAACAAATAAAAATTTTGCAGACTTATGTGTTTAAGCTAATGAAGAGTAGTGGAGTGACTGAATCCGGCGAAAGCGAGAAGGTGTTGTTGTTGATGGAGAGTGGTGTCAGATTACATACTACTGATTATGTTCGGTAATCACGCACTCCTGTACATCTCCATTGTTTACTTATTTTAGGGTTTCGGATTTCCTTGATTTTGGGGATTTTTTTTTTGTTTTTTTTGTTTTTTAATTTTTGCAGTGACAAGAGTGTGACTCCATCTGGGTTTACGCTTAAGCTAAGGAAGCACATTAGAACCAGGAGACTAGAAGATGTGCGCCAGCTTGGCTATGATAGGGTAAATTCATTGGAAATTTCTGCTTAAGCTGTAGTTCAATTCAGTGCATAATCGAAATTATGTCTTGATTTTGTTTTGGTTTCAGATTATTTTGTTTCAATTTGGGTTGGGTGCGAATGCGCATTATGTTATATTGGAATTGTATGCCCAAGGAAATATACTCCTCACTGATGCGGAGTTTATGGTCTTGACTTTGCTTCGGTCTCACAGGTTTGTGATGAATTTTTTTGTTACTTCTACTTAGAGCTCCGGGCAATTATAGGTGGAAGCAACTTATAACAACCTGAACAACAGCCTTTTTAGCACATAAAAGAGGGAATAAATTCTAAGCAATATGATTCCTGTGCTTGAAGAAAACTCATCATTTACAAAATATTAAATAAAAGAAAGGAAATCTAGAAAAGGTCGTATTGTATACAACACCAACTACAACTACAGTAAAAAATGAAACCTCTAAACCTTGAACTATCATTTTGTTTAAGTTTGCATAATCTCCTGTCTACAGAATCCTTGTAGTAAAAAATGAGCATCAGTAAGAAGCCTGAACTACCACTAGACTGTACCGTTACCTTATCAGTTCTTTGCTATTTTAATTTCTGCCTTTCCAATCACAGACACACATAGCTGGACTGCTGTTCATGGTTTTGAATATCAAATGATTCCAGAGTTTAATCAACTCCTACCCAAATATTAAAATTGGACTTTTGGTGTTGTTTGGATTAACTTTTAAAGGGATCCGATTTTCAGTTTATGCGAACTTTCTATATACACATCTTTGTTGTAGTTGTGCACATACGAATAAAAATATAAACTAGCTTGAAATGACAACTCCTGCTAATGATAGGGATGACGATAAAGGACTTGCGATCATGTCACGCCATCGTTACCCAATTGAAGTTTGTCGAGTTTTTGAGCGGACCACAGCTGAAAAGTTGCAAGCAGCCCTTACATCTATAAAGGACCCGGATGAAAAGGATCATGATGATGGTAGTGAAGGTAGAGATAATGCTTCTGTGGTGCCCCAAGAAAAGAAGGGTGCAAGTAAAGGGGGGAAGTCAGCTACAAGTAAAAATGCTGCTGATGCAACTCGTGCAAAACAAGCCACTTTGAAGATTGTTCTTGGGGAGGTACTAGGCTATGGACCTCAACTTTCTGAGCACATTATATTAGATGCTGGTCTTGCTCCAAATACAAAGGTTTCTAAGGATTACAAATTAGAGGATGAAAAAATTCAGCTTTTGGTCCAAGCTGTTGCTAAGTTTGAGGATTGGCTGGAGGATGTTATATCTGGTGAAAAAATTCCTGAAGGTTACATTCTCATGCAAAACAAAAATTTGGAAAAGAAGGATAGCTCTAGTTCCGGATCGGTTGGTCAGGTCTGTGTTACTGCGGCTACAATTTTGGCTCCTCTCATTTTTACTTTGGAGTCCTAAATAATGTCTGGTTATAAGCTCAATAATCAATGTCGTTGCATAGTGCATATACCCCTTCTGGGGTTTACTTTATCTTTGCATTTGTTTGCAGATCTACGATGAGTTCTGCCCCATTTTACTAAATCAGTTAAAGTCGAGAGAGCGCATGGACTTTGGGACATTTGATGCAGCTTTGGATGAGTTTTACAGTAAGATTGAGAGTCAACGGGCAGAGCAACAGCAAAAGGCCAAGGAAAGCTCTGCCATGCAGAAACTTAACAAAATACGAGTAGATCAGGTCATCTTGCTTTCTGACTCATTCTCTAAAGACTGTTCATTGCAAAATGTCCATGTTCTTGCCAATATATCTGGACATGTTTGCCATGGTTCTTTTTTTTTGTGATTGTCACCTGTCAGACATAATTGTCTTTATCTTTAACGAGAAGAGTGTCTAGAAATCCAATTCAAGTTTAATGCTGAGCTCCTGATGTCATAAGAGGGCTCTAGATTCTTTTTCAATTAGTTTGGTAAGAAAGACATAGCTTGATTTGTTGCATGATAGTCCTTTGAAACCTTGTAAATGAGAAATAAAAGATCCAGAAAGGAATGCAGCTTTTCATAGTAGGTAAATTTACTGTCTTCCAAGTGTTCTATAGGTAAAAGCCGTGCAGAGGTAAAAGCCATGCAGAATATCTTTTTTCTTCCCTATATAACAATGATGTCCTTGTGGAAATTTACAAGTTTGTGTCATGTATAAGATTGTAACCTAGCTTGCACTTGATCACATCTAACTTAAAAATTCACATTAATAATGGCTTTGGCAAGAAAAAGATAGCTTGAATGGTTGCATGATAGTCCCCTGATTCCCTTAAAATTGTGAAATAAAAGATACAGAAAGAGAAAATGTTTCATGAAAGGTGAATTTTCTGTCTTGCAAGTGTTATTATGGGTATAAGTACTGTAGAGTATGATTTTCCTTTGCTAAATAATGATTATAGTAACATTGTGGGAATTTTGCAAAGTTGTGTCATGTAAAAGACTCTAACCTAGTTTGTGCTATAATCACATCTAACTTAAGTTTGCAGTGGCCTTATTGATTGTTTCTGTCAATATTGACATGTTGCCGCCTTATATTTTAGGAAAATCGTGTGCATACATTGAAGAAAGAGGTTGATCGTTGTGTTAAAATGGCTGAATTAATTGAATACAACTTAGAAGATGTGGATGCAGCAATATTGGCTGTTCGTGTGGCCCTTGCAAATGGTATGAGTTGGGAAGATCTTGCCCGTATGATTAAAGAAGAGAAGAAATCTGGGAATCCTGTGGCCAGCCTCATTGATAAGCTCCATCTTGAAAGGAATTGCATGACTCTGATGCTGAGCAACAATCTTGATGAGATGGATGATGATGAAAAGACACTTCCTGTTGATAAGGTGATTTTCCTTCTTGGAATCTCCAATAGTTAAAAGAAGTTGAACTAACCAATACATCCTTCAGATTGATAAATTGTTTCTTTGGAAACAATAACATTCATACACTCTCGAAGTGGGTTTTTTATTTTTTATTTTTTATATATTTTTTTATTTTTGTCCTTTTGTTAATGTATATACATTCTTATACATGCCAATGCACAATCACAAAGTGACTGAAATGATTTTGGGGAAGTTACTATAATCGCACCTGGAATATCTTATAGGTTCAGTAGATCATGTTTGTGATTTCCTCCCTGAATTCTGAAGTATCTCATGTTCATGCTTTTGTGGGTGTGAAAGAATGCACTTCCATTGTTTAAATAGGTTCTTATGTTTTTCTTTTCATCTTTATAGGTAGAAGTTGACCTAGCCCTTTCAGCTCACGCCAATGCTCGACGGTGGTATGAAATGAAGAAAAGGCAGGAAAGCAAGCAAGAAAAGACTGCGACAGCTCACGAGAAAGCATTCAAAGCAGCTGAAAAGAAAACTCGCCTTCAGCTTTCACAGGTATGCGATGGCTGTGTGTGTTGTGTTAATTGAAGTTGTATTCATGTCATCTCCTGTGACATGGAATGTTAAGATTCAGAATGCTCCATGCTATTGGTGCTTAAATTATTGTGAAATCTTTGAGGATGGTGATAGGCCAACAATTTTTTTCAACAAGTGGGTCGGCTAAGCTATGGTAGACTAATCTTGTGCCATGCAAAATCATTGTGTCCTCACTCCTCACTAATAAATTTAGTACTCTTGGGGCATAAGTACGTACAATTGGAACATTTTTTATGTTCTTGCATGCTTATTGCTAAGAGTGATTTTTATGCGCCCTTAGACGTGTTTTTGTTGTTGGGGTTTTACCAAATAGTAGCTGTGGGGTTGATATGCCCATCAAACTCAACATGGGATTTGTGGAGTGATTATAAGTCTTTGGGATAGCATGCCGTGCTAATTGGATTACGCTATTTGTTGCTTGCATTGCATATAATTCATTACTATATTGCTGGATGACCAGTTTTTCCCCCAGTTAATTTTGCCAGAATGTGCCTACAAAAGAGGATAAGATTTTGTATTGAGGCGAAGAAAATTAAAAAAAAAAAAAAGCAACAAAATTAAGACAAAAGCATAAGCAAGACAGCATCATGGTAGAACCTGTCTCCAATTTCTCTTAACTATTTCTTAAGAGACTCCTTTGAAACCCCTGCTGCTAATGCCCACAATGAGGCCATGAAAACTTGCCTGCACCAAATTTTTTCTACTGTGTTGTTTGCTTGTTTTTGTTTTTGTTTTTCTTTAGTTTGTCCCCCAAGTAGTGATGACTTTCTCGTGTTTGCAAAGAATGCTTTGTGCTGCTTCACAAGCCATCCATTGTACTCGCAAAGAATGTTGTATGCTACTTTACAAGCCATTCAAATGGTAGATTTCTACTATTTGTTATCTTGAGGTTTTGCCAGATGAAACCTTTTGATGGTCCTCCCCCCCCCCCCACCAAGGGGCAGAAATTATTGCTTTTATCATTCTTCTATCATCTTACAGGAAAAAACTGTTGCTGCAATTACACATATGCGGAAAGTCCACTGGTTTGAGAAATTCAATTGGTTTGTTACGAGCGAAAATTTTTTGGTTATTAGTGGGCAAGATGCCCAACAAAATGAGATGATCGTCAAGCGTTATATGTCAAAAGGAGACCTGTAAGTAAAATTATCTGATATTATTGTATAATGACCTTTGTTCAATGCTTTTCCTGAAAGTCTGTTTGTCACTGACCTTGTGTCTTTACTAGTTCACCTCTCTGGTGCAAATCTATATTCCTCTACAATTTGTGAATTTGGATTTGATCTACCTCTTAGCATCATTAGAAAAAGTCTGGATGTGTCAACATTACATGTTCTCCTTTCGTCTTTAGTCCTGGTCAATTTTTCATTCATCTTCTGTTCCATGACAATTAAGAAGTAAACAATACTCCAAACTGCCATACCAGTGATAGCAGTAACCAATTTGTAGCAATTAGTCTTTTGAAAAGGAATTGTGTTTAGTTGTTTTTTTTTTTCTTTTTCTTTTACCTTTTTTCTTTTCTTTTCTTTTCTTTTTTCTTTTTGGGAGGGGGGATGCACTATTTTGCAATGCTGCATGTGTTTTTGTTTTTTATTTGGTCTCCAAAAAATTTGTCTTTAGTCTGCACCAAACCCTGCATCTTATGTGTGATTGATGCTGGTGTCTGCCATTAATATTTTCAGTGATTATTCTTTCTCAACACTCAAAATGATTATATCTGTTGTTCTAAAAGGTATGTTCATGCTGATCTTCATGGAGCTTCTAGCACTGTGATAAAGAATCACAGGCCTGACCAGCCAGTACCTCCTCTTACTCTAAATCAAGCAGGATGCTTCACAGTAAGTTAGTCATTTAATTATTTCTCTGCTTCGTTCTCATATCATGATTTACAAACAGAAAATTGTTTGAGATAGCGCAAGTAGTTCAGTATAATAATCTGATGTATTTGTTATTGTCTTTTATGAAGGTTTGCCACAGCCAGGCGTGGGATTCCAAAATCGTTACTAGTGCTTGGTGGGTTTATCCTCACCAGGTTAGCAAAACTGCTCCAACAGGAGAATACCTCACAGTTGGGAGCTTCATGATTCGTGGAAAAAAGAATTTTCTTCCACCTCACCCACTTATAATGGGCTTCGGGATATTGTTTCGGCTAGATGAGAGTTCCTTGGGGTTTCATCTGAATGAAAGACGGGTAAAAGGAGAGGAGGAGGGGGTAAATGATGCAGAAGAAAATGGGGCTTCAGCACAAAAGTCAGATTCTGAGTCGGACAATGGAATTGCTGATGAAATAACTGCAGATAGTTTCTCGGAGTCCAGGGACACTTTAGATTCATCAATGGAGCCTTGCCCATCTGAAGAAGCTAATAATGGCTTATCTGTTAAAAACTCGGAAGCCATTTCATCTGAATACCCAGTTGATGAGAAGAAGGCTGCCTCAGGCGCTGTGAACAGTGAAAATTTGCTTGATTTTGCTGGAGAAGGTGCGCCTTCTGGCAAACCTAGCCTCGAGGATCTCATTGATAGAGCTTTGGGGATTGGATCTGCTACAGTATCTGACAAATCCTATGGGATCAAATCCACTGATCTTGATGTTGAAGAGGAAGTTAATCATGAAGAGGAAAAGGCTTCAGCGAGACAAAAACCTTACATCTCAAAAGCTGAAAGGAGGAAGCTTAAAAAAGACCAGAAAGGTGCCAACACGGGTGCAGCTGTTGAGCATGAAGATCAAGAAGAGAATAATCACTCAGTTCCACAGACTGCAAAAAATGTAAAGCCAGTGAGCGGAAAGATCAGCCGTGGCCAAAGAAGTAAATTAAAGAAGATGAAGGAAAAGTATGCTAATCAGGACGAGGAAGAAAGAAGCATCCGAATGGCTTTACTTGCTGTGAGTATCACATAACGCTATATGCTCATGTTTGTCAGCTGTTGACCATAAACTGTGCATGTACTTTTTACTTTGTGCATTTCGCTAGTGTCATTATGGGTATTAATATTTACATATTTCCCATTTACATAACTTCCATTTTATGCCTTTAAGTTTTCAAAGGCCTTTAAACAGCTATTTCACTTACTCATTTCTAGTCTAATGAAAAATAAGGCAAATCTGAGCAAAATAATTTCTAGATTATAGGTTTAGCCGTCTTAATCATATTGAATGATTGCAGCAAAATTTTCCCATGAGTTGGTTTGGGAAGTTCGATGAAAAAGTGGGTCTGGGGTTTGTTAAAGGATTCTAAGCTCCAATATTTCATCGAAACAACCCACTAGGGAAGAAGTGTTGTTGTTGTTGTTTCATTTTTTTTTTTAAATCAACCATCTAGGAGAGTTCTCAATCTTTTTCAAATTTGTCTCTCAAATGGCCGATCCCAAATATTGGGACTAAAGCTCAATTTGTTTTTGTTGTTGTTGTTGTAACCATCTAGGAAAGTTCTTGCACAAGCAGGTTAACCCAGGTGACAGCATTGGAGAAAATGTTGGGGACACAGTGAGAACCTTTTGTCGGTTATGTTGGTTAAATGTTGGTTCTTCCATATTTTGAAATGGAGATAGACCCATGAAGAGATCTATATCTTTTCTGTCCCTCAATGGGTGTGTTGATCTATTAAGAAATGGATATTTGTCTGGTTTCAAGATCCATGAACAAGAGTGATCCCTCAAAATCCGTTTTGAAACAAGAGTTATATAGATAAGGTAGTAGAGGCAGATGAAGGATAGTCACTAGAGCCCTCTTTGCTATCAAATTCAAGCAAGAAGCAAGAAACTTTACTCTGAGAAAGAAGATGTTCTATTCTAATATTAGTAAATGCACTATCTATAGTAAGGAGCCCTTTCTTATTGGTTAGTGCTCGTTACCTCCTGACTTTAAATTTAGTCATATGGTGAACCTAAATTTCAATGTGTAATTGTATGGGGTCAGTAGCCTCATTGCATACTTAATACATTTAATATCTATGAATGTACTTGTACTCCATTGATCATTTATAGCAGCTTTTGTGTTGGTTCTTGGCTAGAAAACATTGGACAATGTTGCATGCCAAATAATTTTTGGATTGATAACCTAGGTTTGGGTACATATTGAGACATGGATTGATCCTTGCATGTGATGAAATACTTCTGATTTGTAAGGCTTTACAGGTGAAAAACTCATGCAATCGGGACTAAATTCAATTTTAACTTGATTACTGCCATGAGATTGAGTCGGTTGGAAAGAATCTCTTTTACCATTTGGGAAAGATCTATTTCCTTTTTCTGATGATTCACATGCCAATGAAGTTTTTGTTTTTCAGTCAGCAGGAAAACCAAGCAAAGATGCTAAAGATGTGCAAGATTCTGAAAATGGAAGTGCAGCCATGGGCAAAGAGACGAAGAATTTGGCCAGTATGTTCCACTTTTCACTTTATTCATATATCCAAATTCTACTGGATGGAAGACACAATGTCTGTTTCATTGTTATACCTGCATACAGAAACATGCAGAGACATCTTCATACATACATACCTAGCACGTATATCTATTTTTGGATGAAAAGGAAGGGAGTAGAAGTCCTGACTCAATAGCGGGGTAAAAATCACACGCCCTTTTTTGACCCCCAAGCTAAGGGCCTAGGACTGGCTTGATTAGACTTGAGGATTGAGTACCATATCTATTTAAAAGCTATTTTTTTACTGTACTAGCTCTGTAGTCTTTAAAAACAATGTGATAATAATCAAATTTTCAGTTACTGGCACTCCACTCAGTTTTGTAAAGTCAGGTGGTCTTGTAACAACCCTCAGAATTCTGTGATAATCTGTACACTGACATTTTTAACTCACTAAGCTGTCCAGTTAGTCTTAGTTTTAAACATGTAGTTTTAGCTACATCTCGATGAGTTTTCTGGTCATTGACTATTCTGAAGAGCTTAGGGCAATTACTAATGTGGTAGTAGCATTTTAATATAAGCTACTAACATGTCAGTTTTTGTCATATGTAGGCACTGAAGATGGACCAAAAATATGTTACAAATGTAAAAAGGCTGGCCACCTGTCTCGTGATTGTCCAGAGTATCTAGATGAAACTGGGAATACTCGTGCAAATGGTAGACATGGAGACACCTCTGAAGTCAATTCTGCATCCAATGTGGCAGACAAAGTCATAATGGAGGAGGATGATATTCACGAAATAGGAGAAGATGAAAAAGAGAAACTGAATGATGTTGATTACCTGACAGGGAGTCCTTTGCCAAATGATATTCTTTTATATGCTGTGCCTGTCTGTGGTCCTTATACAGCAATCCAAACATACAAATACCGGGTCAAGATAACTCCTGGCACAGCAAAGAAAGGAAAAGGTATTTTTCTTTGCTTTCTGTACAACACATTCTAAGGAAGAATTAGGTTTCCAGTAACCGATTTGGGACAAACTTCTTTCTTTTTCCTTTTTTTTTTTTTTTTGGTTTGCGCACCAACTTCTGTTAGGACTTTCATTCAGTGAACTGGTTTAGTCCATTTGTTGCTTCTAGTTTTAACTTCAAATATATTTTTTATATATCCAACAGCTGCAAAAACTGCCATGAATTTGTTTAGTCACATTCCGGACGCGACAAATAGAGAGAAGGAATTAATGAAGGCTTGCACAGATCCTGAGCTGTTTGCTGCAATTATAGGTAATTCAAAGATCACGGCTCCAGGTCTTACCCAACTGAAGCAAAAGCAAAAGAAGGGCAAGAAAAGCAGTAAGGAGACGTAAGTTAAAATGAACTGGATCAAGTGCCAAGTTAAAATGAACTGGATCAATTAACTTATACATTTTTATGTACAGACTGGCTCCTTGTTGGATATGATACACTGCTATCCATTTTTGATTAATAGATTTTGGAACATGTTTTGCCTCTAGAGGCCAGATTTTGATTTAGCTTATTTGCTTTTGTTGAACTCTACCAGAATTCTATGGTCGAGGGCTTGTGTAGTGTAAATTGGAAAATTTACCATGACAATCGGGTATTCATGTAGCCTTTTTCAAAATTCACTTTGAATGTTGATGGCCAAAATCTTTCCTTGCATGGTGCCCTGCCATAAGTGATCTCATAAAAAGGTCACTCGGTGCCCAAGGCATTCCATGGATCCTACCATTCTATATGAGGAACTTCATATCCATGCCGAAGCCGATAGCAAGAGGGGGGTCTTCTGGAGAAAAAAGAAACATATATTTCTAATGGATGGCATGTTAATAAATACCGTTAAAAGTTTCAAATTTTAAAATGTCGCTCTTTGAAATGCTGTTAAAATATTTTAAAATATTATTTATTCCTTAATTACGTTACGCGCGCTGTTTGCATTCGTTTCATGCAGGGTCCCAATTTTGCTGCGCGTTAGAATTTTATGCGGAATGTGTGTTGGGAACTTAGAACCTGCTACTATAACTTACACCTCACGAAAAATATTCCGCCCGGCTGACGGAACGTATAGCATTTCTTTTCACCACATCAACATGTTCCAACATGTTCCGAGTGCCGATGAGCTTCGACTCAAATGGCACATTTTCCCTTCTTCCATATAATATGTTCGAGTTTGAACATCTATATATGCACACGCAAAAAAATAATAAACATGTTCTGAGTGAGTGCGACGCATGCATGGAAAAATGACAAATTTATAAAAAAGATATTTTTTAAGAAAAATTGAAAATAAATTTTCATGTCTACTAGGGTTTAGCAAAATTACCTTGTTGTAGATAATAAATGATAATTGTTATTTTCACATTAACTTGAGATGCAAAATTGGAAGCTAACCCTAATGTTGAGATGGAACAGAGGCAACACCAAAAAAAAAAAAATAAATAAAAAAGTTAATTTGGGCCTCATGTTATTGCTCTGCTCAAGTCAGTCACGTAGTTATCCCGCCTTAACATAAAATAAAAAATAAATTTTTATGCATATAAATTCTAACCTCCCTTAAAATTAATCTGCCGATCACAGTCGATTAAAACTAGAGATTTTGAAGACTTTAATTTTTTTTTTTTTTGCTAAGTACGCCTTTTATTTATTTATTATTTAACACTTGTAAAAAAATGAGGTGAGATTATCAAAATATTAAAGATCGCAATTTATCATCTATAATTTAATTGTTTGAGTGTACTTTTATAAGCTATTAGTATAAGAATCATAAACTCGTGGTCACGAAATTAGTTTGCAAGTTCATTAAGTTAGCACGCTAAAACGCTACCGTTTTGACCTTAGCACCACTTCCCACACGCTAAAGTTCCCGCACCATACGAGCCCCCCTCTCTCTCTCACCCCTTATCTAACACGGGAAGGCAGACAGAGAACAAGCTAGGAGGAGAGAGAGAGAGAGAGAGAGAGAGAGAGAGAGAGAGAGAATGGCATCTTTAATACAACAATTCACAGGTCTAAGATGTTCACCACTGTCGACATCACATCTCTCGAAGAATGCCTCTCCAAAACTACACAATCAACAAAGCCATAAACCCAATTTCAGTAGAATAGTCTCTCAGGCTGTAGCTATAAACAATGCACAAACCAAAGAGAGAATGAGACTGAAGGAGATGTTCGAAGAAGCTTACGAGCGATGCCGTACAGCTCCTATGGAAGGCGTTAGTTTCTCTCTTGACAACTTCCACTCTGCCCTCGACAAATACGATTTCAACTCCGAAATTGGCACCAAGGTCTATCCTTTTTCCTTCTTCGTTCCTCGAATTCCTGTGGTGGGCTTGTTCTTAATTATCATAATTTTGCATAAATTATGTGAAATTTGCAAAATGTTATGTTCTATAATTTGAAAATTTGTCACTGGGTATTGTATAAGATGGAGCCTGAAGTTGAAATATGCAAAAATGGCACCAAGCTACTCCTTTTTCTTCTTCTTTCCCCCCCCTTTGAATTCCTCTGATGGGTATGTGCTTAATGATCAAAATTTTGTGTAAATTATGTGGAATATTTTGCAGAATTTTTTGTTCCTAAATTTGAAAATTTGCGATTGAGTATTGTATAAAATGGAGTTCTAATGTTGAAATCGGCACCAAGCTCTCTCCTTTTACTTTTTCCCTTGAATTCCTGTGACGGGTATGTGCTTAATTATCAAAATTTTGTGTAAAATTATGTGAAATTTGCAAAATTCTGTGTGCTTAAATTTGAAAATTTGCAAGTGGGTATTGTATGAAATGGAGTCCTGGAATTGAAATTATGCAAAATGTTAGGGATATTTCTGTGAATTCAATAAAATTTGGAACTGGCTGTGTTTGGAAGTTTTATGTAATAATGTGATGGGCATGTGCTTAATTATCAAAATCTTATGTAAATGATATGAAATTTGCAAAAGGTTTAAGTTTTTAACATTTTTGAAAATTTGCAACGAGGCATTGTATAAAATGAAATTCTGAAGTTGGAATTACACAAGATATGCTGGACGTAGGTGAGGGATATTTCTATGAATTCTTTGATATTTGCAACCAGCTAGTATGAAAATTTCGGCTCTATTGATCACATTTTTCATAATATTATGGAATCAGTTGGGATTGCTGGAATTATATGCAAAGTTTTTGGGGCTTAGGTTAGTGATAACTGATGTAGATTGATAAAAAATCGGCAATGTGGCTTGCAAAAAAAAAAATACCCTTATAGTTCATTTTTTATTTTTTTTGGAAAAGGGTTTAGGGTGAGACTGAGTTGCTTGTATTGTTTAAATTTACGGTGCTTGAACGAATAATGAATAATGCAATGTCTTTTGAGACAGAAATCAGTAGGTAGGTAATGTCCTAAGTATCCCCAGGCTATTAGAGTTGAGATGAGATGAACTAAGCTGGGGAAACTTTGAATTCCCATTTGTCTGCAATTTTAGGGTTTTTTATTTTATAAAATTGATGGAAATTTTGTTTCCTCAATTTTAAGGCAGAATTGCTACTTTTCATAAGTTTGTTTGTCTCTTGTCTTATATGATTGAGATTCGATGAGCTAATGCAATACCAGTGACATGAATAGACTATTGGTGAATTGCCAGTGCTCAAATGAACAAGAGATAATGCATTCTTCAAGTGAGTAATAAGGGCACAGACCACTATTGTATAATATTCCTAATTGAGTTAAGATGAGAGTATACAGGAAAAAGATATTTAGAAGAATTGCCTGACATATATTTTCTAGTTTCATGATTTTCCATGCTTCTCTGACTTTGGTTTTGATGAAAAAGTTGACAAAGAATTATGATTTCATGATTCAAGTTAGATGTCTAATTTACATCTCTGACACTTGTTTGAATTTGATTTCCTCATTGTAAGGTTCATGAATACTGTCTTCAAATCATTGGTTTGTGGCTTAATTTTGTTCGACTCAATACCAACCATACTTAAGTTCCTCATCCTGTCACTTTGTTACTTAAGAGAATCAAATATTGTTCATTCTTATTTTCATCTTTCTTCTTGGCTATTTTTATGTTAAGCTAATTATTAGACTTGGCTAATGTTGCTCACATATGGATTATTAGGTAAAAGGAACAGTATTTAAAGTAGATGCCAATGGAGCACTTGTTGACATTACGGCAAAATCTTCAGCATACCTGCCTGTTCAAGAGGCATGCATTCACAGAATAAAGCATGTCGAAGAAGCGGGCATAGTTCCTGGATTCAGAGAGGAATTTGTTATTATTGGTGAGAATGACAATGATGATAGCTTGGTCTTAAGCTTGAAGGCAATCCACTTTGACGTTGCCTGGGGACGATGCAGACAGCTTCAAGCTGAGGATGTTGTCGTCAAGGGTAAGGTGTGTATATCATGCATTAAATTATTCAGACAGTACCTCACAAAAATATCAAGTTTCAATGCATGTTATTTTGCTTCTGAATTAGTTAAATATGTATAGATTGGTGCTTGGGAGCATACTTTTTCAGCTCCTGCCAGTCAAATAATAACTTGATTCCTTTTCTGCCCTTCGGATTTCTTTTTCTATGTTTTGAATTTCTGTTTTGAAGATTTGGTGTCTGAACATTAAACTAAAAATATTTGTGCAATCTATGTGCAGGTTGTTGGTGCAAATAAAGGTGGAGTGGTGGCACTGGTGGAGGGCCTTCGTGGGTTTGTTCCATTCTCACAAATTTCAACTGTTAGTCCCTGAAATGGCTAGCACTTTTCCTCTAAAAATGGCCTTTCTTAAAAACGGATTTATTATGGCATAACATTTCTATGCATATGTTGGAAGCTTAATTTCATTCGCAAACTGCTGATGAGTAATTGGTATATTTTTTAAGGCCCCACAGCATTTTGAGAACAGTGAAACACTGAGTTTATTTTAACTTTTCACCGGCAAATTCTCTGCTCTTACAATGAATTATTTTTCCTCAAAATTGGCCACAACATTATTTACTTTCGAACTTGCTTTCATTTTTAGAGTTGAAATTGTCGGAATCTTAACTTCTGCTTCATGTTCCCTGTGCCTGTATCAGAAAGCAACTGCAGAAGATCTTCTTGACAAGGAGCTTCCGCTGAAATTTGTAGAGGTTGATGAAGAGCAGTCTAGGCTTGTTCTCAGTAACCGCAAGGCTATGGCTGACAACCAAGCACAGCTTGGAATTGGATCAGTTGTCATCGGAACAGTCCAGAGTCTAAAACCATATGGAGCCTTCATTGATATTGGTGGAATTAATGGCCTTCTTCATGTTAGTCAAATCAGTCATGATCGTGTATCAGATATTGCTACTGTTCTTCAACCTGGTGACACTCTTAAGGTCTGCACAAAACTTATGTAATTCTTAGATGGAAATTTCTGCGCCTCTGCATTGTGTCATCTGCTACTGATCCTTGTGGTGCAGGTCATGATTTTAAGCCATGATCGTGAGAGAGGTCGGGTGAGTCTCTCCACCAAGAAGCTAGAGCCTACTCCGGGAGACATGATTCGCAATCCTACGCTTGTTTTTGAAAAGGTATTGACGTTGTATATGAGAATGCAATTTGCAGTCCTGTTGTTTATAATTGGAGCTAGTCTTCACCGTGTTGCACATCTCTTGCTCCAATCGAGCAAAACACGACTCTTTTGCCAACAAATCAATTGAATTTAACAGTGAAGTTGAACTTGTGATCCTTGTCTCTCAGGCGGAAGAAATGGCCCAGACGTTTAGACAGAGAATAGCTCAAGCAGAAGCTATGGCACGTGCTGACATGCTGAGATTCCAACCAGAGGTACTTGAGTTATTTGTTTCGTGTTTCTGCACTTATATTTTTAGCTTGCCCTGTCCCCTTACTGTCGGATGGCTGGAAACTAGGCTGATGGGCCTAATACATGCAAAATAATTGGTGGTCATTGCCTTTCAACATAAGGATCCCAAGCATAGCATGAACCAGTGGCAATTTGGGACCAAGGAATCCTGAGTCCAATGGGGAACATGTATTTGAAATTCTAGCCAAGCACACTAAAAAGACGACGTGGGCGTGTTGAGCAGATAGCCCAAGACATACCTCAGCACATTAAAATGATCAGTTCGTCATGTCTTGAAACTTAGCTCTTGACTAGATTAAACCTGGTACTGGGCAGATAGTTTTAGGGACATGGAATTGCTTTCTGATTATCATATTATTGTTGGGAAATAATTGCCCTTACAAATAAATTACATTTATATCGCCCACAAGGTTAAGAGCCTTGCGCTTTACTGACTGAGCTAGACAAGCCTTTTCTGATCAGCATATTATGTTTCTTATCAAGTACATTGCATTAAATCTATTATTAATTGATTTGTGTCCAGAATGATAAACTGTGACTTTTTTTCTCCTATTGTGTAGATGAGCGGATTAACTCTGAACTCCGAAGGTGAGATGGGTGGAATACTCATGGGCATGGATTTGCCTCGAGAGGGTGTGGATCTAAGTGATGTTCCTCCTGCTGAATTGTCTTAAAAAATGTCTTTTCTTTTGTAATTTATATTATGGGGGGAAAAAAGCTTTTGAATCCAGTTCCCATATCTAACCCCTGAGGTGGGTGTAATCCTGATCTTCCTTGTAACTTGATTCTGGACATAATCAAATATGTTATTGAGTTGAGATATTTAGTAAAAATGAATAAATAATTAAATTAAATAAAAAATAGATGTTGATGGCTTGGTATACCTTATCTGTAAAAATAATTACAGAAATAGTAGTGAGCATGATTTTGGTCTAGACTCTAGATCAAAAGTAATTGGGACAATCTTATATGCCATGTGGGTCATGCTCACATCAAGGGGATGAATTTCCACCATAAACCCGTACTGATATTTTGGAGAGAGAATTTTTCTCAATTCTCTATGTTAATAAACCTAGTACTAAATCTGGTGAATCTCTCATCTTGCTTTCTTCTTTTTGTGGTTTATTCAACTTTGATGTTTTTAAAATGAATTTTGCTGGTGATTATCAATGTTGGCTTGATGAACAACATCATATCTCTCAGCAAGGTACAAATTATCCTGTGTCTTTATCTGGATGTTGTTGTAGTTGAAGGCTTTAATGCAAATGTAACGCATTTAGAGTGTGGACTTGTGAGATGCATGCTTCATGTTTGTAATTTATGTGTAACAAATTCTATATAATTCTAGTTGGCCCTTTGATGCAACATGGGCAAGATGAAATGGACATTGCAAACAGCTGAAAGTAAACTAGGCAGGAATGAACAGACAACAAGCTCAAATCTGATTTTCTCCAACCTTAGAATTGGAAATCTGCTTTAAAAACCATTTTTTCCTTTTTTTTTTTTGTCTCACATGATTATTTCTTCATATATTGGTTCAGTGGTACGCTGCTTTAAATGCTGGAAGTTGTGAATAATAAGTAGTTGCAATGGTCAATTCCCTTTCTTTTTTTTTTTTTTTTTTTTTTGTTTTCACCTCGGTATACGAAATTTATTCGATTAATATGGGTTGAGTACTGTATAGCCTATTTTAGGGGTTGGCTTTCCTAAATCTTTTTTTACTATAATAATTTAAACAATTTTAATTGAGAGGATTTTAGTTCTTCGAATTTATTATTATTTATTCATATATATATATATATATATATATATATTAGGTTTAAACATATTTTTGTGAATATGTTTAGCTTATAATACAAACCCCTACAGAAATTTCTAAATATGCCGGTGATTAGATCTGTTTCTGTCTTGTCTGTGCTCTTTCATCATGCACTCCAAATTTTTTGATACGTAATATAAATTTGTGCTTGTAAACATTAATCACATTAATCACATTAATTAATTAGCAAATGGTGTATTAAATCTCAGGCTACTTATGTTAATGAATACATGTTGTGTATGCCTTCACACTGACTGAATATCAATCTTCATCTCACAAATATTTTTGTAAATATATTTTGTATATATTGCTTTTTAAAATTAAAAAAAAAAAAAAAAAAAAAAAATCTAGACTGCCATTGCACTTGTTCTTCATCTTCTTTATGCCCTTCATCATGCATTTTTAATTTTTTGTTGGCTAAGATAAATTTATGCTCACAAAATTTATCACAATGGTTAGTAAGCAAAGAGTTTAATTAAATCTCTCTCTCCGTAAGGAAAAGGAACTATCTTTACTTACTCTTAAATTTTCATATCAAAATTGATAACGAGGCTACTAATATTGATTCTTTCTTGCCGGTCTTAAATCTCTCTTTCCACAATTCCATCAAAATTGATAAAACCGATCTCACATCCCTCTCTTTCACGTGCACGATCAATCAATATTTTTATCCAAAATCATATTTTAATTAAATCGATATGAGTTGCCGTCACACTCTCTATAGGAAAAAGTTTTCTCGATATAATTTTTTTTATTTTTAAAATTTAAACTTAAAAATTAATTAAAAATTTTAATTTTTTTTTCACCGAATCATTTGTCCGTCTCTCTCCGCCGGCATCACCAAAGCCAAAATGACTTTAGTAGTTGGATTCCAAGTTGTTTGTAAGCATATACAGTTGGGCAATAAGGGTTACGTGCCCAATATTCTTTGGCAAAACCTATGCATATTCGAAAGTAAAATGGCCCCAGATTCAAGGTACCACATTCTTCTTTTCTTCTTCCTTTTTGTATGGTACGATGGTTAACATGCAATCATTGAAATGTCATTCCTTAAAAAACATCTCCTGTCACATAATTTGACTAATTATGGTTTAAATTTACTAATTTTGATTTTTCTTACCTTTCGTGGGTGCCTTTTTTCTTGAAAAGACTTCGAATGAACAGCCAAAGTAAAACACCCCCATATGGAGTGAGCTGTATTAAACGACATGGTGGTGGGCCAATCAGATTTTGACACGCAAGCAAATATTCCAATAATATTGCGCTTAAAAAGGTATTTGAATCGTGTGGAACATATTTGCCGTCCCTTCAAAAATTCAAAAGCAAAGACAACATCCATTTAAGTTGCTTGTGAATGTTAAATAAGGGAAAACTTTATTTTTTTTTCAGTCTCATTAACAAAAATAAAATTAAAAATTTATAAATTATTATATATTTAAGATTATAATTTTAAATAGATAAAAGTATCTTTCGATCATATTTAGTGTTTTTTTATTTTTTTTATTTGATTATCGTTACTTAAAAATCTGATTAATATCGTTCGAGTAATTATAGAGTTCAATTTAATAACCGTCTCTTTCAACATTTGTCTTTTTATTTTTAAGATTCAAAATCAAGATTTTAATTAAAAAAGTTTAATATTATCACGCTATACTCACAAATCATTGATACACACGATATAAACAAGAGGATAGTAAAGAGGATAGTAACACACGTTGTTCCAAATGAAAAGGAATGATCCACTTTCTGAGCTATCACCGTGGATATGTCTCCTTAACGAGATAGAAAAGGTCACCAAGTAGTCGAACATGAGTTTTGTTACGAGGGCTCCCCCTTGAGCGCATGTGTTCTTCGTGAATTTAGAAATTTAATTTTTGTTAGTTTTTATATTAGTAATAATGCTTTTTATATTTTTATATTTAAAATTTTGAGAAAATAGTAATTCTTAAATTTTAGGATTGGTTTAAGATAAACATTAGTGCCTCTTCCTTCTACGTGCTTTTGAACATTGAAACGGCGCCGTTTCACTTGGCAACAACCAAACAGCAGCAACTCACAGTAGTGTACCAAACGTGAATTCTGTAGTTCACATGGCAGAATAAATAGTAATCTGATTTGGTGTTAGTAAGAGTAACTACAAATGACATGTGTGAACCCCACCATGTTATTGGGTGCATGCCACGATAGCGTGCTTCCGACTCGAATGGAGAATCGATATCGAAGTGTTCGTAAGATCTTCTTGGATAGAAAATTTGCAAAATTCCCGCTAGGTGCCTAGATGTTTATCGAATCTTCTTAGATGGGAACACCCCGCTGAAAGTGGCCCAACGGAGAATTTCAATATTCAAACCAGAAAAAGTAATAAAAGAAAGACTGAGTACCCGTTTGATAAGCGTTTTTTTCAATTTCTTTCTTTTAAAGAGAAATTCTACCAAACAATTTGTTTTAAAAGTTCTTCAATAAAAATAAGCTTTTTTCAATAAAGAAAAACAAAAAAGAGCAAAAGCTCCAAGAGGAGCTTTTGCTTCTCCTTTTTAAAATATGTTAGCTTTTTAAGAATTCTATATTCTTTTATTTCATATATATTCTCACTTGAAAAATATGAAATTCCAAATATATATATATCATAAATTTATTATCTTTATATTCTCTATTTTTCTTTACTTTAACTTTTAACTTTTAATTTTTAATTTTTAACTTTTAACTTTATTTCAAAAATTATGAAATCAGTTTATTTTTAAAAATAAAAATATCATACAATTTTTAACTTAATTTTGTTATTAATTTTTGCTTCTCTTTATAAGGAGAAGAAAAGCAAAAAAAAAAAAAAACCCTACAAAACGAGCACTAAGTGTAGATTATAACTTTTGCTCAGTGTTGCTTTTGTGGATATTATGTATAGAGTATTATACCATGAGTATCGTGTATAAACATATATTATATATTGCGTATGTAATGCGATGTGATGTAATTTGTGTGTATGTGTATGAAATTATATATTTGATTATGCGTAAAATTGAATACAAAGTTATATCTCTCATAGTATAGAATTGAGAAGTCATACCTTTCAAGTGGAGAATTAAATTGTCTTCTCTATTTTGATAGTATATAGAATGGTGTTGCTCTAGTCCCGTTTTAGCGGGTAATCTTTACTTTATATATATAGCCTTCTGCATGCCAAGAGACGTAAAAAACCTTACTTATGTTGTGGAGAAATTATCTTTTAAAATGGTAGAGATTTATGATAAAAAACTGTTAAGAAATTTGGAATCCTTCGATATTAGGGAAGATTTAAAATATTAGAAAGATTTCTTTTCTTATTGACAGGGAAATTAAAATCTTGCGAGAATAAGGAAAGTTTTTACTGTCAAGAAAATTGGGATCTTATGAAAATAAGGAAGGTTTTTGTTGTCGTGGAGATTTTGAATTAAGATCTTATGAGAATAAGGAAAGTTTTTGTTGCTGTGTAAAATTTCTTACTTATCAAATAACCATGAATAATTATGAGCTATTAAATCAGCTATTATTAGTAACAAAACTCACAAAAAACATATTCAACACAAACTATCACATTATAAGAAAACACACTTTCAGCGACGGAAAATTACTGATGGAAAAAAATCCATCACTAATAGTTTTGGATTTGCGATGGATTACCGTCGGATAGAATATCAAAAGATTTGTGATGAAAATATTTCCGTCGCTAATTCGTCACTGTAATAGTCAATCGTAAAAAAAAAAAAAAAAAAAAAAAAAAAGTCGTAAACCTATCAGCAATAGATTACCGACGGAATTTTTAACGATGAAAAATTTTCCGTCATTAATCCGTCGGTATATTGGTGAAGGAAAAATATATATATATATATATATATATATATATATATATATATATATGTACAACCATTAGCGACGGAAAATTTACCAACGGATTAACGATGGAAATTTTAGCGACAGATTACTGATAGAAATTTTACCGACGGATTAACGATCGATTTTTTTTTAATTTTTTAATTTTTTAATTTTTTAATTTTTTAATTTTTTAATTTTTTAATTTTTTAATTTTTATTTAATAATCCTTTTTATTTTTATTTTTTTTGTACAAGAATAATATTATTTTGTTATTTTAAATTTTTATTATTTTATTTTATTTTAAACTAAAATTTTATTATTTTATAATAAATTATCATTTTATATTATATTATTATTATTAAAAATTTTAGTTGATAATATTTTATTTATTATCTTTCTCTCGTAATTTTTATCCAAAGGGTTGAGAAATTCCTTGTATCAACGACAGTTTATTATTAAAAATGTTTAGCTCAAATATTCATTGATGGAAAAATTCCATCGTTAATTTTTTTTATATATTTTCTTCTATCAACGACAGATTAGTACAGAAAAATCCGTCGCTGATATTAACGACGGATAGTATTCTGTCAGTAAAAATTAGCAAGATAGTTTTTAGCAACGGATTTGACGACGAAAAAAATTAATACTCTTTAACGACGGATTTTTTACCTTTAGTAACAAAAATTTCTATCGTTAATATTTTTATTTCTAATAGTATCAATGAATTTGAGTCTTACCTTCCATTCTCTTCTATTCCATTTGCCTATATATACACATTGAACCCACACTCATCTTCATAAAAAACAATCCAATTCCCTCTAACAACAAAATCACTACTCTCTCTCTCTCTCTCAAAAGATCAAGATGCCTGAAAATGTGGGGATATTGGAGAAAAGGGCGTATGTGACTTTCTTGGCAGGAAATGGGGACTATGTGAAAGGAGTGGTGGGATTAGCGAAAGGGTTGAGAAAAGCAGAGAGCAATTATCCACTTGTTGTTGCCATATTGCCTGATGTGCCTGAGGAGCATCGCCATATTCTTGAGTCTCAAGGTTGTATTGTTAGAGAGATTGAACCTGTTTATCCCCCCCAGAATCAAACTCAATTTGCCATGGCCTATTATGTCATCAACTATTCCAAGCTTCGTATTTGGGAGGTAAATCATATTTCATATAATTAATATGAGGTTTTATTAATATTTGTTTCTTTTTAACGTTAACTTGCATGCATTTCATGCCTGATCCTAACTAGTTTGTATATGATTTTTATTCAAAATCAGTTTGTGGAGTACAGTAAGATGGTGTATTTGGATGGGGACATACAAGTGTTCGACAATATCGATCATCTCTTTGATGCGCCGGAGGGTTATTTTTATGCGGTGATGGATTGCTTTTGTGAGAAGACATGGAGTCATTCGCCTCAGTATGAAGTTGGTTATTGCCAACAATGCCCTGAGAAAGTGCAGTGGCCTGAAGAAGATTTGGGACCTAGACCACCCCTATATTTCAATGCTGGCATGTTTGTTTATGAGCCCAATTTGGCTACTTACCATGCTCTCTTGGACACCCTCCAAATCACACCTCCCACCCCTTTTGCTGAACAGGTCAGGCATGCCCAATAATCATAATAATGCCTTCTTTAGCAATCTTAGCCTTTTTTTTTCTATGAAATTTATTATTGATTTTACGTGAATTTGGGGTTCAAAGGTTATTCTAATATTAGAACAACTAGTGTTTGTCACCTTTTCATTTTGGACTCATCAGATTGGAGTGTTGGTGTGCAGGATTTTTTGAACATGTTCTTTAGGGATATTTACAAGCCTATCCCTCCAATATACAACCTTGTTTTGGCACTGCTATGGCGCCACCCAGAAAATATTGACCTTGACAAGGTCAAGGTTGTTCACTACTGTGCTGCTGTGAGTCAAACCCACTTTTCCTTCTTATAAGTCAACAAATTTAAATTGATGTTTAATATTCTTTTATTCTGATTTATTGGAAAATTTGTGAATAGGGGTCAAAACCATGGAGGTACACAGGAAAGGAAGACAACATGGAAAGAGAAGACATCAAAATGTTGGTGAAAAAATGGTGGGATATATACAATGATGACAGCTTAGACTACTGCAAGAAGGTGAGGGACCAGCAAGACAAAAAGGGTTCAATCATCGCAGCATTATCTGAGGAGGCTGAGACTGCTGCTGCTGTTCAATATGGGACTGCTCCCTCTGCTGCCTAATGAAGTCCTAAATGGATTTTCTTCCTTATAAAAATTTAGCTGCTCAATAACATGCTTTTGAGATTTTCTATGTATCAAAATTAAAAATAATGGAAGTTATAGATATGGATTATGGTGCCCTTGGGCTGGGAGTACCATAGCAACTCATTGTATTCCCATGTTATGTATGTGAAAATGGTAATGTAACGCGGTTGGTTTTCTCTAAAATATGTACTGTACTATTATTTGATTTTCTCTTTCTCTCTTTGAGATATAATCAACTGATATCTAAAATCATATTTTGACTAATCCGGTTTAACTATTATTGAATCCAATTTAAGAGGAACTCTCTTATTAGCACTATCTTTTTCATTCATAAGTTTCGAATCCGAAACTTAATTAAGAGATATAACACCTTTATTTTTATTTTTCTCTCTAATTAAAAGAAAAATGTCAAAAATTCAAGTGTTTAAAAAAAATTATCACTCTAGTAATAGGGTTCTAATACGTAAATAAATGGTAAAAAAAAAATTAAAACTTTTTTGGATAATTTTTTATTTTCTCATTTTTTATATTTAATATGTAAAATTTAATTTGAATATATTATTGAGGTGTAAAAGTATTTTTTGAATAGGGAATGAGAGTATAACCATTTTTTAAGGGGTTAAAAACACTACTCCCTTGAAAAAAATGAAATAATATATTATGTTAATGGACTTAAAGAGTCAAAAATTAAATTATTTTTTTAAAAAATTAAAATTAATATATTCGGAGAGAAAAAAGAACAAAATAAACTTTTATAAAGAGAAAATTAATTTTCTCTATAAGAAAACCAAATTTTGTTTTCTTCTCTCTTTAAATCTGAACATATTAATTTATATATAAAAAATATCACTTAAATTCACATTTTCTATCTTTGAAACTAAGTATCTTAATTTTCTTTTTTTTTTTTTTATAAATAAATTATTTTAAATTTTGCATATCTAAATTCATTGATTTTTAATTTATTTTGATAAATAACATTTGAAATTATAAGTTTTAGAATAATATACATAAAATATTTTTTCTTAAATTTAAGAAAATAGGTGCTTGTGCACATCTTGCAATCTTAGTGAGTAATAATTTAACTATAGTCAGTTGGTTTTAAAATTTTTCTTTTTTTAAAAAATAAATTATTTTAAATTGTCTCTCTGAATTCATTAATTTTTAATTTAGTTTAACAAATAATATTCAAAATTATAATTTTTATAATCATATACATTAATTTTTTTCCTTAAATTTTTTTTTTAAATGGATAACCATCTAAATAATAAAATTAAAATATAATTTTACTCAAAATTAAAATCGAGAATTGAAAAAAGGATTCGGAATATAAAAAATAATTATTATTGATTTTAACCAAATAGTGTTCCGATCCCTATCCATTTTTGTCACTCTTTTTTGCATGCATTAGCCTCTTGCAGGCAAAAAAATAAATAAATACCTTATAATACAAAAAGAAAAAGAAAACATTACTGATAGTGTAAATAAAAATGAAAAAGAAACGGGAGGGCTTCCCTCGGTTAACTCCCTCCCTCTCTCTCTCTCTCTCTCTCTCTCTCTCTCTCTACCCTCGCAAAATCGTAAACCCTAACGTGCGCGAAATCTGAACTTTTCTTGAATCTCCATTGCCCACGGAACCTCTCTCTTTCTCTCTCTCTCTTAGCGGCTACTCTCATCCGGTGGTTGTGCTTATTTGAAGAAACCCTAAGTGCGGCGATCACCGCAAGCGTTGCCATCGTCGCAGGATTGCGTACTATTGAGGGTAATGATTATCTTTTGATCTTTGTTTCTGTCTGCTGCTTGCCTTGTCAGGGCTTGATTTCGAATTCGCGATTTGATCAATACCTTGATAGGTTGATATTTGTAATGTGTTGTTCATGATTTATGAATTCTTGATACTGATATTGAACCCTAAATGTGACCTGTGTTGGATTTGGTTGTCTAATTGATTGTACTATGAAGATTTGGTTGTCTAATTGATTGTACTATGAACTCTCTACTCAATATTTACATAATCCTCAATGCATGT
Organism: Dillenia suffruticosa; assembly: GCA_033439265.1. Classification (NCBI taxonomy): domain Eukaryota; kingdom Viridiplantae; phylum Streptophyta; class Magnoliopsida; order Dilleniales; family Dilleniaceae; genus Dillenia; species Dillenia suffruticosa. The sequence continues at coordinate 19,780,036 of JAVTVX010000011.1, forward strand.
AGTTGAAATTCCTTTTTCGTGTTCGACTTTCTATGCTTATGGATCCTGACTCCTGCGTGATTTTCTGTTTAAATTGTTTATAGGGAGATGCAGACCTGGGTGGGTTTAGGGTTAGGTGGCTGGCTCAGCGTAATGTGCCTTGCCTTTGATGTTATATGAGAATTTCGCCATCCCTAAATGTGTGTCAACTTGCTGTATCCTTGTTGTGATAATTGGTGCTAGCTAGCGTTCTGAGACCTATTTAGATTTGTTTGCTAATTCGAATGTAATTTGCTCTAGCTTGATAATAGGCATGTAGAATTGACCTGGCATTTGGGGAGGAGTTTGATACTATTTTGTGGCTGGGTTTGTTTGTGAAATTTAGATTGGAGTGGTTGATGGAGGAGGAACTTAGATGGGTCTGCTGTGTGATAGACTTATATAAGTAAGGTTACAGATGGTAATGTTCTAGCTTTTCTTCTTTCACTTTTTGTTGAAATTGTTTTTCTAATAATGAAAGCCAATTTGGTTCTAGTTCATATAAGAAGCTTCTTCTAAATGATTTTTGAAATACTGCTTCTCAAGTTCTCCTTGGAACCTGATTTCAAAAGCTTCTACCAGGAAACAGTTCTTCAAGGTTAACACTTCCACAAAAGCTTTCATTGAACCATATTTTTCAGGCTATTGAGTGGTAATGTTTTCTGAAGCTGACATTATTCTAAATTTATATGGAACTTGGTTTCCAATGTCACTACAAAATGACCTCCTTTTAAGATAATGAATTTTCAATATCTCCTTTCTGAGCCTGATTTCCAAACCTATGTCATTTCCAAAAAGAACAAAAGAAAAGAGAAAAAAAAAATTAATGTTAAAATATTTGTCTATTTCTAGTTACAACTTCATCAATTAATTTTGTGTGTGAGGACACAGTAGCTATTGTGGAGGCTACATGCTTAGTCACAATTTCTCTTCCTTTCTTGTCCTTGTTTATGATTTTGATTGCAGTGGCACATTTTGGCATTTTGGCATCACATAGTGGCCCATCTTGTTAGTTGAAAATACCAAGTCTGAGGATGATTTTACATTTAGTAAATAGTGGTGGGGTCCCCTTAAGACTGAATTCACTATAAGAAGTGATTTGTAGGTGTCTTGGCCAACAAAAGGTATGCAACTGTGAGTTAATGCAGGTCATGATTTGTTGGTGTCAAGCTAAATTCATCACGGTTACGATTCATTAGGGTTCTCGTCCAATTATTTTTTTAAGGAAAAAAATGTCATAAAGCGAAGAGAAATAGAAATTTTATTTCACAATTTGTTGATAATATGCAAAATAATAAATTAAGAATTTACATTTTTTTTAAAAAAAGTTCATATTAATTTAAAAATATAACTACTAAAATAATTAAAACAGAAATATATTAAAATTGATTTGAAATTTGTCAATTATTAAAATTGAGATCGTTGGGTTTGTTTAGTTACACTTCTTTGATGCTCTCGAAGTCCAATATACCTTCCAAGACAATTAAATATAAGCACATGTGGGAACCATCACTGCCCTTCAAATTCAATGCCCCTAATGTATGGGCAAATATTGTTGCTCTCATTTTCTATTAATTATCATGCTTGTTTCCAAACATGCACTATTTTCATGACACATGGAATGCAACAATAAAGAACACAACTCATCAATTTGACTAAAATGCCCCTCCAAATAGCCCTTTTAGACTATTAGGATGGCATTTTGGTCTTTTCATTTTACAATTTTTGACTGTTAGCCCCCTTTTGATACGATTTCATTGGTTTTGAAGATGTGCTTTGGTGGTTATATCATGATGTATTTGAAGGGAGCGAAATGCTAGAAGTTTTAGGAATTAGACCATTGGTTCTTCTCTTCTATGGAATCAAATTGCAAATATGCTTTTTTGTGGGCTCATGCCTCAAGGAAAATTACAGTTTAGTAGAGTTGAAGAGGGATTCGAGTGTAGTTCCTTATTGGTTCTTGTATTGTTTCTTTTCTCATTTATAGGGATTTCTTATTGTAGGATTTTTTTTTAATGTTCTTGCAACATTTAATATAATGTCCTTTTTTCTATTTAAAAGATTGATAGAAAGCCATTGTGAAACCATTGGTAATAGTTGTAATATCCATTTTTGTTGAAAGGTGTTCTCTTGAATTTCTCTAGAGTAATAGACCATAACCTAGTGGCCTCACCAATATCCTGGTCTAGCACTTTGTAAAGTTTCTTGAACTGATCTATTCTTTTAATAACACTGAAATGATTATTTAATCACTTTATTTTCTATTTCTGTGACTAGTTCAACAGCAACTCAACTGGTCAATTCTTTAACCAGTTTGATATTTCTTCTGTTTTTCCACTCGTGGTGCTCTCTTTCATTTATCAATAGATGTCTGTATGTATCATTATTTTTTTTAAAATTTCTTTGGGGGGTTGGGGTTTGGAGTGCTTTGGGGCATAAACACCATCATTTTAGGTGTAAGGCATACACACTTAATTTGTATTCTATGCCAAGTGTTAAAGTTTGCGGTAGGTCGACAGTCACTTGGAACATAGGATTTTTGACCGACAAGTTAGGAGAAATATAAGAAGTTATAAATAGACGAAAGATTGATATCATGTGTTTTCAAGAAACTAAATGGACAGAGGAGAAGGTTAGAGCAGTAGAGTCTTATGGTCATAAGTTTTGGTACTTAGGTAGGAATAAAACTAAGAATAGGGTAAGAATAATTATACATAAAAATCTATTAGAGGATGTAGTATAGATAAGAAGGAAGAGAGATAGAACTATGCTTGTCAAGTTAGTAAATGGAGAAAACGTAATTAATATAGTCAGTATGTATGTGTCCAGATGCAATTAATAAAAAAACAATTTTAGAGAATTTAGATGAATTTATACAAATCATACCTAGTGGAGATAAGTTATTTATCTGAAAAGACATAAATGGAAATGTAGAAGAGAGGAATGAAGGATTCGAAACTGTACATGGAAACTTTGGATTTGGTAGTAAGAATAAAGCGGGAGATACTATTTTAGAATTTGCTACAGCATTCGATTTGGTACTCGTCAACACCTTATTTAAGAAAAAAAGAGTCGCACTTAGTTACATATAGAAGTGGGTCCAATACTGGTCAAATAGATTTCTTTCTCACTAGAGGAGGTGATAAAATGACCTGTAAGGATTGTAAAGTTACATTGGGAGAGAGTGTAGCAACTCAGCATAAACTCATATTTTTAGATATACGTGTATCAAAAAAGCAAAAGAAGTATCGTCCATTTGTGGAGTCAAGGATTAAGCGGTAGAATCTAAAAGAAGAAAACGTGATGATTTTTAGAGACAAATTAATTCAAATATCAAATTGGTCCGTTAATAATGATTCAGAAACAATGTGAAAATAGATATCTACTAATATTAAGAACATAGGTAGAGAGGCTTTTAGTGTATCTATGGGTTAGGCCCCAATAGGTAAGGAATTATGGTGGTGGAACGAATAAATACAAACTATTATCCGAACCAAACGAGAATATTATAAGAACCTCAAAAGTAAAACTAATAGCGATGCATATGAAAAATACTAAAGTGCAAAAAAAGATGTGAAAAAGATTATTTACGAATCAACAAGTACGGTGTATGACAAACTATGCAAGAGAATGGAAATTAAAGACGGAGAATGGGAGACTTATAGAATTGCCAAACTAAGAGACAGAAAGAGAAAAAATCTAAATGGTATTAGTTGTATTAAAAGCGAAACTAATAATATATGTATGAGGGAACTGTAACCAATGTAAGAACTTACGGGGACCTGAGTGATAGTTTTTCTATTAATATTGGATTCCATCAAGACTTGGCATCAAGTCTCATCCCTTTTGTAATAGTGATAGATGAAATCATAAAAAAATATTCAAGATAAAATGTCATGGTATATATTTTTTTTACAGATAGTATAGTGTTGGTTGACGAAATTAGAGAGGGTATAGTGCTAAATTAGAGTTGTGGGGGGTCACACTAGAATTCAGAGGATTTAAATTAAGTAGGTTGAAAACCGAGTATATGAAATGTAGATTTAGCAACAATTATCACGATGATGAAGAAACGATTAGGTTAAATGGACAAAATGTACAAAAAAGTGAACGTTTTAGATATCTTGATTTCATCATTTAAAATAATGATAATATAGATGGGGATGCGAATCAAATGACTTAAGCAGGTTGGATGAAATGGAGAAGGGCGTCAAGAATTCTTTGCGATCACACAATGCCATTGCATTTGAAAGGAAAGTTCTATAGAATCGTGGTAAAACCTGCACTATTGTATGTTACTGAATGTTGGGTTATTAAATAACAATAAAACAAAAAATGACTGTAGATATTTAAGTGAATGTGTGATAAAACTAGAAAAGATAAGAGTTAGATATGAAGAAATTCGTAATAAGTTGTGAGTTAGTTCAATTGTGGATAAAATGCGAGAGTTTCGTCGGAGATGGTTTGAACATGTGTAAAGAAGACTCAAAAATACACCGATTAGGAGAATCGAGAATCTAAATATATGAGATTTAGTAAAATATAGAGATAGATTGTTGAAAACTTGGATACGTATAAACATGATAGTTAAGGGTTTAGATGTGAAGATGTCCTTGGATAGGAATAAGTGCCGTAGGAGAATCCGCACAAATTAAATCAATATCTTTTTTTTTTATAATCTTTCCCATATTTGTCTCTCAAACGACCAGCCTCATAATTAGTGAGATGGACCATTACTGATTCCAATATGTATTTTATTTTATTTATTTTTATTTTTATTTTTTTATCGTGTTTATTTTTATTATTTTTATTTTTTTATTGTGTATCAGGCGGATCTTAGGAGTTGGGTGTTGGGTTATTGTGATTTACTTCTGTTGAAAATATTCTGGTACATTAATTGACGTTGAAGAAGTTGCATCTGTTCCAAGCATGCAGACACAAGGTGTAGAAACTGGTATGACCGTACAAGCTTTTTTTTTTTTTTTTCCTTTTCTTTATCATTCTGCTTTGTTGGCACAGGCTCCAAGCCTGTATGACGCTGTGGGGATGCATGTTTAGTTATTTAGTGTGTTTTTTCTTTCTTTCTTTATTTTTTTTTTAAGGAAAAGATAGCAAATAGCTTAATAAGTACTTGCAGGGGTATTGTATTTTGTAAACTAAATTTTCTGAAATTAAATATTTGACTAGTAAGTGGGTTGGGCTGGGCATAACACCCATAGTTAGGCCCCTTTTGCTTTGTCTGAGCCAGATCAGCTCTAGATTTTTATAGTCCAAGCCTGTTCATTTTTACTATTTAAGCATCCAACCTCGCACATCATATATTAAATATTTTTATTTTATTTTTAATTAATTTTCTATGATGTTTTTTTGAAGCATTTATGAAAATTTTTATGACTTCAGAAATGCAGGTGAGGGGACTCCAATAAACCTCTCACACTTGCAATAATTTGATTACCTTATGGCTGTTGCTTTATTTGTGCTAGGATATTGCAAGATCTATTAAATACACATCATTATTTAGCAAATAAAAATAAATTTAATTTAATCATATAATATAAAATTCAAAATATATGAATTAGTAAGTATTTTGATCAGGTCGTTCTTCTTCTTCTACCTTTTTTTGCGGGGGGGGGGGGGGGGGGGCGGGGGGGGGGGGGGGGAAGCCAGAGCCACCTCAAAAAATTTCAATGGGCCAGTTCTTTTAAGGTTTTACCTAGCAGATGGGACTATTTTTGAAGCTCAGCCATAATAGCCATAATATCTTAGGATTGGGCCAGGCTGCCTGGCATGGCCAACCATTTTCTTGAGGATGGTTCATCAGTTTAAAGATTGAGTAGTCTAGTTTCAAATTGTGTTTCTTGTGGTTCAATGCTGCTTGTTAGTGTTTGAACAAACCCCCCCCCCCCCAAAAAAAAAGAAATTAAGCATGTTATGGGATTTACTATGTTTATGATTTCCTGCCAGAAATGAAAGCTCGAGTGGATGCTTTTTGGGAGAATATGAACAAAGGAGTGTCATTAAAGGCAATCAAAGCTTCTGGTTCAACAGTAAATAAAGCTTCTCATCAGAGGACATCCCATGTGAGAAATTTCACAATCAATGCCTATTCTATTCCCTCCTTTTGGCAATAGTTGATTACATTTTTACCCTATATTGACGATATATTACAGAGCTGGATGGGCGTGCTAGGCCTTAAGCGAAAGAACAAATCTGATGTGCTAGAAAGTGTGGCAAAGCCTAGTCCAATAAAGAATGGGACCAGTGATGAGGCTAAGAGGCTTGCTGCTGCAGCCCTTGCAGCAGCAAGGGATGCTGCTGCTGCAGCTACTTCTACAGGAAGTGGCAAAATTGAGGTGAGTCTTGGTTTTTCTTGGATGGCTTTGATGCTTATGATCCTGTTGGCCTTGGACATGGATTACAATTGAACTTTAGCTATTTCTGAGCTTGGTTCATTTAGGCTAGAAAACAGGCTTATTAGGGGCTTGATTTATTAGAAAAGCCAATTTGATCATTGTTATCTAGGCTGATGAACGATTGCCTTGGCACTTTTAATTGATTTGACAAGTTTTATATTATGTTACAAGGTCACAGAAGTTCGGGACTTTGCTGGTGAAGACATTCAAGTTAAGAAGCTAGTGGATGCTGACTCAAAAGAGGCATCTGAAATAACCAGAGCTTCCGCAGGTCCTACTTCCGCTGTTGATGCTATTCTTGAGCAGATTAAGAAGAGGCAAAAGCTCAGTGTGCTTGACAAAACCAAGAAGGACTGGGGAGAATTCAAGGAAGAAAATAAGGGGTTGGAAGAAGAATTGGATGCTTACAAGAAAAGTTCAAACCAGTATCTGGAGAAAGTTTTCTTTTTGCAGCGAGCAGATTACCGGGAGTTTGAGCGGGAGAGAGATGCCCGACTCGCCTTGCAAGCGAGGAGGAAATTTGACATGCATGAAGAGTCATGACTCCCTTGGTGTTCTTTCTACACTTATTTTGTAGTTCCATGAATCCAAGACTGGAAGATGGCTTGCCAGAAAATTGGACAGCCATTTGCAGAAAGAATGCCTTATAAATGGTTTGAGAGCAATGTAAAGGAGTAGCATTCTCTATGCTGCTCAATATCAATTTTCAGAGCTGCGGATCCCATTGTTGAAGGTAACAGACTATGGAAGGTATCCTCATTTCTCCCCATCTCTAAAATGTCCCGGCGGTGAAGCGTGAGTTTTTCTGAATTAATTTATTAATGATCTTTTTGTGCAGGAGAGAGAGAGAAAGAGAGAGAGGATCTGTGGTTACTTTCCATTGTGATCCGTTTATAAAATTAAAACATTTCGGCTGCTCAACTTCTCATGTGGAGTCATTGGTGTTATTTTTCCTCCTATGGTCCTCAAATTCAGGTAACGATCAGCGGAGGTCCTGACATAGGGCCTTGCTCGAAGCTGATAAGTGTTTAGGTCCGTACTAATAAATTATAATGAATGAGGTAAGAGGGGGGAAATTATGAAAATTATTATGTTAAAGAGGGAATTTCGCTGATTATTTTTATCTCTCGAGGATCTTTTTGGAAATTTTGCTGATTATGTTAAAGTGGCTTTCTGTTCTGCCATAAAAAGGTTCTAATTATTTTACGGAAATTGTTTTATACGATCTTCAAATTTGTCACTTTTTATGACCATTGCCCTTCTATGTAATTTTTTTTTTTTTTTTAACCAAACTATCACTTTTTGAAATTCTTTTTTGACAAAACTCTCTTTCTATTTATTTTTAAGACCAAACCATAAGGGGTACATGTAATTATTTTTTAGTCAAATTATTTTAATCGGTTAACTCAAAAATTCCTTTACAAGAATTATCATAAACAATTAACCTTATGAACAATTATTTATATAAATTAGTTCTATGTTTTATTTAAGGATTTCTGTAAGATAATAAATTCTCAAAAATTAATTTACATAATTATTTTAAATAACAGTTCATGAGTGTATTCTAAACTATCGTTATTGTTATTTAACCATGTAAAAGTTTGTTTACGATAAATATCATGGACAATTACAATTACTTCAAAAAATATTTGATCATATTTTTACTATTTTATTAAATGATCATGCTAAAGAATGAATTTTATAAATTAGTCATTTATGAAATCATTTGATAACACATGTATTTTGAATTAATAATCTAATCTATAACAATATCGATTATGGTCTAAAATGTAATCTCAAAATTTAGCGTTAGTTATTTGAAAGACAAGTATAAAAGATATAAAAATATATATGAAAAACAACAAATCCATGGTGATACAAGAAATAGTTTAACTTGTTCGAATTCTTTTACGTTATTTATTTTTATTGAAAACTACTTCGTCAACTAAACTTTTGGGTATTATATCTTTATAAATAATTTATATTCAAGTTTTTAATAATTTATCTTTACGTTTCACTAAATCCCTTATATTTAAGTTTTCAATCCTCCTAGCTTATGCGTTTTTGGATTTTCGTTACACATATTCAAACTATCTTAAGCAATACTCTTGTATCTTATTCACAATTAAATTTATTTCTAACTTAATACGTATTTTTTTATTTCTAATCTTATCTTTTCTAGTTTTACCACATATCCATATAAATATTTTCATTTTAGTTATAGTCATTTTAAACTCTTGTTGCTATTCAATTTTAAATTCTTGTTGTTATTCAATAGCTCAATACTCAATATCATACAATAATATATGACTCATGACGATTCTATAAAATTTCTCATTTAAATGCAATAGTATCTTATGATCACAAAGAATTCTAGATATGCGTTTCTCCATTTCATCCAAGTTACTTGAATTTTATGATTCATATCCACATCTATATTATCATCATTTTGAATGATGGAATTAAAATATTTAAAACATATACTTTTTAGTATATCATTTTCTTTTAAGTTAATCGTTTTTTCATCATTTTAATGATTGTCACTAAACGTATATTTTAAATACTTAATTTTTGACCGACTGAATCTAAATTCTCCGAATTCTAATGTAACTCTCTGTAACTCCAATTTCACGCTAATAAACTCTCTCGTTTTATCTACTAACATTATGTCATTTACAAAAAATATATATCATGGTATTTCACTTTAAATGTTTTTTTATAATTTCATCTATCACTATTATGAAAAGGATAAGATTTAATATAGAAATTTAGTGAAGTCCAACGTTAATTGAAAAATTATCACTTAAACTCCCGTAAGTTTTTACATTGGTAACAATTTTCTCTTACGTATCTTTGATAAAATTAATGTATTTTAAAGAAATTCATTTTTTTATTAACGTTCACCACAATACATTTATAAGAATTCTATTATATATTTTTTCCAAATCAATGAATACCACATGTATGTCTTTCTTTTTTACTCTAAATTTCTTTATTAGCTATCTTAGTAAATAAATTGTTTTAGTGGTAGATTATTTTGATATAAATTTAAATTGATTCTGAGACACTATCATTTCCAATATCGATATATATTCTATTACTCTCTCATAATTTTATAATATGACTCGTAAGTTTAATTCTTCTATGATTGGAATAATTTTATGTCATTTATTATTATATAGTAGTACAAGTATACTCTCCCTCCATGTTTGAAATATTTTCTTGGATTGACAGATTTTATTAAAAAGATCAATTAGTATTGCTATCCCAAATTTAGCCAAATATTTTCATACTTCAATAGGAATACCATCGGATCCTATAGTTTTATTATTTTTCATTCTTTTTAAGACCTCATTTATTTCATAAAAACGAATTTTACGTTTAAAATCTCTATTGATTTCTTCTACAGGTATCATAATATTACTAATATTTCTTGTACATTCAACGTTAAAGAGGTTATCTAAATAATTCTTTTATCGTTTTCTTATATTCTCATTTCTTACAAGTATATTATTGATTTCATTCTTAATACACCTAACATCATTTAGATCTTTTCCCTTAATCTCCCTTACTTTGGCAATTGTGTAAGAATAAAGGAAAATATATGTTTAGTTAATATCTTCCTTAATGATAATTATATTTCCACAAAATTATCTTTGTGTGCTTAACATGTATAAATAGTTTTCCGTATCTAAGTTCATGAGTTGCGTTATAACAAATGCAACAAATTAAAAATGAAAACAATAAAAAAGCAACAAATTAGAAGGCAAGTCTGAGTAAATATTAAGATAGATACCAAGGCAATGTTCAACCTATACCATGTTTTCCCCAACATGGAAGAAAGTTTTCCTTATAAGAGTGTGCATGAACATGAAGGGAAGCCAACAGTCAACTCTCTCTCTTAACATGGCTTTATTACGTCTGTACCAACTGCAATCACCTCACATTGCCAACAATCAACTCTCTCTCTCTCTCTCTCTCTCTCTCTCTCTCTCTCTCTCCCTCTCTCTCTCTCTCTCAACATGGCTTTATAACGTCTGTACCAAATGCGATCACCTCACATACTTCCTCATTGTTGTTGTTAAAGCATACATACAACACAGACATGAAAGCATCCAAAAGTCATTTGCGATGGCCGATGAATAAATGAACGGCAAATTTCTTCGCAATCATTTTTCCTCGATGAGGGACAGCAATGGAAACCCATCATACGTCTTTTCTTTAAGGCATTCCAAAATTCTTAAGACAAAAAGAGGAGGGCCAAGATTAGAAAACATAATTAACCTCAGATGTGAATGGGCTTGTCATAAGTCGCCATGGCCGCTTCCTTCAATGCCTCACTCATCGTGGGATGTGCATGGCATGTACGGGCAATATCCTCACTTGAAGCACCATACTGCAAGGCCAGAACAGCCTCGTGAATGAGCTCCCCAGCATTCGGTGCCATAATGTGGACACCTAGTATCTTGTCTGTTTCCTTCTCAGCCAGAATCTTGACCACTCCTTCGGCATCGTCAATAGCCTTGGCTCTGCTATTTGCCAAGAAAGGGAATTTCCCAACTCTATACGCAACACCAAGTGTCTTCACTTGTTCCTCGGTTTTTCCAACAGATGCAACCTCAGGGTGTGTGTAAACAACTCCAGGGACCATATCATAGTCCACGTGGCCTTCCTTACCAGCAATGAATTCTACACATGCAACCCCATCTTCTTCTGCTTTGTGGGCTAACATTGGCCCAGGAATAACATCTCCAATTGCAAAAACACCGGGCACATTTGTAGCAAAACGCTCATTAACTAAGATCCGTCCAATCTTATCTGTCTCCACTCCTATCTTGTCCAGTCCCAGTCCAGCTATAAATGGGGTTCTGCCCGCAGAAACAAGCACAACATCAGCCTCCAGTGTGGTCTGCTCACCGCCAGCTGATGGTTCCAAAGTCAACTTCACACCATCACCTGAGGTATCGACAGATACCACCTTAGTTTTGAGCATGAATTTCATCTTTTGCTTCTCAAGGGAACGTTGAAATTGCTTTCGAATTTCACCATCCATGGTTGGAACAATGTCAGGTGCAAACTCAACCACTGTGACCTCTGAGCCAAGTCGGCCCCAAACCGAACCCATCTCAAGGCCAATGTAACCTGCTCCAATGACCACAAGTTTCTTTGGAATTTCTGTCAGAGCTAAAGCTCCAGTCGATGACACAATTCTCTTCTCATCGATAGTAATTCCAGGAAGTGACTTAACATCAGAGCCGGTGGCAACTATAATGTTTTTTCCTTTCACAACAGTATTCCCGCCATCAAGGGTATCCACAGAAACTTCAGAAGGGGAGATGAACTTGCCATAACCTTTAACATAGTTAACTTTGTTTTTCTTGAAAAGTCCCTCAATACCTTTTGTTAAATTCGAAACAGCTTTGTCTTTCTGGGCCATCATGGCAGGTAGGTCAACCTCAACAGATGGGAACTTCACACCATGACTGGCAAAGGAATGCAGGGCTTCATGGTACATGTGGGAAGAATGAAGAAGTGCCTGCACAAAAGAAGCAATCAAGAATTAAAGATCGAACAGGAATTCAAATCTATATATCTTTATCTTTTTGCTAAACCAAGTGCCAAACAAGTAAGCCAATGAAGAAAAAGATGCTCCTTGGTTTTATGAGTAATCAAGCTTTCAATAATTCAACACAAAGTTTCCTTTTCATGGGAATAGTCGGTGGGGAAAGCATTTTTGTATAAGCTTGAAATGCTTGGACAAAAGCTGAATAGGAAATAAAATTACTTTACATATAATCAATTAGTATATCAGCAAGTAAACAAGATAGAAACAGAGATTTGGCAAGCTTAAATGATAAAATAATCATCATCTGTATTTAAAAAAAAAAAAAAAAAGCCAAATGCAACTGTGATGCACAAAAATAGATCTCATTCACGACCACTGTAGTAATTGCATTTAGCCTTTCTCATACAAAGAACAAAGGAAAAGTAAAGCAGCTAAGAGGATGAGCAATCCTCAGAAAGACTAAGAATGAGAAAAATAAGGAACTTGCAAAGGGAAAAGAAAGGAATTTAAGAACAGGATCAAAGCCCTCCAATCTCGTGTCTTACAACAATGCGCTAACTACTAAAGACAAAAGAGATGCCAAAAAGGGGGACAAAGTGTCATAATAGAAGACATGACTGTGTTTATCTTTAAAATTGAATACTAAAAAAATTCCCTTAACTACCTTTTTTATTCATGGAGGGGGACAAATAAAGTTAAATGATAGTATTTCATCAACTGTTACATATGAACAGCCTTAAATAATTCAAATGTGACTAAAGGAATTGCTATGTACAAAGCTCCAATAAGTATCTTAGAATAATGCAATCATGCCAATTGTAAGGAGACTATCCATGCAAAATATATCTCAAGCATTTGGGAGGTATTGAAGAACTAATGACTATTTTCTTTTATCAGAAAAAGAACTACTGAGTTTTGTACATAGCAATTGAGATTAAGGCTCAGTTTGTTGTTGTTGTTGTTGTAGAAAAAGAACTACTGAGTTATGAGAATGATAACAGCTGGATATATGCCAGATGCAATATCAAGGACATGTTGGGCATGGGCAAGAGTTGGATGAATATTGTGTTGACACTTCACCATGTATGGATTCAATTTCCATGTTGAAGGATCCATATTTTCATAGCTCCAGACCCTCGTGTTGAGACTGGACAAGAGGTTAGAAGTCTCAAGCATGTCACTTATACCATTCAAAGTCCACATGAAATCCAAGAAAAAAAAAAATATCCACAAAAATATTCAAAGTTAGGGAAAGGAGTGTAGCCAGTTGGTTTGGGTAAGTGTTAGAGAAATAATCACTACAAAAACAAGGAGTTTGGCTATAAAGGAGAGTCATAAATGAGATGACAGGACCTAATGATCTTGAGATATTTCCTTACCTCTTGTCAGACAAAAAGAGTAACCAATCCAAACTTAAAGTTTAACAGACATGTGGACTCTTTGTAGAATTCTAATAATATGAGATCATTGACATCTCAAGCAATTGGCTTAAAAGCAATCAATCTTGAGATCTACAAGATGATTTTTGTTCAGAAAATAGATATCAAGTGGATATAATACTTGTTGACAGGTAAAAGAAACAAAATAAGAATCTTATTCTTGTGGTTTCAAGAACTAAACAATGATACAATGACCACATTGCATGATAATTTATTCTTAGATCTTCCTCCAATCCTTCAGACTGGTCTATCACAATGATATGAGAGAGAGAGAGAGAGAGAGAGAGAGAGAGGAAATTTCACAACTAAGAAACCCTTACTGGTCAAAATCATACAGCTATGACCAATCTGGTTTTAATCAATATCAAGAATTCATGAAAAATTAACAAAACACCAACTTTAACCAATAAATAAGAGAATCCATGTACTCAAGTTTGAATTACAGCATCGTTTTCTATTTAATATTAGAAAATTTCCCAAGCCATTGGGAACTAATTTTGTTCCACTTTCTCATTCATATAAGAAGATTTGTGATTTTTCTTTAATACAGAATATGGGAGCTTTGGATTATACATCTATGGCATAACTATCTCATCTAATACTGATGGTTGAACCATCGGACACATGGACACTGACACCAGACGGAGAAATGATACAACTTGCCCTTGTTGACTGACATGTAAAATTTCCAAAAGTGTAGGAGATGAACACAGTGAATCCATGCATCGCATGAATTAATATTATATTCATGTATGCATATAAACCTTAAATAGCATTACATAGTTTCGCTATTGCAATATTAGTAAGCAATCTCCGTACTTCAAATATGTACTTATTATCATTTACTTTTGAAAATATGTCTCTTACAACCATATTAAACCATACGAGCATTTCATTTTGGGAATACAATTATGTTAGTGCCTAGGGAGTGTCTACAAAGTGTTTAGCATTTAACAAGAATTAATGGACCTGCCACTTGGACACACACAGGGCTTCCATTTGAAGTGTCCATATTCCAGAGCATAGATTGGACCTAATGAAGCATTTTTTGGTATGCTTACAATGAGTACATATTTCTGAATACACACTTCTGGGGAAATATTAGAATTAAGGTCCAGTTTGTCGTTGTTGTTGTACACTTCTGAAAAAAAAAAAAGAGAGAAGGAAAGAAAAGGAAAGAAAGAAATACATATAATAAACCTGCATTAAAGAAAACGATTCTCTGTCGATGCTTTTACTTTAGGGCGACTTAAGATCAGACATATGCACCAACTTAGATTGCTAAAATCGTGTCACTATAAAAATAAAATTTCAGAATAGCCAAAAAAAATATTATCTCCCAAAATAACTAGCAAAGAATACTCTTTTCTTCAAACTCATCACATATAAGCCACATTTTAACATCCCATAATAATGTTAACATGATAAAAAATAAATAAATAGATAACATATGGGATAACCTTTTTTGGAGATGTGCATTTGTGGCTATTCCTAGGTGTTTGGAAAGAGCAAAATTCTAGAATCTCAGAAATCAGAATCTTTTGTTGGCATAAAATTGTATTTCATATTTCTCTATGGGCTTATGCCTCCAGAATTTACAAAGATTATAGTTTAGAAGGGTTGAAGAGGGATTGAAAAGCCATTATCCATTAGTTCATGTATTTTCGTTTTTTCCATCTTTGAGAATTTCTCTTGTTTGAAATTTTTGTACATGCTTTAATACATTTAATACAATTTCTTTTTCCATATAAAATCAACAAATAAAACCTAATCCCCGTGCCTGCCTAGCTTGTAATTATGCTTAAGTTCCAATAATGTATTCATACATAAATACATTAGTATGTCAAAATTCATTAAGGTTGTCATGATATACATATGATTTGCAGAGTTGACACACGCGAACACCGTCAACTTCACCCTGTGAAAAGCCACGGAGTCAATCAAACGAATACCATAGCAGTAACAATTTCCCATCCAATTCCAACAATCAATCATTATTCAAAAGGGATCAAGAATCAGATGACCAAATAACTATATCTAACAATCGATACCAACAATCAGTCATCAGAACCAAATCAAAAGCCAATTGAATGAAGAAGAAAAAATCGAGAGAGAGAGAGAAACCCTAACCTTAGAAGGAATACAACCGACGTTGAGACAAGTACCGCCGAGAGTACCACGCTTCTCGATACAGGTAGTCTTGAGACCTAACTGAGCCGCCTTAATCGCCGCCACATATCCACCGGGACCGCCGCCGATCACGACGACGTCGTTTTCGTCGGATCCGGATGCGAAGCTTCTGGAAAACGAAGTGAGAGACAGCGAATATCTGATAGCTTCTGATGAATTAGAAAGATAGTTTCTCGATAGCAGATAAGCCTTTCTCCTTGCAAAACTAGCCATTGCCATTTTCGCAGTTTCAGTCTCTACTCTCTCTCTCTCTCCTAATCTCTACTTCCCGCAATCTATTCTGCACTTTCGGTGGTGGGAGAGAGTTGAAAATGTGAGGCGGCTCTCGTGAATACGTAGATGAGAGAGACGATGTGAGTGTTTAATCAGAACCGTTGATATGGAAGGAGGGAACCCTACTTAGAGTGGGACCAGTTTAAATGTACGGGAGTTTTCATTAATATTTTTGATCGGACGGTTAGGAAATGATTTTTGGAATTCATGTATGTTCATGTCTATATTCATATACACAGAGAATTATAAGCGCTCTGAATATATATAATTAAAAATAAGTCAATCCAACAACCTTTAACGTGCTAATGTTTTGACGATAGCAAAGGAAGCCAAATCAAAATTTTCATTATTCTTTACTTTTAATATATATTTTTTTAAATAATAATTATAAATTATTTTTTAATAAATTTTAGAACAATCACTACAATTGACACCTTGCAACCAGTGTTTAATTTTAATTTTAATTTTTTTTAATTCTTCTAAATTATAATCGTTATAAATTTATAAAAAATACCCAATTGTCCGATTTTCAAAAATTTTAATATTTTGATTTTTTTTTTATATTTGATTATCGGTATCTAAAAATTAAGATATTTTTTATTTTCCAAGATACAACAAATGAGTGTCTTTAAAACCCTCTTGAATATCAATGTTTTGCAAGATATGAACCAACACGGTCATTGTGAGTGGTTCATATGTACATTCCTTCTCTGTCAACGACAAGTAAAAATAAAATTTTTTAATTAATTAATTCTATAAGTGTTAATAGAATGACTTGCATTTATAATATAATATAATTATTGTTTATATCAATCCTTCTTTTATTTAACTATGATTAGATAAGAATTATGAAAATTTGAGTATTAATATCTTTCTTAATTAGACTAGGAAAACAGGGCTCCTTTATCAGGCCTTCCACTCTTATCAACACCAGAACTCACATGCAGGCACAGCTTATTCCAATCGTCTATTTTTGGATATAATGGAGAAAACTGATCACTGCATTGACAAAATTTTATGTACAAGGAAATATAACTGGAAAAAAATGTCAAATTTAATCAAACTGGGAATGGGATTGGCCATCTCTATGATATGAAGCCAAACCCACCTCACATGGACAATCCAATGCCAAATAACACTTATCTCCTGTCCCAGCTTGCTCATCTGGTCCTGCAAAACTGATGGCTTGCTTTTTCCTAGACCTATATCTGAAGGAAGCCACAAACAGATTATAAAATCATATACTCTCTCACCAAAGTACATAACCGGAACAGCAATGATATTATATGTCTGTACACTCAATTCCCTTCGAGTAAGCTCCTCAGCCTATTCCTAGCCTCCTCAGATAGGCCGCAGCATCTAAATCGCCGCCTTGGAGGAGTGTGTGAATCACTTCTGTCTGGGGAAGAAAAGCAGATGACAATCACCGTGAGATTGTCCCTGGTGTTTAGCCGAAGTGCTTCCATAACAAGCTCCCTAGCACATTGTTGTGGGTCATCATGACACCTCAGCCCACGTCTGACAAGGCGCACTGCCTCCTGGTTTGACATCACATCCCAAATCCCATCACAGCCAATTATAAGGAACTCGTCATCTGCTGTCAAGACAACCTTTTGAAACTCAGGCTCAGCAATAAGGGGTGACACAGAGCCAAGAGGCAACTTCATATCCCAGTCCCCCAGGGCTCGAGTGACATTAAGCAGTCCATTAAGATATCCATCATCAATGTAACCACCCTTTTCCTTAACTCGCTGGCATTCCAGTGGATGACTAGACCTGTGATCTTGAGACATGGCCACTGCTTTTCCCTTTCGACAAAGAACTGCTCGACAGTCACCAGCGTTTGCAACCAATAAAAGCCTAAAATGATGAGAGGAGAGTTTGGTTTAGTACAAAAACTGGAAACCAACAAACTCGCATTTCCTTAAGGACCAAAAACACACATTTCCCAGAAGGAAACAACACAACATCCCTCTGCTAAAAGGCAGCTCAACTAACCTGCCAAGCACAATTGCGGTTAGTGCTGTTGTACCAGAAGAACGGCTAACACTGCACTCGTTGGCCAATGCAAGGTCAGCAAGCAGAAAAGCTTTCCGGTGAGAATTTTCCAGCTCTTCCAAGAAAGAATCATTAATATCAGATGTCTGTGGCAAATCAACATCTTCGAAGAATAATCTCATGGCATTCTGCCTGATATAAGCTGCTGCGTCTGGGCCCCCATGACCATCAAAAACCTGCACATCCATCCATTTTCCATGTGTTATAAATTCAGGACAGAACTAACATAAAATCCAACATAAAAGCTCGAATCTGGGTAGACTTACTGCATAGAAAGCACTCGGCACGGGGCAACCGAAAAGAGACCCAACATGGGCAGATAAATCATCAATCTGAATATGCTCATCTTCCATGGCATCCCTCTTACCAATGTCAGCATAGCTACCAGATCGAATATTAGGCACAAATTGGAGTGTTGTAGATTCCATAACCTCCGCTTGAATCACATCACCAAAATTCACTATCTAAAAAGTTATTAAAGAAAGGGAAAAAGGTTGAGACACTGTCCAAGCTACCTGAAGGTGGATTTGGAAATGGCGAAAACAGCACACGAGGAGCCAAAAGAGGAACATCTATATGCATATAATTTACCAAAGATCTTATAGACATTAATTTAGCAAACCAATATGCAACATGTAAGCAACCGCCTTAAGGGTTTCCACAATTTCACAATAACCTATTGAATTGATAAAACCCCACAAACTTAAATTACTTTTAGCAGTTCTCAAGAACTCTGGTAGACATATATCTAGAGGCAAGAATCACATATGGTTATCCGATAAGTCTACAACAATAAACAACCACAATCTGAAGCAGAAATCTACAAATTAATACCTAGAATACAACATCAATCAATAAAATACATTAATAATAAATCTTACAAGGTACCACGAACCCGGAAAAGCATTTTCCTAATAAGTCAAACGACAAATAGCAATTCACCCCCACAAACAAAAAAAATCCATTAATATGATTTCGCAGTATATCTTTACGATTCAAGGCATGCCCGGATCATAAATTAGAAGGGTATCAATCATACTGATCCCAAAAAAAAACAAAAACCCACAAACATGAATTCGATTAGCATTGAATCTCACAACTTGGGAGAAGCTGATTCAACGAGGAAACAAAGAATCAAGAACAAAATTTAGCAACATAACATACCGATTCGGGACGAGATAAGTCGGTAGAAACCGAATCGGGAACACGAAGATCGCGAAAGATTGGAGAAGAAGGCGAAGAAGAAACATCCAAGATGGGATCCATTGGAGCTTTAGGGACGCACAGATACTGAACATCCAGCACAGGAATGCTTTTCTGATATATAATCTCCGCTTCAGCTATCATCTTTCCCCTGAAATTACCCAACAAATTCCTGATTGATTCGAATCTCCTAATTGGATTGTAATTCAAAATTAGGGTTTCCTTTTATTCGTTGACGGAAATCTGAAACCTAATTGAAATAAGGGTTTTTTTTTTTTTTTGTTGCTTTTCCTTCTCTCTCTCTCTCTCTCTCTCTCTACAAAGCTATCGTTTCTATTCTTGTTTCTGGTGGCTTAGAGAAAAAAATGTAATTGCGTGCGACTGCATAGATCAGTCAAATAAATACGCGGATCAAGCCGTTTGCTTACCGTTGTAACCGACACGTGTCAATGTCAATTGCAGCCATTTTGGTTTTTTTTTCTTTATTTTGGAAAGGGAAAATTTAAGTCAATTATTTTTCTTTTGGCGCTTTTTTTTTTTTAAATAAAAATCATAAAATCTTCATTACATCTCTTATTCCAATTTTACTAAAATATTAAAAATAAAATAATATTAGAATGATGTGAATCAACGGCTGAATGGATTTAACCTCATATATATTATTTTGATAATTTTATATTTTTACTGAGTATAAAATTTATTTTAATTAATTTATAATTATTCATTTTTAAAAATTTTTAATTCTTTTATTGGTATAAACTATCATAAAGAATTTAATTTATTTAATCTGTATAATATTATTTTAAAATTATTAAATATAATTTTTTTTAAATTTTGAATTGTAAGATTAAGTAATTTATTCAATTTTAAATATAATTTATTTAATTCTCTTCCTCTCGTTTCGAAGGTTTTAGTTTGTCATTTTATTTTATATATTTTTAAAAATTAATTAATATAATTTTACTTAAGTATTAAAATTATTAATTTTTTGAATGATTAATTCTCTATTGTAAATATAGTTTGTTTGGGTGAAACCCGAGCGTGAGAATGTCAGTATGATCGTTTGTAGAAAAGCATCAATTATATCAATGTTGTGTGAATCTAATGATACGATATTAAATTTTTTAATCAAAATCTTAAATTTTAATTTTAAAAATACAAAAACAGATATCGAAAAAGTTAATCCGTAAATTAAATCACATAATTATTCAAATTAGATTAATTGAATTTCTGAATATTAATGATTAAGTATGAATAAAAAAAGCATTAATTACTTAGAATGAAGAGATTTAATTCGTGAAAATTAACATTGAATTTAAAAATATAATAATTATGGATTTAAATATATATATTTCTTTTTTTTTTTGTTACGATATATATATATATTCCTTCTTCTAAAGACCGGATGAGGTGCCCATGCCATTCCATTACGACCTTGAGGGGTAAGCGTGTACGTGAGATGGCCACACACGCAACCCGACGTGAACAACATAAGATTAAATTACTTTTTTACCCAATAGAATTATGACACGTAATCTAGATTAGTGTTGTGCTTACGTCAGGACCTGTAGTGTATAGGGCATGAAATCGAGAATTTGGAAGAAAGTCAAGGGGCTATGTAGGTCACAAAATTTTTATTGCCATAAGAGTCTGAGTTTGGCGTTCACATTTGGCTGACGCCACAAATTTTACCAGCTGACGTCTGAACTGTTTTTCATTTTCCGTTTTTTCCCCTAAGCCGACTTCGAATGTCCGAATCGAGCCCATACATAATTTTTTTTTTTTTTTTTATAAAAATTTGAATATGAAATCATTAGATTCGGAGAGAGATTTATACCACTAAGACTATTTTTTTGGGACAAACCCTTACATAATTCCGAACATACAGTAATTATCTTCTTATCTCTGATTTTAACTAGATTTATTATTTTTAAAAATAAATCTATCATCATAATTTTATTAATTATTAGAATATCATTCATTTAAAAATTTATAATTTAAATCATAACTATTATTTTAAAAACATATCCATCATATTCTTTAAAAATCGATCATCTGAGTATTTTTTTTCGCAAAAAATATGTTTTAATTGTAAATTTTAAACTAAACCTATCCCATAATTCTATTAAAATTTCGAGAAAACTCGAAAAAAGTATTATTTCATTAAAAAAAATTTATAATTTAAATCATAACAATTATTTAGAGTGGCTCAATGATACTGTTCATAAATTGGTCATCTAAAATTCCATAATGATAGAATGGAAACAACCCTTTCTATGTTCAAATCGGAAGTTATTGTAAGCCTAGTTGGGAACCACATGTCTTGATCATGAATTAATGGAAAAATGGAGCAGCGACGCTTAATTACAATTGGAAACAAGTGTCGACTAAATTTGGATAATACAACAAACCTCTTCTCCATGTTTCAAATCCCTTTGTTTATATTATATAAATATAAATATAAATATAAATATAAAAACAAAAACAAAAACAAAAACGTGGGCTTTGGAGGAGACATAATCAATTTGTGGGACCCAATGTCGTTTAATTTATTTGTTCCCATCGAAGGTTGTGAATTACACACCAGCTCTACCTGTAAAAGCAGAGGAGTTGTCGTGTTTTTTTGTCTATTAGTGTTTTCCTTTCCTTTTTTTTTTTTTGGGAATAAAATTTTATTGTCAGCGGTCATATTGGAATCGGGATTGGTGCAAAGCCAATCACAACTTCAACCCAATTCATTTGTTTGAGACCAAGGCTAATCAAGGTAGCTTACCTTACAAGTTCTCTTTCCTTTCCTTTTCATTTAAAATAACCAAAAAGGCTGGGCCTTTCCTTGTCTTCTTGACTTCTACTTCTCATTTTGTTTATTGCAATCTAATTAGATGAGAGAGAGAGAGAGAGAGAGAGAGAGAAATGGTTCGGTACTAAGCATGTTAATTGTAAATTAACCATTATAGATGAATGCTGTGGGAAGATTTCTCTTCACTTAGGATAAGAACCAAGTGAAATCTAATTTACAAATATGAAAGAGCGAAGACCTCTGATGGGATGACCAAAATTCCTTGTTTTTGTTGGATTGACTAATTTTTTCTAGAGGAGAGAGCCTTTTTTTTTTTTTTGAGGAGGGGGTTACAATAATAAAAAGGTCATGCATAGAGTCCCTTCGCTTGTTCTTTTTTATTGTATAAAAATTTGAATATGAGATTATCAGATTAAAGAAGGAGTTTTGTACCACTAGACTATCCCTTTGGAAACATCCCTTCAACTTCTTCCGGAATAAGTTTGGGGCTGTTTGTTGTTGCCTTTAGAAGTGGGAGTACCTAATTAGGCTTAATTTTAAGTATCTTGCAATAGGGGAAAAAAATTGCCCACATTAACCACACACTTTGCTTGTAGTCTACAAATGATACCTTCTCATTATTGGATTGCTCTCTGCACAGATAAGGAGGCAGTTTTGGGGGTTTGCTCACCTCTCGGCTGTCTTACAATGGGCTCTGCCACCATGATAAGTGGACCATTTGTATGTACCGAAAAAGGTAAATGTCATCTACTGAAAATGGAATGAACGTAAACTTCATAATGGTAACTTCCATTTCCTAGACCACTGGCTTGTAGGTCCAGTAGTACAAGTAGCTCATCCCTCACCATCAAGCCCCCATAATTCTCCTCCCCTCTTGCAAAGGCATTGTATAAAGATTGAATTATGTACAAATGACGCTTCATTGATTTGTATAAAGATTGTCTGCTTGTAAATGAATGTGGGTCCTTCCTGCAACTAGGCCAAAAAAATTTTCCATAATTTGACCAACACTGTATTATAACAAGCTGTCCAAATAAGTTACAGGAGCACACTCACAGATTCACAGTCCCAGCTTGGTTTCCATGATCAATGTTTATGACACTGATTCCACAGCTCAAGTTGAAAGGAAGCAATGACACCTTCATTCAGCATATGGTTCCTAAGAAACTTGGTGCTTCACAAATTATTCACAGCATTCTGCCTTATTCTCTTTCTGCAGTTTCTCCCACAGGCATAACACCAACCTTGGGCCTTGATAGTGGGCAAGAATATAGTTTGATTCGCAGCCAGCATTGTAAAATCGATCATCAGTTGCATAATTTACTGTGGAACCACTTCTTTTGAACTCCTCAATCCAGATGCCCATTGCAACATCTTCTAGTTTGAATGGCTAAAAGAGTACAAATATACATGAGAAGTTTCAGATGGAATATAAAAGGAAGAACAGAAAAAATGTCGATAGCATGTAATGATCAGTACCAATTTTTTTTTTTTTAATGCAATTATCAGCACCTACTTTACTCCAATTAATTAGGGCTGTGAAATGTGTATAAAAGAAATGGGTAAAAAAATTTCCCCTGGTTCATTCTCAAAGCAAGTCAGTAGTAAGTGTAAGTATATGAAGAGTGTCTTATCTCTATCATGGTTGTGGATAGACTTAGTTAAGGAATTCCAAGGTTGTGGATTGACTGCAATTTAACCCTAGCTAGACTTGACCACCAAAACAAATAGCACTTTTTTCTTGTTTCTTTCCAAGTTTTCTATCAAGCTTCTATATGAGCTACAACTGCAAACTAGTACAAAAAATGGACTACGCATGTTTCATACGATCATTATTAGGACCTTCATAATGCTGAACCACAATAATCTGGTCATTTCTCACAAATCTTTCAGAGCCAAAGAATTTGTTTATACTAAAATGGTAAAATATTTTGCAGGATGCCTTAAGGCATAAGCCCTATCAGATGTGGTTCTGTTACCTTCAGAGATCCTTCTTGGTGGCCTTGAACTATAAACTTTGCAATGTCCTGAGAGATAATATAACCTGGACCATGAGCCCATGGTGGGTATAAACCCTTTGGCCATTCCTGCAAATTGGAACCCTTCAATATAAGTACACCTGGGTATATTAGACCCACATGGATATGAAAAGTTGATTGAAAGGTAGTACCTGTGCACTAATATACCATTTGCTCTCTTTATCCCTGTGGGGGGCTGAATCAAATGATATACGACCATACAAAAGGCCACTAGATGCCTTCTCCTTGAGAGAAGAGAGGACTTCATCTATCCTCACAAAAGCATCATCATCTGTTTTCATTATGTATCTAGCAGGGAGGATCTTAATCTGCATTTCATGGACAGGATTAGGTCATCCAAAATAAATGATCAAAGGCTAAAATGCGGTGGGGAAAGAAACTCTTATACCAATGAAATTCAATAAATTGAATAATGCATCCACCAAATTTTGAGTCATATATATTGCTGGTTCTTTGTATGTCCTACTGCATGTTGGTGAACTTCATACACCGATAATAATTGAAGGATGTGATAACATTGTGGAATATTGGGTCATGCATACAGATGCCAAAACATATCAAAAGCAAAAAAGTGCTACAAATTCTAAACAATGAGTAGCTTAGGTTTCCAGAGGGAGCAGAAGCAATATCGGTATCTTTGCACCCAAATGCTTTAACTTACCCCCATCATGCAGACTGCAATTGTTTTTAAACTAATCAGGTTGTAATAATCAACAAAAGGCATAAGCTGGATGTCTCCATAGGCTTGAGCTTCTTTCCAAAGTTCGATATTGACTTGTCTTTTGTTGTGCTGCAAGTTAACAATAGTTTCTTATCAGAAGAAAATTTGAAAAATTACATTCCCTTGGAAAATAGGAGATACCTGACGACTATGAAGATAAACAACTTTTTCGCATCAGGTTTGTTGATAGTGGATTCATAACAATTAGGATCCAAAAATCAATTGTGTATCCTCTAAGCATGATATTGCCATTACAAAATCAGTTCACAGTTAACTCCTTCCTACATCGTTTAATTCATTCTGGCTTGATGAGATCTCAAAGTAACAACTAAACTCATTAATCTAACGGCTTCCCCTGCAATAAGCTGTCAATTTTCAATCTATGGTATTACAAAATTTCAAGAATACAAATACATATTCATAAATACTATATCTGCCCACTTCTTCAGGGAAAAAATTGGGAAATATGAAGAACAAGATGGTATTTTGTTTTTTTTTTTTTTTCTTCCTTTTTTTTTCCCCTGTTGGATGAAAGAAAATGCAGAATCACTTACAAGACCAATAAAAAAGCGGACAGCGACATTTCCAGACTGCACAGCTTTGTATTGCATCCAAGACCTCCTCAGTGCCATTCTACGCTCGAAGTTATTTCCTGTCGAGAGGACTCCTACCAGCATGGTAATTCTTTTCCTTGAAGTTGGAGGGGCTTTGAGTTGTTCAACATCAACTAAACCTAGGTCGTCAGGGACTGGCAAAGCTTTAGCTAATGCAGATAAGACATCCAAATGACCCGCCACTTTGACCCCACTAACCAACCATGGCTCAAGTTTCTGCATTAAAGAAAATTGCACCATAATTGAAGAGATCTTACTTATATAAGGCCACTATTAAACTAAATTCAATTACTCATCTTTATGTGTACCCATAAGTCGAATCCTACCTTACCTCTCTATACGCAAATGAAGTTTCATGTCTTCCATTCACAGTCATGTGAAATCCTTCGTTACCAACCCATAATGTGGCAGTAAATGGATTTCCTTCAACAAATGGAAAACTAGCCCTCACATGGGTACTGCCATTGGAGACATTGGTCAGCTTGTCAGTACCATTCAAGTTTTCTTCTGTGATGCTTCTAATAACTTCTTCATTGCAGATAACCAGTCCATCAACTGTAATATGTCCAAGAATGTCTTAGACAACAAGTGTAAAAGAAGTGAAAAATATATTTTTGTGCAGACATTGGACTTATATGGCTCTGAGGCAGCAAACTAGCAAGAGTTTCCCTTCAAAGTGAGAGAAAAAAGCATGCTCATTAGGCAAGACTAGAACTATATGTAGCTCCTTTGAAGCTCAATGCCAAACTTGAAGTAAGAGATGAATGCCTAAGGGCAATTCTCAAATTTTACATGTTTTCCAAAAAAGCAACGAAGCAAAATATTTGATATACATGCTATACCGGCAATAACTGGTGTCTAGATAAATATAATCCTTGTTGCTTACGATTTTTTTGGTGTTATGTCAACTGGTATCCGGAGTCATACTCTAATCAATCCGGCTCGATCGCTTGTCCTTGTTGCTTAGGATAAATGATTGTGCATCATGATTCCAAAAGCACAGCATTTGGGATTCCATTATTTTGAAGGATATTTGCAGTATATACTGCCTGTGGATCTAAGACCTATAGTAAGCACAATTGCAGATGCATGGTCTAAATAAAATTCCCTGGACCAGTATATTGAGCTGCATATATGCTATAAGGTATACCTTTCTGATGGACGGCAGAATCATGAGCTGGACATTTTTCCTCTTTGCCCCACCCAAGCTCATTACTCCATGTATTTTGGATTATGACAGGTTCCTCAGTCAAGTTGTCACCAGGCAGACTGACATTATAGTGCAAAATTATAGGAGGCTCTGGCTTTCCAGGAAGTTTTGAGCCAACGAAGTCGAGTTGAAAGCTGCCATTGTGTCCATTAGGAACAGCAACCACTGTAATTGAAGAACCCTCCACCACACCACAAGGAAGCTCAAGAACGATTCCAGTTCTACGCACTGTCTTATTGAATGTATCTACAGAGAAAGGGCATTCCTTATCTCCGGGTTTACTTTTGAAGCTGTTGTTACGGCCGAACGTGGAGGCTTTGTCCTTCTCAATTGTGGACAACAAATCGGACCAAGCTATAGAGCCCTCTTTAACCCCTTGTGCTGTTTGAGGCAATGAGTCAGAACGTGATAGTAAGGAACGCAATTGAGCCCAAGCAAGCAAGACCTTGGACTCCTCTTTTGAAAAATTAGTTGGACCGTACAAAATGCTAAGACCATCTACATTTACGTAGTGAGACTTCTTCACAGTTTCCAAAGATTTTTTTAGCTTTATAGTGGATGATGCATTGGGATCTTGGCCAGTTGTACGAGAAGTATTGTTTGAAGGAGGGTTTCCAAAGAAATTCTTTGCTGACTGCTTCTGTTGATTGCTTCCAATGAGGCTGTACCGGAAAATCAGAAGTAGAGCAAGGATGGAAATCAACACACCTCCCGACCACTTCCTCATCTTAACCATGAATTCCAATCACATACGCAAACTAAAATCATTGTCGTTTATCCAGCTCCATAGGCATAAGAATGTGTAAAGATGCCCATGAACCTGATGCTTCTCCAGCAATCACAACTGCAACTACGAAAAAAAAAAATCGACTTCATAAGAAAAGCAAATCATGTGCTTAGGAAGGTTGAACAAGCAGTAAAACTCAGGAGGAGCCACATTCATGTAATATAACAAACAAGCTCCTTACCGGGTAAAGCTTACAGAACTAAACCAGATCTGATTTTACAACTTTGAACTCTTGGGGAAGCCGGTGAGTGATGACGTCACTCAAAAATGGCGGTGTTTGAGAGTCTTTGTCTTCTCCATGCGATTCAATGCCGTTCTGAAGGATAGAGACGCCCATAGACAGTCACCGCAGGCACTTTAATTTGTACTAGTTGGGTCGGGGCCCGGGCCCACGCCGGTCCCAGTTTGCATTATTTTTATTTTGGGACCTGTGTGTTTAAAATTTAAAATATGAATGTTCAAATCCTTTTCTTTTCCTTTTTTTTATATCTGAATTATATTTTAATTAATTTAATTTAAATATTTATCAAATTATTTTATAAGACAACTCTTATAACATAATTTTTAAAATTTTAAATCTAAAATTTGATTAAAAAATTTAATATTTTTATCTACAAAATCAATTGATCGTCAATGTTCAAATCTTAATACATATCTACGTACTTTCCTTTTTTTTAATTAAAATTATACAATCTATTTGAGAGACTTATTATATAGCTCTTAATTATCGGGTCTCATACAAAATTAATAATAATAATAATAATAATAATAATAATAATAATATGGGACCTAACAAATAATATGTCCAATTTTATTTTCGTTTAAAAAAATCTGACCATCATTCAAGATAATGATAATTACTCAAATTACATTTTAAATTTATTTTTCGGTGCTATTACGAAAGTGTAGTTTAGAGACTCAATTCATACTGGGTCAACCATTTAATACGAAAAATTATTGATATAGCAGTTATTTTAATTATTTTTATACAAATATAAAAAAATTTATTAATAAACAAGATAAGCTAATATAAATTAAATTTACCCAAAAGGAATAAATATGAAACTATTACCCCGTCTGTTCACCATGACTTTGTACAAACATCGCATCGCATCGCATCAACCTCATATTCAAGACAATGATTAACTATCTCACTTCATCAACCTCATATTGCATTGCATCACAATCAACAGTGAAGGCTTCCAGTTTCTTTCGTCTACCAACACTTCCAAAGGAAACCATTTTCAAGACCATTTAGCAAAGCCTTGATCCATCGGTCAAAGTCAAGAGCTCATACATATGAACTCCGACTACACTATTGCCCGTACCATAATATGCGCTTTGCTGGGAAGCCATGCCCTATATTTTCACCATGCTATTATATTCTGTCAATTCAACTCTTTACAACAAACAGCTTGCCCTTCTCTGAGTTCTTTTTTTTAGCTCTGGGCCGACAATTTTGTATGCAGCAGATTAAACTCCGATCAACTTCAGTGCTTCGATCCATAAATGTCTATGCACAGGTGTTACAGACGGAAGCAGCAAAGCTGTACAGGAGGAGCCACTCACTGAAGCAGATATTTTGTTTGGGCTTCCCAAGCAGCTATTGGCATGCATCAGCAGATGCTATATATTAAATTGTCCAAAATTTTAAGGTTTGCTCCCTCAATGATGGCCAACGTCCGTTGCACCGACTTTAACGCACCATGGTAGAGCTTTGCTCATGATATCAGATTCCTAATATCTGCAGAACATGTCTAGCTACATCAGGTCAAGCTTGTGCAGAGTTTGGCATCAGAGGAAGTTTTAACACCAATGAAGCAATCAAATGGTTGGAATTTAAAAGGACACAAGATTTGCCAACAACATACTGAAAACAGTTGGGAACATGGCCTATCAAATCTTTCATTTGAATATTAAAATAGGACAGCTATTTCCTCCCTCTTGGATTCTCATTATTTATTTCAGCATGAACAAAACTGTGAAAACAATGGTCCAAAATCAAAATGGTGCACTTACTGTAAAATACCAGCAACCACAAGCGACTCTCAAAAGTTTGTCCTCTAACGGCCTAGTTAGCCTTTCACGATTGACTCTAAAATGGTGCCCATATACCATTTTTCTATATTTTGTTTATCTGCTTTACCCTAAGATGGAAAAACCTCAAAAAGTAAAATATTACCAATCTAACACTTCTGATGGAGGAAGGATTTAATTGCATCAGAAAAGGATTCAAAAGATGCATATAGCTTTCGATCTGATTTCAATAAATAACATCAGCAGTGCAACATGCCTACCTTAAAAGAATGAAGTGTCGATAATCAATTGGATGTCAGGAGAAAATCCAGTCATATAAGCCGCATCTTGCTGGAGCCACTAAAATCTATCACAGCATATCATAATATATTACTGTGAATTCGTGTTGCTGCCAAAAGTTGACTGCAACTGAGATTGGAACTTGAGGGGAACACCAAGTGCTAGCCCCATCTTTCGGTGTTATGTCAGCAGAAGTGCAATCGGCACTTGATGAATACGGTTTTGTCACCTTATTTCTCAGCAATGCCTACATTAGATTCACGGATAAAAGCTTTCAGTGATGCGACCCAAAATAGGTCAAATTGTTGCTAAGCCATGCATAAAATGTAACAATTACTTCAAACACGTTCCCAGCCCAAGCTACCAAAATTTAAAATTTTCCTATCTATAGGCCAAAGACTTCCTATAACTCCAGCAAGTGTTCTAATTATATTAGGTATGCATTAAAAGTTCAAATTCGAGATAAAAAGCTCCATTAAAGAACTACCAATCCAGTGACGGTACGAATGTGTTTTCTTCCCTCATTCATATTCTAGCAGAACAACAACTAAAAGAAAACTAGAAGTCCCTCTTCCCTCTTGAATAAATACATAATATAATAAACTAAGGGGGCCTGAGAAATTTGGAAATCTAACCTTTGATTGGGTTGGTCTGTATGTATTCATTGCCTGCTCAATGGCTGAGTATACCTCCAGTGCCTGATGAGAATCTTGACTACATTTTACGATGCAAACTTCCTCCATATGGTCATTTGATCTAGTTCTTAAGTAAAGAACAAGACGTGAAGGTGGTGCCTTTGTTAGATCCGTTTTTACCACAAGCAATTCCATTGTAACCAGAACATCCCATAGCACATCCCCATGATACTATGCATGGGTCTCTAGCTGGGCTGAACTTTCTTTGAGTGATAATATTTGGGGTCTGTAGATAAATATTGGAAATGAAAATCATGATGGAAATTGGGTACCCAAAACATAACTAGATAGACTAAGTTCTGTAATAACACCTCCCCATAGATTAAACCAAAGTAATTAAACGTACTTACAACAGTATAACTCTTCGATGCGTCACCACAAGGATTTTTCCTTTTGGGAGCAAGAAATGATCTTCATAAGCATCTGATAAGGCAAACTTCCCACGTACTTTGAACAAGTCAACCTGGCCAAAAAATGAACCGCATTCTGCAAGCTGCAATATGACCTATAAGATGACAGGAAGCAGGTGTGGTTATGATTTAAGCTGAACAACACTTTTTAAGTTAAAAAACAACTTGGATCTTAGTGGGTGGAAAAAATCATATTAAACACAGTTATTGTGTTGCAGGGAGTGCATGAGTCTACACTTGTCACAAGGGCCTTGAATGAAAAAAAAAAAAAAAAAAAGAAGCAAAGAGAGAATTATACAGTGGATGTTTAGAGCTCTTCAGCATGTAAAATGTGCATGTCCTTTTTAGAGTATATATCTTTTGCATAATAAGTTATTTAGTTGGCTGCTAGCTTCAATTCAACTATTGCAGTTAACCGCATGTAGAGATCTCTAATTAGGATTGACATAGAAACCACAAATTTACATAACTGCCCTCCACATAGGACTTGTTTGTTCGTTTAACAAAAGCAAAACAAAATGCATGTTATTATCCCATGCTATAGTCAAACTACATTAAGCTAGTCTTACCAAATTGTTTTCACACTACCATTGAACAACCATAAATCCGACAAGAAATTTATGTTGTATTGTTTATTCCTAGTTATTATTAGTTTTGCCATTCAAATTGATATTCTTTCAGATGCCAAGTTTGATGGGACAAAAAGTAATGAGAAGACTAAACTCCCTACTAGGGAGTCTTGGGTATGGTTCCCTTTTGAGGCATCACTTAAGGGCATCATATATTCCTAGAATAATATGGAGATGATAATCTGAGTCGATTTTTCATCTTGTTTCCAGATCATCCACAAACAACTCTGCTCCCCACCAAAAAGAAAGGGGGGGTTCAAAGGACAGGTATTAGAGGAATCACTATCTTCTCTCAAAGGACTATTTGGAGCTGAAGTTTATTCAACATAACTACATGACAAAGTACTATTATTGTTGCTTTATAGTCCACAGTTTGAAAATAAACTATGGTTTACCTGTCCTTGCACTTTATACTCATCATACGGCCTAAGCAAGTTATCACCACCAATAACACGAGGCAGCCTCCTGCGGAGGAGCTGTTCTTCTGAAGTAATAGCAGATGCTAATTTCATTCTCATAGCATTGGCACCCTCGGTGCTTCTGAAGTAATAACACTTATTATTGTTTTCACATTGTCATGTGTGTCCAATTGTGAATGCATTTACATATTATGAATGGGGATGTAACTGAATTTTCTGAAAGAATCAAATGAAATTGGTGGAAACATCATCAATCAGCAGACAAGCCAAGAATCTGTACTGATATTACCACATTTTCTTATGACCAACACTGTCTTACCATAAAATAATGTTAAAAAATACAAAGGCAATCTTCAGATTCATACTGCCGATGATAATTCCTTACCTATCACAGCTGTTGGTGATATTTCAGTCTCTTTAAATACTATTTTTGTGTCTCCTAAGCTGTCCACTAATCTTATATCTGTTAGTCAATTAGTTGACAACAATTGTAGTGTTCAATTCTCAAATTCTGATTGTCTTGTGCAGGATCAAGTGTCCAGGAAGATGATCGTGAAGGGACCTAAAGTGGGACGTCTTTTCCTTTATTTTTATCTCCCTCTCCGGTGTCAAATTATGTTGCTTGTAAGGCTGTTCAATGTGATAATCAGGTGTAGCATAGACGTTTAGGACATTATAATCCTCATGTTTTTCGACTCTTGCTTAAATTTGGTTTACTTGGAAATAAAAATTCGACTTCTTCTCATAATGACATTGTTGACTGTGCATCTTGCAAACTTGGTAAAAGCAAAACGCTTCCTTTTCCATCACATAAAACCGGCACCACCAAGCCTTTTGAACTTGTACATACTGATGTATTGGGTATTGCACCTGTAATTTCTCATGAACATTACAAATACTTTGTTACATTTATCGATGATTTCACTCGCTTCACTTGGGTATATTTCTTTCGGTCTAAAAGTGAGGTTTTCTCTGTGTTTAAAGTCTTTCTTGCTTTAGTTGAAACACAATTTTCTGCCAAATTCAAAATCTTGCAATCTAATTCGGGTAGTGAATATATGTCAAATGAATTTTAATTTTTTCTTCAAAGTCATGGGATCATATTACAACATTCTTGTCCTTTCACTCCACAACAAAATGGTGTGGCTTAAAGAAAGAATCGTCATCTTCTCAATGTTGTTCGAACTCTTCTAATTGAGTCTTGTGTTCCTTCTTATTTTTGGTGTGAAGCTTTGTCTACTGCTGTTTATTTGATCAATAGATTACCATCTCCCAACTTGAACAATGATTCTTCCTACTTTCGTTTGTTTGGGCATGCACCAAATTATTCCAATCTTCATATTTTTTTATGTGTTTGTTTTGTTCACCTTCCTGCACATGAGAGAAATAAATTTAGTGCCCAATCTGTCAAGTGTGCCCTTTTAGGATATGCTGGAATCCAAAAAGGATTTGTTTGCTATGATCCTCATGCCCGTCAAACTCATGTCTCTAGGAATGTCATTTTTTTTGAAAATCAGCCCTTCTATAGCGCACAACAGATTTCAGAATTTCCTTCTCTATCTGTTTTACCACATTTTCCTGAGTCGCCACCATCAGTCCAAAGGTTTAGACCTGGTTATATTTATCGTCGATGCACTCCTACATCTGATCCTCCTATAGGTCTCAATGAGGTCCCTCCACATCTTTCTGCGGCATCTAATTCTGTTCTACCCATTTCCAATGATCCACCTCCTTTTTGAAGAAGCTCTAGACCTCACAAACCTCCTGAAAGATATGGGTTTTCAAACCCTATGGCCATGTCTACTACTTTGTCTTCTATTTCCATTCCCACTTGTTATAAACAGGTTATGAAACATGAGTGTTGGCAACAAGCAATGGAAGCAGAACTCCAAGCACTTGAGGAAAACCATACCTGGGACATTGTTTCTTGTCCTCCAAATGTTAAACTCATTGGTAGTGAGTGGGTCTATACTGCGAAACTCAAGTCTGCTGGCTCTTTAGACAGATACAAAGCTCGATTGGTTGCTCTTGGCAATAAACAAGAATATGGCCTCGACTATGAAGAAACATTCGCACCAGTTGCTAAGATGACCACGGTAAGAACCATTCTTGCTATTGCATCTTCTAAATCTTGGCCTTTACATCAGATGGATGTAAAACATGTCTTCTTGAATGGGGACCTTAAGGAAGAGATTTACATGAAACTTCCACCCGGTATGTCAATGACAGCTTCTCATGAAGTTTGCAAACTAAGACGCTCTTTGTATGGGTTGAAGCAGGCACCTAGGGCCTGGTTTGATAAGTTTCGCAACACACTTTTCACCTTCTCTTTCACACA
The DNA here is from genome assembly GCA_033439265.1 of Dillenia suffruticosa. NCBI lineage: Eukaryota > Viridiplantae > Streptophyta > Magnoliopsida > Dilleniales > Dilleniaceae > Dillenia > Dillenia suffruticosa. The sequence goes on from JAVTVX010000011.1 coordinate 19,814,174, forward strand.
AAGTCAATATGATTCATCACTCTTCTTTCACAAGACAGCCACTGGTATGGTCTTTCTCTTAGTCTATGTTGATGATATTATCATCACTGGTGATGACAATCGGCTGATCACAAAACTTCAAAATATGTTGCATAGTACATTTAAAATGAAAGATCTTGGGCACCTCGCATATTTTTTTAGGGCTGGAAGTTCACTCTCGAGATCATAGTTTGTTCTTAAATCAACATAAATATATCCAAGATCTCATTGAATTAGCCGGTTTAAAGGATGCTACTGCAGTTGATATGCTAATGGAGATGAATGTGAAATACCAAAAAGATGAATGTGAGTTTTTGCATGATCCTTTTTTGTATAGACAACTTGTTGGTAGTCTTATCTACTTAACAATTACAAGACCCGATATCTCATATGTTGTCCATATAGTTAGCAAATTTATGCAATCACCTCGACATCTTCATCTTGCTGCAGTTTGTCGCATTATTCGATACTTAATTAGGTCACCTACTCGTGGATTGTTTTTTCTTACAAAATCTGCTCTTCATTTGACTGCATATAGTGATGCAGATTGGGCTGACTGCCCGGATACTAGGAAGTCTACAACAGGGTGGTGCATCTTTGTTGGCGATACCTTAATTTCTTGGAAGTGTAAGAAGCAAGATTTTGTCTCTAAATCTTCCACGGAGGCTGAGTATAGAGCCATGTCTGCAGCTTGTTCTGAAATTGTGTGGTTACGTGGTCTTCTTTCCGAACTTGGATTTCCTCCAACTGATCCGACTCTACTTCATGGTGATAATACTAGTGCCATTCAAATAGCTGCCAATCCAGTATATCATGAACGCACAAAGCACATAGAGGTGGACTGTCACTACATTAGGGAGGCCTTCACTCGAGGTGTTATCACTCTTCCTCATCTTACTACTGATCTTCAAATCGCTGATGTCTTTACGAAAGCTTTGACACGCCAACGACACAAGTTTCTCAGTAGCAAATTGATACTGCTTGACTTACCCGTATCAATTTTGAGTGGGTATGTCAATATATTTTTCTTTCCTTATTTAGTTTTGTAGTTGTATATCTCTTGATTAGTTTTCTAAAGATTTTCATTATTGTTGTAAATATTTTTGTTGTAATTAATACTGTAATTTTTCTTGTAATAGGCCTAGAACTAAGAGATCTGATTATGCTTACTATATTAGACCCTAGAATTAAGGAATTTGATTATTCTTGATATATATATATTGTAATTCTCTTAATGAAATGAGGAGAACAATTTTTCAGAAATTCTCTTTTATTTTGTCAGTTAGTGCTCACATCATACTTTTCTCAGTTTCTTCTTTCTGAAGCTTCCTTTTTTATTTTTATTTGGGTGTCTAGTTACTTAGAGAGTTATCTCTATTTCAATTATTATTAGAAGAGTCATTACCAAGACTATTAAGAGTTTCCGAATTTTTCTCGTAGTTTCTATATTTTATTATGGTTAATTGTCTATTCTAAAAACTTGAAACCTTATTATAAGTAACCAAGAATAAAACTTTAAAATTATGCTTTGAGTTCTCTCAAACCCTAAAAGGTGTGATGTTTTCTAGCCTTGTGATGCCTAATGATCTACCGGTATGATGCTAGTACAACTATCTTCTTTCTTTTCATCTGTTGCGTGCTTTCTTTCAATTTAATTCCTTTCATTCTCTACTGAACTAAAAATTTATTCAAGAAAACAGCTTGCTTAGGTTACAATTTCATGCAGTAAACCCTAATTCCCTGCACCTAAACTGTTTCCCTAATTCCTTTAAACTCGTCCTAAATCAATCATACTGGTATTTTCAGATGTTTTTCAAAGTAAGCGATGGTTCTTGTGTCTTTTTTCTTTGAGGATCATTGAATTGGGACTCTCCATTGTTTATCACTTTCCCTCGTCTGTATAGGCTGTCTAGAATTCATTTGGCTCCTGTCCAAAACTTCTATAACTTTTTATAACTGGGAGGGGCATCATGGAGGAACTGGATTTTTCAACCATAATTTCTCTTAAAGGGAAATGAACTTTCCCACAATGTTTCTAACACTAGAATTTGGATTCTTCATACTACGGGTGTTTTTACTTACAAATCTTTTTTCCATTATCTTATCAAGTCCTCCCTAACACCCTATTTTTTCTTTAACTAATTTTATTCGGAAGGTTAAGGTCCATGCCAAGATTAAGACTTCTACTTCTTCTGTGGTGCTTAACATGATCAATATCGACAATCTACTGCAAAAGTCGAAACCTTCGAAACCTACTTCTTAAGCATTTCTGTCACGTACCACAACAATTTTAAAATCAAAGACTATTTTTTTAACGTTGTTCATGGCACAGGAGATGTAGAATCAATCGCCTATTTGCAGTGAGTGATAATATATTGTACTAAGAGCCTTCCTAACTTGTTTCCCATGAAATTTAGAAATTTTGAAGGGCAAAGAGTTGCTATCGAGCAGTGTTTTTTGGACTATTTCTTGGTGTATTTGGAAAAAATGAAATACTAGAATCTTAAAAATAGACAATAGATTATTCTTCTATGGGATACAAGATTGTACTTTATAATTCTCTATGAGCTCAAACATCCAGTGTTTATAAAAGGTTATACAATAGAAGAGTTGAGAAGAAATTGGAAAGCAGTTATTCATTAATTTATGTATTATTCCTTTTTTTTGTCTTTGAGAATTTTTTTTCCTTGGAATTTTTCTACATTCACTAATGCTCCTAATACAATTTGTATGTCTTAAAAAAAGGAAGAAGAAAAGAAAAGAAAACCAAATAAACTCAAATTTCTGTCACACTTGGGTGTAAGCAGCACTATCAGTTCTTACTGGAACTATATATACATATAAGTTTTGCTGCCAGGGTAATTCATGCCTTTACGAGTAGGGCTTTACTCCTAAATCATTGAAGTGGCTAAGTTCAATCCATTTTTATTTTTGGGACATAAAAAATAAAATAAAAAGAATAGAATTACATAAAGAAAAAAAGCATAAAAATATGCGCATTGACAGCAAGTAAAAAAACTGTAGTACTGACCATTCCAAACACTTATCCTTAAGAGCCTCCAATGAGAGTCCATGAACATATTCCCCCAAGTACTTCCGAAGCAAGTGAAGAACCTGAGAGCAATAATAACAAAATAGTGTAAAAGCAAAATGAAATCTTAAGATACCGCTCAGATAAAATACCAAAAAAGACATGTGAAGGACACATAATTGGGCTTCTTGACCAATGAAAAGGGGAAATTTGTGCAAGCCTCCAGACAAATCAATTAAATAAGATTTGTGAGCAAAAGAAAATTGAATAATGCCACGTAAAAACCAAAGGATAACGTCTAAGTTGGCCTAAATCACCAGGATTAGCATATGTGGTTTGACATTATCAGCCCTGATGAATAGAGTTTGAGAAATTTCAAAATTTACATTAAACATGTTAAGATTCGAAAGTCTTTTCCTTTTATACAAAATGAAGAAGATAATATCAATGAGAGAAGAGTATTATGAAAAAAGAGATTAAGAAATCTTCATGGAAAGAAAAACAGGATTAAAAGAGCAGAAAAAGGATTTTAATCTGATAGCAAGCCAAAGATATCCTTGTTCTACTTTACTATTGAAAAGCGTTGAGCATAAAAAAATTCCCACCTACTTAACTAGAAGGAACAATCATCTTTCTTGGTTGCAATGGCAACAGAGATGAAGTGAAAAAGGCAAATGCATAGCCATTAAGGCCATGTTTGGTATAAGAAAATTTTGAAGCAGAAAAAATTACAAGGTTAACATTTCAAAAAGTAATTGTTACACTCATAATATTTCCCCTTCCCCTTATTTGGTTGAACAAAGGTAATATTTACTACATGGGGTAAAGATTAACAGGAAAAATATTAAATCATAAAATTAATTTAGTTCATATTTTCTCTTTAAATACATTAATTAAATTTTATCTATCTAAAAAATAAAATTTAGTTTTTTTCTTTTCAAAACTAAACACATTGTTTTTCTTTCTCTAAATAAATCAATTCAGTTGACAGTTTTTCTCTTCAAACACATTGATTTTAAATTTTCTATCTCTAAAAAGTTAATTTAATTCACATTTTATTTCTCCAAACTCATTGATTTTAAGTTCTCTCTACAAAAATCAAAATTAATTTTTTTCTTTACCCCAAAACTAAGCACATTAATTTTTTATCCTTACAAAGGTCAACTCAATTCACATTCTCTCTCTCTCTCAATACATCGATTTTAAGTTTCTCTCAAAAAACAAATTTTAAGTTTTATCTCTAAAACTAAATACATTAATTTTCTCCTCTTAAAAAATAAATAAATAAATTTAACTCACATCAAACTTATTGATTTTAAGTCCTCTCTCTCTAGAAGAACAAAATTAATTTTTCACTCTCTACAACAAGACACATTATTTTTCTCTCACTAGAAAAAAATTAATTCACATTTGCACTCTCTAAACACATTTAGTTTTAAGTTTTCTCTATCTTAAAAAATAATGTTTAGTTTCTCTCTCTCTCTAACTAAACACATTAATTTTCTCTCTCCAAAAAAATCAATTTAGTTCACATTTTCTCTCAACAAACACATTGATTTTTAGTTTTCTCTCTCTGAAAAAAGACAAATTTAGTTTTCTCTCCCCATGTGTTACCCTAGTGGGGTAAATGTAAACCAATGAACACCAAACATGACCTAAACATCTACAAACTTAAAAATAAAGAATTAATTAATTAAAGCAAATATCAATCTTCAATGCGATATGTAAATTACATTTCTGGTCCTACCAAGAAATGAATTACATTCCTAGATAAACAGGTTAGACCAAACAGCACAAGAGGAGGAGAATGACATCCAATTTTACAGCAATAGGGAAACAGGCGCTCATATTCCGTCATGTGCGCCATAATTTGTGGATTTTATTGCCATTTCACCGGCATAGCTTCTTCCTTCTTAGGTATTTGTGTTGTGGATGATATCAAGTCAATATAGTATTACATCATTACTAGAGAACTAGTTCATGACCCTCTCACGATCTCAAGAGTCACCACAGATGGTTCATATAATCCTTCCTTCTCGATTGATTAGATGTGATCTAGAATCTGATCAGGTCGAGATTATATCACTTCAATTCCACCACCTCACTAATACCCATTTTTGCTCGAATTATGCCAATCGAGCTACGTCTGTACCAATACCATATTTGTTGCTGCATCTTCTCTACCATAAAATTCCAAAGAAGTACTTAAATTTGAGATAATCAAACCTGGAAAATCTTTGGGTCCATATTCTCCAATTATAATCAGGTTGACTCTGCAACTAATAATCTACTGAAAATGATTATGCCCATAGTGCACCGCATAGGAGAAACAGTAACTCCACACAAATGCCTTAGAACTATCTGATTTTCTATTCATCGTCTAAGTAACCAGTGAGACTACGCAATGTTCGAGCCACAGATGCCTTAGAAGTCAAACCTAGAAAACTGATTTCAGAACGGAACAGAAACGAAGCAAATAGAGTGAACATCAAATGGTGATCAATCGGCAACATATTTCTCAGCAAGCACACCATAAATTACGCAATCAAAATGAATAGAAAAACATTAAATTCTTCCTTACATGTGCTTCGAACATGATGTCGACGACGACAGATCACAAAGATCTTTCACTTCGGCTATAGGAATTAAGAGTATTGTCCGATCCGTTCTCCGATTGATGAAGAACATCGAAGAATCACCTTTTCAACGGAGAGGAATCGAAGAACTTAAATATCAGATACTTCGCTCTCTCTGTCTCTGAAGACAAAACCTAAAGTGAGAAATGGGCGAGGGGAGGAAGAAGAAGAAAACCCAAATTCAGGGGAAAAGAGAGAGGGGGGGAGAGTGAGGACGGTGTGCGGGGTGTTGTGTGGTGCCGTTATTTTGTTAGAATCGGGAAATTAGTCTTTTTGAAATGTGATCTATCCGGTCCGAACAAAGCTTCGTAACTTCTGGTCTTGGGTGGTGCATTATGGTTTTTGGTAGGAACTCCCTCCCTTCTCTATCTTCTAATAATGCGTTTTTTCTTTGCATTACCCATTTTGCAAAATGCAAATTCTTTCCTATTTAAAATTATATTTTAATTAATTTGATTTAAATATTATTATATTTAATTTATGAGAATTTCTTTCTATTTAAATTTTTTATTCTTAATTTTTAAATCTAAAATTTTTTTAAAATTTTAATATATTTAATGATTATATTCATTGGTATTGTGGAGTCTAATATTTTATGAAAGAAGTAAACATTTTATAATTAACACTAAATGAGTAATAATACTAATCTAATTGGTGTACCCTCTTATAAATATTAATATCGAATGAATCGATTCTTTTTGAATTAATATTTAACACTTATTTATTATTTTCGTAAAACATGGTTTTAAAATAATTGATAACACATGTAAGTATCAATAACAACAAATATGAAATAATAATTTAAATTATTATAAAAATTATTTAAATTAAGTTTTGAAAGTTTCTGCCAAGGCAAAGTGCAAGAATGTGTAAAGATCTGATAGGAAGACCACATATTAAAATACAGTGACTTCATAATTTCTTCTACTTTGGGCAAATATGCGTCAAGTCCTTTGACTTTATTATTAAGATCAAGGTTACTAGTTTTTTTATCTTAACCAAGATCACGGGTTTGACTCGTGACTTGATCATGAAATAAATTACGTTGGGAGGATAGTTTTTTTAAATGGATCACTGTAAATTTCAGATCTGATTAGTCAGAATATGATTCCGGATACCAGTTAATATAGTAAAAAAAAAAAAAAAACAGAAATCTAATCATGCTTTGGAGAATCAGTTTTTGTCCTTTTTTTTTTTTTTTTAACCCTCGGCTACTTTTGAGATAGCAAAGAGAATAATTTATCTTTGAAAAGTCATTTTATTTTCTAAAACGATGCAAATTCACTTCTTTAATGCTTCCTATTAAAAGTTTCGAGATAGGCAAGAAGGCAAAAACATTTTAAGGGGATTTGGATGAAGAAAATGATGAACAAAATACGAACCGCTTCATCAATGAAATTAGGTTTTTTAATCAAGTTTTGGATTTGAAATTTAAAAATGAAAAAAATTATACTAAAATAACTATCCCTTAAATAATATTTTCATAAATATTTGAATTAGATTAATTACATGACTCCAGATATTTATGATGATAAAACAAAAACAAAAGGCAAACCACTTCGTGAGCGACCACTATCAATTGAAGGGTACACTCAAAAGGCCAAAGATTGCATACAGGAGGTATTGGGAGACATGCGATAGGTCAGAATTAATGGGCTTCCTAATTAACTTCATAAAGCGCACTTAGACGCCAAAATTATTCGAGTTGGGCTTTTCGGGCCTCAACAAGTTTTCGGTCATCTTTCTCTTTTTATTTTTTTTAGCAGTAATTATAAATTCTATTTTTTTTTTGATAAAGTAAATTCCAATTTTTACTACATAGTTCATTTCGACTTTTATGTACGAAAAAATCTTACTCTCATATCGTCTTATCAAGTAATGAATATCAAATAAAAGTCAATTTCAAAACTTTTATCTCAAAATAAGAATTTTAAGTGGGAAACTTATTTAATCATATTTACATTCACATATTCTTAAGAGCATAGTTTAGTGGTATAAATTCTTCTCTTTCAATTTGATTATCTCATATTCAAATCCATGTATAATAAAAAAAATACTTACATTCAGATAAATCAAAAGGGTATTATGGGGGTATTCCTCCGACTATAACGAGAAAGAGAACGAGTCCGAGAGTTTTCCGCAAGAAATGTCAGGTTTGAATTGGTACTTGACATGGGACATCAATGGTCATGTATACATACATGGTCTAAAAGGAAAGAAACAACCTGGAAGATGTTTACATAAGTCTACCCAAAGCAATACTATCCACAAACCAACATAAATGTAATGTGCCAAAGACATGGCAGTCGTGAGTTCTTTCTCTGCCCGCACCGTATGGTACATAAAATCCTCCAAAAAAATAACTCTCTTGTATGTCTTGGCACTTGTCATATTCATGTACAAGCAAGAGGTGCACATGCTTTAGAGATGAAGCATACTAATAGATCAAAATTGGTCAATAATGGAACCATCAAATTTGATAAAGCACAATTTCATCATCATGCCACTCAATAATCAACAAAATTGTCTAAAAAATTATAACTCTCACCGTCATAAATTATAAGTCCAAGTGCAAATCGTGCTCGTGCTTTACTCTTTTTTTTTTTATATATATAATTAATACGATATCTAAAATTATATTTTGACTAATTCGATTCAAACGTTATCAACTAGTTATCTTAATATAAAATTTTGACTTTATACTCAATTAAAATAGATAATTTCAGCTACGTAGATAGAGATGAGTTAAACCAACTCACGAGTAGCTCAAAATTCGATTCATTAATTTGCTCAATTAGTTAAATTCATAAATTAAATGAGCATTACATGAATTATCTTAACTAGATGGTGTTTGACTCATTTGACTCGAGAACTCACACTATATATATTGTAATATAGAATTTATCATGTACAACTCATGAAAAAATATATATAAAAAAACGATGTGAAATTAGATATTGGTTTAGACATTTTAATTAAATTAATGAATGTGAATATATGAACCACGACGGTCAGCCATTTGTGGATTCAGAGTGGACTAAAACAAAATTTAATTGAACCAAATCTAAATTAGTCTCAGCTCAACTCAAGTCATTTACATGTTATTAGGTTGTGCTTTTTGTACATGGTTAAAACAACCTAGGAGAAACATGAGAGTGGGTGAAGTTGGAGTTTTTTTTTTATAAACAATCGGTATTCGAAATTATATTCTGATTAATTTAGTTTAAATATTATCAGATCTAATTTAAGGGATCTCTTCCGATATAATCTTTTAATTCTCAAGTTTCAGGTCTGAAACTTGATTAAGTGATTTAATATTTTTTACCGCTAAACCAATTGTTCGTTGGTCGTAAATTTAAAAATTTTTAACTGCATTTCTAATTTAAAGATTTTAAAAATATTGTTAAAATTCTATAAAAATATTATTTATGTCCCCAAAAATTGTAAACTCTTTTCATGTTTTTTATATATTATACTTTATTTTTAATATAAAATTTTGATTTGCTATGGTGCGTCTGATTTGCCGGCTTGTGGGGACTATGGTCGCTTTCTCTCATTTGGAATGGCGCATTGTTTATTCTTTCTTTGGGCATGGGTACAACAAAATTTTCAAAGCGATGGGGATGGATCACGAGCCTTCTTCTCATGGCTTAGACAACAATTGGGAACTTTGCTTGCCCTTTCATTTTCAAGAATAATGAATCACAAGTCACAACATCCAGAAACTTCCTTCTACATCCTATTTTATTATTATTATTGTTTTTTTATTTTTTTTACAGCAAAAAGCCTTAAACTGTACACATGAAACTGTCTTTCACGGCGAAGCTTTGAATGCTTACAATTCATTGGTAGGTCTACGTGTTAGCCGGTTAACTATTCGAGGTAAGTTATGACCTAATCACTGCAATTAGCACATTGTTGTGTGGCTCTTTTTTTCTCATGGAGCTCCAAATGGGTTATTTCCAAATTATTTATGGTAAGAGTGTATGATTGATTATATCAGTATTAATGAAATAGTCGAACCCCATTAATTATAAATAATTTAAAAATAATACCGATATTATGTTGACATAACTGGTCAAATTTTTTGATCAAAAATAATTTATTATATATGGTATATTATTTTATTTGAAAAAAAAATAATTTAGGGAAGAGGAAAAAAAAAGATAAGGTATGAAAGGAAAAGAAACAAAAAATATATTATTTTATTTGGGAGTTAAAAAAAATAGAGAAGAAATAAATTTCAGAGAAATAAAAAGATAATATTTAAAAACATACCATTTTTGTCCTTATGTCATTTCAATTTTTAAATCCTAGAAGTCTTTTCCTTCAAAATGTTTTCCTTTTTGATCGGTGATTCATTTATGATGTTTCAACTCCGATCGTACTCGAGTCATGCCCTATTTTTTCTTTTTTTTTATTCATGATATTTAGATTTTATCAAATTAATTCAATTTAAATATTATAAAACTCATTTAAAAATTAACCCTCTTAAATCTTTTTTTTTTATTTTTAAAATTCAAACTTAAAACCTTTAATTAAAATAAAAGAATATTCGATCATTCGATTCAAAAAAAAAATTTGTTATTATACCGTAAAATGACACTGTTGTTGTTGATGGATCACTGATCAGGTGATTAAAGGTTTTAATCAGATTTGAAGCATAGGTCACCAACAGTCATTAGATGCGATAGCAACCCCACATTCACGTGTAAAGTGCTAGGCACGCATGCCATTAAAGCCTTCGTACCTTTAATTCTAAAAACACAAAACTTTATGATGGTAGAGAAAGATGGGTACAACTGTATCCCAAAGTGCCTTCAAATTTAAATTCAATTAGATTTTTATTAATTATTCATGACCGATAATTGCTAGTCAAATTAAAACAAAATTATCTCCTAAAATGATATCAGAGTAAATCAGATTTAAATATACTTTTTACCTGGTATTATGTTTACCCACGTATGTATTGAAGTAGTCATTTATGGAGAGAGATGTCATATTTTCAAACCATAGCATATCTGGAAATTAAGTTCCTGTGATAGATCTTATGTGAGACAATATTGTTGGGTAATCAAAATTTTCTCTTTCTACCCAAGATGATTAAGAAAAATAGTGGGTAAGAAAGAGAGAGAATAGTACATAAAACATTAGACAAATGAGGCATAAAGGAGGAGCCATACAGGTGTACAATCTAAGATATAATAAAGCTTCATTGAAAGAGGAGTGTGACAGAATCAGAACAGCTAATTTCCCAAGAGTGACTGTCACCCAAATCTGTATTGTAGGTTGGCTGCATTGAGTGTCTGTTTTGTTGTCAGTTAAGTAGGATCTTGGAGGCTCCTAACCTAAACCATGTTTTAACGATCTAATTAATTCTACACCATTAATACTTCCTACCCGTGACGCACGACAACATCAACCCGTGAACTATCAGCTGCCACGTGCCATTGCTTCCTCAGCTCTTCACAGCCACACATCCATCCAAGTAAGGGAGAGAGAGAGAGAGAGAGAGAGAGAGAGAGGCATTCATCTTAAGATTCAGCACAAAAGAGATTTCCAGTTTCAGTTGCATGCATGTGAATGTTTTGTATTGGAACTTGGTAGCGTGTAAGGGTTAGTGACAGGGGACCGCCCGGTCACGTTTCTTACCGCAGGATCGGAAAACCATAGTTAGTAAAATTAAATATTTATATTCAAAGATAAAGAATAGGGGGAATGGTTATAATATTATAAAACAAATATTATTTTATAAATTTTAATATTTTTAACATTTCTAGTGATATTTAAAATTGTCACTATAATTTTTAAAAAATATTTATTAAAATATTGTTGAAAATATATATATATTTTTTATTCTAAAGAACGGCTAATCCTCCTCCCTTCATCCCTACTTTATGTTTGCACTTTAATAGTTCTTTCGAAAAAGTAAAAACTAAATTTAATTGAAGTTATTCATATGAAGTAACTTTAGTTAATTTAAAAAAAAAAATTCAATTTTTACTAAAAAAAATTTGTATTTTTATTAAAAGTTTTATTTAAATTAAAGTACTATAACTAAAATAAAATAAAATAAATTAAAATAACTTGACATTTCTGAACAAGTCTGGTAACCAATTTCCATAAACGTAAGACACCAAGTATTTCTTACAAAAAATCAGTGATATCTAGTAATCACGTTGTGTCTAGTTAAATTTGGTTTGAACTGTATTTGACTTTTAAAAAATAAAACTCTCGTGACGTTTATTTTTATCATACACAAGAGTCGAATATGATATTTTACTAAAAAAGATATCAGTATCTAATCATTGATTCAACTACGGATTGATAGACATCAAGCTTTAAGTCATTAACAAAATCCCCATCTGTAAAACTTAAAACTTTAAGGTTTGATGATCTAAACTTCAAATTATGTAAAACTTTTAATATAAAAAATTAATATAATAATAATTTCATTTTTTATAAAAAAAAAATCAACACTTATTTTTTTCATAACAATTTTTTATTTTTAATTAAAAATATTAGATGTAATATAAAACAATACAAAGAAAGGTTAAAATAAGTTGAGAACACATAAAAAGGGCTAAAAGAAAAGCAATGCTATGTACCCAAAAAAAAAAAAAAAAAAAAAATAGCAATCCCGAGTAGAACAAGTGAACGACCAGAATCTACAAGACCGTACCAACAAAAAAAAATCAAAATTTTAAATTTGAATAATTTTAAATTAATTAAAAAATTTTTAAATAAAAAAATTAAAATAGACAACCACGTCATTTAATCTCTGTACCATTATTTGTTTTTTAAGGAAAAAAAAAGCCTCAAATCTCTAAATACAAACCCAGGTAGCGCAAAACTTTGGGCTGTAAGCAACCCGTGAGTGACAAATGCACACGTGGCAAGGCTTAGGACGTCTTATGCACACATCACCTAAGTCCCTCGTCGCCTCTATATAAGCATGCTTAAACCGGCCATCTATTTCACTAACACTAAGCTTTTGTGTTTGCTTCTTCAGCTTGTTAGTGGTGATGTGTTTCTGAAAAGCCTTCAAGCATTTCCAGAGTTGATCTCCAAGGAGTTCTGAGGCCTTAAGGTCTGTCTGTGGAGTTGCATTACATTTTGGGTAAAGTTCAAACTCTTTCTTGCACTAATCACCACATTTTTTTGCGCAAAAAAAAAAAAACATACTTTGTAAATGAATTCAGTGTCATCTCAGTGAATAATATTAGAAAAAACAAAATGAGTTGAAAAACTGAATTCCATGAAATAATTCATATTAACATTTTGTTATTTTACTAAATGTGAAATTTTGATTTATGTGATCATTAACTCATTTAATCTCTCTTCATTAAATAATACATTTTTGTTTTTTTTTGGGGTTATAAAGTTGCTTTCTCTGTAATAACTGAGCCAAAATTTCAGTGTGAAAATATAGCAGAAAAGAAAAGGTGGGTATTCATGGTGGTAGGAAGATCCAAGAGAAACATAATTAAAATAAAAGAGTGTGTCCCTGTCCCTGATGAGGAGGGCCCTGTGTCTGTGGAAGGCCTTCCTACTACATCATTCCCACTTCTACGGCCCCACACAAGAAGGCTACAAAACAGCAGAGAGTCACGGGACTGACCTTAAACTTTACATCCACATCAAAACTACACCACAAATTCGATTCCCCTGCCCTTTTTATTTCTTTTTGTACTCCCATCAGGCATCAACTCATTTAAAGCAGAAACCCTTTTTGAGATATCCTCTCTCTCACTTAGTTGAGGAGCTGGGGCATTAAAGAACAAACGCATTATTGACAATCACATGAGTTGATGTTAAGAATAACGGGGAGATGTCGTCCGCACATCTTCCTGCCCTCAAAAATTTATCCTAGGATGTAAATCCAATATGCAAAAAATTGAGGGGTAAAAACTATAATTTTTAATTAATAAATAAATAATATTTAATATAATTATAATGGTATTTTTATGACATTTAGTAATTATAAGATTTTTAACGTTATTTACTGAAATGCCATTATTATATTTTCCAAATTTATGCATATTAAATTTTTTCTTTTTAAACTTTTCTTGGAAGCGAGAAATGCCGCTGCAAGCCCCCCCCCCTCCTTTCGCCTGTGATGACAGTCTTTAAAAAGCTTAACAGATTTTAATATTATGATCATATATCTTCACCCTCCTCATTTTGGCGACATTTTTCTAAACTTTTAGCGGCATTTATGGAAACATGTCAGAATTACATATATTAATCGTAGGAAGAACCCCTTGGGCTTCACTGCCAGATGCATGACTTTTATCAATTATAATTTAAATTCGAATTATTGAAATACAAATTATATTTTATGGCTACTTTCAATATGTGAAAATTTCATATTTTTATTATTAATTACAATAAATTGTAAAATATCATGTCATTGTACCTTTTGTGTCCTATTGTGAACTTTCATTTCATGGAAAATCGAAGTTAGTACATAAAGATTCGTTGCTTTCTTTCGTTCACATCTTTACTCAATTGCCTCTGCATCATTTGAGCACGAACCTTTGTTTGTTTGCTTGTTTTTATACTTGTTGGCACGAACAAAGTTCAGATAGTCTTTGAATCACACAAATAACGCAATAATGTTAAATGAACTAAATAAATTATGAATTAAATAAATCAAATCATATATTAAAAAAAAAACAATTTAGATGGATATCTTTTAACTAATTATAAATTAAATATTTATTTAAATTTATTAAAATGTTAAAATATATTGATAATTTAATTAATAATTAGTTAATGTAAATTGATATATACTATCGATATTAAATTTAATTCATATTTTATTTAGTTTATATAACATTAATTTAAAAATGCGAAAAGGTTTCTTATCAAAACTCTCCCTCTCTCTAGCCTTTTAATTTGACAAATTATGCCGACACTAAAGTCCATGGTTGCCAAAAGGGTAGTTTCCAAATATAGCCTTTTCAAATGGGATGCAAAGAAGAAAACTATAGTTATATATAGTTCCTTGTTCGGAAGCATGAAACTCCCTTGAAGTTCAAAGGCACACTTATCTAGAGCATTTGGTGCTTGGGGAAGTTCACAAACCCCGGAACTCGACTTCACATTATGGTAGTGAAAACCCCACAAGCATAAAATATGATAAAATAAAATAGTGAAGAAAAAAAAAAGGTGGAGATTTTAGGATCACAAAACCCATAGAACATAAAAATGGGTTAAAAAAAGGTAGAAGAGGAAAAGGTTAACATATTGAAGAACAAAGAACAATCTGCCAAATATTTGCCACAGAGAAAACCCACCTCCCAAAGACCATCCATACAACTCCCTCCCATCCATTTCCTTGAGTTTCAATAAATTTATTCATCTACCTGAACTTTACAAGTGTCTTACCACTATACAATGAAAACAAAAGTTTTTGTGTCCGCTGCAGGTATTGCTATAAATTTCAGCCTCAAATTGAAAAAAGTTCATCTGCCACAGCCCACACCCACATCACTTTTAAAAACCTCTAACCCCCTTAACTGTAACCCCCCCCCCCCCCCTGGCAGCCTGCTCTTTCTCTTCCATTTCTTTTGTTCACATTTTCAGTCTATTGAAATTAGTGCTTTTTTTTTCTTTCACAGATTCAATGGGGTTCATTAGACGTTTTATGATCATATTGGTTCTAGTGATTCTTCTTGCTTTGAATTCAAGCAATGTGAGTGGTAGAACTCACTTTCACAAGCAGAAAAAAACCCACAAAAGAAGTAGTCCGTCCCCATCCCCAGATTATGCTCCTGATCCTCAAGACCCTGGTTCTGGTTATGAATCCCCTATTAGTCCTCCTCAAGACCCTGGTTCGGAGTCTCCAACTTACGCTCCTCCAGACACGAATGATCCTGGGAATTCTAGTTCAGACCCTTGCATTTTTGATGTGACGTCTTTTGGTGCTGTTGGAGATGGCTCAACAGATGATACTCAAGCTTTCAGGGCTGCTTGGAAGGCTGCTTGTGCAGTGGAATCAGCTGTTCTTCTTGCTCCCTCTGGTTACACTTTCACAATTACTTCGACTATTTTCTCCGGGCCATGTCAGCCGGGACTTGTGTTTCAGGTGAGAATTCCAAGTTTCCTATCATTACCTTTTGTTGTTAATTTAGTGCAATTGTTGGAAAAACAATAAATGCTACTTAATGAAATTGTGTGTCTAATTCAGTTAATAAAATTTGTAGTGTCATATTTTCTGAAATAACATTTTTAAATGTGAGAAGGTAGACGGAGTCCTAATGGCGCCAGATGGACCGGATTGCTGGCCTAAAACAGACAGCAACAAGCAATGGCTTGTGTTTTATAGGCTCGATGGAATGACTTTCACCGGAAGTGGAACAATAGAGGGTAATGGTGAGAAGTGGTGGGATCTTCCTTGTAAACCTCATAGGGTATGTTTGCATTTATTCAACTTGATTTTTTTTTTTTTGGAATGCAGATTAAACATTAATTGACATTGCTATTATGCTATTTCAGGGTCCTAATGGATCTACATTAAAAGGACCATGCGACAGCCCTGCTGTGAGTAGAGTCATCACAAAAAAAAAGGAACAATTTTGGCATTGATTCTGACAACATTATTTGTTCACCCTTTTGCAGTTGATCAGATTTTTCATGAGCTCCAATATAGTGGTCACTAGTCTGAGAATTCAAAACAGCCCTCAGTTCCATATGAAATTTGATGGCTGCAATGGAGTACTAATAGAAAAACTGTCTATATCTTCCCCAAAACTCAGCCCCAACACTGATGGCATTCACGTTGAGAACACCAAGTCTGTGGGGATATACCAGTCTGTTATAGCAAATGGTAGGAATATCGAACATTATGTGCTCAATTTGGCCAAATTTCAATCCTTTTAAATTATGTGTCAATTAATTAGTGCTACTTGTTTTTATATAGGTGATGATTGCATTTCAATTGGTCCCGGTTGTTCAGATGTGGACATAGAAGGTGTGACTTGTGGACCTAGTCATGGAATCAGGTATCTGTCCTGTTTTGTCCATCTCTTTTGCTGGCCTTCAAACTTCAAATTGGCTAAGGCAAAGCTAGTGCATCACTGCAGACAGAATTGCCCGTCTTTTAAGTTACTAATTGCAAACTTATAAGAAAATTGTGCATCTTGGTTTTATCCTAGAAACTTTTGAGGTTGTGTCACCTTTATGCTATATGATTAGAGTTGCTAGTTCCTTAGAATCTAGCACCAATAAGTGAGAGTACACAACTCGCTTCTGACCTATTGTTCTATCTGTGTGCAGCATTGGAAGTCTTGGAGTACACAACTCACAGGCATGTGTATCTAACGTAACGGTTCGAAACGCATTCATAAGAAACTCAGACAATGGAGTAAGAATTAAGACATGGCAAGGCGGGTCAGGCTCAGTGACAGGCATAACATTCGAAGACATTCAGATGGAAAATGTAAGAAACTGCATCATCATAGACCAATACTACTGCTTAGAAAAGGGTTGCAGAAATCAGACTTCAGCAGTCTATGTGTCGGACGTGATGTACAGGACCATCAGAGGCACTTACGATGTGCGTAACCCACCAATTCACTTTGCCTGCAGCGACACCGTGGCCTGCACCAACATAACAATGTCAGAGGTTGAGCTTTTACCAGCCGAAGGAGAGCTAGTGGATGATCCATTTTGTTGGAATGCTTATGGAATTCAAGAAACTGTGACTATACCCCCAATTAATTGTTTGCAAGATGGACAGCCTGAGTCACTGGGGGAGAGTGCCGAGTATGGTTGCTACTGAAGAATTCCTTCTTTTTTGTTTTTTCATTTTTCTTGGTGAGGGATATTTATTATGTTTAGGATAGTTTTTTAATGTATAGTGAGGGCCCAAGAGCCATTGATTTGAGATGCGGCTCTTGCTTGAATAGAGTTTACATCATTCACTATTTTAGGCTCCATGTCCGTCCCATTTGGGGGAGCTTGCTTCCCTTATCTGTGTGATGAAGAGCAATATACTAGACTATGTAGAATCGGGTCCATTCTTCGTACCCTTTATTATAAATGTAATAAAATTTTTCATACAATCATTTCAGACCACTGTCGATGTGTGTCATTGTTGGTTTCATTTTGTTTTTGGGCTTTAGAAAGACAAGACAGACAACAAAATGGAGAGAGCCACACTCGGAGCTTGCCCAACTCAAAACAGAGGTAGACAAGAACAGAAGGCGTAGCCAACCAACTAAAGGACAGGGAGAGGCTGCACATTGACACGGCTCATGAGCAACCAAATTGGCATTCCTGGGCACATGAGACGCCCGCCTAGAATTCAAACTGACAGCAGAATTTCTGGCCTGTCTAATAAAAGAATCAATGACCCAATTAGGCAAGGCATTCCAGTCTTCCAAAGGAGAGGAAACATTAAGTGCATCATCTTCGAACCAGCATGTTTGGTGATCCATTTCTTTGGCTAATTCACATGCCTTGTGGGCTGCAGCATCACCAACCTCAGGAGATCTCCAACAAACTTCAAAAAAAAAAAAAAAAAGCCAGAGCTAACTCAGGCTGACACAATCCTTCCTTGTCATTTCTCAAAAATGTTGATATAGTTCAGTTGCAAGATCAGTCATTTTCAACTCTAAATCTTGATTTTTCTTGCATTTTGCTCCCTCTCCAGCAAATATTGGGCATTGAAACCTATTGTCTTCTGGATCATGGTTTAATACTTTGACTTTGGCTACACTACAGCCACAGCAATTGAGAAGTGTTGGAACAAACTGCATTTACCTCCTGAACTTTTGTTTTTGGGTATATGATAAGGTCTTGGGTCACTCACCTTCAGTTCCTAACTTATGGACCAAAAATTAATGATATAGAAACACATAACAGAGGCATGCACCATGTTGTAAGAAACAGAAGCCCTTCATTCCTACCTTGCGGTGACTTAAAGTTACATCCCAAAAATGAAAAAATATTTCTAGTATGATTTTCACCAAGTGTTTAGTTCACAATTTTTCTCCTTTTAGAGAGTGCGAGGGAAATCATGGACAGGATGGGTCTAGTGTCAACAAATATCCAAGCTATAGTTATCACTTCTGCTCAAATTAGATGGTTTTCTCCTCGCACTGTGTGGCCTTCCAAGTTGAGGACTTAGCTCTCCCTTCAGTTCTCTAACATGGGGACTGTAGCCCATATCCGACTGTTTTGGATTCGGAAAGCTAAGGTTTTTCTTTATGTCCCTAACAGGTGATGCAGCTGAGCTTATTAACTTGGCACTGCATATGCACCTAATCTCACCACGCCTTTAAGTCATTGCTGCTTCCAACACTTCTTCCTCTTTAAATGTGGATTTTTATTTTTATTTTTTTTTTATTATTATTATTATTTTTTTACTTGTCTCTCCCTCCTGCAAGAGGAAACAAAATTCAATACAAATGAATAATCTACTCGAAATCAGCATTTTGATGACATGGTGGTGAGAATGGAAGACTTACAATTGCAATCTCGTATGGTAAAGCTGGCTCTTCTTCATACTCTGCAGCATCTAAATCCTGTAGGTATGCCCATTCGAAAAATTTGGGGAGAATGTATTGCCTCACAGGAACCAAAAGCATAGTAATGTGTGGGAAGAGAACTCCAGCAATAGGAACCCACGTAAGCCCAGAACAAATAAGCAAATATGTAGTCTGAAAAATCATAAAAAGTGCAATTGTCTTGAAGGGTAGAGTCTCCATGAAAGTGGAATGGCTTCCCTACAAAACTGCAAAATGAACATAGTAACAGCAATCCAAGTTAATTAAGTGTAAGCAACAAATGGGAGAGAGTTATAATGGAAGCATGGGCTTGTATACTTGTATCTTCTACTAGGAGCTGTAAAGAGTAAAAGAATCCACTCCCAAAACTGGTTACCAAGTAAGCTTTCAATGGCCATGAAAACGAAGTAGCCCCAAAGTACCGAGGTTGGGATCCTCTTAAGTATAGGCATTGCTGCAACACAACCTCCAACCATTGTGGATTGAAGTTGCTAAGTCGCCGTTCTTTCACCTCGACATGCAATAAATCATCAATCTCCTCCTCGATATCAAACAGTTCTCCATCAACTGGGTGTGTAATTTTCCCATGTCTGAAGCCAATTGAGTTGTTGATTCTTTTTGTTTAGTCCGTGAATGTAAAGCAAGGCTGAATAAGATTCCACAAATAGTAACTTGGCTTAATGATCAATCATAGGATGCACAACAAGAACACTTGATTCTTATTCCTCTGAAGCCAAAATCAACTTCAGGTCAAATGTGCTTGAAACCAAATTCATACCCAAGATGAAGGTTCTTGATAGAGCAGTGGACTCCGCATCTGTTCATAGGCATCTTGCTTGCTTTCATATACTTATTCCAAGCTTGAATGTTGACTCGTGCATTTTCGAGCTGCTGCTACAAGCTTATTATGAAGCAACTGCAAAAATAGCAGATTGCATTTGAGTAAAATTGACTGCAGAACCTCAAATTAATCATCAAAATAAATGATAAAGTTGAATTCATGATAAATATTTTAAATTCTTACCTGGTGCTTCAGTGTGGCTAAGGTCTTAGTATGTATTGGAGACTCTGGAATAACACCATTTGCTGGTGGAATTCCTATAAGACCACAGATTATTACCTGTCTAGAACTAACATTGTCAAAAAGAACAAAAGAGTGATTGAGCATAAAGTGCAAGAATGAAGCTTGCATCAGGAGCGGGACAGTGTTTTCTATGACTTAAACATTATAGGGAGGAGGAAACTGTTACGTTCGTTGCCTCCTTCATACATTTAGAAGGAGATAATTGATAAAGAAATTAGTGCACAAAGTGGTGGTAACCAGGCAGAAAGTCTTGTTATTAGAGGCAGAGCTAAAGAAAGAGATTCAGTTAATAGTAGCAAACCCAATCCTAGATCAAAATTTAAACATAACAGAAACAGATGGAAAGATCAATGTACCATGAATATCCTGTCTGTGGAAAGCTGGCAGTTTTCTCAAATTAAATTCTTTTTGCTGAGCAAGTTGAGATGCCACACTATGGTCAAAGTAATAGAGCACTGCAATCATTGTTGCTGGAATAAAATCTTCAAGGATATAGAGAACTGGCACATGCAGCATATCCTGTCTGAAAGGAAAATTTAGTAAATACTGCCCAGAGGAGTAAATTCTATAACTTGGTCTAAGCAAGCTCAGCTAACATGCCTTTATAACTGTCCAATTCTCATATGCACCAGGTGACCAAGGATTTGGACTGAAGAGATGGCAAGGAATGCCTTTCAGGACACTTCCAGAAGGTACGTAGGACAAAGCTGTCCAAACCAGAACCATCATGGGAACACCATAATCTGCTATGAAACCTCAAAGTGAACCTATGATGAGGAAAAGAATAACAAGTGACAAATTAGCCAAGTTTAACAAGTGACAAATTAGAAAACTTACAAGATCCATTTGGCTTAGGAAACTTACAAATAACTTACCAGATCCAGACCACCATGATCTAGCTTTTCGACTTCCTAATGCGGTGTATAGAAGTCCAAATGACAAAACCAAAGTAAGCATCCCATTTCCGAACCTCCATGAAGGTTGAAACTGTGTTACATTTGGATTTTCTCTCTCAGGTATGCAGAATTCGTCAACAAGGCCCCGAGAAACCCAATCAAAAATTATATTAAGAGTTAAATTGTAAAGATAATTATGCCACCATGCTAGTCAGAGGAAAAACATTATTCATCCTGCACACAAGGTTGGGAGCATCAGATTGCTAGGAAAGGTGATAAAAGATAGAAAATAAGGAATAGGGACATTGTTCTAGTACCTTAATAGCTTGCTGCATGAAGAGCATTGCTTGCAATGAGCATGCCAAATAGTACCCCAGCAATGCGGGTAATGGAACAGGCTCCTAAAATTGCTAGCAAGAAGAGCAAGATTGCAGTCCAATCACAAACCCGGACCATCCATAGAAAAATTACAACATTGTAGAACATGCAAAGGCTGGCAAAATGTCACAAGTAACAAGAAGAGGAATAAGTCCCATACCATCCAGTCCATGCTAGGAAAAGCTTTGGCCCCAAATTCGGCTTATCTTTCGCGCAAAGTTGAACATGAAAGTATACATAAAGAACAGTTGGTTCTGCAACTCCAAGAGCTAGCGAGGGTTGGCCTCCAATAATAGTGTACAACTCAACACAATGCCGTGGAAGCTAATGTTTGAACCGCAGTGAGAATCCCATCCGTAAATATATACATATATAGGTGGAACTAAAGCCATTCAAGATTAGTACTTTCTAACTTGAATAACTGGCAAATACTTCGGGTATGTTTTTATTACCTGTGTGGGTCTCGTTCCAATTGTTCTCCAAACGAAATCACAGGAATCGCCGAGGCAAATAATACTTTCATTGCGGGGCCCAGTATCCTAAAGGCAAAGTGTTTTCAGTCAAATACCAAATATACCAGTGTTATGCGTTAAACCCAATTCTATGGGCTAATTATAATAATAATAATAATAAACTTGGGTGTAAAGTCGATATGTCGGATATCGACTTGTGTGGTGACTTCAAAAAGTCGCTTCACCTCCCTTATTTTACAGACTTCAGCGAACTTCTTCTGAAAACCCTCCCCCCTCTCGCGACGCGAAGGCTTTCCCGCCGCCGATTCCTGCCGACGATTGCTGCCGGAGATTGACAGTGACGAGATCTGGTCCATTCAAGTCCATTTCCGGCGACTTCACGTTTCCGGCATCCCATTCCCACAGTGACGAAAGCATTCACGAGAGCATTCACTGTGCTATCCTACATTTCCGGCCTTCTGAGAGTCACCGTGCTATCCTCCATTTCCGGCATTCAATCACGACTGCAGGTACCATTTTTTTTTTTTTTTACCTTTTCTGGAGCAATTTTTTTTTTTAATTTTTTTAAATTTGCTACTGTCACCGTAGGATTTTTTTCTCTATTATTATTTTTTTAGCGGAAGCATTCACTGTGTATCCATTCGCTTTGTAAATATATATATTTTTTATTTTTTTAATTTGATTCGATTACTATATGCCCGAGCTTGACATGTGTATCTCATATTTTGTTTTTGTTGTAATGATATAGAACCCAAATATGAGTCATAAGCGGGTTAGACTATTACTTCATTGGGGTGGCAAGATTATAAAGGGGTCAAATGGATTTGGATATGATATAGCTCCAAAAAAGGGTATCGTAGTTGATAGTAAAATCAGATGTCAGCAGTTAATACAACTTCTATATCAGAAAACTGGAATTGATGGTAGGCAATTCAGGTTGAAAGTCACATGTAGATATCCACACGAGGAACACGAGCAATCATTTAATTATACTCTAGTGCCAATTGAGGATGATGACTTCTTGCCTGAAGTGTTATCAATCCCAAAATATTTTCCACGGTTGAAGGCTGTTGAACTGTTCTTAGAGCAAGAGTCCATTATGGATGTACCTGGAGGAACACTTCATGTGAGTTGTTCAAGGAGGGTCAGAGAGAATCGGTCATTCATCCCAGAAACCTCATCTGGGACACATAGATCAAATAGAGAGAGTAGTAGCGATATCCCCCTGGATATTCGCCGATCAGATAATGGATTTTGGTCTGCACGACCACTGGACGCTCGAGTACAGCATGTTTTGCTACAGGTTGGTTTCTATGGTGTTTACAAGTGTGGTAACATTCAGCTCGATCATTCACTTATTACAGCATTAGTCGAGAGATGGAGACAACATACACATACTTTTCATTTACCTGTGGGTGAAGCCACTGTTACATTACAAGATGTTGGGGTTCTGTGGGGATTACCTATTGATGGAGATCTGGTGATTGGAGCCGATGTTTCGCGTACCATAGCTCAGTGGCAAGATATATGTCTCGATCTTATGGGTTTCGTTCCTCGGCCCGAGGACTTTGATGGCAACCGGTTGAAAACAAGGGCTATTAAGACCGGTTTGGATTTGCACCCCCTACAGCCCGAGTCTGACAGGGCAACAATCTTGTTCCATGCACGAGGACGTATTATGCAGTTATTGGGGAACATTATGGGTGATAAGTCTGGATCCAAGGTGAAATTAAGGTACTTAGAGCTCCTACGAGACATAGATATAGCTGGTCAGCTTAGTTGGGGCAGTGCGGTTTTAGCGTCACTGTATAGAGCTTTATGTCAGGCTTGTATTGACGGAGTGAAACAGATTGCAGGGCCAATTTTGCTTTTGCAGGTATCATAACTTATTTGAAAGTTACATATTTTTTTGTACATATACTTCATTTATATTCCCAAACTTCATTTTATTTCTGTTGATGATCAGCTTTGGGCATGGGAAAGATTACCTATGTTTACTCCGGTGAGACGCCATGTGGTTAATCCAATACTGATTGGGCCAAACTTGCCAAGCGGACCTAGAGGTTCACTGTAAGTTACATTGACATATAACAACGCATAGTTTTTATTATCAATTTTGTATCACTGCCATTTATTTTGAGATATTTGGAAATAGATGGGATGTTCCGCGTAGTTTTGCCACTGTCGGACAACATGTTCTCCGAATTTGCCGCGATAAGCTAGATCATATGAGGGAGGATGGAGTAAGTTTCCTTCAATATGTAGATAGTTTATTAAGTTCAGTTAGAAATTGTATGTTTATGAAACACATGCATGACTATCGTACTGTAATGAGTTCATTACTATGTATCAAATTGACATTTCGTCATCTCATTTTCAGTTCATCTGGATGCCCTATTCAGAGCGGGAATTAGATACGTTGCCGGCCTACTGTTTACAGGGTCGGGATATTTGGCGTGCATCTGTTCCACTGATTTGCTTTGAACTCGTAGAGTACCATTTCCCAGAGAGGGTTACGAGACAGTTTGGCATCCAGCAACGTGTACCAGTCGATGCCTACACTGATTTGGATTTGCATCGCATTGATCGGCGTGGAAGAGTGGGGAAGGATTGGCGCATCGTGCATGCAGCTCACATACGCAAGTGGGAGGATCGTCAAGACTATATCGTCGATGGAGCCCCGTTTAGGTGACGATGATTCTGGGCTACATGTCATGGTATCACTGTATATATGTTAGCAAGGTTTAGATTGAAAATTGTAATTGGTTTGGAATCGGGAGGCTAAAATTGGAGTGAAAATTGTAATTGAATCATACTGAAGACCATAAATTAGATATTGAAATTTAATTGCGTTGAAATCGATTTTTTGAAAATCGATTTTACATTAACTTTTTTTCATTTTTGCTGCTTTCATAAATGTGAGAAAATATTTATTTGAAATTGATTTTCCTACCAAATGATTTCAATTTTTTCATAATTTAAATAAAAATATCAACATTTTGATTCTTGAATCTAATATTTAGAAAATAACCCAAAGCTTGCACGCTCAAATCATTCCTAAAAATGCAGTGACTTTATTAGACTTCAAGTGCTGACAATTTTAAAATTTATTATATCAAAAGTATTTTTAAAGATTTCAGGCCATCGTTAAGCTACCTCAGTTCTTGTAGAATAGTCAAGAAGCTCAAGACTTCTCCATGGTCATTGGCCACCATCTCTTTTTGCCTTTTTCTTCTTCTTTTTTTTTTTTTTTTTAATGTTTTTAATTGTTTTGATGAGCATGGTGTGAAATCAAAATTTTATATTGCAGAAACAAAACATAGCATACAGTAAACAAAATATTTTCAACACTTTTAACAACAATTTTAAGACCTTTATTGACATTTCAATACCACCCATGAAATTTTAACCTTGAATGTGTGGTGAAAAGCAACAACTCACGAGAGAAACACCAAATTAGAGACAAATAGGAGTTGCAAGTGTGAGAACCTGGGTGTCTGATCTTTCAGAGGCCTTCGTTTACGAACAGAAACTTCGACAAACTATTGTAAAAAGCAATTGACATTTTCCAATCATTGAAAAAGTTGAATACGATCAGAAATAGAGGGCACTCAAACTTGGGAAAGACGCAGTTCTACTCATATTAAGAAGATATAAAACTACCAGTACAAACAAAGGGGGGAAGACAGAGTCAAAAGACTACCCATTTCTCCCCATTGTATTCCTTACACGCTACAGAATCCGAACGAATTCATAAAATGATGCGAAGTCAAACCCTGCGATGTAGTCACCTTCTTCTGCTGCCAGTTTAGAAATCTTGGAAGTGTTGCCAGTCGGATTCTGACAAACAATAAGATCAAAACCTCCAAACCTGTTAATCAAGTTCTCCAGCGTTTTACTACTTACATTCTGAATGTCCTCTATCTGCACCAACTCTCCAGTTTGTTCAGTCTTCCGCCACCACTTCTTCAGTATGTTTCGCTTCAGCAGTGAACTTTCAACAGACTATAGAGTAACAGCAGCCTCCAGGGAACATAGATTTCAATACCGACAGATAATACCCTAAGGTGTCTGTCTGGAAAGAATGTTCCAGTGATTGAAGCCTATCTGCTAAACTCCACCCAGCATCCTTTGTGTAATGCAATAGGTAACCCCAAATTTGTTCCAGATGTTCAGGCTCCATAGAACCAAGTTTATGGTGACCAAACCACACAAGATTTAATGTCCTACAATGGTGAAGAATGTCTGTCTGCTGCTCAACAGAGAACAACCCTGGAGAGTTGACTATTACCCTTCCAAGCCTGTCACAAAGTTGAGATATTCCAGAAGTTCTAGAATTGATGCAACTCAACTGTTTCCTAGTATCCCGTTATGGCCACCATTTCTTTGAATGCGGGATGGCTTCTTCAATACTTAATGGTGAGCTTGGGCATATGTGGAACCTGTTCTCAGTTGGAAGATTGTGTGCATAGCCCGTCTTCCTAATCAAGGCTGAGAAAAACTGAGTGTTCACAAATTCTGGCTCAACTGCATACAAGAATCGTGATACTTTGGTCCATGTTTCATGAGACAGGTTTGCAACACTTCCATAGAAGAAATATGGAGGCCCTGCCAACATTTCATAAAGAATTTTGCAAGGCTCTGGCTTTGGGATCTTAGGAAGCTCCCCTGGTGCTTGGATTGGGTCTTTACCTGATTGGTACCTCGAAGAACTGGTACTTTGGGAATTTCCATTTCTTGAACTCAGATATGCAGAGTTATTGAAGGAGGTGGAATCGTCTGTGTATTCTTCCTTTTATCCTTTTCCCTTTACGTATTCCCTCGAAATCAAAGAATGAGCATCTAAACTTAAGTCCTCAGTTTTTACGATTGCATGTCAAAAGAGTGCCTTTTTAGGCCATTTCCCATCATACGTCTGTTTTGTGTATAATCAACACTAGAGGCTGGTAACACATGCTGCAAAACCCAAATGAAAGTCTTGACTCTTTATTTAAACCGACATAAGACTAAACAAAACGCTGTCCTCAGTACTACGGCCCCATTTGGATAATAGTATTGACACTCAAGGACCACTTTACACTATTTTATAGAGAAATTTAATACTCCCTCCGTTCCTGTTTATCTGTCGTTTAAATTTTTTGCACAAGAATAAAGGAAGAAATTAAATGACATCAATTATACAAAAAAAAATAGGTCAATTTTACTAAAGTAAAAATTAATGTATACAAGGCCACACAAATGCAATGATACCATATTCTGGTTATAGTAAAAATTACAGGAAAAAGAGAAGGTAAAATATGTAAAGTGACCAAGAACAACTAACATCCCAAAATTAGCCCATGGTATCATATTTTGTAGGTATCGTCCTCCCAACTTAGTACTGTCTGATCAAAGCTCAGATGTTAGCTCTGCCAATGGGGAAGGTATTATCAAATGCTCAACCGTCATTTTCAATGGTTTGAGAAATGGTATCCTTAAAAACCAAACCCAATGAAAACCAAAGCTTAGTTCTATCTCCACCAGTAAGACACCAACGATCCCCAGAATGTTGGCTTCATGGACATTTTTCAAAATTAATGTTTTGTATCTAAGGGATGAGAGCCCAGTAAAAGATTGAAGATGAGTAGGGATATGAACCTTTTCGATTTTAACTGTGCTACCAGCAATTTGGTCTGTAAAAATCAAATCAGCAATCCCTGCTACAGGAAGTTCTGAACCTAAAATACTGCAACAAACAATAATTCAAACAAATGAAATGAAAAAAAAAAAAAAAAAAAAAAAAAAACCGAAATTTGAAACCATATTGAGCACCAAGTTAAATTGTTAGAAGTCCAACACAGGTTAGATTAAATGATGCCAGCCTTGAACCTTTGAAAGATAAAAACAAACCAGCACTCAACAGATATGAATTCCCCATGATGCTCTGTTGCTAGAAAAATATGCATGATCATCTAAAACTGCTAATACTAAACACAAGGACGAAGTTCCCCTCTCGACCTCAAAATAAAGATTTTAATGCTCATAGGGTCAGAAGTGGATAATTACATGACCGAAGACAGACAGCCACATCATCTTATCAATTTGTATCTCGTTCTTCAATAATTCAGTTTATTACAGACTAATTTTTCCTCATGTACATACTGTGGATAAAATAAGGGTTAAATGCAAACTTTTATGTATAACATGCAGAGACATTAGAATATATGGCAAGACTAGAGCTATGTGCAAGAATGCAAACAACATATCAGCAGACTAAGCAAGTCCAGTTGCTTCATGTTACTACTTACACTCTTTCAGGAAGTTTCGAAGAGCAGGGATGGATGTTTCAAAACAAGAGGCTAGAAAAAGAAGAGGTAGAGTAGTTGGACCCCGCTCATTTCAATGTTGACATGAAGAACAGGGGGGAAGGAGAAGCAATTTGCCTTTTTTGATTCAAGAAAAGAAAACAAAAAGGTTTTAAAGAAAAAGAGAGAAGGTCACATTAAGAAAAGAAAAGCAAAAAGAAATAATATTCATATGCTCCGAGTTTATGGTTTACCAGGAAAAACACTGACTAAATTGTGTAACATAACCCCTTGCCCTTCCAAATCCACAACCTAGCACCAAATAAGGAGGATCTAATTGAAATAAGGGGGTTTCATGGCTGTAAGATGTACGTCGATAATGACAAAGAGCAAAACTCACCAAATCTTTTAATGGCACATGAAACTTGCTGCTCAGAGAAACCCATCTCAAGTAATCCAAGTGTCTAGTCCATGGTCCCAAACAAGATTTCAGTTTTACTTTCCTGCTAATTTATATATAACACTAATAATATGTCTATCTTCAACCATGGATTACTTTTTCATTTAGTACAAAATGCACTAGCGGTGAAGGACTATATTAATCCACAGACAGAAATGCAACTGAATTTGCCATACAAAAACATTTAGCAAACAGATGAATCTGTATGGCCTGAAGGATATATAATATGTACCAAAAAACACCATTTTGCTCAAGGGGCACACTATAATCTGGATCTAGACTGGCTCTCTCTTGTTTTATTAAGAAACCTTTAGTTAGCATTCTTTGAAAATGGAACAAACGACTACAAATAAGAATACAATCTTATCCCAGAGGTCATGTCCAACATGTAACCTTTAATTTTATCAAGTTACCTTTAGTCATCTATCTTTATTGATTTGTTATGGTATAAGAATGTTGTAGTATAAGAATGTTTTCGTAGCATCTCTTTGGATATGAGTTCTAGGATATGATTGTCTCACTTTGACTCTTGCTTTTGTAAAGGATGTCTATATTTATATGCATGTATATATATAGATCTACAAATTTTCTTTTTTGTAACTATCAAAAAGAAAGAATGCCGGTAGAAGTTGCATTATGCAGCCAGTAATGTGATTGATACACTAAAGCTGTAGCAGTATGACTATCCTTTTTCAAAGTCATAAAGACTACAGAGTTTTTTTAGGTCTAACAGAAGTTCTCCTCTCAAATATTCTATCATAAAATTATTTCAAAGACCTCATATACTTCCTCATCTCCATGTGTAGTATTGTCCCCTTGAAATTTTTCAGCTATCTGAGAAGCAATGATATAGTCGACAAGCTCATTTACTGGAGCCTCTTCACCCAAAAAAGGAACTCAAGCTTAGGAAAAACTTAAGGTGAATAATATCTTATATATTATGACAGATTTCACATGATCTTACTACAGAAGTCATGGTAAAATTAAGTTGATATAACAGGAAATTGCAGGACGCAATGTTACCACGTTAGAGTGAACAACATAATGTCATCTAAACCTAGCATAGCACTCTCATGCAAAGCCTTGATAAAGAAACAATACAGTGATGATACTGAGTGTAATTTGGTTCATCTGAATTGCTTGGAGATGTTTTTTTTTTTTTTTTAATATATATATTACAAACTTCTTACACAGCATTGAAAAGTATAAATAGATGAAAGCCATACTTTCATTTGGTACAGAGACACCAAAACCCTTGAAGCCGAATTCCTAGATTTCTAAATCATCTTCTCCATGAGTTAGCCTCATTTTCTAACCAAAGAAGAGGTCCCACCCAATAATTCCACATTAATCTTTTATCATTTACCAGTTTAGTCTAGCTGAACATATAGGTTTCTGCCAAGAAGTAACTACGGTGTCTATCATATGAGCAGCCTACAGAGTAACTAAATCAGGAAATCAAGGAGAACAGTTCAGCACTAAATTCGCTGCCAGGCAAATACAGAATTTATGAATGAATTCCCTAGCCTCGCATAAAAATGGAAACAATGATAAAAAACCATAAAATCAGTGTACCAAGCTTATCAATGGCAAAGTTGACTTGATCTGCAGAGAAATTCATCATCAATAAAGATGCCCTAGCACAGTTTTTGACCCCATCAAATACTTCAGGGTCCTGTTAAAAAAATACGCATAAAGCAAGGAACACAAGCAGTCCATCTTTGTGGAAATCATGGGATGGATATTACATATCAATTCGGATAGCAATAACATTATTATCATTGCATGGCATGAGAAATGCAGAAGATACTAAAATTAGAAACTTCATACTTTTGGCCAGCTATAAAAGTATTATGACAAATCAATGGCCAGGTTAGATTACGGGTGTAAGACTGATGAAGCTTGGTTATAACCTCAAAATAGTAAAAAACTAAAAGTGATAAGCCAATTAGGCAGATATTCACAACATAATCCAACAACTTAATCCTTAGAACAACTAAAGCCCGTATCTCCTCTCCTTAGCATAAGAATAACCTCCTTTGGCTACAATATCTTGGATGTGTCCCCAAGGGGACAGCTTGGTGGTCACAATCCCCCTCCCCCTCCCCAAATCCTAAGATCCAGGGTTCGAATCCTTATGTAACCCAAAAAAAAAAAAAAAAAAAAAAGTTATCTTGGATGTAAGCATGGCTATAGATTACATACTTCCATATGCCACTTGATCAAAGAAATCTTAACTTTTGAATATGATGAAATATTTGATTCTACCTTATTTACATAAACTACTTAAAGAGACCAAACTTTTGAATGATGGCTTCTCTAGGGATCTTCTTTTCTTTTGGTGGGCTCGGGGTTGTTGGCACAGTCACCACATTATTTTTCATATGTTCCAAACTATTCATGATGTCCACTTCTTCCCTTAAATTTCACATGCCAATGCTTCAAAGCTGAGAACTCCTCTTGAACAAGAAAAAAAAAAATAAATAAATAAAATTATGAAGTCTCTATTTATGGACTGAAGGAGTGGAAAGTTACTATATAATGCAATCAATAATAATGGGCTTTGGTCTATTATTATATTGTGTTGTCACAATGAATTAGTAAAGGGAGAATGGAGGAAGTCACATAGGAGAGGAACAAAGATAAAAAGAGAATGCAATTAAACAAACAAAAACTGAGGATAAGGACAAAGTCATACTTACATTGGTTTACATGATCAAGATAAACTAATTTTCTGAGTAATATGTTACAAAGAGAAGGAAGCAGCAAATTACCTCTTTTGGATGACACCCTGAAGCAAATTGCAAGGGCTTGCTCACATCATCATTGTCACTAAACAAGTCATCCAGAGAATCCGATGATTCAGAACTTGATTCTTGAAGAGCCTAGTTCATTCCAAAGAGGTTCAAAATTATTAATTGTACAATTGCATGAAGGGAGGAAGAGAAAACAAATACATGAGTAAAAGTTTTGAGCAAACCAGATTACAAGGAGAAGGGAAGCATGGTGGAAAGCCAAGTGTACATCAACCTTTTCTTCGAGTTTCACAAACTCAGGTCCACCCAAGAATCTCAATACTTCTCTCAGATATAAAACAATCCTTCATTTCCTATAGCCTTTGTCGGGTGGTCGTGGGGTGTGTATTTTTTTTTTGGGGGGGTTCTTAAAGATGAACACAGTCTTAACATAGAAATCTCATGAAGCACTTAAAATGTCAGCTTCCAATTAAAAAAATTAAATATGTTCTCCAAATGCTTTCACATAATGGAAGAATAGAATTTTCTTTTTTTTTTCCTTTTTTTTTTTAAGAAATATCAGAATCAAGATCTCAATGCTATGGTTCCACAAAGAGCGTGCCCATCCATGTACCTTTATCTCTGAGGATTACATAGAGACTCACTTATATAGCAATTATTCAGTATGCTGGGTATGCCATAATTTAATAGTAGCCATTCCATTATGTCGTGTGCTCGTGTTCCATTTACATGAAGAACATGGAATAAATAAATTAGCAGAAAAGTGAAAATGAAAGAATTAAAAATCAACGTCGTCATGAGAAAATGGAGATGTAAACAACATGGCACAAGGAGAAAAGTCAAAAGAGTTGCTCTTCCCGTGCTGTTATATCCCTGATTTTGTTAGTTCTATGCACATACTGAAGTATAGGGAGTTAACCAAAGGAAAGTACATTGAAAGATCTGAAAAAGAAGAAAAGAAGGGCAACTTACGCTAAAAGTGACATCTTCCAAGAAGAGAAAACACTTAAAAAAAAAAATTTTGCTACCACACAAAAGGATTAAGCTTAATGGCTGTCAATATATAGGACTCCCAATTGACACCTGGAAAGGAACCATGTTACCCTAAAGATGGTAACGTATTGGATAAAACCAAAACACAGACTTCCTAAGATCTTATTTGCAGACTCCATCGCTCATCATTCAGTTATATATTAATTAATTGATAACATGAAGGTCATTTCTTAAAACAACTTTAAATTGGCCAAAGCAACTGCTAATGATAATGGTCTAATCCACATAAAAAGCAACAGAGATGTAAGGAAATCCTAGATTACCTTTTTGGCAGTATTATCTGCAGTAAGATTACAAATGTTGCTCACAGCCTCTATGTCATTAAAAAATTCATAAAGAGAATCTGACGATTCAGAGCTTGACTTTTGAGCAGCCTAAATAACATTAAAGCAGAATCGCTCTAGTAACACATGACACCTGAATATATTGAAGGAGTAAAGTTAGAGGACAAAATCATGCAAAATCACAGGCAAATTAAATGATAACAGTTAATGTGCATTAAGAAATACATCAACACTTAGTACATTGAATATATGTCAAGAAAATTAAATGTTTCACAAATACACGATATTCGATACACTAAGAAATACAAGAATTACATTTAAAAAACAAATACAATAAAGCATCATTGGTTTGCCATCGGACAATGTCTTCGATTGTGCCCCTGTCAATAAATTGATTAACATACCCTAAACCCTAAATTTGTACTAAATACTAAATATTCAACAAACCCTAAATTCTAAATTAATACAAAAATCTCAACAAATATATTCACTAAGCATAACATATATCATTCGACAAACATTATTCACCATCAAATTAAATATTCAACAAACACTAAAATCTGAAATTTATAATTATAACAATTTAACAAACATACTAAAATTATATTAATTTAAATTAATTAAATATTTGACAATTAATAAATTAGTTAACATACCCTATACCCTAAATTTGTAGTAAACTTTTAACAAACCCTAAATCCTAAATTAATACAAAAATCTCAGCAAACATATTCAATGAGCATAACATATATCATTCAACAAATATTATTCACCATCAAATTAAACATTTGAAATGAGCCAACAAAATGGTTGGAGGAATTATACTTTCGGAGCTTTTTTAGGAATTGCCATAGAAGGTTGGAGGAATTGCCATTGAAGGTTGCAAGTTGCACAACAAAGCTGCCGGACATTGCTTCTTCCACCGGAATGCACAGATGGTGGCCAGATTTTGCATTGGCAGAAGATTAGGGTTAAGGTTTGTCGCAAGTGAAGAAGAGAGAAAGGGAAAGAGAGAGAGGAGAGTTTGTGAGTTTAATGATGAGTATGTCGTGTCTTGAAGACGCGACATATAGTGTGTCGTATGTTCAAGATGCGATATATTGTATTGCGTTTTGAATCCGCAATATTCTTGAATTACATAATGAATTTTTTTCCCTTAGCGTTGATTTAGAAATTTTTTAAAAATTTTAGGATAAATCCGCACTAGGCTCCGAATGTTGTGCTAAGAAATAAAAGGACAGGACATGACCAACATGACTTGAGGACAAGTCACGAGATGCCAAGTTCACATCCAAAACCTCAACCTTTGGCAATTTCATAGCATTCCCTTGTTCCCCCGAAGACCCTTTGCTACCCGAGCATTCCCCCAACTCTCCCTAAAATTAGTAGAAATTAATAAAAAGTCATTCAGCATACATTCATTCATAATCTGGATAAGAAAATGAAAAACGTAACGACATTTTTATTTTACCATATCCTTACAAGATGCGAAATCACACGCTGCGTGAAGCACGAGCAATGTCCGTCATCTACTACAGTGGAAACAACCAAAAGGAGCCTTTTACCAAACAATCAGAGCTCATAAAAACCCATATTAAGACGAAAACCTAAATTTCATTCCTCGAACAGGAATCCAAAAGGCGATCGGAAACCCTGATTTCAAAAGGCAATTTCCAAATTGACATTGACAGGAATCCGACGACAATATAATCTTCGGCAACGAAACGAAAGGCGTAACGAAAATCAAGACGAAGACGGAAGACTTACAGAATCGAAACCCTCCACGGACATGTTGGCAGAGTCAGTTGCAGGGAAGTGGAGGTGACGGGAACTGAATGAAATCAACTTTGTACGTACCATGGAGGGGACATGATCGGAATCGGAAATGGATGTACGTACCATGGACGTACATCTTATTATGCTTAATTTTTAAATAGATATTTATTTAAAGGTTAAATTTTTTTTTTTTAAAAAAAAAGTTATTTTAAGAAAGCCCAGAAAGATAAGAAATAAAAACGAAATAAAAGAAAATAAAGATTTAAAAATTTAATAAAATATATAAGAATAATATAAAAATCTTTTTTAATAAAGATAATATCACTAAAAAATAATTATATAAGTATACACTTATATATATATATTATAGATATGATAAATAGATTATAGGTTTCTCTTTTCTATATTTTTAAATTTAATAATTTTAAAATATTTCATTACAAAATTCGATTATGAAATAAAATATATATATTATCTTGAATTTACTAACAAATATTGGATCTAAAATAAAATAAAATAAAATAATTCATAACTGCTCTTAGAAGGAAAATGAAAGGTAATTTACATAAAAATAAATAAATAAATAAATATATATATATATATTATTTGATGCTTCAATAAATTCCTCTCATTTGTACAACCATTTCATTTATATGATGATTAAACTAACATACGGTTTGAATGACCAGAAATGATGGGTGCTTTCTTGCCACATAGTTAGGAACTTTATAAATAAATGATCAAAATTTTTAATTAAAAAAATATAAATTATTATTCTGTTTCAAAAGGTCTCTTAATTGCAAGTGACTGTAATCTTAATTTCAAAAACAACCAAAACAACTACACAACAATGGATGCATAAAGTTCAAATATTAAGATAAATTCAAAAATTAGAAAAGAATAAGGAAAAACAAAATTAATAAGATGAGCTGCTCTCAAAGAAGTGTCAAGTTCATCACATTGCTTTGCTGCTGAAGAAGAAGAAATAAGAGGCATGGCAGCAACCATTACAATAATTCTTTGTATGTTGAACTTCATTTGAGAAAACACAAAAATGGGAGCAAAGTTAACAGTCTGAATCTTCAAAGTAATTTCCAAACATATGACATCAACCCCCCCTCCCCCCCAAAAAAAAAATCCCAACCAGCCAGAGAATAAAAAATTAAGTATGAATCGAAAGACTGAAACAAAGCACCAGTAAATGTAAATGATCTGACAAAAGGCAGCCTAAGAATTACTTTCAAAAAGAAGGCCCAAAATGATAACCACAATGGAGAATGATATATGAAGGCTTAAAACAAATCAGCAGCCAAAAAGTGGTGGTCTGTGTAATATGCCCAAATGGCAGTCATAAGAAAAGCATCATCAGCCTTGCAGGCCACCTTTTCTGAAGACAGCAGGAGGACCAGCTTGTGGTGTTCTGGGGTCAAGCGGAATTGTCCCCACTGTCAAACCACCTGATAATTTGGCAAACCCATTCACTTTGACATGTATTGACCCAACTGTGACAATGTCGACCGGTTCATTACTCACCAACGACGCAGCCACAGCAGCTAAGGCATTAGTCATAACAGCAGCCACAGGTTCTGATTCAGGTTGCATTGTGTTGAGAGTCAGTGACCTGATCTTTAAATCAGAAACAGGATCATTCTCTCTTACAGCTTCAGAATGCTTGACGTTAGCAGTAGGTCTAGAATTATCATCACTCTGACTGGATGTTAGCCCTGCCAAAGAGGTTGAACTCTTGTCCAGGCAGTCCCCATTGCCATCTGGTTTGACATCAGTTGGCTCCAAAACGTTTGAATCTTTCAGGTTATTCATTTTCTCATCACCACAAGGAAGCATACCAATAACAGGATTAAGCTTGTGGGGAGGATCAAAGGCAGGCTGACTTTCATAGTTTCTCATGAGGTATCTGGCTTTTTCTTCATGCATGAGCCTCTGTCGATTTTCATAAAACATGAAATCATCAAGTATGGATGTCTTGGATGTGTAGTTTTTAAAGATTTTGAGCATCTCCATACCCTGCTTATACCAGATCTGTTGCATATAAACAAACATCGACTTGTGAGCAAATCAAAGTGATCTGGGGTAAGAACTTATAGCAGAAAAGAAGATAAATAAAGCAGAGTAGCCAACCACAAATAAAGGATACATGCTATAAGCATTCATAATATGTTCACAATAATTTTTAAGCAAGATGATGACCAATGACAGATAATATTAGAGCCAAAAGTTTGAATGCAGATTAACAAAAACATGAAGAAAAATCACTTTACTAAATTCCAAGGAGAACTTTCAGAGAAAACAATGATTAAAGCAGGCACGATGAATATAAGGAGAGAATTGCATCCTATGCAATGGCAATACTGGTGCAAGATATTACCAGGGAAAAACCATAGGCTCCTTATGCAACAAACTAACAGGTGGTATACCTCTTGCGTGTCTCTACTATTTGTCACAGGCTTATCCTCGTTGTTCTCTAATTTGATGTGCCGGAAATTAGAGTTTGGCACGTCTTTTATGAAGTGCCACTTGACGGGAAAAAATCCAGTCCATTTATCTTGCTGCCAGAAATCCATGTTCTTGACGAAATTCACTGGTCGGATCATTTCTGCAACGCCACAAAAATGGCCACTTGCATTCACCTGTTTCCAAAACCCAAAATCAGTAAACATGAAAGAAAAAGATCAGGTTGCAAGCTTAAAATTTTTGTTCCAAAAAGAATGTCCCAGAATTATTTCCAGGAAATTACAAGGGTTTGTGCCTCAGATAATGCATGAATGAGTAATAAGGTGTACAATGGTATGGCTAGGATTGGATAGTGCTAGCCTTTTCATCCCTGCATGAATATGCAAGAACTTCTGCTAGTCAAGAGTGAGAGCAGAACTCACAGAAAAGAATAGGAATATGGGACATCCTCCGGCATCCCCTGCAGCAATTTTCTGTGCTTCTGCATAAGCACTATCAAGTTTCTTGTGTCCGTTAGGAGTAGAGGACCAAACAGTGTATTTGATGCTCTTATGCACATCATCTTCACTGTATGATTTAATCACAAAGAACTTTGCCATGGCAAAGTCTAAGCTGAAATCATCTTTGTTGAACTGATCAGTGCAGATAACAATGTTTCCTTGTGCAGTACTGTCTCCGGCCTTTGTTGTATAAGCTTTGACAACCATCTGATTTTTAGAATTGTTAGTTCTAGGACCACAACTCTGTTCATCCAATGGGATCCCACTTATGTCACCTAAAACTCGTTCACTGTATTTGCTGGGCAGAAGTTTATCCACAACAGGTTGCCCATGTGCAGTGGATCCAAAATCTGATAAACCACCAGCAGAGGGAGAAACTTTTGGTGTAGTGCGACCACAAGAGATATTATTTAGGGCCTGAAATAACCAAACAAGTTTACCCTTTAAGGTCATGATTTATGTATGCACTAAATCCAAACATTGGACAATTCAAGTGCAACAATCGGTAGCAGCCAGACCATGTACAAAACAACAGAAACTCCTTTATACAATCGACAATAAGGAATTAGCTTTGACACTTTCAATAAACCAACAGACCATCGGGAAGGATATGTGCACATCTACATATTTGACTATGCTAGTGTGTGGGCTCTGGGTAGAAAAGATGGAGAAAATACCAGAAATTTATGTGAAGCTGAATTGGCTAGACCAAGTGCAACACTTTCACGGAGCAAAGATTGCTTGTTTTGTCCTGCATGAGCTCTTGCCCCTTCTGACACCTTAAGCAAGGAATGGGTTCGATGTGAACTAGGCCGAGGATTGAAGGTTGCAGATGCTACAGAGAGGTTATGTCTATTAACAGCAGAAGCACCAGAACCCAATAAAGGGCCAGTTGAAACATTTGGGGCAACATCTGGGGAAGATGGAATAGCCACTGGAACATAAGCAGGTGAGGATCCTGAATTCTGATTAGAAGAAACTGTACAATATTGTTGAACCCCAACAAATGGGGCATCAACTCCTATGGTAGCTGCTGGTATGTAAGGATTGTATGGGTTATAAGGAGACTGTGCATATCCATAACTAGGTGTATAATATACATATTGCAAACTTTCTGCTTGCGCGCCCTGCAGAAAGAAACAATACAGAGAGCAAGTGAGATCAATCGACCAACCAAGCAATCAACAAAACAGAGTATAAAATTCTTGTGAACAGAAATGAACAAAGAACCCACCGTGTACTGGACTTCAAGACCATCTAAACCAAAAAACCTGAGGTGGTCATCCCATTCAACAGGTGATTCCAATCCTAGTACCATTCAAATCAACATAAGTAAGCGCAATATTAGACAATGCAAAATTTTTTAACAACTTCAAAACTAATGACCTCAACCTAGTAATTTACCTGTACAGTAATATCCATAGTTGATGGCAGTAGGACAGTACAAACCCTGCTCACAGACAAACTCTGGGGCTCCTTCAGTGCACATCACTTCACTTTGATCAATAACTGGAACTGTTATAAACAAGTTCGGCTTGGTTCCTTGAATCTGATAATCATTCATAAGTAAAAATCAAATTAATCAAACATTTACACAAAATGACTAACTAAATTAATTGCGTTTAGTGTTACCATATATGCCTCTGTATTGCCAAATTCATTTATGTTATACATTTCCATTCCACAACTGCCACCACTGCAACAAACACCAAATCACTCAGAATTCAACCAATTTACAGAAAATTCGCATAAATTAAAATTTTTTAAATTATTCCCTTTTCTCTTCAGCAAAACATAATTTATATGACCCACAAAAAAGGAACTCCATAAGAAATTCGCTTCCATGCGAAAAAAACCCAAATCTAAAAACAGAAGCTAACCCTAAATTCAAATATGGAAAATAGAAATACATTAAATAAAGCCTCAACCAATAATAATAATAATAATAAGATATAAACTGGCAACTTTGAATACATACAAAATCCTCCATAGAACTTTGAAGATAAGATTAAACCACAAATTTGAAATGATTTACCTATAGGAGACCAAG
This sequence comes from Dillenia suffruticosa, assembly GCA_033439265.1. Taxonomy (NCBI): domain Eukaryota; kingdom Viridiplantae; phylum Streptophyta; class Magnoliopsida; order Dilleniales; family Dilleniaceae; genus Dillenia; species Dillenia suffruticosa. The sequence continues at coordinate 19,853,842 of JAVTVX010000011.1, forward strand.
ATCTATAACTCGGAGAAATCGAGTACAACGGAGACATACTAAGAGTCAAACTCAAAGAATAAGAAGTCTACAGTACAAAAGTTGGAAATTATAAGTACCGGAAAGAAGAGTTTGAGTGAATTCAAGCCATGGTTGCCTGATCTGAAGAGTCTTCGAGACGAAGAAGAGATCGAGAACTCAAAAAGAGAAAACGAAATATGTTGAATGACATATTTCGATTTTCTAAAAACAGAGTAATAGAAGAAGGAGATTTTCAACAAGACATGGTTAGGTATACCCTAACCCTCGGAGAGAGAGAGAGAGAGAGAGAGAGAGAGAGAGAGAGATGGGGGAGAGAGAGCACAACATTTTTCAGCAAAACCCAGAAATGAAGCGTCCCGCGTGACCCCTTGTTGGCTTTACGACACCGAAAGTGCCCGTTCGTTTCTTTTGAAATACCGAAACCGCCACCGAAAATATTTTTACTCGCCCCTTTTTTCTTCTTGTGGCACTCCGCGGCATCGGCAAGTATGTATCTGCCGCCCTTCTTTTGCCATCTGTTTTTTTCCGCCGCTGAAAATATTAGGGTTGGAATTACTCACCTTCATTCAGAGGGTGAACCTATTTATTCATTGTGCCACCCACAACTCACACAAAGAACATTGACTTCAAACTCTATTTCCCCAATTTTTTTCCAAATCGATCAATATCAAATTTCTACCATTCAAAATTCTCCGATCAAGAATGAAATTTATTAAGATATTAAAATTGCATTTATTGTAAATTTTGGTTACTCTACTATCATAAGTAAATTTCTATTACGGTCAAGCTCAAACCTCAAGTTGGCAAGAGAGAACAATCATATCTTAAGCAAAGGAAACCGAGGGTGCACCATCCCAGCCCACTTTCCACCACCATCTACCGCAATCACAGGCAATTGATTTTGATGCAAAAATAGACGGTCCTCGAATGGATAATTTAGTGATATAAATTTCTCTCTCCTAATTTAACGATCTTATATTTAAATTATTATATAATAAAAAATAAATAAAAATATTAAAATTCAATCTTTATTTTTATATAAATATTTGAATATGAAATCATTAAATTTGATAAAAAAGATTTATGTCACTGTATCCTTGGGACCGAAATCCGATCCTTATTCAGAGAGTTCTAAGTACCATCAATTCTAGAGCCCAAAAGTTAAAAGGGCCATCATAGCCACCGCTTCCCCAATACTATGATCTCTTTCATCTGAGAGAGAGAGAGAGAGAGAGAGAGAGAGAGAACGAAGATTATTTTCTCTTCTTGGCACACCTTAGCTAACGTGCACCACAAAGGTTGAGGTTTAACATTGAGTCCTCTTGCTCTTCCTTTAACCCATGCACAAAGTGCATTCTCTTACCCGTGCAATTTTCGTTTTTTGTTTTTCTTTTTACTTGAATTTTTTGACCAATCAAAACATGCTAAAAACTAATCAATTCAATGAAAAAATATCCAGCAGTCATATCTACACCATATTAAGTACAGAAAGAAATGGACCACTAAGCTCCATTGCATTTTGATTTCAATAAGAAATTTCCATAAGAAAATTTTCCGTCTTTGAAGTAAAACAAATAAAAAAAAAATATGGAGGTTATCACAGTTACATAGAAAGATCCTATCTCCCAATCCAATTGTCAAAAGAACAAACCTGGACTTAGAAAGAAAAACATAATAATCCTTACAATAGTATAGTTAGAGCCAAGGCAGATAGGTGACCCTTTCAGCAAAAAGAGAAAAATAAGAAGGAATTTCCAGAAGCTACCTTGTGGTGTAGCCTCCAAAATTTCCCCCTTAACCTAAATTAGCATTCGCAGTCAGCCCACAGGCAGCAGGGAGTAATCAAATCCCCTTTACTCCCACAGTGCGGTTGCTTTGGGACCCAGATTCACAACCTTGGTTCAACTCGCATCGACATATATAATTGCCAGATAGTAGTGGCCCCAACATAATTGTGCAATGAGAAAAGCAAGCAAGGAAATACCAATCATGGCTCCCACAACAAACGCAAGATTCATACTACACCTTAACGTTCAACTGCCGCTTGATCAGTTGGCTCAGGCACAGCTTCTGAATGTCCTACATTAGAAGTTTCAATCACTTGTTGAGCAGTTAATGCTGCTCCTTCAAAAGCATTTCCCTTGGTGCCTGGAGACATAGGTGACATCCTTGAGTCAGGAGGAGCCTCAAGTTGCGAACCATTAATGTCTTTTCGATCCTCAAAATTTTGTCTGCGTGAGCTTTCAAATCTATCGTAGCTACGGCTGTGGCTCCGGGTACTGCTGCGGCTGCGGCTGCGGCTGCGGCTACGACTCCCGCTGCGACTATAGCTTCTGCTAGGGCTGTGAGACCAGCTCCTACCACGACTTCTGCTCCTGCTTCTACTCAAGCTCCTACTCCTGCTCCTGCTATATCCCCATGTCCGAACTCTGTCAGGACTGCGACTGTAACTTCTGCCTCTACTCCTTTCAGCAAAATCTCTTCTGTTATCAAATCGCCCACGGCCACGGCCACTGCCATCAACATTGTTATACCGGTCATAAGGGCCACGGTCATTCCTGCCCCTACCGACATGACCTCCACCAGGACCACTGAATCCCCGTCCCCTATTCCCACGGCCAGAAAAGAAATCACCTCTTCCACCGTGATCATCAACTGCAGTGCCCCTTATGCCACCTCGACCACCAAAATTCCCATCTCTCATGCCACCTCGGCCACCCAAACCATCTCTCATGCCACCACGGCCACCAAAACCACCATCCCTCATGCCACCACGACCACCAGAACCCCAACGCCCACCAGCACCAGGAGAATCAAAACGACTCATCGTTGCCCTATCCTTGCTAAAACCAGGCCCACCACGTGAAGCCATCCCGCGCACCTCAGGGGGGACTCGTTGGTTTGCTCCCTCCAAAACTTTAATCAAATCAGCAGCATATTTCCAATCCTGCTCTGAGAAAAAGGTATATGATACCCCTGTTGCTCCAGCCCTCCCTGTTCTTCCAATTCGGTGAACATAATCCTCAATTCCCGTCGGGAAATCATAGTTAATCACCACCCTGTATCACAAAAGAAGCATTTCAAATTTCAATTAAAAGAGACAATTACCGCCATCAGCAGCAACAACATAAGTCACCATTTCTGCCACATATTGTTTTCATAAAAGCTACAAACACATTAAATAATTATTCCCACCCAGCTCCAAAAAACAATTAATTATCATAATTAAAAAGCTGGGAAGAAGAATTGCACAGAATATCCTGCACTCAAAATTCTGTTAGCATTTGTGTACAACTAAATAAATGAAAAGTATAAACAAGAATAGACCTTATATCTTTTATATCTAATCCCCTGGCAGCAACATCTGTAGCAACTAAAATTGGGGACTTCCCAGTTCGGAACTGATTCAAAACCCAGTCTCTTTCCCCCTGAGACTTGTCCCCGTGAATCGCAGCAGCTCCAAAGCTACGCCCAATTCTATGAGCAAGCTGATCACATAACTTCTTTGTGGAGCAAAAGATGATAACTTTTGAACCCCGCTCTTGGGATCTTAGAATTTGCTCCAAGCGTCTCTGCTTCTCCATTTGTGGAACTACTTCCACATACTGCAAAATCGCAATTGAACCATATGAGAGCTGAAAAAGTAACTGGTTTGTAAACCTGGAGTAGTGCAAAAGTAAATGAGCATGTGGACCATAGAAACCAATATGTGAATGACAAATATCTAAACAAATTCATGACTTTTTTGTTTGTTTCTTTTTTCCAATAGGCAAATGAATTCATGGCTTGCAAACTCTTCCCGGAGAGAACACGCCAGACCACCATGGAAATGCCAAGAACCAAATGCAATCTCACTTGATCAAAAAAATTATAATCAAGTGTTGGAAGTTGACCTATATCTGTTGGCAAGCTGGCAAGCTCCCAACAGTAGAAACATAAGCCATGTTGAATTTGACATAAGTAGAAATAAAACCACTATCACATTGGCCTCAGCAATTCACATGAAAAACCAATTAAAAACAACAAATCACTAGGACATGCTTTTGTTACTTGACTGACCAGATGATAAACTCAAGGTACACAAGTGCAAAATATGCCAGGCTTAAGAAAGAACAAATAAAATGACCATTTCACATGTTGGACATGCATTTCACAAGAAAAATGCATCAAACTATGGGCTATAGAGCAGAAACACTTCAAAATGGAGTCCATGTTCATCTCTCAAATGTTGCATGCCCATGTGGCTTATCCAAATACAGAACACTTGAATTTTTGAGACACCCTTGAAAACTTCAGATATTTTACATAGTTGATACAACTAAATAAATGACAAACAGTAATGGGTTTATCCATAATGACATGCTAAACATTTTTTATCTTATTTTATGAAAATCTTTCATGTTGTGTCATGTTCTTTGTCATGTCCATGTCTCACTTAATATTTGTGAACAGAGAGAATCATGTAAACACATATCATTTGACCATAATGTGGCTTATTCTAGTAAATGAATCACAAATGATTGTTTATGACTTAGCGTAAATTTAAAATATGGCACATGCAGACAACAAACAGGCACTACAACTTATATATCTGTTGCCAGTCCTGTATATTTGTATGGTATAAAAAGAGTATAACTGATAACAAAATCAAAAACAAAAACAGGTACTGGTTGTCTATTGGTTCTGCTCTCTGCATGAGTGGCAGTCCGATATTCCTTGAACCCCCCTGCCCCCCAAAAAAGACCCTCAAAGTATTGAATTTAAGTGTAATATACAGAGAAAGTTTTCATGTTTTCGATTTCTTAAACTTCTCAAAAGCAATTCAGCACTACCAAAATATTACTTGAGATTGTTACCTGTGTGATGGCCTTGTTTGCTTCAAGTTCATCAGCATTGCCAATATTCACTTGAACAGGATTAACAAGAAGATCACTGGCTATTTTTCTAACTACTTTAGGCCAGGTTGCTGTGTACATAAGCGTCTGTCTGCGTGGAGGTAGCTGATTCACGATTTTATGTATCTGAGGTTCAAAACCCATATCCAACATTCGATCTGCTTCATCAAGTACAAAGAGAGAAACTTGACCTAAGTTAATCTTCCTCATCTCAAGAATGTCATTCAGCCTGCCAGGAGTTGCCACAACAATGTCTGCTCCTCGATCCAACTCCTTTAACTGAGCTGCTTTTGAGGCTCCACCATATAGACACTGAAATAGGAAATGGAACATGATGAACAATAATTCAGGCACAGAACTGGACACAACTGTGATAAATATGATACGAATCAAAATGTAAGCTCAGACCGTGCAAGACAGTCTAGATGATCGACCAAATTTGATGGCCTCATCTTGAATCTGTGTAGCAAGTTCTCTTGTTGGAGCCAAAACCATCACTGTAGGTCCATTAAGGGGATTATTACGGCATCTTCGAAGCAGAATAAATGCAGGAATCAGATAGCCTAATGTTTTGCCAGAACCAGTTTTTGCAATAGCCACGATATCTCTACTCTGCAGTGCTATTGGCCATGTTTGTGCCTGTATAGGTGTAGGATTGGAGAAACCAGCAAGATGAAGCTGAAAGGAACATAAAAAATAGATATATAAGCCCAGAGGAGATAAATTAAAGCAATAAATCAAGAATAAATGTGCAAAACATAACAACCACAAACACTACTGGGATATGGATCACAAAAGAAGAAAAAGCAGCACAAAATAACCCATGGGCATGTGGTTGCTTACTGAAGCAACTCGAGGCAACAAAAGGAAGAATTAAGAAATAAGAGATGAAGCCAAAGCAAGAACCCAGTCACATCAGGTGTGAATTGGAAGAAGGGCCAATCACCCTTCTACTATAAGATTCCCAAGAAGGGCTCCAACTGTCCATTTTGCAACCTCCAAAGATCAGAAGAGTTGTTGCAAGAATGCAGATAGCTGTGCAGCGTACGACATATGCTCCTCCTCCGGAGCAGATATCGCACCTGCGACAAGTGAAAACGGTTAAGATTGCAATATCGTGGAAAACAAAGAACATACACAAAATAACTAGAGAGAAGAAACCAGATTGAATACTTGACCTCTTATTCCTAGTGCTAGCTAACAAGAAAAGAAGTTAACCTACCTCTCTCAGTATCTCTGGAGGAAAATCAGTGGCTTCGAAGGTCATAAAAGGAGGAGGAACATTGTCACCCTGCAAAATTTGTTTTGGAAACAGGTCAAAAAACCTTTATAACAAATTAGTTAAGTTTCACTGAACACAAGCTACTCTTCAAGTGTCCCTGTAATGCAATACATACCACTGCAGTAACTTCATGCTGTTGACGATAGATGTCAGCAGGTGAGAGATTTGTAACATCCTGAGATCCAGGAACAGCAGTGGGCAACCTCATTGAAACATTATTAGTAAACATTCCTCCAGCTGCCTGGTTATACATGTTAGGCATGGCATGCTCCAGACCTACATTCATTCCGGCACCAACACCACCAGGTGTGGCATTTTCAAATGCGGTACCAACCATTCTCATATCCTGATAGAAAAATGCAAAAGGATAATCAATATAATCAAATGGAATATCAAGCAGGGATTATCAACTTGATGTCAAGGCCCAAAAAACTAAACATATTATAATGACTACAGGATGTTATGTACAACCTGATATTGAAACCATGAAAAATGTCCGTAACCAAGAGATCACCAATAGACAACAATCTTGACCTCTTGCTAGTTTCCCTCAATTACCCCCCGGGGTAGGGGTGATGAATTCTGAGGTGCTACTTCCCTTCTCTGACTTCTATTGAAGTTTTAGGCATGAATAGAAGATGTCTCCACTAAGGTTTACTTCTAATGAAGATTACAATTTGTGGACATTACATGTAGTATTCATTGCAGTCAAAACTGACACTAATAAAAGAAACCAAGTCTATTTGGGCATTTGGGAGTTTAAGAAGTAAAATACAGCACACTTATATACTACGTATAAGAAATTTTCTAAAGGACACCAAAAGCAGGAGAATGATAAATTGAACGTGCTAACTTATCACCAATTAGACGCACGAGACAAATTTCATGAAATACAACATAATCACATAAGAATGTCAACATTCCACATACCAAAAGGCAACATGTTTATCCACTACTACTTCCACCCTAAAAAATTAAAAATGCTATTGTCCTTGTTCATTCACTTAACAGTATCTGTCATGTTACTAAGGGTTTAAACTTAAAATTTTCATCATTTATGCAACAACAGGGAAAAAACAAAATTAATAGAAATTTAGCAGCATTCATATTTTAAATAATAAAAAAAAAAACCTGCTGATTTCTCGCTATTGGTATTGCAGCAAGTTTGGGCTGTTGTAGAGGCACACTTTGCCCCTCCCTGTTAGCACTTGCAAAATAATCACTTCCAGATCTTCCATGCAAAGTTTCACCATATCCCATCTTAAACCCAGATGGGGGTCCAAAAGGTTGCTGAGTTTGCATTAATCCTGAGCCCATATGATTCTGAAAGCGTTGCCCATGCTGCTGGTGCACCAACTCATTCCCAGATTGCTGAGATTGAAGATAGGGTGTGGGTTGCTGCCCACTGACTGAAGAACCACCTAACTGTTGGCCCTGGCCAATCTGAAAAGCCATCTGTGAGGTCTGAAGACCAGTACCCATACTCTGAAAAGATGAGTTCCCAGGTTGTTGAATTTGTGAAGGAGAGAAACCAATTTGGTTTCCTTGTCGATAATCAAATTCTTCCCTCTGAGAAAATTCAGTTTTATTCTCCTGTTGGGGAGGAAAATGCTGCCCTTGTGCAGTATTCTGGGTTTGCTGCTGCATAATTAGCTGTCCATGTGGATGGGGATCGGTGGTATGCTGATATCCTGCAAATTGCATCTGCTGCTGAGTGACTTGATGTGCTTGTGGATGTGCCTCTTCTAATGCTTGAGGCTGTGGTGTTTTCTGCCCCTGCTGACTTGGTTGCGATGTTTGTTGTGCTACCTGTGGAAGCATTTGTTGCTCCGAATGTTGAATCATTTGATGCCCATATTGCGGAGTTGGCTGCCGTCCCAGAGCTTGCATGAATTGTCCCAGGTGTGAACCCTGTTGCTGCCCTATCTGGGGAACCTGTATCACCAAGGGACTGTGCTGTTGAGGCATTAGTTGTGTATGATGTTGAGGTAATTGGTTAAATTGCTGTCCCTGTGGCTGAGGAGCTTGAGAAATCTGCTGTTCGTGGTGAGATAGCAAACTCTCTGGTTGCATCATTCCAACTGCGGGGGTCTGAGCCAGCTTAGGTGTAGAGGCACCAGGAGGTGGGCCAGGCGGCAAAGGTGGTGGCAGAGTAGCAGCAGGCTTTTCATACTGAGTGATGTTGGTTTCAGGATTCCAGTAGTATAAGAGACCTGTGCTACCATCAATCAATCCTTTCCAAGGTTGAGGAAGGGTGGGATCATCAGGTGCATAGCGTGGCCCGATGGAAGCTGGTGCTGGCTCCGCAGCTGCCATGCACACTGGTTATCTGCAGCGATGTTATATGCCACAATAGAAAGTGAAAAACAAAATAGAAGAAACTTACATAGCACACAATATGTATATATATTGGGATAGAACTTACATAGCACACAAGGCGATAAGAAGCACCTGCTTCCCCCTCCCCCCCCCCCCCACACAGGAAAAGAAAAAACACAAGTTCAACTGCATATTTACCTTAGCAACAACTAGTCAGTAAATCAACACACTCTACTTTGTTCAGATCCCAGAGAAGTGCTCTTGACCATCACTCAGCAGATTTATTGAAACAATAATAACACCCAGAAGTCTATCTACAGTTGTTTAAACCTGATAATGCACAAATTTTGAGAAATCAAACACTGTTCATGGATGCAAATGACAAAAAACTGCTGCCATATATATGCTGCAACAGGTTTGTGCTATGTTTTCAAAACTGTTAATGTGATTCACCTATCAGCACTTAAGCATTATTAGTTCCTTGACAAGAATTGTGCAAATCTATGCTTCCATGTCATTCAATTACACTCGTGCTCCTAAACCTTCCGGTATATTATATTCATACTATTCTTGCAACAAGAATGTTCAGTAGCAGCAATTTACTACTGTCTACCACATAGATTCTGCTTCTCCTACAATGATTCTCTCCCATGAATATATGTTGCAATGTTAAAACCTTAAAATCCCAGGCATCTACGTATACCGTTGATTTGTAAGCAAGACCACTTCTGCGAGATATTATTGGGCTCCAAAAAGGATGTTCTCTATGATTTCCATGGATATATGTTAAATGTGATCACCGGCGTATTGTAGGACTCAATATGAATGTCTCTATGATTCCCATGTATGCATGTCAAATGAGAATTTATTTGCTTACAATGTCCCATGTCCTTGAATTTTGATTCAAACCTCAGAATATAGGTCAAATTCAAGCTAATTGATAACTATAGGACGATGGCCAAAACTGAGCTTTGGTTCACCACCAATATTGAATTGTTAATGGAATAAATCACTAATTTGTATGGAGTTAGTACTTCTTCACAACTGAGTTAGTGATTATCCTTTGCTTTAGAGAGGGTTATGGGGATGGGCCTCCGGAACATTGATTTAGCAAGCATTACGTTTTCAGCCTGCAAACCAATCCCCAAGGAGATCTGCAATACTAAACAATATTTCTTTGGCAATTTATTCCCTTAACAATCACAAATGCAATGCTAAAATCCCACAAGGTCAGGCATTTGAGTACTAAGAAAGAGGGTTTGGTGCAACAGCACTTGCTGTCAATTAGAACTAAGAGGTTTTGAGTTAGATTCTCACTAGTAGGTTTTCCATGCCCTTTTTAATTCCCCTTGCCCGTTATTCCCTACTAGGCTCATGGGCCTCCATTCCAATCAAAAAAAAAAAGAGAGAGAAAATATAACGTTGATTTACATGCAACTCTGCCATTTTACGAGATATTATAGGGCTCAAAAAAGGAACATTCTCCATGATTCCCATAAATATATATATAATAAATGAGATTTGCGATGTGTCATGGGGCTCAAAAGGAATGTTCTATTTAATCCCATGCATGTGTGTGTGCGCGCGCTCGCTAAATGAAAATTCATTTGCTTACAATGTCCAATGTCCTTGAATTTGAATCCAAAACTCATATGATATAAGGTCGAATTCAGTAATTGTATTGTCTCTACGACTAAGTTTTTTGACACGGGTAACCTAAAAAATCAAAAGTAGCCTAAGAAAACATCATTCTACTAAAAGATTAAAAAAAATGGAAAATCACTGCTTAAATCCAAACGGAATTCATGAATACCCCAATATAGAACTCGATTAACTTGGAAGAAGAGCAATGAATGGGACATCATTTTTCCTCTAGAAATCAACGAAAAACACTTAAACACGTCCCATAACAGCACTAGATTACCTAAGAACGCGATACAGAGAGAACAGGAATATGAGAAAAGCAAACTACGAAGCACGATAATTCACGAAATCTTAAAAATCGAAAATGAACAAGACGAGCAAGAAAGCACAGATATCTGAAACAACCAAATCACAAGTCATTCTGGAAGAGAAAACAGAGAAAAATTGCTTTACCTTTTATATGAACGTCTTGAACAGCGACGAATCTCGTCCTCTCTGTTTCTGCGTGATTGCAGAGGACAAGAGCGTAAGCCCCTTCTTTGCTCTCCCTAGACTCTAGGGCAGAGAGAGGAGAGAGGAGAGAGAAGAGAGGAGAGAGAAAAAAAATGAAGAATAATTTCAACAATCTATCGAGAAAATATTGGTTTCTGATGTTAGGGTTCAGGGAATCGTGGCGTGAACCTATGGTCCAGGCCTAATATATACTCCTTTTCTTGACGGCGCGTTGATTTTCTGCCGTCAAGAGTGTGAGCACCAAAAACCTTCCTCTCTTCTACACTAGAGCACGGAGAGAGAGAGAGAGAGGGAAGGGGAAACAACAACAAAAATCTCCGTAAATAAAAAATAAAAGAGACGAAAGTTTTCACTAAAGAAAAGGCTATTCATGATGTTAGGGTTGAGGAAATTATGGCAGAAACTCATATAGACTCCTATGTTAATGCCTTTGATGGTATTGTTATCGAGCATCTAAATTTAAATTCATCTTTTAATTTTTTATAAAAATTTATTATCGAAATTTGAATTTTTTTTCATTATTTCTATTATTTTTCATAATTAATTTAAAACAATAATAAAAAATTGATACTTCACGCCGAAAGTCGAATATCATTATGATAACTAAAATTGAATATTACTATGATAACTTTGTGATTGGATTTGGAGACGCGGATCAAAGTTTATTTAACATAAACATCTTAATTATTTATTATAGTGTTTGAAATTATAAATATTATTTTTTAAAATAAAGCTTCTCTTGCACAACACTTGGTATCAATGAAAAAGAAAAAAAAATAAATATGAAAAAATAGTAATCATAAGTTATAATGAATATACGTTATTAAAAGATCATTTATTGAAAAATACAACGAGATAAAATATATGAAGAAATTATGTTAAATCAGATTTCTTTATCTGTATAAATAAGAGCTAATAGGCAGAGCCAATCTCGAAAGGAATAATCTGGTGGTCACAATTCCTTTCTTTTAATCTTAAAATTCAGGATTTGAATTTTTATATAACTAAAAAAAAAATGATGAAGCCAACTCAAGGCCACATCGAAGGGCGTAAACATTTTGAAAATAAAACATTTGCACGAAGAAGTATATATACATTTTAATAGAACTAAAAAGATAAATCCGTCTATATTAATGCTAACAAAAGAGCAAAATACAAGCAAATCAAATGCGAAATTATAAATTTATATTAAAAAAGTGAAATACAATATTGTTATATTTTTTTCTTATATATAATCATATACTAGTAAAAAATCTGTCTGTGATGTGATATGATGTTGAATTTTTTCGATGGAATCAAATTTTACCGATCCAAGATTTAGATTTACTTGACATTCTATTTAAAGGCTAAGCTTTTGAGACGTAGATAAGATTTTTAGAAATTTTTGATTCATATATTGAAATCTAACCTTTGCTTAATATTTTGGAGAAGACAATGGAATGGAAGTTGATGGTTGTGGAGTGTATTAGACAGACATTGCGAAAGATTTTGCAACTTCAGCAATTGGGTCAATCTCCGGAAGAGTCCTGCATTTGACATCTCTTGAAATGTCCAAAGACAAACCTTCGTAAAAATACCATCAGCAGAGCATCAATTTTGGACATCATATTCTATTAATGCCCTTGCTTTTCAAATTCTATAAGGGTTAAACAAATCTTAAACAATATCAAACCAAGAATATCTATACGGTTTATTTATTTATCTATTAATATCGTTCAATTATATTTATTTACTTTGCATATGATAATAGAATATTAAATTTTTTTAGACAGAATATTAAATATGAATTTTGGGAATGAAAAATAATCACAGAGATTTTTTTTTTTAAATTAAATTTTATAATAATTGAGTAAAATTAATCGAGTAAATCAGACATCATTGAATAAATAAAAAAGAGTCGTTCAATTCTATGCTGAGAGGTAGTGTTAATGAAATGTGACGTTATATCTCTTAACTAAAATATTGAATTCGATTCGTGATTTGGGCATAGATAAGACTTTGTTAGGAGGGAAACCTTCACAAAATGAGTTATTATAAATTTTGAATCGGATTACTTAAAATATGATTACAATTATTAATCGGTATAATAAAAAAAAAATCAAAAGCCGACAACGTGGCCGGCCCAAACCGTACGCAGGCCCAATTTTCAACCCGACGGCGAGGACTTAAGCTAGCCCCAATAGCGTAAAAAGAAAGCTAACGGAGGCCGTAGGGAGCCGTTAAATGTCCGTCTGGGGGGGGGGGAGTGGCAATTTAAATCGAGTGGCCTCTGCATTTTCTCAATTAGCTTGGGTGGTGTTGGAGGACACTTCTTCGAGATTTATTTGACTCTCTCTCTTTCTCCCTCTTCATTCCTGACCTGTTATCTCCTTGTAAGTCTCTCTCTATCTCTCAATCTCTGATTATGGTTTCGTCATATTCAGATCTGATCTGGTTTTCAGGTCTCGAGCCCTCACTAGCGCGCTGCTTTCCATCTTTGGGGAAGATTAGATCTCAAATGTATGTATCTAGATCTGTCTAGTTTGATTGATTCAGATAAATTGTTGATCTGATATGAGTGAGATCTATGCGTTTGCTTTGTTTATGTGCCTTTTTGATTCATATTTTCTCAAACGGAGGAAATAGATTTCTCGTATTGAATTTATCAGGAATTCAGTGACATCTGTTCTAGATCATCGGTTTGCAATCTTTATCTCGAACATTAATCATTCAATTTCTCATTGTCAATTGTTTTTGTTATCCTTTGGTTACAATTTCTGCTTATTTTTGCAAATTGTGCCTTACCGAAATGAAAATGGTAGATTTAGATGTAAAACGATCTCGATGGTTAGAGTTTTTTTTTTTTTTTCTTTTTTTTATGTTTGATGTTTTTGACTCAGAATTTGCGTAGATCCAAACGGAATTTGAATTGCTGGGTTTTCTTTAGATTCAAAGATGGGGCTGTCTTTTGCCAAGCTTTTCAGTCGGCTGTTTGCCAAGAAAGAAATGAGAATTCTCATGGTTGGTCTGGACGCAGCTGGTAAAACAACTATTTTGTACAAGCTTAAACTGGGTGAAATTGTCACCACCATCCCCACTATCGGTATGCCTCCGTCATTTCTAAACTTTAGGCCGTACCTTTTTTCCCTGACTCCCCGCATTTTGAACCTGATGAGTTTATTTTTTATTTTTGAGTCTAGAGGAGTATATATGCATTTACAATCCATTAATTGACAAGAATTGTATTGGGTTTTCTGCCGTTCCTGTATTGGGTTTTCTGCCCTTATTAAGTTGTTAAGTTCTTTCAATTTTGTTGAAATTGGGATGATACTTGACTGGGTTCAACATTTGAATGCTGTAATTGGCGTAAGACATGTCAAAGTTATCTGAGAGCTTTACACTATAATAAGTTAGTCATATCATGCTTTATTCAAACAGTATGGGACGTGTCCTGTCCTTGAAGTACCACTACAGCATTGTTTAGTTCCTATGAAATTTTGCATCAAAACTTCTATAAGGTTAATGAACAAGTAAAATATAGGTTTTGAGCTATGCTTGAAAAGGAACAGTGAAGAAATTGATTTGTGAGTCTGCTTGACTTGTTTTTAATAATGAAAGCTTCCTTGCATTCTTAACATCTTCAGGTAAATATTCATGGTATGTGAATCATTAGCACCTTTTAATAATCTTGTGTCAAATTTGTTAAAAAATTGGCAAAGTAACCCCTTCCTTTGACTTGACGCTTTGAATTGCTTTATGGACTTCTTTAATTCATTGAACTTTCTTTTTGGCAGGGTTTAATGTAGAGACCGTGGAATACAAGAACATCAGTTTCACTGTGTGGGATGTTGGTGGTCAGGACAAGGTAAGCTACATTGTCTGCATGAATTTGATTCCCTTCGGGGTAAAGACATTTTCAACAGGAAAACAGCCCATTTCATCAGCTCATGTTTTGAATTCAGCAAGCTTAGTTTTGTGTCTATTGTGAGAAAACTATAATTTGCTCCATAGCTTGCACACTGCTTTTTCCATGCGATCTTGATTTGGTTATAGACGGCCTGGTGCTGATTAAATTGTCATTCTGGCAGCACTTAACACAACTGTTAGCTAGATTGGTACAGGCCATGGTGTCTTTTAGCCTTTTCTTTGATGAATGGGAAAGGTTGTATTAGCTGTGGCTCATATTTATTACATATGCGGCTATGCGCTTCTTCTCCTTGCATGTTGCAAGGGGTGAAATGTGCTTATGGACGGTGCAGTGCTGATAAATTTCCTCCGTTAGTGCTCAACATAGCTATAAGCTATACCAACTGAAGCCACCTTGTCTTTCAAGTGTTTCTTTTGATTCATGAAGAAAGGCTATCCAAGCCGTGGCTAAAATTGTTTGACCACTCTCGTCTGCTTATGGACGGTCCAGTGCTGATAAATTTCATCTATCAGTGCTCAACATTATTATAAGCTATATCAACTGAAGCCACCTTGTCTTTCAAGTGTTTCTTTGATTCATGAAGAAAAGCTATCCACGCCGTGGCTAAAATTGTTTGATTACTCTCTTCTCCTTGCATGTTACATAGAGTGAAATGTGCTTATGGACTGTCCAGTGCTTATAAACAAACTTCATCAGCACTCAACATAACTATAAGCTATATCAAATGAAGTCACCTTGCCTTTCAAGTGTTTCTTTCGATTCATGAAGAAAGGCTATCCACATGGTGGCTAAATTTGTTTAGGCTACTTTCTTCTCCTTGCATGTAGCTTAGAGTGAAATGTGCTTATGGCTGGTCCAGTGCTGATAAACTTCCTTCATCAGCACTCAACATTACTATAAGCTATATCAACTGAAGTCACCTTGCCTTTCAAGTGTTTCTTTTGATTCATGAAGAAAGGCTATCCACGCTGTGGCTAAAATTGTTTGACTACTCTCTTCTACTTGCATGTAGCATCGAGTGAAATGTGCTTATGGACGGTCCAGTGCTAATAAACTTCCTTCATCAGCACTCAACATAACTATAAGCTATATCAACTGAAGTCACCTTGTCTTTCATGTATTTCTTTCAATTCATGAAGAAAGGCTATCCATGCTGTGGCTAAAATTGTTTGACTGCTCTCAAATGTGCGGTAAATTGAGTTTTTCCATGGACATGATTAAAGACTCTGTTTGCCTAGTTACTTATCTGGTGTACTTTGTGTAATGAGGAATGGCTTAATTTCACCATATATTTTTATTGGCTTTTGATTTCTTAAGGATGGATCACTTCATATTACATGCTTCTCCATCTGCACATGTTCTAACATTTGCTTTAGCTCCCAAATTATTTTCCCCCATGATAGGACATGAAATTCTTGAGTTCTCTCTAAATAATGTGGTGGACATTTATGAGTAGTTCAAGTATGGTACTGTGCTCAGATTCTCGGAAGATGTGGAACCATATCTCTGGTGGCTTTTTTTGTAACTTGCAAATTCTTCTCTTCTTGTTGGGGCTCTTGCAGATCCGTCCTTTGTGGAGACACTATTTCCAAAACACCCAAGGGCTGATTTTTGTCGTGGACAGCAACGACCGTGATCGTGTGGTTGAGGCTAGAGATGAGCTGCATCGGATGTTGAATGAGGTACTAGAAAATAGAGAGCTTTTTAGTTTGCCTGCTTTGTGAAAACTGTTTAACATATTATTCTACTAATTGAATTCATCTCTGACTTGGTTACTTTTTATAAGGATGGTTAGCATATGAATATTCTCATTTCATATGTGGGCAGGATGAACTCAGGGATGCTGTGCTCCTTGTATTCGCTAACAAACAAGATCTTCCAAATGCAATGAATGCGGCCGAAATTACTGATAAGCTTGGCCTTCATTCTCTTCGACAACGTCACTGGTATAATAGTGCCCATTATTGTTCCTTGTGATTGCATTTTCTTTCCCTCTTTCTCAAAACATCTTGGTTGAATGGTGCAGGTATATCCAGAGCACATGTGCAACCTCTGGAGAAGGTCTATATGAGGGGCTAGACTGGCTTTCAAACAACATTGCCAACAAGGTAGTTGTTAGATCCGGCAAGATTTTTCAAATTCAATGTGAAAAGTATTTCTCCATAGAGATTTTGCTTCTGTCAAGTTATGAACGTAATTTTTCCATCGTGCAGGCATAAGAGATTGTCCACCACCGTGATCTTCTGTGAATTGCCAAAGGGTGTTGTTGGCAAAATTAGATATGTTTGCTCAACTTCAAGGTGTTGTTTTTGACAAATTGTTTTTTGACGAGGGAGCAAGAAAGGAGGGGTTGGCTTTGGTTCTATATCATTTGGTGTATGCTATAGATTGTTTGATTGTGTTTTATATTACATTATACATTGTAGAAACATGAGATTGTTTCGACCTATGTGTCCAGAAATAAGTTGAAAAATATATCCCCATTTGAATTAGTTGACTGTTTCTCTGTATCTTCTCTTCTGCCATCTGCTTGTAATAGCTTAATATAGAAAAAGATGGAGAAATATTTATTCAAATTTGGTTGATTTATTGACAACAATGATTCACTAATTAAATAGGTAAAATTTGGAGAAATATTGTTTCAATTTTATCTGTTGAAAGGGATAACAAAGAATGAGATACAATGTTAACCGAGTTTGTTGAGTCTGTGTTATAAGGAAATGGTGTAGTTGACTAAATTTCATTGAATTGGATGGTTGGATACTCTACTCTCTTAATTAGAGGTTCTGAATTTGAGTCTTGAGAATGGAGAAAAAGAATTTGGGAGAATCAATCTCTAATGGGTCTCACAGTGTTTAGACCGGATTAATCGGATGAATCCTGAATACCGGTAAGTAAATTCACCCAAAAAAAAAGAAAAAAAGAAAAAAAGAAAATGGTATAGTTGGTTTCCAAGCCATATGTTATACCCAAAAACAGAGAGAGAGAGAGAGAGAGACCGAGTTGTATCGTGAAATGCTGAGTTATCAACCGGGGAAAGCGCGACGTTTTCAAATATTTTGTCTTTTACTTGTTTACGATATTATTGTTATTAATTCTCTGTCTCTCTCTCATATTCCATTTAAGTGGTGAGTTCAGCGAGTCAAGCAGTTCCCCTAAGCTAGATCTGGTAATTCGTCTTTTCTTCACACTTTTGATCTGATTGCATCCGGAGATCTCTCGTCTCTATTTTGGATTTTGATTCTCAAATCTCCGTAAACATCTCATCTGCCACAGAAATTGGGGAATTGAATTGAATTGAGAATGGCAGCGATCTACAGTCTGTTCATCATAAACAAATCGGGAGGTCTCATATTCTACAAGGATTATGGATCTGCAGGAAGAATGGATACAAATGATAGCTTGAGAGTGGCGAGTCTTTGGCATTCCATGCACGCCATTTCTCAACAGCTTTCTCCTACCCTGGGTTGCTCCGGTATTGAACTTCTTGAGGCTGACACTTTTGATCTCCATTGCTTTCAATCTCTCACAGGTACATCTCTCAACTTTCGGTTTGACCCCGTTTGGTGTTTTCCTACGGAATCCAAGTATTTCTACCACAGCACGATAGGTGTTTGCTTAATTGTTTGTTTGATTATTCATGATTATTAGGATAGCGTACTCACAGCTACTAGGATTATTGATCATCGTATTTTGTTAGAACATAATGACATGCACTAGTTTGGCAAATTGGATTTCTGGGTTTGGTTTTCCTATTGACAGAAACAAGGTGAGCAGACTACAAGAGTATACAGCAGCGCACAAAAGTATTCCACTAAATCGTGACTAAAGATTTCCCCTTTTTTGGGGGGGGGGAATGCTTCAGTGAAGTTAGCAACCGTGTTGGTCATCACATTCCATTAGAACACTTGTCATATTGAATGAAATGCACTAGTTCAGTAAATTGGATATCTGGGTTTGGATTTCCTATTGGCAGAAACGAGGTAAGCAGACAATAAAAAAACCAGAGGAGCACTCAAAGGTTTTTGATGAAGTCATGAATTTAGAAAGACATACCCTTTTTTGGAGTGTGTGAAAGCTTTAGAGATGTTAGCAACCCCACAAGAAGTGGCGTAAAAATAATTGACAAATTGTAAGTTTAGGATAATTTCCAGGAAGAAGCATAAGTTGAATTGGGTGGTGTATATATGTGATCATTTTAACAATGCTGATTTGCCCTGCTGCTCTTGAAATACAAATTATAAGTGAAATTTCGTAAAATATTTGGAGAAATCTGTTCTTGCATTGCCATCTTCTAAACATGTGTTTATTGTTGATACTATTTTAAGGTTGGCCAACATAAATGCTAACAATTGGTTGTTAAATGGTCATTGCTTAATTTATGGCAAAGCTGCAAATGTTGTGCTCAGTTATCCACAGAGAATTGTACGATGAATATCACTGACTTTTTTGTTACGATGAGTAGGTTAACATCAACTAAAATCATTGATCATCGTATTTCATTTGAACACTTGTTATCTTAAATGAAATGCACTAGTTTAACAAATTGGATAATGGATATATGGGTTTGACTTTCCTATCTACAGAAACAAGGTTAGCAGGCTGTAATGAAACCACAGCAGCACATAGAAGTATCTGATGTAGTCCTGAATTTAGAAAGATGCCCCCTTTTTTGTGCGTGGATGCTTTAGAGAAGTTAGCGGCCCTACAAAAATCGCAAAACTTGAATTGTATCATTGCATAAATAGGTGCTGATCTTAATGTGGGGACTGCCCTGTTGCTCTTAAAATATGAATGGTGGAATTTCATAAAATTTTTTGGAAGAATCTGTTCTTGCATTAGGGTCTTCTAAATATGTGTTTATTGTTGGCACTACTTTAAGGTTGGCCAACATGAATGCTGACAATTGATTACTAAAAAGTCGTTGCTTAATTCATGGCACAGCTGCAAATGTTATGCTCAGTTATCCATAGAGAATGACTGAGGTTAGTTAGAAATCTGTTACTGCAAAAATCTCCAAGTTTGCACGATGTACATGTATTGATTTAAACAAACCATTGTAATCACTTAATAGGTTAGTCAACCCCCCCGGTTTTGAAAGCCAGCTTTGACGGACTTTGTAGTAATGGTGATAAACTTACAGTGCTTAAAGTGCCATCGTTTAGAGCTTGTGGATTGCTAGTAAAGGAATAACCTTGTTAGTTCTGATTTTCTGAGAAATTGAGAAAATCTTTCACATCTGTCATTGTCTGCTCTGACTAATTGATCTGCATTTGGAGAAACACTTTTAGAAGCCTAATCCAAGGTTTTAAAGAAAAAATTCTGTGAAACGTATGTGATGACAAGGTTTTGTTTTGTAGGGACAAAGTTCTTTGTTGTATGTGAACCTGGAACACAGCATATGGAGAGTCTCCTGAAAGTCATCTATGAACTGTACACAGACTATGTCTTGAAAAATCCCTTCTATGAGATGGAAATGCCTATTCGTTGTGAACTCTTTGACTCCAACCTGTCTCAGGCAATCCAGAAGGATCGTGTTGCATTATTGGGACGATAAGTTAACAACACTTCTCCATATTTTGGCCTTTTCACTCTGTGAACTTGAAGCACCTAAAGTTTTTGTCAATCTCTGAAGCCATTCAGTCAGTGTTATAAGAATCTTTCTTCAAGTTTCCTTAAATTGTTTTGCTCTTCGCTATTTCATCTTGACTGTGTATGATATTTATATATTTTACTTGAAAGTGCTCAGGTAATTTTCCCCTATAATTGAATAAACGACACATTTTAACAATTCCTTGTTATTGATAAAGCAAAATTTTCCAAATAAATGGAGTACTGGTGGCGCAAATGGGGCTGGGATTTCCATAATCAGAGGTTCTGTCGCTTTCTATCGACCTAAATTTGCCAAGCTTGTGCACATAAGCAATGAAGATTGCACTTTGCGAATGTAATACTTGATCTTGCCTTCGCATTATTCATGTTATTACAGCAGTTATGGAGATGCAGCCAATACATGTATGCTCTGATTGGCAAGAAATCCATAAAGTTATTTGCTGCCTATTTTGCATTCACCAGACAAGTGAGCCAAGAACGGTGCGTGCAATGTTGCTGACCAAGAACATTCTCTCATTATAACTTAACTGGAGTGGGTGATCACTGCTTCTCTCTGCAATGTTTGTTACCCTCTGCCGCGGGTTTGTTGTAACCATAATTCTTTTCGTCAATAATCATAAGGCATTGGCATTGTCTAATGTAACCAATTCCTCCTGATACTCCCCAAGGCAAACTACTAGTTGATCCTTTGTCAGGTGACCTCTTTCCTTGTTGAGATATTCATCGATGACAAAAATATTTTCCCTTGCTTGCTGTGTCACTAGGCAGAGAGAGGTGATCCCAAGCTCATCAACGTACACATTATTTCCAGTATAGTTCTGCCGAATTTGGCATTCTGCGTTTTGGTGTGAATATCACGGATTGGATGGTTTGAGGGTTTGGCACATTGAGCAGCAGGTGAAAAATAGAGAAGAGACACCAAAGGAAGGCAAGGATAGCAGCACCACGAAAAGCCATTTCTTTGTAAGCTTTTAGTTCTAAGCTGGGTCAAATGCTCTTAGGTTTCCATTTAAATATAACTGCATGGTCTCTTGCTTCGCTTGATGACAGCAGTTTGCGAGGGCCATGCATAGTGCGCAGTGTTGTAAATGAGGTAATCATTGCCCAAACTGTATTTTCCTTTTTCCTACATCTAATATTCATGGACATCTTATATTGATTTTATAAGAAATATTATTAAAACTTTGTAAAATATTACTACAAATTTTAGAACTTAAAAATATCATTAAAAAATTGTTCATCCCATTACCCTTAAATTTTGTACTTTACACCCCCTTATATATTTGTGGCTTGCCTCTGCTTTCAAATTTTTGTTACTTTTTGTCATGTTGCAGGATGCATTTTGACAACCAAAGGTGATTAGAGAGGAAAAGAGTGATTAGAAATCTGCCGGTTGGTTTCTGAAGACCGGTTTGGTTGCACATATCTCTTGCACAAGTCTCTCACACATTGCCCGTGCTCCTTGAAATCGGCAGCTTGTTTTATGATTGGTTTACGTATGGCAATACTCTCCCACTCAGAACCATTATTAAGGATTATAAAGAAAGAGAAGTTCATATTTGGTATCCAGTGTATTGTTTGGAAGGAGGAGATAAGAAGAAACGGGATGGAAGCGAAGCGAAGGGAAGGGGATAACATATACCCCCTCTATATATTTACCATTTGATTTGATTTGATTTGATTTGATTTGATTTATCTTTTATTAAGATCGAAATAAAATAGAGAGTTATGGATTTCACTATAAAAAAAAAAAGGTTTCTTCTCTAATTTTGAAGGTTTTTGAAGAACATTTGTATAGGTTTTATTAAAAAAAAAAAACTCTGTTTAATGATTCTTAACATCCGAAAAGGTGACCCGAATGTTTCATTCCGTCCCTTCCTACGTCGTTCTCTTTCCCCTTATAAACTCTTCATTTCCTTAAATAGTACGTAAATTAGGTATATGGTAGAGAAGCTAGTCTCCATTGCATGGAATTATTTTATGATTATGATAAAAAATTGAGTGATTTAAAAAATTATATATTCATATAAAATTAATTAAAAATATTACAAATAATATAAAGTATTTTATATCAAACAGTAGAGAAAATAAGGCTGGAGTGTTTTTTTTTTTGTTCCTTCATCCTGTAAAAGAGAGGTCAGAATAATCAAGATTTCCATTGCCCATAAAAACTTCTCTTGTAATAGAATGTTTGATTTTGAAACATAGTTATCATTTTCAAGATAAAATTGTCATTGTTGTCTCGTCGAAATACTAACCGACCGTCTTTAAGGGGATAGTTTAGTAGTATAAATCTATTTTTTCCGATCTGATAATTTTAAATTTAAATTTTTATATAATAAAAGTGTTAGAATATGGTGACTCAATCACGCAACGGAAGCAATAATTAAACAATTTTTCAGAATCGAAAAAGATAAAGTTTACGGTATACCTTAATCGGTGATTCGAATAATTTTGGAAACCGCAAACTTGGAATTGCAACAACTCGCAGTCGGGATGATAGTTACGTAAGACGAACTATTAACACAATACCACGACGTTCCAACCCTTAACCCGGTGATTCGTGCGTTGATCGGAATCAATCCCTCTTGATCATCATCTCTCTTGATGTTCTCTCCTTTTATTTTTTTCATATATATAAAACTTAACTTACCTTTTTTGTTTTTTGTTTTTGAATCATAACTCCCGCAGGAGTTATTTGGAGAGTGAAATTAGGGGAGAGTGGGGTAATGAGTAACTACCCATTACCCCCTTTGTTTTTGAAATTTAAATAGCCCCACGTGGGCATTACACAACATCTCCCACTTGCACACGAGGGCATTCTATTTCCGTCATAAGATCACAACTCATGCGATCCACCATATCACCCTACAGGGTTTTCATACAGGGTTGGACGTCGTGCGACTAGCGAGTACACCTGCAAACAAAAACTGCTCGACACACCTGTTAGGATGATCGAGTAGTCACCGTTAATATCATAAAAAAGCTCGCTGTACCCCAGATCCAAGACTAATTACATTCATCGAGCTACTTTCCTCACCGAAAGTAATCCCCAGATATTACTCGACTATGTATTCACTATTATGTTCAAATCCCTACATGGATGAACATAAAAGACCGGTCGGTGAATACAA
The DNA here is from genome assembly GCA_033439265.1 of Dillenia suffruticosa. Classification (NCBI taxonomy): domain Eukaryota; kingdom Viridiplantae; phylum Streptophyta; class Magnoliopsida; order Dilleniales; family Dilleniaceae; genus Dillenia; species Dillenia suffruticosa. The sequence goes on from JAVTVX010000011.1 coordinate 19,877,170, forward strand.
CATAACAATGCAATGTCAATTGGTCTTCCTTTTCCCAAACTCGAATCTATCGATCTCAATTCGGCTGCTTTCCTAGACCTGTCCCTCAGACCTCAATTTATTTTCCGGGCCATTGGTAAACAAACTAAAGTAGCAAACACTGAATCATGATCTCAAGAGACAACCGAAAGTAATAAGGGCACAAGAGATCCCACCCAATGGATCTCGAATCTCACACAGTGGGGCTTGGGGATAAGTTTTAAATTATTGTCTCAAGTAATATAGCTCCCACTATCCCAAGTCGTCTTTTCACACGTGGTATGAAAACACGTGCCACAGTGTTACTCCCCCATCTCTCAGAAGGGCATATGTCAGATTTCTCTAACACTGTGCAGGTACGAGGACACAGTCTACTCATAAGACTTTATCTAGAGATCTCAGAAAGAGTACCTATGAGACAATATCACAAATTACAGGTGATATCCGAGATCTCAAATCTGGCTTCTCACAGGCAACATGGATGTGGGTACTTCCATGTCGGTCATATCGCATATGACCTCATCCTGAACACGTATCAGGGCGACTTATGTTCTAGCAGGGCCACTCTCAAAACCTCTTACAGCTAGAAACCGTCTCATCCCAGCTCACTCAGAGCCGGAGGTGGTCACTCGTGTGAGAGAGTCGACCTCGCCTGCCTGACATATCTATTACATATATATGATAATTAAAAGTAAGTGCATTAAATGAAAAATATAATGCAAAAGTGACTGAATAATGCACTATAATCATATATATAAAATCAATAAGCATCAACGTCATCATTAAGTACAAACTGAGAAATGTCAATAGATATTCAAACCCAATGACTCTCTATGCCCTAAAAAAGAGTCTCTAGTGATGGGTTTGGTGAAGGGGTCAGCCACCATGCTGTGTGTCAAAATGTACTTGACGGTCACTTCATCCTTCTCGATGATGTCTCTAACATAATGGTATCTGGTGTCGATGTGTTTAGTTCTACTATGAAACTTAGGGTCTCGAGTGTAAGCGATAGCGGCCTGATTATCACAATAAATCATTACAGGTCTCCCACTATCCGCTACAATCCCTAAGTCATTCAGTAGTCTCCGGAGCCAAACACTTTCCTGAACTGCAACTGAGCACGCCACGAACTCAGCCTCCATCGTAGATAGAGCAACACAGGTTTGCTTCTTACTGCTCCAAGAGATAGCTTCGCCATTGAGCAAGAAAGCAAAATCTGATGTCGACTTGCGTTTATCCAAATCGCCTCCCCAGTCGGCGTCCGAATAGCCCACAAGGCGCAAATCGCCTCCTCCGTAACTCAAGGAGAAGTTTGCAGTTCCTTTTAGATATCGGAAAATCCTTTTTACTGCTCTCCAGTGACCCCTTCCAGGATTTGTCTGATATCTGCTCACCAGACCAACTGCATAACAAATGTCCGGTCTAGTACACAACATTGCGTACATCAAACTTCCCACTGCACTGGAATAAGGTACTTTACTCATTTCCCTTACTTCTTCCTGAGTTTTCGGACACATGTCCAGGCTCAAGCCTTCACCTTTGGCGATCGGAGTATCTATGGGATTACAATCATTCATCCCAAAACGCTCAAGAATTTTCTTAATATAGGTCTCTTGTGAAAGAGCCAACATCTTTTTCGAGCGATCCCTCTGGATCTTAACTTCAAGGATGAACTCAGCTTCACCCATGTCTTTCATGTCGAAACTGGATGACAACCATGCTTTGATGGTCTTTAAATACTTAATGTTGTTCCCAGCCAACATTATGTCATCCACATACAACGACAGGATCACAAAAGAGTTATCAGACCGAATCAGATAGACACAATGATCCTCCTCAACCATCGTAAAACCGTAAGATATCACCTCCTCGTGAAATCTTAGGTACCACCGCCTGGATGATTGCTTTAGACCGTATATCGACTTCCGAAGTCGACAGACCTTGTCTTCTTGACCTACCAGAACAAACCCAGGGGGCTGTTCCATGTACATTTCCTCATCCAGGCTCCCGTTAAGAAAAACGGTCTTAACGTCCATCTGGTGTAACTCAAGATCCATACTAGCGACAATCGCCAAAAGTAAACGGATCGAAGTAAATTTGACTACTGGAGAAAAAGTCTCCTCGTAGTCAATGCCCTTGGTCTGCGTGTAACCCTTGGCTACTAGACGGGCCTTGTACCTCTCAATCGATCCGTCGGCCTTTCTTTTAATTTTGAAAACCCACTTGTTTCCAATAGCCTTTCTTTCCTCAGGTAAGTCAACTAGCTCCCAGATTTCGTTGACTCTCATTGATTCCAATTCCTCGTGCATGGCCTGTAACCATTGGTCCTTTGCTGAACCCTCAAGAGCCTCCTGTGCAGTCCTCGGCTCTTCATCGTCCTCAGGAGTCACAATGAGGATCTCATCCTCAATCGGGAAACGGCAACGTGGCACTTGTCCCCGATTACTCCTTCGAGGAGAGAGAGGTCCCACACCTTGAAATGGATTACTCCCACTAAGATCAAGATCCATAATCGGCTCTTGAATCTCGTCACTGGGTTCGGCTAAGCCACTAGGCTCATCCATCTCGTAAAAGGTGAGATCTTGATCGATTTCTCCTCTTTTAGGGAAATCACTTTCGAGAAATGTGATATCACGAGACTCTATCTCGGTGACAGTACCGTCCGTATGTTCTCCTAGGAACACATATCCTTTGGATTGTTCAGAGTATCTAACAAAGATACACTTCTTTCCTCGCGGTCCTAACTTGCCGTACTGATGCGAGGAATCACGAACATACGCAGCGCAACCCCATGGCCTCAAGTGGCTAAGGTCAGGCTGTCTCCCTGTCCAAAGCTCGTATGGGGTGCTTACTACAGACTTTGTCGGAACACGGTTAAGGACGTAAGCCGCAGTCAACAACGCATCCCCCCAATGGGAGATAGGTAGGTTGGCTTGTGCCATCATCGACCTCACCATCTCCAACAGAGTCCTATTCCTTATCTCGGCTACTCCGTTCTGTTGAGGAGTAGCAGGAATAGTTAACTGTCTCGTAATACCTCTATCGGAACAGAGCTCTTTAAATTGCTCAGACAGATACTCGCGCCCCCCGATCGGTTTTGAGAGTTTTCACCCTCAAGTCTAGCTGATTTTCAACCTCACTGATAAACCTCCTGAAACATTCTAGTGCCTCAGACTTGTGTGAGATCAGGTAGACGTAACCGAAACGCGTGTAATCGTCTATAAATGTAATAAAATACGTGGCTCCGTTTCGGGCTCTCACATTCATGGGTCCGCAAATGTCGGAATGGACCAATTGCAATGGAGTCCCAGCTCTAATTGTTTTCCCAAATGGTTTTCTAGTGGCTTTGCCCGCAAGGCAAAACTCACATACGGACAACTGAATCTTGGTTAGCGGGCCCAACAGGCCATTCGTAGCTAACCGGGCCATCCTCTCTTGCCCTATGTGGCCAAGTCTACTATGCCATACATTCACATCATCCACTACACTATCAGATGCAAAAGCAATAGTAGAAGAAGAATAAGTCTCATAACATGAAATCATATCCAGTACATAAAGTCCCTAATGGACCAAACCGGAACAAATTAAAGAACTGTCATAAGTAATGGAAACTCTAGAGTTTCCCAACAACACTGAATATCCCAACAAATCTAAACATCGGACAGATACTAGATTCCGCCTAATCTCAGGAGCATACAAAACATCATGAAGATATAAGACTTGGTCACTTCGTAGCAATAGCTTGCAAGTGCCAATCCCTTTTACTTCCACGAATGCTCCATTCCCCACGTATAGCCTCCTCGCCTGGGGACTTAAACGGCGGAACTCCACGTATGCGCTCTTGTCCCGAGCTACATGGTCCGTGGCTCCTGAGTCTACAATCCACAAAGGAGAAGAGTTAATGAGCATCACACTAGATGACACGTAACTCAAACCATGTAAAGAAGAAGGACATACCTTTCGCTCGCCACACTCGCGTGCGAAATGCCCAAGCTTGCCACAAACATAGCATTGGACTTTGCTCTTATCGAGCTCCTTCTTCTTGCGCTTCTGTCCTTTGTCGTCGGTCTTGGCAGGTTGCTTCTTCTTGCCTTGGCCCTTGGCCTTCTTCTCATGCTTGCGCCACTTGCGCTTTAAACCCCGGGAGCCCTTACTCGACTCCGCAAAATTGGCATGAGCAGAAGAAGACCTAGCCACCTCCTGACGCTCCTCCTCGAGCTCACAGTGCCTACTCACGTCCATGAAAGTATGAATACTCTCAGTGTGCGTGAGATAGGTCTTAACCACATCCCAGGAGTCAGGCAAGGACTGGATCACACCCAGTACCTGAAGCTCATTAGACATCGGCTCCCCCATATTCTTCAGAGAGGCGATCATACTCGACATGTGCATTAAATGCTGTTTCATTGTATGATCGTGCCTCTTCTTATAAGTGATGAACTTATAAGTCAGCATCCTCACCTTAGGAGCTGACGGGGCGCCATATTGCTCTCTTAGAGCATGCCAGATCGACTGTGCAGTAGGATACTGCTCGTAAATCGGAATCAGTTCATCGTGCATGCAGCTAAGAAGGATTACCCTCGCTTGACTATCCTTCTTTTTCCAAGCACGATATACCTCCTGATCCCGTCGTGCTTGTGCAGTGGTACCCTCCCCGGGATCCACCATCTCGTTCTTAAGAACTTTCCCGAGTTCTTGTTCCTCGAAGACAAACTGAACCTTTCGGTGCCAAATATCATAATTGTCACCGTTTAGTTTATCTCCCTTAACGAGATCTAGAACGACAGTCTTCGTAGCAGCCATGTCTCTGTTACACAGAAAAAGAGACGTTAGTGACTAATAATGCTTATTTTCACAATTTCGTACACCCTACGAATTAATAATCCAAAATAAATCAAGTATTGATCCCAAAGTGAGCATATGAGTCAACGGACACTATACACCACAACCCGGGATCTCATCTCTTTATCTGGACTTTAATTCAGTGTACAAAATCCCACAAATAGTCACAATTTACCTCATAGACCCCAAAAGAAAATTGAAAAAATCAATTTTGGGCGACCTGACGCGCCGCCGGGGTCCCCACGCGCCGCCGCGCACTGGCGGCGGGTCTGCAGGCCCTGCCACGCGCCTCCACGCGCCGGCAGGAGCCTGGATCACACGCCAGACGCGCGGTAAGTTCTTCACACGCCACCACGCGCCTTTCGTGGCTCGGCTCATGCGGCGCGCGTGTCTCACGCGCTTCCATGTGCCTGAGCCGGCTCGGCTCACGCGCCCCCAGTCGCGGCGCGTACTCACGCGCGGAGCCGAGTCAGCGGGTCGGTCAAACGGGTCAGGTGACCCGACTGCGGTTAACGGGTCGGGTTGACCCGACACGTGTCAGGTCGTGGGTCGACTCTTGACCCACCCCGACCCGTGCCCCTTCTGGACCGCTCACGCGCCTTACGTGCGCGTGAGATACACGCGCAAGCTGGACGCGCTTATGGGCGCGTGTTGTGCACGCGCCCGCGAGTCTGGAACTCATCTTCCTTGCCCGACGGGTCTGCAACTGGGTTTTTCGACCCGGTTCTCCGAAAACCCAATTTCCAATATAAACAACATGCAATATATATGTCAAAATGTAGATCTAGCAGAGACAAACTTAGATCTATCATTTTCATGCTCTGATTTGACCTAAAACTCGCCAAATCTGGGGTTGAAGTGTTCGGTCACTATTCACGGCCGAATGCTTCAACCGGAATTTTCTTAGCCCTATTGTGCTCAGAAAATTACGAAAAAATTATTTTCGTGTTCTACGTGAGTTGGGTAACACAGTGGTATAATCGGATTCACGAAATTCATTCATGATCCGAACTTCAAATTTTATACCCTGTATTTTATACCCAAATTAAATTCCGAAAAATTATTTAAAATATATCTAACACTCTCTGATACCAATGTTAGAATATGGTGACTCAATCACGCAACAGAAGCAATAATTAAACAATTTTTCAGAATCGAAAAAGATAAAGTTTACGGTGTACCTTAATCGGTGATTCGAATAATTTTGGAAACCGCAAACTTGGAACTGCAACAACTCGCAGTCGGGATGATAGTTACGTAAGACGAACTATTAACATAATACCACGACGTTCCAACCCTTAACCCGGTGATTCGTGCGTTGATCGGAATCAAAAAGAAAAAATATCTAGCGATTACAAACAATGGTAGATACACATTGTAAACTTGTTTATCTAAATGTATTTTTGTAAGCAAATTGTTTTTTTCCTTTAATGTGTGTCAAACTCATGACCTCATAATTACGAAATTGATTTCTCATCTTGTGTGGAGGATATGATACTTATGATCTTTATATTTGGGCCTCAAAATTTTGAATTATTTAATAAATTAATATCACACAAATAAAAACAATTGCAACGCTCGTATAACGGTTGGTCTAACCGTCTTAATTCTATCTTTAACTCTAACCCTGACTCGACAAAATATATTAGAAATATCAAAGAATAAGCCATAGTTGTATTTATCAACAATATCTTCGATATCCGAAGTAGGTCTTATAATTGGCCACTAAAATGACCCGTTTGCTGTGGAATTGCAAAACGGAGAAGAGAAACCAGGAGGCAGATGTGAAAGACAACCCAAAATGTGAAATGGGCCCAAGGAGGTCAGCGTCAGACCTGCTTCTATTACTTAAAACACACACCAACCGCAATGCATACCTAGCCGCAACAACGACCTAAAGTCACAAGTCGAGAGAGAGAGAGAGATAGAGATAGAGATAGAGATAGAGAGAGAGAGAGAGAGATGTTGTTATAAGGTGAGTGCTAGCGATGGCTCTCGTGGGTTCTCAATTCCTTCCCTGTTTAACTATAATCATTTTTGCTTGCAGTGATCCTGCTATTTCTTCCTTCCCCGGCTTTTTCATCTTTGGTTTCTCATAACTTTCAAAAATCATCTCTGTTTCCATCAGCTTTCTCTTGGGTAATTGGTAGAGAAAAATGAATTTTTGAAAGAGAGGGGATGGGGGTTATTTTGGGGATCCTGCAAGCAGAAATGATTGGAGTTATGGGGTGCTGGTGTTGGGAGCCCACGAGCGTTTATTGTTAGCGTTCGACTTTATGTGAATCAACTCCCTTATTTTGCTTGATCAGGTATGTATGGTATATGCGTATCCTTAATCTATCTTGTTGTCATATGCCCTATTCATTACTTTCTCCAATTTCAACTGTTTGCTTGAATTCAGTCTCGAGGTTCTTTTGATTGACATTTGTGTTTCTCAACCATGTCTAAGGTTTTGCCAAATTGGTTGTCATATTTTGATGCAGAAAGATATTTGTGCTAGAAGATTGTGTCAAGGTTCACATATGGGACCTGACCCAGCCTAATAGGCGGCTTACCCTTGGTTAGGAAGTGTAGGCTAATGTTAGGGGAATTCTACATCATGTGAGGATTGGGTTAGTCGTTTAACTATTGGCTAGAATTTTCATTTGTGTTATATGATTATGGATTTAGTATAAATTTGATCAATACTGTAATTGGGTAAAGATTTTAATAGTGGTGAGGGATAGTGTGAAAATTTTGGTTAATTCACATTTGAATCCTAAAAATGCTAATGCAGTCCATAAATTGTTAAACATTATCTATGTGCCATCTATTTTGAAATTCTTGCCATAACAAAAACAACTCCTGTCTCCGGTGGAAAAAGAAGATTCCTTACCCTTTCTTCGGAAGGAAAGGAGGATCCGAACAAATTCGATGAAAAAAGCATTTATATCTAATCTTATAGGGGATTTTGGTTAATTATTAGGAATTTTATTTGGTAATGGGTAGTTTTGAATTTAAGGATCTGTTTGAAATATTTAATAACTTGATTTCTACTTGTGAGGTCCATTATTTATTTGTTACTCTATGTGCCTTCTTATTATTTCTTGCAATGACCTCTTGTCAATTGATTCTGAGTAGCTTTGTCGTGACTGTGCAAAGGCTTCTAATTCTATGAATTGAGCCAACTCCAATTTTGATTTTTCAGCTACTTGTTTCATGGCGAGTGTGTGAAGGTTCATATCAGTATGAAGGCTTCATTTTGCGGCAGTAGAGCCAACTCCAACAAAGTGAGCAATTATCATTGGGTTGTTTCCGGTGTCTCCTACTGGTCTTTTAATACTTAGACGTTTTTGTCATATCAACAGCGAGACGTAAGTCAACTCGCTCCTCTTCTTTTTGCAGATGGTTCATCGGCAACTTAGACTACTTGGAGACGATTTTGAGTACTATGCCATGACAACTTTGTCCCTGCAAGCTTGTGAGAACTGTCCAAGGTACATTTCTGAAGTAAGGTTAGCAATCATGAATATGAGGAGATGGGTCCGGTGTCCCAGTTGGCCATCACTTGTCTGTTTGTATAATACATGTTGCAGCATTTAGTGAAGTAAGTTGAAGAAGTGAAAAATAGCAATTTCATGACAAGTCTAGATCTCTAAGAACGTGTTTGGGGGTGGAGGGTTTGAGGATGCAATGGTATATGTAATTTGGGTAACACAAACCATGGCCAAGCAAGTAGGGGGTTTGTGAAGTTGGCCCAGCAGACAATCATTCCCGAAGCCAATTGGAAAAAAGAAAAAGACACTTCCGAGATAACTGATGGTCACTTCAAGGAGACGGTTCATCCAATAAGCTTAATAGCTTGGTATCGTATTGCCTGAATCACAATTATTATAGAAGCCTTTATAACAATTAAGAAAACTAATAATTAAGCAAATTACAAATAAGAATGGAGAAAGGTTTTGAATCCTAATAATCGTCTCAAGTCATTCTATAATATTATCATCATTGCTGCTCGTAGTGTGTAGACACGGCAAAGCTCGAGTTTTGTTTTTGAAATCACGTCTGCACCATGAAGATCTATTCATCGATCCATCCATCCATCCATATTTTTTGAGGGAAATTTTCTTATTTTGTATTAAGAAATTTGAAATATGGTTTTCTCAAACAATAGAAATATGATTTTTTTTAGAAAATGTAATTTTAAGTTGTCTCGTTGAATTTATGAAGCAGTGACAAATAAGATCCATGTATTATGATACAATTGCAAGATGAGTTAATATATGTATGTTGTTCATGATCAAATTTTATGGCTTATTAATGGGTGTCTATTCTAATTCTAAATTTTTTAATCTTTTGGACAAAAAAGAAATTGAAAATTAATTTTTTTGTCTCACCCAATAGTATAATGTGTTTTTTTTTTTTAATTTTTTATAAGAGTTTGAAACTGAAATCACCAAATTAAGAAATGAGAGTTTGTATCACTAATCTGTTCCTTTGGGGATATATAATAAGTTCATTTGTTAATATTCGTTATGGTTTAGGTTTTGATTTCGGTTTTACTTTTATTCTCTTGTAAGACAAGAAAAAGGAATAAAAACATTTGAATTTTTTTTTTTCTCTTTTGGGTTATAGAAACATTTGAGTTTAAATTAACAAGGAAATGAAATAGAAACAAAAGTCAAATCCAAGCTGTTGAAAAAGGCCCGCGCCGTCCGTTATTCAAGAACCATCTCTCTCTCTCTGTTTCTCATGTCGGAGGACAAGAAGAAACCTCTGAGTTTAAACGAATGTCACATTCTCTTTTCCGACTTCTCTTCGCTGCTCGGTCTCGTCACTGTACTCCTCTCTCTCTCTCTCCCTAAAACTGTCTTTATCTACCCTCTCTCTCTCTCGATCTCAACATTTGACTATTGCATGATTTTTCCAGCGGAATCGAGGCCATCGAAGGTAAAGATCGAAGGAAGACGACAACTCTGTAAAGCCTATAGAGGAGGAGGAGGAGGAGGAAAAGGGGAATATTGATTACGAACATGATATTCCCCGATTTTCTGGAATCGCTGATTTTGATTCTCCTCTCCCTGGTATTAACATCTCTCTTATTTACTGATGAATGATTACAGGTGAAAGAAAGCAGTCGAAGTACTCTGAACCGGCTCTCTTTCTCTCTCTCACACCCTTTCTCCATTTCACAATTTTCTCTGATTTCTAGGGTTTTAATGTCTGTGTTGAAATAACAACTTTTAACTATTTACACACGAAGAAGTGCATTCGAAGGTTGAGCAGGAAGGTAAAACAAACCCTCTCTAATATGTGGTTATTGGTTTCGGGTTTGAAACCCTAAATTTTCTTTCTCAGATTAATTTCTCTCTCCCCCCTCTCCTTTGATTCTGTTCTTTAAGGTTTTACCACTTGTGGTGGACTAATCTCTTAATTATTTATGGGCGAACAAAAAACTTTAAAGGCTGCAATGAAGGGTATGTATGGTAAAACAGCACACGAGGTCATGAACCGGCTCAGATCCTCTTGAACCACTTGGCCAAGGGACCTGCGGTGAGGTGCCTTTTTTAGCTTGGATAAGTTAATTCCTTAAAACAAGTGTTTTTTTTTGTGTTAGAATAATTTTCATATTCTTGCAAACTTGACAACGTAGTAACACAAACACAAAGACATCAAGCCTTTTCCACACGTATAAAGCACATTACAATTATCTAGAACATATGCTCAATCACTCAAAAACAAGCATACGGCCTGTTTCCTCAATGGACTTTGCTTCGGTCTAATTCTCTTCCACTTTGATGTATGTTGTCTATGTTAGAAAGAATTAAACCTTTTATCCACTGCATTATTCTCAAAAAGAAGAACAAAAACATTGGAGTAATCAAACTTGCACTTGCGAAAGAATTAGAGGGGTTGAAATGGGCAAAAGGCCTGCAATGCAGGCAATTCCACCCCTATTCTTGCCTTAGGCCCTTGCAACTAAACCGTCTCCTTTCAACTAAGTGCTTTAATTTCAAATAATTTTAGAGAGTGCCCATACACAAAGGTACAAGCATAACAACCTAAATTGAGCTTGAAACATGGCTTCCACCAAACTAATCATGCAAATTTAGTAGACACAGCTTCACCATAACCAAAGTATGAAGCAGCACAGCACAATCCTAATAGCAACCAAACAGCTAACAACGTGAACCCTGCCCGATTACTTTGAAGAACAGGAAAAGAACAACGGAACCAAAAAAAAAAAAAAAAAAGCCCAACAGGGAATTTCCACTTCCACCGCCCTTGCCAGGGATCAAGATTAAACAAAATACAAAATAAATTCTCTCAATCAGTATATTCATTGAGCCCTGCTAAATTGCTTAGCATAATAGAACAAAAACTACAAAAAAACAAACACCCATGAGGGAATTTCCACCACATCCCTCCAGTGGGAATCATAAATAAACAAAGTGCAAATTCCCTAATCTCAATCAGTAACTAAAACAAGCACAATAATCCAAGTGAATTAGGAGGAAATGAAACATCATTGAAATTCCCTTATCTCAATCAGTAATAATATAAATAGTGTAAAAGCCTATGCAAATCAAAAAACCAAACATCACCAGATAGACATCAAAAGTAGACAAAATTATCCAAAATCAAACATCATTGAAAATTCCGATAATCCTGAGTCATAGAAAATCAAAGCTGATAACTTTAACAGTAAAATGAAAACCTTAAACAAAAGGGCAAAAGAGACGT